>OV277717.1:4742336-5380955 GCA_922987775.1 Agonopterix subpropinquella
TAATACCAGGCACTTCAGTCCCATCAGAAAGGCTTTTTTCGAAAGCTGGAGCGATGGTGACAGCGACTCGGACGGAACTGGATTGGGAATTTAAAAATTAATTTTAGTTTTTACTTTACATACTTAGACTAATTATATCCGGACCGGCCTTGCGGTAGCATTTCCCCTCTGCCACGGTATTAGATCAATTAATCTTGCGCATTTACACCCAATTTTATACCTTATCACTAAACGAGACAGCCTATAATAGCGAAACAATAATTTTGAACTTAGAACGTTTGGGGTTTACACGAGACTACTTTTCATGATTTTGAACATTCAAAATTAGAATCTAAAGTCATAGGGAATAAAATCCAAAGTTGCGGATAACATGTTACCTCGCCCCCCGCAAAAAGTGGCAGAAAGTTTGTTAGTAGAATGACACGTGGTTACGCGTCCCGATATAATTAGTCTAAGTTTACATAAGAGTACTTACATGCACTCTAAATCTGTAGGTATTTTACATTAAAACACAAATATTTTTCCCTGCTATCTGCTCTCCGACATAAAAAGTCAATGAGGGATTTTCCAGAGAAAAAAAAAAGCTAGTTCATAATTTCTCGATAGATGGCGTTGAACAGATAGGGGTCGATTAGGTATGAGCAAATATATTTATGAATACTATTAATAAAAAGACGCAGTACAAACCCTTTGATATTATTGTCGATTTATTATTAACAATCTCGGTGTTATTGTCTGTCAACAACGAATCAAGTACCGGACGTGGCTGTATGGGCTTTGTATCCATTTTAAATATACAAACAATAAAAGAGAAACAATAACAAACTACAAAAACCTAAAGCCGGGTCCGCTGCGCCATGTTTTCGTGTTTGCTAACATCGTTTTTCTAACTAACTTTCCCCTCCCCCGCAGGCGAACGCGGGTGATGTTATCCATCCAAAGTTAGAAAACGATGTTAGCAAACACGAAAACATGGCGCAGCGGACCCGGCTTAACAGAAACTGAGACTTTTAACAAAAATAAACCGGGAAACTTGTAATCGCTACTTCATCAACAGCTAGTACGCACGCCAACCCGCGATTGCGACATTTAACACATCCATCTGTCAAATCTTTTATCTTGTTCGTTCGCGCGAAAATAGAAAGAGAGCGGAAGCGTGAAAGCGTGATATAAGCGATATATCACGCTATTGTGTGTTGGCATACTAGCCCCGCAGATAGTTAATAATAAACCAACAACAATGTCAACAATAAGAAAGGGTTTGTTTGTACACACGGCGACGCATCAAGCTAAGCAAAACCAAAATAAGGTGGTCGCGCGACGTTATACGTTATTCACCCTGCGCGCGGTCAGCTTATATTGGTCATACCTAATCGACCCCTCTCTTGTCAACGCCATCTATCGAGAAATTAGGAACTAACTTTGTTTTTTTTTTTGCTTCTGGAAAATCCCTCATTTGATTTGGTTGATTGTATGTTTTTAAAACAAATAATAAGAACTTGAGTATGTGCTTGTTTATTACTGCTTTTTTGCGATTATTTACAGTTTCTAAGGTGATCAAAAAAGTACTCGATACTGAGTAGTATCGATTCTTTTGGTTCGATACTTTTATCGGTATCGATACTTTCTTCTGCGATACCAGTATCGAGTAGGTATCGATACTTTTGAATTTTTGCGGATCCCTAGGAGCGCGCGCGAAAGATTTCAATATTTATATGACCCCGTCCCCCGCTTCCGCATACCGCGGATTCGCGGGAGTCGGGGCCCCCCTCGCTCGCCTGTATGCGCCGACAGGGACAGTTGCACTGTCTCTTTCTAACGTTGATTTCTCTTAAGTTCCTCCCCTTGTAATGAGATACTAAGTCTAATCAGGGTTATTTCTAACTGGAATTATGTAAGCTAATCGTGTTATTTACTTTAAAATCTGATGAAACTATGTGCTAATTTAACTAGGGAAATGTGTACCTATCTAACTGGGGTAGGAATCTCAAGGGAAATCACTTAAACAATGAAATACAAGCCCTATTCTAACTATTTACATAACTTATGTACTAGGCCCTAATCCTAATAAGAAATTATGGCTTTATTCAAAGCGAAACTTATCCTATAACTAAAACAAAACAAAGTAAAGTAAATTGAGACAAAAAACTATGTACAAATGATCGTTCTATGTTCTGTCGTGCACATTTCTCCCGCCGTCGCAGCTCTGCGATCCAACAGGTAGCACGACGATCCTCTTGGTCGGTCTTCGGAGGACGTGCCCGTTGCTGGTCTCGACGTCCACGATCCTCACCTCGCCGTCTCGCCCTGGGTAGACTGCGATGATGCGTCCTCTCGGCCATGTGTTGCGCGGCAGGTTGGGGTCGCAGATGAGTACCAGGTCGCCGACAGCGGGTGGCGCGCCGGTCGTGCGAGGCTCCCGCCGGTGTTGGAGTAGCGGCTGGTACTCCTTGACCCAGCGGCTCCAGAAGATGTCTGCCAGGCGTTGTGCGCGCCGCCAGTGCTTGCGCGCGGTGAGGTCGTCTGCGGTGAACTCGCCAGGTGGTGGGACGTGCGAGTTGGGTCCCAACAGGATGTGGTTGGGTGTGAGCGCCTCGGCGTCACCGCCCCGTGTGTCAGTGGGCGGAGATTTACTACGTTCGCCTCGGCGGCGTGCGTGGTGAGATGCACGCGCCAGAGGCGGGTTATCGGCGGCCGGGGACGCGGGCTTCTCTCTTCTAAACTTGCATCGTCGACAGCGCTTGATGACGTCACGCACTGTCGGTCGTATCTTCACTATCCATGTTCTTTCTCGTAGCTCGTTCACTACGGTCTCGATACCGCCGTGGTGTAGCCGCTCGTGTACGTGTTGTATGTACAGTCGCGTAAAAAGATGTTTCCCGTCGAGTACAGCCGGGCTCGCAGTCTCTTCGTCGATGTCAGGCGAAGCGTGGATTCTTCCCTTGAGTCGCAGAACTCCATCTTCGCCGACCGCTACTGATAGCGCCGATAGTCTGTCTCCAGGCTGAGGCGCTGCGCAGCTCCTTACTCGACGTAATTCTTCGGAAAAACAATCTTCTTGTACCGCTTTCCACCACAGTTTTTCGGCGCGAATGAGATAGTGCGCCTCGATTCCGATGATGTTGCTATCTCTTTTCTTCACGTTCTCTGTTTCAGTCTTGCATGTTGTCTTATCAGTGTTCTTATCGGAGTCGTTTTTCTTGTTTTCTCGCGTTCGTTTGCGGTTCGATGCACTTTTCTTTCTTCTGCACAGGTCGACGAACTGTAGCACGCGCGCCGTTGCTCGTAGCAAACGTGAAAACGAGGAAAAACGCTCGACTTGAGGAAGGTGAGCGTGGTCAGGTCGCTGATGGGTGACGAGACCTGTCTCTCTTTCTTCTGTCTTCGGAACTTCTTTCTTCGTCTCTTCGATGTTTCGAGTGTTCGACTTGAGATCGATGCAGTCCGTCGTCGCGTCGCGTAAGATTTCGTGTGTTTTCTCTGTTTCTCTCCCGCCGATAGCGACGGTGGCGACACGCGGGTTGGCGGCGAACTGCTGTACTGTCGATCTTGTCTCGAAGCGTCCGTCGGGCAGGCGGCGGCTTGTTTCTTCTGACATTTTCAATACCAGCTGCTCGGGATCGCTCTTCTCTGTCGGTTTTTCTACTCCAATCGGTTCCAACTTGAAATAGTTCGTAATTTTCTCCACGTTGTCTTCACTGTTTCGTACGACGGTTAGGTGACCGCAGAAGGTTTCTGGATACGTCATGGATGAGCGGCAGCCGTGAAGAACCCATCCCAACTTCGTGTACGATGCGACGGGTTTGTCTTTCCGTCCCGCTCGCACCGCGCCTGAGATAATTAAATCCCAGTTGTCTTGACCGATGAGTAGCTTCGGATGCGCCTCTTCGTATACCAGCTCGTCTCGAATTTGATTCAGGTGCGGGCAATCTTCGATGTCTCTTCTGCCGACCCTCTGAGAAGCGAAGTCGAGCTCTCGCACGGTGCGCACGTCGCGTAGCTCGCATGTTTCGTCTGCGTATTTGCCGCGGATTTTCAGGTCGATGCGCTTGCTTTTCGGGTACTGTAGTTCCTTCCCGCTCACACCACGGACGTTCATTGGATCGGTGGGCCCGTCGACGTTGAGTTCTTGTGTAATTTTCTCGTCGATGATGGTGATTGTAGAGCCCTCGTCGAGTAGCGCGAACGTTTCAACTTCATTTCCGTTGGCTGCGGTGAGAACTACAGGAACAATTTTCAAATAAGCGCGCCGTGCGGTGCTGTTGCTCGCCGTGTTATTCGTGTCTTCGTACGTAGAGCCGACTTTTTCGCGATGCGGCGGCTCTTGTGTGCGACGAGGTGGTTCTTCGCTACGTGGTTCTTCGTTCTTCGGTCTTGACTGATGAAGAAGCTTGTGATGCGATATGGTGCAACCCTGATGACCACATACCTTGGCTCTGCAGTCGGCGTGGCGGTGGTTGTTGCGCAGGCAGCGGAAACAAACACGACTTTTCTTCACTATCTCCCACCGCTCGTCCGTGCTGGCAGCTACGAATTTCTTGCAGTCAGGTAGGTTGTGTGGTCCGTTGCAGGCTGGGCAGCGTAGCGTGTTCACATTGAATGTTCTTTCTTGTCTTTTCTTCGATTTTTCTTCTGTGACGGTCTCAAGTGAAGCGTAGGCGCCGCATTTGTCTGCTTCTTCGTTCAGGAAGGTGGCCAGTCGCTTCAGCTCAGGAACGTCTTCTTTGTTTCGGGCGGCGAAGTCGAACCATTTGCTTCTGATGATTGGAGACAATTTTTCAATCACGTTTCGCGCCATTTCGGGATTGTACAGGTAATGGATTTTCTTCAGTGCTTCTACGGTCGCGACGATGTTCGCTATCTTATTAGCGAACACGATGAGGTCGCGTGGGTTGTCTCCTACCTTCTGAAGTGTTCTGATCTTCTCCATTTCGCCCATGACGATAGCTTCAGGGCGACCGAATCTTCTCTCGAGCGTGGCGATGATGACGCTCGGCTCCGGGTTGGATAGGAGCAGGCTCTGGACCGCTTCTAGCGCGATGCCTCGGAGACTTTTTCTTAGTCTTGCTATGTTCTCGGTGTCGGAGAATCCTCTTGCCGTGTCTTCGTACGCCGCTTTGAATGGCAGCCACGCGTTCGATTGTCCGTTGAAGATGGGTAATTCTTGAATGTACTTCGGCGCCTCCCTCGTAACAAATCTCATGGCCTGGGTGATGGCCGCCGCCAGTTCAGAGATGTCTTGACGCGCAGGCCGGGGCTCTTCGTTGCCCTGGTGATCACCGCGGTGATCGCCCTGTCCTCGTCCATCCTTCCGTGGCGCTTCCCGCTGCGTGCGGGGCGGGGGTGACGTCGCTCTTCTTTCTTCTTCTTGTTTCTTCAACCATTCTTCGACTCGAACGGAGGATTCTTCTTTTTCTTGGTTCTCTTCTTCTTCGTCCGACGATTCAGCTTCTGCATGGATCTTCGCTAGACGAAGCTTCGCGATTTCTCTGTCCAGCTCCGCCAGGCGCTCCCTGGCCTCCAGCTCCGCGAGGAGTTTCTTGCGGGAGGCGGTAGAACGACGTGACGGTGCTCTCGACGGCGCTTTCGACGGCGGCTTCATTGTCTCTTGCGACGTCGCAGCGGTGCCCGACGACGTAGCGGCGGTGCCCGACGACGTCGTGTTCGTTGCCGTCGTGGTGGTTCCGGACCCGGTGGCGCTTGACTCGGCGCTCGTAGTTGGGTTCGACGCGTTCCGCGACGTGGTCTGCGACCCGTCGCCCTCTCTACCAGACTGGCTGCGTGTGGTAATCGGCATCTTCAATTCTTCAAAAATCTCTTCAAATTTCTTCAATATCTCTTCAATATCTTCGCAGGTTCTTCTTGATTCGGCTCCTGAAGGACCAAATGTGGAGCGTGGACTGTAAGTAGGGGTTTCGTTTCTTCAGTGAAAATGCCGATGCGGTTTTCCAAATGTGAGCCAGGCTGGAGGGTGGGGTAGAGAGGGCTAGTGGTCGCAGAGAGTTTTCTTTCTTCAAGATGTTTTCTTCTCGAGTGCTGGATCCGGACTGAATCTGCGCCGAATCGGCGCTTCTTATATATCATTTTCGAGCGACCACTCCCCTTCACCCCGCACTCTTCCCCTTGACTAAAATCTCTTTATTTCTATCTCAATCTTACATTCTACAATAAAGAAACAATGTTCATTACTTACTTACTTATTTTCTAACATCCAAACATATCATTCTCATCGTCTGCCGGCGCAAAACAGAGTGAGGAGCGCGCGCGAAAGATTTCAATATTTATATGACCCCGTCCCCCGCTTCCGCATACCGCGGATTCGCGGGAGTCGGGGCCCCCCTCGCTCGCCTGTATGCGCCGACAGGGACAGTTGCACTGTCTCTTTCTATCGTTGATTTCTCTCAAGTTCCTCCCTTTTAATGAGATACTAAGTCTAATCAGGGTAAATTCTAACTGGAATTATGTAAGCTAATCGTGTTATTTACTTTAAAATCTGATGAAACTATGTGCTAATTTAACTAGGGAAATGTGTACCTATCTAACTGGGGTAGGAATCTCAAGGGAAATCACTTAAACAATGAAATACAAGCCCTATTCTAACTATTTACATAACTTATGTACTAGGCCCTAATCCTAATAAGAAATTATGGCTTTATTCAAAGCGAAACTTATCCTATAACTAAAACAAAACAAAGTAAAGTAAATTGAGACAAAAAACTATGTACAAATGATCGTTCTATGTTCTGTCGTGCACAAAGTCGAACAAACTATAACAAAAAGTAGAATCAATAAGGCAAATTAAACAGCAAATTCAATAATTTTTGAGCCTTCAGTCAGTCCATTTTGTTTATAAGTAAAAGTTTAAAGTAAGGACGAAGTGGAAAAATAACCGAAAATCTACCCAACAAAATATTTTTTTTTTTGGGTACGTATAGTAAACGCGATTTTCGTTTCAGATTCAAAACCTCCTAATAAAATGTCCAAAAACTGTAAAAATACCGTTTTTGTACATTTTATAAGGAGCTTTTGAATCGGAAACGAAAATCGCTCAATTTGGTAAACTTTTTCTATGATTTTAGTAACATAACAGAAAATTAATACATCTTTAGAACTTTGTATTTAGAAAAGACGATATGAAAACTGATTAGAAAAGAAACAAAGTTGCAAATCACTTCCTCTGAGTCAAGCGAGTTCACATCTACTTCTGCCCAAAAGACAAGACAGTCAAGAAAAGCCAGAAAACGGGACAATTGGCGTCCCGCACACATCTTTCGCGGTACGCATCCTCTAAGGGTCTAGAAACGGGACGTCCCGCGAGAGGCGGGAACCCTACCCACGGAGTCAGAATTTATCAAATGTTGACCATGATACATACATACATATTCTCACACCTGTCTCCCACTGGGGTAGGCAAAGACAACGGAACGCCACCTGCTATGATCCTGACATACCTCTCTAGCTTCCTCCACATTCATAAGTCCTTTCATGCATACTCATCGGTTTCGGGTAGATCTGACCAGGCCCTTTTTAAGCATGTCACCAATTTTGTCCGTATATGAACGTCTAGGCCGTCCCCTTCCATCATTTCCACTTACGCTTGCCTTATAGATTGCCCATTAACAATGATTAGGAACTTTAATATAAATGAATTTGGAACTATTGTTAGTATATGAAGTATTTAGTTGTGTTACTTGCTGGGATCCATTCAATACTGTTTCTAAAGGGGCCCATTCACAGTAGTCCGTCTTGCAGTCCTACACCAATATCGGATCGTGAATGGTGTTGCAGTCCTACAAAGCGTCCGATGACCTTGGGCAAAATGTATGAGTAGTCCTACTTGCAGGATCGTGTGTGGCCTCGTAGTCCTGCATGTAGGACTACTGTGAATGGGCCCCTTAAGGAACTGGTCGTCAACTTTCGATAAGTGACATGCAAGTCTATATTAATTTCTCTGATAATTTCGAAATCCCTCTTTTTCGGCTGGCAATACTGAATGTGAACGGGCAGTCGAGAATACATTAAATAGAAATTTTAAGAATTAATGTAATCAGATGTTATCTGCATGTGTTGTGTACACACGGCGACAGGTCAGGTTACCCTGTTTAGAGTTTAAACTATTAGAAGTTGAACGCTGTGAATCGTGCGAGAGGCTGCGGTATGTTGTTGTTGTTTCGTCTCATAGCACGCTGCGCCCGCGTCGGCAGCCGCGTCTATGCAGGCTCTCTACCGCACTATTTTGTGTTTTGTACGTAGTGTAGTTATGAGTATATAGGGTGCGTAACCTGATGTGTCGCCGTGTGTACAATGGTGTGCCCGATTTCAATTCTATTCATACGGGAGGACCGGGTGAAATCTGTTTCTGGACGGCCTCCCTTACCCCCACTTAACTTCATTTACCGAACTAGTGTAGGTAATAAATATCTCATTTGGAAGAGGTAGAAATGGTAGGCAAGAGTGCAGTTAGTATGATCGCTCCTTATACAGGGTTATTTGTAATTCGACGTATTCCTTTCAGGACGTTAAAGGGCAGCCTAAATGCAATTATGTGAACCCCCATATGTGGGGTCGGAAATCAATAGTTTTCGAGATATTTGGAATTTAAGGTTTTTTACAAAAACACCCATTTTTTCACACTTTTTCTTAAATAAATAAAAATATGCTTATTCTATGGCGTCGATTTGAATTTTAATTCATAGCTAACAATTTTTCAGAGATTTTTTCATAAATCAATTTCCAATCATACTGAGCAATTCAAAATAAATCAATAACAATAAAGGTTAATTTTTGAAAAAAAAATTATAAAGTCTCGAAATCATGCTTTTTTTCTCAAAAAAATTGTATGAAAAAAAGCGTGCGTTTTACTGATATAACTTCCTCGTTTTGTTAGCTTTCTTAAAAGGTATAAATGTTGTAGTAATAAATGAAATTACAATAACAAATAAAGATTTTTTACTTAGTACGTGATACGTAGATGCAACATTCTCATGGAGAAAAATTTTACGAAAATTCTTTTGATATCATTATTTATTAATTTAAATGTACATATCATACTCAGAGTGAGCCCCTCGGTTCCGAACACATTCACGCAAGCACTTTCTTAGTTCACTTTTAGTTACTCTTGAAGTAAAGGTAAAATCTCATTACCTCCGCTGCGTTTATTATGTGCTGCCTTGATTCTTCTACGTCATTTACTGGGGTTTGATGAACACGGTCTTTTATGTGTCCCCAGACATCAAAATGACACGGGGTCAAGTCGGGGCTTCTTGCAAACCATGTATTGGTCCTCTACCAATCCATTTATTCGAACAAGTTGCAAGTCGGGCCAGCAACGTAACCATTTGAGGGATTGGCACTCCATGGCCTGCAAGAAGCCCCGATTTGACCTCATGTAATTTTTATGTCTGGGGACACAATGAAAGAATTTAGGATTAAGATGAAGAAATTTTAGGATTCCTCACTCAAGGGATGCCAACGAAACCCTATTACTAAGCCTACGCCGTTCGTCCGTCCGTCAGTCAGTCTGTCTGTCCTAACTATTAAGGGCTATACCTTTTGAATCTTTTCAGATGTACCTGTACCCAAGAAGCCAAAACTACAGACTTCAGATGAAGAGACAGATCAAGACAAACCTGAGACTGAGAAGAGAATGAAGGAATATAGTAATGAAGGAATCATCTCTAATAAAACATCGAGAAATACTAAACAAACAAATCAGGAATGTTATCTAACACCTGGACGATCAGCAAATGTATTTATATGTAATGAATGTGGTAAAACATTTAGAAAAAAATTTAAATTAACACAACATGTTCTATGTCATCTAAAAAAGAATTCATGCTCTCACTGTGATTACAAATGTAAGCAAAAGGTTGATTTATTAAGACACTTACATACTCACACTGGAGAAAAACCATATTCATGCTGTGATTACAAATGTAATCGAAAGGGTGATTTAACAGAACACTTAAGTACTCACACTGCTGAAAAACCATATTCATGTTCTTACTGTGATTACAAATGTAAGCAAAAGAGTAATTTATCAACACACTTACTTACTCACACTGATGAAAAACCATATTCATGCTCTCACTGTGATTACAAATGTAAGCGAAAGGATCATTTATCAAGACATTTACGTACGCACACTGGAGAAAAACCACATTCATGCTCGTATTGTGATTACAAATTTAATCAAAAGGATAATTTATCAAGACATTTACTTACGCACACTGGAGAAAAACCATATTCATGCTCGTACTGTGATTACAAATGTAATCGAAAGAATGATTTACCAGCACACTTGCGTACTCACACTAGAGAAAAACCGTATTCATGCGCTCACTGTGATTACAAATGTAATCATAAAAGTAGTTTAACAGTACACTTACGTACTCACACTGGTGAAAAACCATATTCATGTTCGTACTGTGATTATAAATTTAATCTAAAGTTTGTTTTATCGAGACACTTGCGTATTCACACTGGAGAAAAACCATATTCATGCCCTCACTGTGATTACAAATGTAATCATAAAAGTAGTTTAACAGTACACTTACTTACGCACACTGGTGAAAAACCATATTCATGCTCGTACTGTGATTACAAATTTTATCAAAAGTGTGTTTTATCGAGACACTTGCGTATTCACACTGGAGAAAAACCATATTCATGCCCTCACTGTGATTACAAATGTAATCATAAAAGTAGTTTAACAGTACACTTACTTACGCACACTGGTGAAAAACCATATTCATGCTCGTACTGTGATTACAAATTTAATCAAAAGTGTGTTTTATCGAGACACTTGCGTATTCACACTGGAGAAAAACCATATTCATGTTCTCACTGTGAGTATAAAAGTGCTCGTAAAACTACTCTGTCTAAACACTTGGTACGTATTCACGCTAATGAAATATCGAAGTAGTTATCTGAGTTGTATCTCATTCATTACCTACGGTATAATTACCGCTGTTTTCTCGTGGGCCCACTAATTTGCCCCACTGATGGGTCCACGAGGGAGAACGTAGCTGTAACTCAAGCTGAAACACAAAACAACACCGCGATATTTTTCCCTTCATTTACAGATTTATAATAGTTACGAGCTTTTTCCCGCGACTTCGTCCGCATAAATTATATACCAGATTTTAAGTCAGATTGATAACCTATCAAACAAAAAAAGTTTCATCAAAATCGGTTCAGTAGTTTTTGCGTGATACTCGAACAAACAAACACCCAAACAAACAAACAAACAAACAGACAGACAAAAAATCCAAAAATTGGTGATTTGAAATCAGGGACATCTAAAAACCATATTGTAATCTTTTTGTTGTAAATATCTTCAATTTACAGACACACTTAATAAGTAGATAATAGTTTAGATAGTTATAAGAAAGATTATTTATTATAAACGAGTTACAGCCTTTTTGCATGCTGTTGCTGTTTTTTTAATGAATTATCTATTATATGAAATCAAAGGGATTATCATTAAGTTCTCTAATGTTTAAGAAGATGTGAAGACTTCAAACGAAGATGAAGTTTAATTTTTATTTTCTTAGCATTGTAACTTCACTAACTCTGTACCGCACGTAATAATGTTTGTCTTTAAAAAGATCCTAGCTTACCGCGTGCGTGATCTAAGTATTTTATCATGTGGACTGTTATTTTTCCTTTGAAATTTAAATGAGAATAAATATATTAATACCTAAATATATGGGTAGAAAACATTTTTTTTTCAAACACTGTCTATTTGCATTGAATAAATTAAAAATATTGTTAGGGTCAGCGCACACCCAGCGTAGAACTGTTCGAGCATGCGCGAGCAGTTTTCATTGATTCAATTGATAATGAACTCTATTCCCATTGAAATAAAGTTGAAAATAGCTTGCAAGTGATTAAATCCCTTAGCGTCTGTTCGAGTATGCTCGCGTATGCTCCTCGCGGCGACGGGAGCAGTCGCGAGCATGCGCGCGGATGCTCGCGCATGCTCGAGCATACGCGCGTGTCGATGCTTGCGATCCGTCGTCAGTGTTGCCACCCCGTCATTTTTCGGGCTAGCTCTAACATCTTTGTTATCAGCTAAGCCCGAAAAGGGAAATTTAGTACCTAGTTGCCTACCTACAGATAATAAATAATAATCTAGCCCTCATCGAAAATCTAAAATAAAATTGATTTTTAGGGTTCCGTACCCAAATTCTTATTGATGTGCTTTTCTTGCTCCTCTTCCTCTGCTAGTAATCCAATAATTATCAAATCCCAGTCCACCATACTTTAAAATTGCTCTTATCGCACGTCTTTACTTTAAAATATTGTAAACACAACTGCAAAATTCACTGTCAACTGTAGCAACACGGGAGCATCCGCGAGACTGTTCGAACACGCGCGAGCAGAAGTGCGATTTTTGAAAATCATACGAGCGATTTGGCAGTAGAAAATGTCAAAATTACTATGGAGATTATGCATCTTTCTACTGCCAAGTCGCTCGTATGATTTTCAAAAATCGCACTTCTGCTCGCGCATGCTCGAGCACCCGCCGCTGCCGCCGGCAGATTTCGCAGCTGCCGCCGGCGGATTTCGCCGCTAGGTGTGCTCGACTGCAAAGAACATGCTCGAGCATGCGCGAGCAGTTCTACGCTAGGTGTGCGCTGACCCTTAGGAGCGACGGGTTCCGGGATTTTAGTGAAACGCCAAGTCCAAAACGGAATTATTGGGTTTCTCTTACATACGATCTTCCTGAGTCCTCTACGTAGAGTTCTCGTCACAGAGGTTCCCCTTACACGGTCCACTCCACATGGTCCTCCTCCCAGGGCCGTAGCTAGAACTGGATTAAAGGTAGAGCATAGGCAGTTGAAGGTAGGGCGGATTTTTTTTCTTATTTTCATAAACTAAGCATAATTAAGAAGAAGAAGCTAAGCATGCCAAATTGAGCGTACAGTCAAGAGCACTTCAAGCTTTACACTTGCAGTTCGATTGTAACGCTTATGGCTAAATAAGAACGGTACAAAGTCCAAAGTGTCAAGCTTGACACGCTCTTGACTGTACATGACAGTTTGTTATATTCCGAGAGATAAGTGTACTTTTTGCAACCATCAGCAGCATTCGAATCCACCAAACACACAGGACAGGCGGCCAAATACTGAAAATCAAACTGACCAACTATGATTAAAATCAAACTGACCAACTATGATTAAAATCAAACTGACCAACTATGATTTTCAGTATTTGGCCGCCTGTCTCTTACACCCTGTATTTTAATTTGATACATGTATTTTTGTAAGATTCTTTGCTATTTCGACGTTTCGTTGGTTCCATCCATAAACATAAGGTAGTATAATAATGTATATGGTTCCATCGAGATAGTTGATCAGTTTGGTGGTCTTTGCTTTCTAGATTTTTCTTTTTTTTTTGCTCACAAATGTAACAACAGCCGTGATATGGAGACTACTTCTGTCCCATACAAAACTGCTGTACCTATTCGTGTCCGTATAGTTAGCAGCCTCACCAGCTCATTCGAAGGTTTTGACTAAGCCACGATTTAGTGCCCATTTAGTGCAATTTAGTGCCCAAAGCACAGATTTGGTGATCTTGTATTTTAAAAGATATTTGCGTACCTTACTGATTGTGCACGACAGAACATGAATCGATCATTTGTACATAGTTTTTATCTCAATTTAGGTACCTTACTTCGCATTGTTTTGTTTTGTTTAGTTATAGGATAAGTTTCTCTTTTAATAAAGTCATAATTTGTTATTAGGATTAGGGCCTAGGATATAAGTAATGTAAATAGTTAGAATAGCGTTGATAAATCTGTGTGGTTTTATTTAGTGATGGTTTACAGGTTAGGTGAGTGTTTGTTATTATTTATTGTAAACTGGTGATATGAGATGAACGACAATGACCCCCTGATGAGGGGGAGGTACATCCCAGGATATACCGATGTCCGAGCCTCCCTTATTACTAGCCTGAACCAACATAGTTTTGAACTTATTTTCTGTTTGTTATGGTACTAATCTGTGCTGTCCTTTTTAGATCCTCATTATTGAACCACGAGTCACGACGTTATCACCTGACTTAGTTTGGAACTACCTACAGTGCTGTTTCTTACCTCTACATTGACAGAATCAGCGCTCATCTGATGGAGCTGTAACATGTTGTTTTGATACAGACATATTGGTTGGATTCCTGTCACTAAAATGAATGTTGAAAATACATCTACAGAAGGTGTAACTGATATAATAAAAGTGGAAATAAAAGTAGAAAATGAATCAGACAATGAAGAAGAGAGTACATTAGACTTGTATGCAGATCATGTGATCAAAGAGGAAATACAGGAAATACTTACTTTGGAAATACAGAAAGGAACGCAATATGATTAATAAACTTAAACTTGCAAAGTATTCTAGAAATTATAAGAAAATAATTAAATATGCACAAAAATCACACAACAATCAATACATACTCACAGCAAATAATAAATCGAAAGCAACTTGGCAAATAATCAATAAATCTAAAACAAACTATCCAAGAGAAAATATAACACAAATAAACAAAGAAGGACATATGATCACTGATCCTCTATCTATAGCAGGTGCTTTTAACGATTTTTTTGCTGAACAAGTAAAATCCCTCCCTAATACTAAATCAAACAAAACGCTTAAAAATACATGTACATATGACAAGCCCACATCTCTATTTATGAAACCTACAAATGCGGACGAGGTAAAGAAAGTCATAAATCAATTGAAGAATACTGCAAGCACAGGCTATGACTGCATAAGCACGAAGGTATTGAAATGTATCTCGCATATCATATCTCCGATCTTGAGTCATCTTATTAACTTGAGCATAGAACATGGGATATATCCTCAAAAGCTAAAACTATCTACTATTATACCACTATTTAAAAAAGAAGACAAAGAAAATATGACTTACTATAGACCAGTCGCTTTGCTTTCAGTGTTTTCCAAGATATTTGAAAAAATTATCTATAATGCTTTGTACGATTACCAAGCCACGAACAAAAAGGTAAGGTTTTCGTAAGCAAAAAACCATCAATATGGCAATATACGACTTCTTACACACAATTTATAATAGAATAGATAAGAGACTTCCCGTCCTTGCGATGTACATGGATATGACAAGAGCCTTCGATTATGTTGATCATAGGATACTCTTAGACAAATTAAATACCTACGGCATTAGAGGTAATGTCCAAGAACTCATAAAAAGTTATCTTACTGGCAGGACTCAAATAACAACAATTCGTAGAATCTGTCCTAGCACAAAAACGGAAACAGTATATTCCTCCCACCCGCGGTCTATGCATTATGGAGTACCTCAAGGAAGCGTGCTGGGTCCTTTGCTGTTTCTAGTCTATGTGAATGATTTACCTAAAGCTACAATACATCCCATGGTGCTTTTTGCGGACGACAGTACCGTTGTCTATAATAATGAGAACGAAATCAATAGTAGTCTCAAAAGTATAATAGAATGGTTACAATTAAATAACTTAAATATCAATTTAGAAAAAACAAAAATAATGAATTTTAAACAAACACAGAATTCAACAACGACCACTAATGTGAGCTATGACAATACAGCAGTAAGTGAAGTCGATGTTACAAAGTTTCTAGGCATTCATATTGACAATAATATGAAATGGCACACGCAAATTAATGAAGTATGTAACAAACTAAGTAGATTTTCTTATGCACTCTACATGCTTAGCAAAGTTGTGAATCGTAAAGCAGTGTTGACGGCGTACCACGGCTATGTTGCTTCTGTGCTAAGATACGGAATCATATTTTGGGGCAATGCCACTGGCATCGACTCAGTACTCAAAGCGCAAAAGAAATGTATAAGAGCCATATGCAACCTTAGGAGAACAGACAGCTGTAAACCCCATTTCAAAGATCTCAACTTATTGACAGTACCTTCCATATACATTTACGAATCAGAATTATTTGTTCGTCGCAACCCACACCTATTTAAAACCGTTTCAAGTGCCCGCCGACGCGATCAACTACATCTAAGGTCATGCCGAACCACACTATTTCACAAAAGCTTTTACGCGATGGCACCGAAGATTTTCAACAAATTACCAAGGTCGTTGAAAGAAGCTGAAAGTTATGTGGTTTTTAAAAAACAGCTATTTAAACTGCTAGTTGACAAAATATATTACTCGGTTCACGAATTTCTAACCCCTACTAACTAACTAATTTGTTTAATTGACTTTTGGATTGACATTATATGATTACATTGACATACTTACTTTCCTACTTTAAATTTAGAATTAGACAACCTAAAATGATCCAACAATGTTCAGAAAACTTAATACTTAAATAAAAAATGTTAATTAATTCAGTAATAGGTTATCAAATGGATGTTTTTATAGATTACGTTAACTTATTTTAGAAATGTTATTTATGTTCTATCTTAATGTTTTATTTAATAATTTCAATATTTTACGTTGTATTCGTACGCCAACTGTGGCAGACCGCAGAGAGTCCAAACATATACTGTAACACCTTTTATATTACCTGTGTTCACGAATAAATAAATTTGTATTTGTATTTGTATTTGAAAAGATGAGATGGTCATTGGACCTGTGGTGCTCCAACCAGTAGTTTATACGGCGTATCGTCCTGAAGGTTAGTAGGTATTTCATTTATATAATAGTTTTAGTTTGTGTCCGTGTCCATGTGGTCATCTGTCCCCTTAGAGCCGGCGCAAGACATTTGCTTCAAATCACTTCGATGCTCTCGTGGACTAGTAGTTGTGTGATATAACACGATTAGCTTACATAATTCCAGTTAGAATTCACTCTGATTAGACTGAGTATCTCATTAGAAGGGGAGGAACTTAAGGGAAATCAACGTAAGAAAGAGACAGAGCAGCTGTCCCTGTCGGCGCATAATGGCGAGCGAGGGGGGCCCTGACTCCCGCAAATCCGCGGTATGAGGAAGCGGGGGACGGGGTCATATAAATATTGAAATCTTTCGTGCGCGCTCCTCACTCTGTTTTGCGCCGGCAGACGATGCGAATGATATGTTTAGATATAGAAAATAAGAATGTAAGTAATGAACATTGTTTCTTTACTGTAGAATGTAAGTTTGACATGAAAATAAAGAGATTTGAGTCAAGGGGAAGAGTGCGGGGTGAAGGGGGGTGGTCGCTCGAAAATAGTATATAAGAAGCGCCGATTCGGCGCAGAATCATTCCGGATCCAGCTCTTGAAGAGTAAACAACAAGAAACAAGAAGACTCTCTGCGACCACTAGCCCTCTCTACCCCACCCTCCAGCCTGGCTCACGGAAGATTTCATCGGCATTTTTATTCAAGAAAGGAAACTCCTACTACAGTCCACGCTCCACACTGAGGCTGCTAGATAGACGTCAAGCTAGCAATCGCATATCGAAATACTGTTTATATCGATGTGATTTATATGTCACGATTTAGTGCTCATTTAGGGTCAGCGCACACCCAGCGTAGAACTGCTCGCGCATGCTCGAGCATGTTCTTTGCAGTCGCGCACACCTAGCGGCAAAATCCGCGGCAGCGGCGGAGCATGCTCGCGTGTGTTCGAACAGTCTCGCGGATGCTCCCGTGTTGCTACAGTTGACGTAGTGAATTTTGCGTTGTGTTTACAATATTTTATAGTAAAGACGTGCGATAACAACAATTTTAAAGTATGGTAGACTGGTATTTGGTAATTATTGGGTTACTAGCAAAGGAAGAGGAGCAAGAAGAGCACATCAATAAGATGAAAAGAGGCAAGAAAGATGTACTTATATTTGGGAAATACGAAATACGCCCTGTGCTGTGTTACGGTTTAAAGTTCTAGGGACAGTTATTTTATGGCTAGGAACTATAAAATGGAATATGAACAATTTGAAAACCTACTAAATCTGCTTCGACCTTTCAGATTTTCTTTGTATTTTCAAAAAGAGTTCGATTATTATATAATATTATCTGTAGTAAATTGCCCTTTTCGGGCTAAAGTAGTTAAAAAATATGCTAGATTTAGTCCGAAACCGGCCGAGGCGGCAACACTTACGACGGATCGCAAGCATCGACACGGGCGTATGCTCGAACATGCTCGAGCATGCGCGAGCATCCGCGCGCATGCTCGCGACTGCTCCCGTCGCCGCGAGGAGCATACGCGAGCATACTCGAACAGACGCTGAAGGGATTTAATCACTAGCAAGCAATTTTCAACTTTATTTCAATGTAAATAGAGTTCATTATCAATTGAATCAATGAAACCTGCTCGCACATGCTCGAACAGTTTTACGCTGGGTGTACGCTGACCCTTAGTGATTCCTATATCCAAAATTTCAATAATATTGATCCAATACAAGCCGAGATATGACAGTGCATTGTTGAGACTGCTAACTAGACGTTTATTCCAACGATGATTCCAATGAAACGGATATGCACATTTGAAACAGATAAATACTTAGCGATTTAGTGCTCGATTTGGTGACTCTTATGATATTTATGAAAAGTAGAATTTTCTTTCCTATTTCCCAAAAAAATTACGTAAACTTCTACATACTAATCGTTATTTAGGACCGACGAAACCGTTGATCAAATTTAGACTTTATTCAACTGTGATAGGGTTTAAAATTGATTTTAATTTTATGGTTAGTACTGCCAAGCAAAAAAGTGAAATGACATTAATTGTGAATTGTCACAGTACTACCACCAGAGATAGTAGCAGGGACGAACGGCTTAACGTGCCATCCGAAGCACGGAATCATTTTTCTTTTCAGACAATTAGGTGATTCAGCCTGCAATGTCTTAACCAACTGGGGAAAAACGCACAAAGTGACATATCACTAGGTTTCTCCCTTGGGAATCGAACCCACGACCTCCGTGTCGAGAGCCCAATGCTCTTAACCATTAGACCACGGAGGCAGTTAGTTAATTTTTATTATAAATAATACAATGTGGAACTGTAGACGAGGATAAGAAGTTATAATGCACTAATTTGAATCAAGCAATTAGTTCTTCATTCTATGTAATAAAAAGACACGTTTTCGTATCACCGTAACTCACGTAAACAAATTCCCGCCATCTCTTGGTATAACTATGAACTACTTGCGCAAGCGCAAGCGCTAGCTCATGGTAGTAGTTCCGATAAATGAAAATTTTTGTGCACGGTTGTACCGAAAATTGTTGTATGTAGAAGTTTACGTATTTTTTTTGGAAACTGGGAAAGAAAATTCTACTTTTCATAAATGTCATAAGAGTCACCAAATCGAGCACTAAATCGCTATGTATTTATCTGTTTCAAATGAGCATCCGATTCATTGGAATCGTCGTTGGAATAAACGTCTAGTTAGCAGCCTCAACAATGCACTGTCATATCTCGGCTTGTATTGGATCAATATTACTGAAATTTTGGATATAGGAATCACTAAATGAGCACTAAATCGTGACATATAAATGACATCGATATAAAGAGTATTTCGATGTGCGACTGCCAGCTTGACGTTTATCTAGCAGCCTCAGTAAGGTACCCAAATATCTTTTAAAATACAAGATCACCAAATCTGTGCTTTGGGCACTAAATTACACTAAATGGGCACTAAATCGTGGCTTAGTCAAACCCTTCGAATGAGCTGGTGAGGCTGCTAACTATACGGACACGAATAGGTACAGCATTTTTGTATGGGACAGCTGAATTTTTTTCGCGTCTCTTGAAGTAGTCTCCATATCACGGCTGTTGTTACCTTTGTGAGCAAAAAAAAGAAAAAAATCTCGAAAGCAAAGACTACCAAACTGACCAACTATCTCGATGGAACCATAGAAATTTTTTTTTTTTTGGTTCAGTTCAAGGTAAAGCGATTATAGTATCGCATACAACCGATGTCAGGAATAAATACTCTCATTTATAGCAAATAAAACGTTGGTGTTCGACGTTTCAACGCTTCTTTGGAGTTTTTGGAGGCAATCGAGAAACGCAGGAAACGCAGAGAAGTCCACAGGAAAGAGGTGAACCGACCGCTTGCCGCGCTACAAAAGAACGGAACACTTTTCCTGTTCACGACCCACACCATCATATTTCACTGAACTGTATATTGTTCACTTGCACGACACTTTGTTACGCAAAACAACACCGATTTTACGAACCAAAACTCACTATAAACAATAAAAATTCGATGAAATATGAGGACTCCAAACGTATCTGTTCAAATCCCGCCAAAAACTCCGGAACCATAGACATTATTATACTACCTTATGTTTATTGATGGAACCAACGAAACGTCGAAATATAATATATGAAAAAGCGCGGGAAACGTTCAAATTGGCGGGTTGTTTCTTTGTCCTTTTTATTAATTTAATTAATTTCTAGAGTTAAATTGGATAAGTTTATTGTATATTTTGTATATTTAGATTGTATATATTTAGTATTGTGTAGTGTTAGTTTGATTTCATCTATTGGTAAGTAGTTTTAAGTATTTTCTATGGACCCCCCTGAGGATCCTGGGGGAACAAGCCCCCAGGATCAGGTAGCTCATTTCGTTACAATTGAACATAATGAATCTAGTGCCATGGATACAGATTGTTCTGTCCATGACAATTCCAAAAAAAAGAGAAAACGTTCCAGTGCTTTTAAAAAATGTTCTCATTGTAACGAAAAGAAACGCAGGAGTCATGCAACAAGAAATGAATCTGATTGCAAATGTCTTGAACAAACTACCGAGTTAGTACAGGGTCAAGAGCAGGTTGCTTTGGAAGAAATAAAACTGTCTAAGGGTAATTCAACCAAAGTTGTGTCGAGTGACAATTTGAATGGTACCAATAACACATCTCACTCCACTTCTAGTAACAGAACTCTCTACAAACCTTGTGATGCGGCACCCTATGTAGTACATGTACAAAAACAAACAGAATCCCTAGATGACAGAGCGACCCTTCATCCCATCACATTTGGGCGTTTTTTGAAGTCAAATTCTTTTAAAAATGTAGTCAACGGCAGTTTAAAGAAAATTGGTAGGAACAAACTTTCACTTTCGTTCAGTAACTATGAGGATGCGAATATTTTTATTTCTCATGACAGCTTGACAATCAATTGTTATAAAGCATTTATTCCAAGCTTTCACTTGACCCGTATGGGCGTGGTTCGTGGTGTTCCGGTGGATTTATCCCCCGACGAAGTGATGAGCAACATTTCTGTCCCAGTGGGCTGCGGTAATATCCTCAAAGTTAGACGCATTAAAAAGAAAGTTGTTATTAATGGTGAAAAACAATTCCATGACACTGAAACAGTGGTTCTTACATTTGATGGCCAAGTTTTACCTAAACGAGTATTTATGTGTTTTACATCACTGCCAGTGGACCTCTATATCTACCCAACAATTCAATGCTTTAACTGCTGTAGATATGGTCATGTGAAGGATATGTGTAGGTCGAAACCAAAATGTTACAAGTGTGGGCAAGATCATTATGGTGGTTCTTGTTCAGTCAATGAGGATTTTATTTCATGCTGTCTATGTCATGGTTCTCATTCTGCAACTAGCAGAAAGTGCCCCGAGTATGAACGACAGAAACAAATTAAAGAAACAATGGCAAAGAGCTGCATGTCATACGCAGAAGCATCTAAAGTACATGGACCAATAACTAAATTATATTCTGAAATTTTATCCTCCAATCAAACCCTCCCTCCTCCCTCTAATCATAATATTAGTCGGATTCATAATTCTACTACAAATTCCAATCAGTATCCACCTCTAAATCAGTCATACAAAAAAACAGTTTTTGTAAAACCTCGTTCACCTCCTAAGCATACTGTTGGGTATGATCGTGGAGCCCATCTCGAGTTAATTAAAGATTATAATGTCCCACCTTCAAATAATGGTAGTGCATTTAATTATAATGAAAACAGGAGTAATAATGAATCCATCAAAGAATTGATAATATCTTTAATTAACTTATTAACAAATTCGAAATTTTCTTCACCGTCCAACGTTGCCTCAATAATTGAAACAATTTTACAAACACTCAATAACAATGGATCAGTCAGCCAAGGCGATCCAGTGAAATTGTCGGAGCATCAGTAACAAGAAATCTGATTTAATATATCTTATTAACAACTATAAACCATTTTTAGTATCAATCCAGGAAACATGGCTTAAACCGGTCTCCTCGTTTAGGATTCCCGGTTATGCTTGTATTAGAGAAGATAGAGCCGATGGGTATGGTGGTGTGGCAATCCTCATCAACCATGCCTATTCTTTCACACATTTTCCAATTCCGCCACATGGCAGTGGTTTTTCAATAATTGCTGTCATAGTGGATAACATTTGTTATGTGTCTGTATATGTTCCTGATCCTTCTTCTTGTATATTTAATGAGTTAAATAATATTTTCTCCACTCTTCCGAAACCATTTTTGATTATGGGAGATTTTAACTGTCAACACCAATCGTGGGGAAGCTCTATTGCGAGTCGATTTGCTAATGAAATTATTAATATTCTTGACACTCACAATTTATGTATCTTGAATACTGGTCTTCCTACACGTCGCACGGCTCCGGGTGAAAATACTAGTGCACCTGATTTATCAATCTGCTCCCCAAATTTAGCTTCATCCTTGACTTGGGCTCCACATTCTTTCTCCTATCCTATGGTAGTGATCATTTTCCTTTGTTTATTTCATTTCCATTTAATAATAGGCCGGCTACTAGAAGAGTTCCTCGTCTGAAATATAAATTAAATAATGTTGATTGGGAGGTTTTCCGAGATAATGTGCAAAGAAAAATTTCCACTTTACCTGAAATTAGGCACGGTAATGAGTCTGTGTGTGCTGATGCTTTATCTTCGGTCATGATTGAGTGTGCAGATAACTTATTCCCTAGAAAGTCGGGTTCATTACACAAGATCCCTTCCCCTCCTTGGTGGGACAGAGAGTGTACTGTCGCTGTCAAACAAAGAAAAGAGGCTGAAATTAATTACTGTAATCAATCAACTTCAGAAAACTTTGACATCCTTTTGGATATCTCTAAGAATACACGAAAGCTACTTAGGAAAAAGAAGTCAGAAGGTTGGAAAGCTTTTTGTGCTTCAATTTCACCTGATATTCGTCCTTCGGTTGTTTGGGCTAATATTAGACGTTTTAGATCTATTTTCAAAGAATCATCACCCAACGTTCTGACTCCTCCTTTGTCTGATAAGTTTTTGGACAGACTGGCGCCCCCTTTTGCTCCACCAGAGATACTTGTAAATCCAACTCCTGCTCCTGTTTTAGGGAATGTTACAGGACTTAACTCACCTTTTAGTCTTCTTGAATTGAAAGGTGTTGTAACTAATACGAGAGACTCAGCTCCTGGTGGTGATGGAATTCCTTATTCTTTTTTCTCTCATCTTTGTGACTCTTCTCTTTCATACTATCTTGACCTGATTAATTGTATCATATATAAACTATTGTCATGACCTGGCTTCACTTCCTAGAGTCTCTCTTCGGGATTCCTGGCGGGAGCTCTGGAGTGTTACCGGTCAGACTAAGGGACAGTTTTATTTTTCTTTGCAGCCATCGATTCCATCGAAACCGTGGTGGTTCAGTATGAAGCTTGGCAAGTTGGCCACTTCGGTGCTGATACGTGTAAGGCTGGGTCACACGTGTTGTCCAGCTCATCTTGCCAGGCTTCATATTGTTCAAGAATTCAATTGTGAGTGTGGCGCGTATGGTGACATTACTCACATTTTCTTGTCCTGCCCCCTTTTTGACCGTTCCTCCTTTTTTGATTCCCTAACCGATTTATCCGTTCCATTCCCTGTATCTATGCCTTCCTTACTTGTATCTAATGATTTTAATATTTATAAATCTATTTCTTCTTTTATATATGTAAATAATATTAAAATATAATTGTCCTTCACCTTGTCTAATTTATCCTCTCCATCAAGGAACATATGTACTCTCTACCGAGACTCTCCATTTTCCTTATAATGTCTCTCCATTTTGTAAATTCGTTTCCCTAACTTGTCTATGGCAAATGCATAATAATGCGAGCCAAAAAAAAAAAAAAAAAAAAAATATGATATATAAATCTATGTCGAAATAGCAAAGAATCTTACAAAGATACATGTATCAAATAAAAATACAGGGTGTGGGAGACAGGCGGCCAAATAATGAAAATCATAGTTGTTCAGTTTGATTTTCAGTAGGTATTTGGCCGCCAGTCCTGTGTGTTTGGTGGTCTTTGCTTTCTAGATTTTTTTCTTTTTCTTTGCTTACAAAGGCAACAACAGCCGTGATATGGAGCCTACCTCAAGAGACGCGAAAAAAATTTTGCTGTCCCATACAAAACTGCTGTATACACGGCGACAGATCAACCTACCAATAGTTGAACTCTATGTTCATGGACATAAGGGCGAACTATGGGTAGGTTGATCTTACCTATTCGACCCAAATGTATGGGACAGCTGATTTTTTTTCGCGTCTCCTGAGGTAGGCGCCATACACCCTATATTTTTATTTGATAAATGTATCTTTGTAACAGAAGATTCTGTGCGATTTCGACGTTTCGTTGGTTCCATCGAGATAGTTGGTCAGTTTTATTGTCTGCTATACGCAATTTCAGTATTTGGCCGCCTGTCTCTTACACCCTGTATTTTTCCATTGGAAAATGTATCTTCCTATAACTCTTTACGTAAATGAGATAGAAGGCCGATATTTATATATTTTTTTGTACCTGCCTGGTACTAAGTCTCCACATTATAATATTTACTATAAACTACGATTTTCATATGAAAAAAGCAATTGGACAATTCGTCAGAATGACGGACCCGTTATTATAGTATATATCTTTGAAACGGTAATTTGTACTGAGCTGAAAATCGAGTACATTTTAGTACAAATGTAGTACTAATTACCCATGTTATTGTCGTCAACGTGTGGGCAATGCTTCCCAATGGTCCCGCCACTTTGACGTCAAGGTGGCGGGATCAGATAGTTTTGATTGTACTTTCTTGGCGGTAAAGGCACAGATTATTTAATAGTTACTACCGTAAGTAAAGGTACAAATGTTGAAACTCAGGGTACATTTAGTACAAATGGAGTACTAAATTTCGAATCGGAGATTTGATCGTGATTTCATCCCGCTGTCTTGATGTTCACCAACATTAAAAAGGTAGGTACTTACTACCATAAGAATAGATAATAGGTACCGATCAAGGAACATATGTACTCTCTACCGGTACCGATGGTTGCCGATGGTATAAGAACCGTAAACGAGTTTTTGGCGGCTATCATGAGCCAATCAAAGACATGTCATGGGAAAGTATTTCTAGTGCCAAGCATTAGTAAATTAATATTTCTATGGTGCCAAGCAGTAGTGCCAAAGGTAATAAATGTATCTATGGCTGGAGTCCACATATTTTATCGAATTTTTATTGTTTATAGTGAGTTTTGGTTCGTAAAAATTGTGTTGTTTTGCGTAACAAAGTGTCGTGCAAGTGAACAACATACAGTTCAGTGAAATATGATGGTGTACGGGTCGTATACAAGAACAGTGTTCCGTCATTTTTAGCGCGGCAAAGCAGTCGGTTTACCTCTTTCCTGTGGACTTCTGCGTTTCCTGCTACTTTCGATTGTCTCCAAAAACTCCAAAGAAGCGTCAAAACGTCGAACACCAACGTTTCGTGGCTTAAAATTCATCTTCATCTATCATTATGCTTTAAAGGGAATTATTCCCGGCACACCGCTTTCCCGTTACGCCGCTTCCCGATACACCGCTTTCCCTTTACACCGCTTCTCTTTACAGTGATTCCCCCTACACCGCTTCTCATTAAATACATTATTAAAAAAAACTGTCAGTGTCACGTCACTGTCACTGTCACTCACTGTTGCCAGATCTCCCGATTTTCCGGGGTATCTCCCGATTTTTGTCAATGTCTCCCGATGTCCCGGATTCCCACTCAAATCTCCCGATTTTTTTTTTCGAAAAAACTGCGTAAAACGGCACAAAATTAAATGCTAAGCTATGCTATGCTATGTTAAATGTGTACATAACTTTGTAAAATGCGTAACCTAAACTATACTTTGACTTAATAACATAAAGTTGAATACCTATTCAATGGCAAGCTTTGGCAGTTATAGTTAACTAATTTTGCAACATTGCAAAGTAGCGAAATAAACCTGCTTTTGCTTTGGTTAACCGGCCAAATTAGGAAATTCAGGGATCTTGCACACGAAAAATATTTAAAAAAATTGCAATTGCTATGATTTTAAAGTAAACGAAAAAATGTTAAAAAAACATTTATTAAAAGACCATGGTCTGATTAAATTTAAGGAAAAATGTATCTCCCGATTTTTTCATAATGTCGCCCATACATCTCCCGATTTTTTATTGGTACACGTCCCGTATTTCGAAAATTGGATCTGGCAACACTGCTGTCACTAGACAATTTCCGATCATTACTAAATACTAATTCGGCCGAGGGAGTATTATATTATATTCCTTGCGCCGTACATAATGTTCCTTGCTTGCGCCCGAGATACCTAGCGTTTCCTTTCATAACTCATATCATATTCCTAATTCCTTGAGTTCATAAATCTGTGTGGTTTTATTTAGTGATGGTTTACAGGTTAGGTGAGTGTTTGTTTGTGTTATTTATGGAAACTAGTGATATGAGATGAACGACAATGATCCCCTGATGAGGGAGGAGGTACATCCCAGGATATACCGATGTCCGAGCCTCTCTCATTCCTAGCCTGAACCATCATAGTTTTGAACTTATTTTCTGTTTGTTATGGTACTAATCTGTGCTGTCCTTTTTAGATGCTCATTGTTGAACCACGACGTTATCACCTGACTTAGTTTGGAACTACCTACAGTGCTGTTTCTTACCTCTACATTGACAGAATCATCGCTCATCTGATGGAGCTGTAACATGTTGTTTTGATACAGACATATTGGTTGGAATCCTGTCACTAAAATGAATGTTGAAAATAAATCTATGGAAAGTGTAACTGATATAATAAAAGTAGAAATAAAAGTAGAACATGAATCAGACGATGAGGTAGACAGTGAGAGAGACTTGTATACAGATCATGAGGTCAAAGATGAGATGGTTGTTGGACCCGTGGTACTTCAAGTTGTTGATGTGACATATTGTCCTGAAGGTTAGTGGTATTTCATTAATGTCATATTTATTGTCGAGTGGGGACCCGTGCAGCATGGGTAGGCCCCCCTCTAGGTGTCCTGACAACCTGGTGAAGATTGCAGGAATGGGTTATTCTTGTTGTCCCCACTGCTACGCTCCCAGTGGGGGTCAGTGAGAAAAAAATCCACGCTGTCCCCCGCATGGGGCCAACAGGATTTATCAATCTTTGATTGTAAATTGTAATTGTAGAATTAAAGTAAATGCTCTGCATGCCCTCTCTCCAATTAAATATTGCATGCTCATGGGCAGATCACAGAGCTCTATCTAAAATACTGTTCACCACCTTTATATTACCTGTGTCGCAGTAAAGTTTTTGAAGTTGAAGTTGAAGTCAACATTGTTTGTCCCCCACTAAAATAGAATCAATGGATTTTTTATGAAAACACTGTAAATAGTTTTGTAATCATCTGTATTTTGTTTTTGCAATAAATAGTGTGCTTTATACATTGATATACCAAATAACACAACATGTGGCCTTAACGGTGAGATTTGAGAATGTGCTGATTTTGAATTAGTATTCTTGGTATCAAGCACATACTACCTCTTCAAATTTTAGGCTCCAATTCAGTCCTGATGCTGCATGCAGTGTTGCCACCTTAGCCCTTTTGGGGCTAGATCTAGCACTTTTTAATGTAGGTGAACTCGTTGTTTAATGATTTAGCCCAGAAAGGGCAATCTAGCCGTTTTTAGGCTTTTCATTTTCTTAAAAATATTGCACCAAAATCTAAAAATATTGCACCAAAATCTGAAATTTGCGCCAGGCTAACATTGCGATAATATCGAACTTTCGCGATTCGTGTTATAGATATAGATTTAAGTATTTATATTTTTGTGGTAGATACCATTTGTTCGATAAGGGCAACATACCGCATCTATACGCCGCCCGCGCCGATCCGGGTTTTTGAACCTATTAAATTGGTTAAGTGTTTCTTTAAATTCAGTTTAGTATGGAAAAATGTTATTGTGATTCAAACTAAAAAATAAATAAATAATTGAAATCATTAGTGAAGGTGTTTTTTTAGCCATTTTTTTACAACAAGTCTTTTCTTGGTAATTTGTGCTCCACCCAGCCCGATCATGAACCATATAGCCCGATCTAGCCCTTTTTAGCTTCTTCAACAGCCCCCATTACTAAAACTAAGGTGGCAACACTGGCTGCATGGGCACTCCCTATCTAAACCGTGATAACTTGAGTATCTGCTGATTTGGAATTTGCAGTTTGGGTAATAGGCAAATACTTTTACATAAATTTCGGGTTCCATCTCTTCAGTCCTGATGCTGCAGAGGTACTGCCTGTCTAAACCGTGATACTTGAGAATCTGATTCTAAATTTAGTGTTTAATCATCTGATTGACAAATCTTATTATTCAATTAAGGAATTTCTTGAGACATGAATTCATAATCCTCCAAGTCAGTATTAACCTATTATGTTAAAATTTAATTTCATAAATGACAATTTTGTTTCTTTGTATGTTTTTGTTTCTTTATTTTATATTTATTATTGTATGGAATCTCAAATTTACAATTGTGACATGTATTAAATTAATAGGATTAGTATGACATTTGATTTTAGTTTTCGGTACATTTTTGAATTTTATATACGTTACATACTTAGTTGAATTTTATTATTGATTTCATATAGTTAATTAATCACATTTCTTATAAATCTCAATAGGTTTTTTTTTCAGGTATAACAATACCTGTATATTTTTTGTATGCCTTTTGGTAGGCCACAGAGATACATTTTCCTACTGTAATATCATACTTTACCTGTGTGTCACAATAAAAATATTTGTATTTGTATTTTGTACAGTGGTCCAGCTATTCTGACGTCAGGATATCGGAACCGTAATTACGTGATTGACCTCTAGTCCTCCTAACTTTTTAATTCTGCATTAGGATTTAGTACTTTTAGTACTTGCACATAAATTTTTTCCCGATTTTTTAACAACACTAACAACAACTATAAAACAAAATTGAATGTCGAAAAATTGTTTCAAATAGATATACTGGGGGCGTTAATACAAAGCATTATATTTATTTGTATTTAATAAAATTGTTACAATCTAGTAACACGTAAGATATTTTAGGATTCTGCACTCAAAGGGTGCCAACGGGACCCTGTTACTAAGCCAACGCAGTTCGTCCGTCCGTCTGTCTGTTTGTCCAAACTTTTAAGGGTTTTACCTTTTGAATCTTTTCAGATGTACCTGTACCCAAGAAGCCAAAACTAGAGACAACAGATGAAGAGACATATCAAGTCAAACCTCCGAAGGAAATAAATGAACATAATACTGAAGGAATCATCTCTAATGTTGACTTTAACAAAACAAATACAACGTCGAGAAATGCAAAACAAACAAATCTTAAATGTAATCAAACACCTGGACCATCAGAAAATGTATTTATATGTAATGAATGTGGTAAACAATTTAGAAAAAAATGTGAATTAACAGAACATGTTACATGTCATCAAAAAAAGTCTCACTGTGATTACGAATATAAAGATAGCAGCAGCAATCTTTCGATACATGCTCACACTGAAGAAAAACTGTATTCATGCTCGCACTGTGGTTACAAAAGTAAGCATAAGGGTCATTTGTTCACACATTTACGTATTCACACTGGTGAAAAACCATATTCATGCTCGCACTGTGATTTCAAGTCTAAGCAAAAGGGTCATTTATCAAGACACTTACGTATTCACACTGGAGAAAACCCATATTCATGCTCGCACTGTGATTACAAATGTAAGCAAAAGGGTAGTTTATCAAGACACTTACGCATTCACACTGCTAATCACACTGCTGAAAAACCATATTCATGCTCGCAATGTGATTACAAATGTGAGCAAAAGAGTGATTTATCAAAACACATACGTACTCACACTGATGAGAAACCATATTCATGCTCGTACTGTGATTACAAATGTAAGCAACAGAGCCATTTGTCATCGCATTCGCGTATTCACACTGGAGAAAAACCATATTCATGCTCGTACTGTGATTACAAATGTACGCAAAAGAGCCATTTGTCAGAGCACTCACGTATTCACACTGGAGATAAAAAACGAACAAAAAAATAATACAGTCGAATTAAGAACCTCCTTCTTTTGAAGTCTGTTAAAAAACCCTATTCATTGTAATGAAAAGGGTGCTTTATCAAAACATTTACGTACTATCAGTTTAAAATAACAATGTGCATGACCTCTCCTGCAAATGTGACGTCACTCAATCACACGAACTTCACTCAAGTCATTCAAATGATTATTTCCTTTACATAGTGTAGTGTACAGCAATAAAGAGTAGTTAATGCGGAAAGCGCCGGTAGCGCCATCTATCGGCTGGTGCGGTCTGTGGTCAATATCTATCGTTCATTCGCTCGGTATTCGTGCACCGACCGCCGTGCTGTGCGGACGTGCGCTAGTCACATTACTAGTGAAGACTATATCTGTGTTTCATTATATACATCAACCTCAACCAACCCTTAGTAGAAATGTGTATTCTACATTGGCGACGACGGGATTCGAAATTCACGTTTATCAGTTTGTTGAGGGTTGAAAATTAAAAAATACAAACGGTGCCAACGAAATAAAATCCACCAGTTAAGGACACCCAGTTAAGGAAGCTAAGCGAGTTATTTAAACACAATCGAAGACGGTTTCTACTGGCGTTGCTTTATTTGTTGCCTAAAAAGTTACACAGTGTTAAAATATATTTCAAAAGAAAAGTAAAAATAGTTTTGTCCCGATTTTAAATCGTTTATTTGGAATTATCTTAATTATCTGGTTTCTGCTAGCATTGCTTTGTTTTTACCTTTGCCTAGTGATAAAAATATATTTCAAAAGAAAAGAAAAAATAGTTTTTGTCCCGATTTTAAATCGTTTATTTGGAATTATCTACATACTGTATTTCTTTTCCCACATGTCGACCATCGAATGCTGGAGGAAAGAAGAGAGACCAGACAGGAGGAAGGTGTGGGACAACACGGGACGGCGCGGCGCCTAGGATGAACAAATGTACGCCAGCGCCAGCTGTGGACATCAATCTTTAAGGTCACGTAATCATTCCTTATTACTTTAAACGATTGAAAGAATTTATTCAAGTCCGTAGCTCCAGGCTCACTGCCCGTCACACGTGACTGGACGGAGTTCCGGTGCTGGTGGGGCAAGGGTGTTCTGGGGTTTCTGAGTCTCTGACTGCTCCTCGGGGAGTGTACTCGTGAGCATATACTAATGCATGCTTGTAGTTCGTCATTATGCCCTAATGGGTATCCAAAATACGCGCATTAACCTCTCGTATGCCGGAAAAGCCAGACACAATAGAAATAAATGGTTTTCATCATGCTGATGCGCGTTCCTGCATACCAAAGGCTAAGAATAGTGTCTTGATTCGAGACAAACAGGATTAGGTAACCAAGATATGCCAAGTGAGTTTATTCCAATAGTTTTTATACTTATATTGACACATTGTCATTTTTAAGTAATTGTCTTACTTCGTAGTTGTGATGGTCTCTAATAAAAGTTACTTATTACCATTATGCGTACCGAACATTCTACGTATAGAACATTCGGCGTAACCGATGTTCGGCGTAACGAACATTCGACGCCACGAACATTCGGCAAACGAACTTTCGGCGTAACGAACATTCGGTGTAACGAACATTCGGCGTAACGAACATTCGGCGTCACGAACATTTGACGTAACGAACGTTCTGAGTAACGTACATTCGACTTAACGAACATTCGGCGTAACGAACATTTGGCGTAACGAACATTCTGATGTCACAAAAATTTAAGTTGTAATCCAAAGTTTTACGTTTTGAACGTTTTACTTATTGGACATTCTCAGTGTAGGTATGCGAGAACAATAATAATATACGACACTTTCGGAGCTTATTTGGTGGTACTAGTTCATGAAAATATTTCAATTCAAACATCAATAGTACCAACATAATTTCCGATCATCATCATCATCCGATTTGTTACCGGAACTTGTTTGACGTATTCTATACTTTATAGAACTTCAATTCAGTAACCTTACGTTGATCTTATCTTTGCAACATTGTTGTTAATGTCATAATTATGGATATAATTACTCCAGGTGAAACTAATTAGTTTCTTTGGCTATTTGAGCAAGGAATTTTATATTTTAAGGATCAATGTAAATTCAGACAATTATTTACAAAAAGTATTAGAAAATGATTAGGTGATTTCTTATTAAATTTAGTATTTCTGGAAATACCTACTCACATTTTAACAAGAAACACTTCATCTCAGTTGAGAGAAGATTAATAACTATATCATATTCAAGCATCATTACATTCATGACCAAACCGATAATACTGGTTAACAATTTTGTTCGCAGATTGAATGTTCCTAGATGCCACAGAAAAACCAGCCTTCAACAGGACGACTGCTAAGGCGCCGATTGAACCATACCTCCTTGCTTTAGTGCTTAGTAAAGAGAAAATGTCTCCAATTAATAGCTAAGAGGTTTGAAATGGTCAGGGTGATTACTCTCATATTGTCAGCTTGTAGCTGGTTAATGGTTAGTGCTTTGCCATGTACAACAAACAGTTACAAACAGTACAGTTGGTCATTCAATTGACATTGGCAGCTTTTAGCTGGTCATTCAATTGACATTAGAAACTTGTAGCAGGTCATTCAATTGACATTAGCATCTTTCAGCTGGTCATTCAATTGACATAGGCAGCTTTTAGCTGATCATTCAATTGACATTAGAAACTTTTAGCTGGTAATTCAATTGACATTAGCATCTTTCAGCTGGTCATTTAATTGACATTAGCAACTTGTAGCTGGTTATTCATTCAATTGACATAGGCCGCTTTTAGCTGGTTATTCAATTGACATTAGAAACTTGTAGCTGGTCATTCAATTGACATTAGCATCTTTCAGCTGGTCATTTAATTGACATTAGCATCTTTCAGCTGGTCATTTAATTGACATTAGCAACTTGTAGCTGGTCATTCAATTGACATTAGCAACCTTCAGCTGTTCATTTAATTGACATTAGCAACTTGTAGCTGGTCATTCAATTGACATTTGCAACTTTTAGCTGGGCATCAAATGCTATCAAATTTACTATCAGCAGCTTGTAGTTGGTCATTCAGATGACAAGTCAAATAAGTAATTATTAGCAGCTTGTAGTTGGTCATTCCATTGACATTAATATAAGGAATTAATGACTTATTGCTCTTTCTTCTTTGCATAGATAAAATCTGTATCTTACCTAATCACTGCAGGCACTGCACTGTTAATTTATTCATTTGTATGTGTTAAAGTATACTATACTGTACTTGAACCAAATCGGTTAGTTATAAATTCATAATATTGTAAATAAAGAATATAATTTCAATGCAAGCAAGTCAAAAAACAAAATGATTTGCAGTTCTGTAATAATATTACGCCACGCAATTAAGTTGAAACAACAGTTACACTTAATTCATGTACATTGTAATTAAAAATAGCATTATTTTTTTTAAAGCCTACCAAATGATATAACTGTATGTTTCGTAAAAGGAAGACATTATTAGTGTTTAAATAATAAGTAAGTAACTAATGTTTCAGATACATACCTAAGTATACCTTACATTAGAAAATATTTTCATGAGTTTCATGACGTTACATGTAAATAACAACTAATTGCTAAATTGGTTATAGTTTATTTTATTGTTATTGTTATAGAAATGTATGTATGTATAAGGGAAATTAATTATAATAACTTATTCACGGTTGAACGGCAGGAAATATTATGCCAATTTATAAAATTTATTTGGAATACTGCTTTAGTGACTGAATACAGCAGCAGACAAAATAACTCATAGGGTAGACCACCATCAGACCCTTTGCTAAAACAATATTCGTGAGTACCAAGATAGCGGAATCAAATCTCAAGTTTCTAGTCTAGCATACTGTTGTAGTAGACTAGACTTCTTTTTATTTTTGGTTTTGGACGGAATGACTTACCAAATGGTGAGAGAATGACAAGCTTTTCAACCACAAAAATTTATTCCAATATTAGGAACAATCGAAGCATAGCATACCTAATGGGGTAGAACTTTTTACAGACCAAAGAGGAAATAGATGAATAAGACAGGGCGTTGGCTGAAATTGTGCTCGTGGCATAGAGCCCTAAATGAGAGCGACAGTAATGTGTGGACTCTGATTTTTTACTTGCTCGTAACATTAAATTGTGACTGCGTATTAAATTGCGAATCTTTTGAGTAATTGCAACACCGTCAAAGATCAGCATTAAAGTGGGTCAAAGAACATTTAATTAAATTATTACGATTATTATTTTATTTAGGTATCAGCATTTTATCTGTATAGGTTGAGTAAAATAGTATCTATTTATTAAACGGGTCCATTAAATTGAAACTGCTGATTTCTCAAAACTAGTCTAGTCGACTAACTAAAGGTAACTACTGTACATAGCTGGTAACGAAAGCGACCTAGTGTACCTTACTTAATATTTTGTCAGTCAGCGTTATATCAGCATTCATGAAACTGTAAAATTATATGGGTTATAGGACATGCAACTATGAAGTTGTTAGCGAAAGCTAAAATATCATGCAACAATAAAATGATATGGGTTACAGAGCCATGCAACTATCAACTTGTTAGCAAAAGCTAAAGGGTCATGCAAATAAAATAGCTGTGAGCGCTTAATTGCAATGGCTGGCACCCTCCAGAATATTTTGAGTGCATAAGTGTATGTGCTTATCACAGATTCACTCTTTTGTCCTTACCTCCTTAATTTGATAAAACGGAAATGGATACGATCTTGAAGCAGTGACTTTGACTAGTAGTTAGCCAAAATAAATAAATAAGAGATAATAAAGATCTATGGAACGTTATTTTTGTAGGTTTACTTACACCTATCAATAGAAAAATATTTTTACAGGGAAGGGATAGTATAGAACAGAAGTAACAATAACTGAAATGTGTTTTGGCGGTAGGCCTATAAACTTGACAGCAGGCAAAAATTTTGTCTCTCAAATTAAATTTAAATTTAAATAAAACAAGCAGAGTTTTGGTTAATATTTATGTTTATAATCATTCAGTAGCATTAAATACCTGCCAGCGAGTGTTTTCCATTCGTTTCACAAGTAATTTCAACTCATCACCACACTTCACATCACAGTTACCACTAAGTACCCACAGTCCGCACTATGGAAACTCTGAAGCAGTCCATGGCAGAGATGATGGCGCATTTCAACGGGCAGATGTCAGCGTTCCAGCAGGAGCTCCGCAGCTCCCAGTCATCGGGCTCAACTGCATCAAAGCTGGACACCGACTTCGCAGCATTCCGGAGTTTCGTCACCAGTGCCATAAACAATCTTCAGCAACAGTTGGAGGTTTTGGCACTGGAGGTCGACCAGATGGACGCGCGAGGCCGTCGTAAAATCCTCCTTGTGCATGGTGTGAAGGAGTCCAAGGAGGAGGACACAGCAGCGGTGGTGGTGCGTATCATCCGTGAGCGGCTCAACTGTCCGGAATTTGATGCAGTTGACATCAGGCGCTGCCACAGAATGGGACGTGCCTCGCCCAATGGCACCAGACCTGTGCTAGTTAAGTTCCAGAGCAGTGCAGTGAAGGACAAGATCTGGTTCTCCAAAAAGATGCTGAAGGGTACCGGAATCACACTCTCGGAGTTCCTAACCAAGCGGCGACACGATGCCTTCATGGCTGCACGGCAAAAGTTTGGCGTCTCCAGGTGCTGGACCAGGGATGGGACCGTCTTTGTGCTGGGAGACGACGGTACGACCCGCCATAAGGTTCTGTCTCTCTCCGACCTGAGCCGGATCGCGCCAGCCGATGACTCGTCACAGAAGGACGCCGAAGTAGACCCGAAGCCCATAAAAGCTCCTACGAAGCCCAGGCAACCGAGGACGAAGAAGACCGGTGATGCAAAGTAAAACTATGTTTGTAGGCAAGTCTGGGCGGTAGGTAATGTACATTATTTGAATTTCGCTCGTAATCACGTGATATCATTGCAAATCAAAATATCATTAGGTATCCAATGTTAGTTTCTGTAATTTTACCGTCACAATTTCGTTTTTTTCAATCAAATCACAATAACTCGTTTCCGTTTTCTTTCTTTGTTTTGACGTTTTGTTTGTCAAATTGACATTTGTTTATTTTTTTATTTTTTTTTTCTCAGCAAGCTGCGTTTCGTTTTTAAATGGATGCGTTCAATGATATTGTTTTTTTTTTTTTTTTTTTTTTTCTTTTGTTTTCTGTTATGCTGCCCAGACACGTCTTTTTTTTTTTGTTTTCTTTTACATCTATTTTTATTGTTACACACAGCCGGCAGGTGGACCACTCGAATTTTAATTCTATTTTATATAAAATAGTTGCATATATAATTTTATTTAATAATTTTTTATTTATATTTAAGTGTATTATGTTTAATGACTTATTTGATATTGATAATGATAATGGTCAAAGTGATGAATTCTTCTCGTTTTCTACGTCTTCGGACGGTGAGACTGGTAGCAGCAACTGCAGTTTCCAAAGTCTCCCATCTCTGCACGACACTCTAACGTCTCAATTTTCAGATTGCACCAAAAATTTTAATGTTGTGCACACCCTCCTCGAGCCCATTGCAGAGCGGCTCCAGTGTCCCATCATTGGGCACTGGAATAGCCTACATAAGGGCTCTAGGCCCCCTTTTGTAAATATTAAATAAATGTAAAAAATTTGTCACTAACATAGTCTTAAGTCATTGTTACTAACACCAATATGGATCCACGATCTGAATTAAAATAAATGAATTGAATTGAATTGAATATAAATGCTCAAAGTATTCCAGGGCATTACATGCACTTGTTAGCGACATTCGACATCAAAAATATACATGCCATTCTTGTCTCCGAAAGCTTTTTAAAGCCGAATGTCCCTTCCACATCTTGTTCGCTGCCGGGTTTTATATTAATTCGCAACGATCGCATCGGTGCTGGGTGTGGCGGTGTTGCAATTTATCTCCGTTCTCATATCGCACACTCTATTGTCAGCATATCTGCACAGCCACCACCAAAAGATGCCGGTGAACACCTTTTCATTGAGGTTGAGCTTTCACATACCAAAGTTCTCTTAGGCGTGTACTATCCTCCTTCTTTAAATGTCAATTATTTTGCATCTTTTGAAAATCTCCTTGAAAAGCTAGTCCCTTCTTTCCACCAAATTATAATCATGGGTGATTTCAATACTTGTCTGCTTAAAAACGACCATCGATCTTCCTCTCTTCGCTCTTTGATGAATGGTAATAACTTGCATATTCTTCCCTCCAGCTCCACTCATCACTTCCCCAACTGTCAGCCATCTCTTCTCGACCTTATTATAGTATCTTCTTTAGCCCACGTTGTCAAGCATGGCCAGTACAGTGCCGACGGATTCTCATACCATGATTCGATTTACCTATCCTATAAAGTCCGTCCACCCAAAATTCGACCTAAAGTACTTCTGCAGCGTAGTTTTGGCGGTATTAATATGGGGGAGCTTAGGGAGGATGCAGATAACGTCGATTGGGGCCGTATTTTTAATGTCACTACAGTTGATGAGAAAATATCAGTTTTTAACTCCCTTCTCACACAGTTATACGATAGGCACGCCCCGGTACGAGCCGTTAAATTAAAACATTTCCCTGCTCCCTGGCTCACTGAAGATATCAAGAAGTTGTTGCAGCAGAAAGTAGTTGCCAAATCCAAGTTTAAACGACGTCCTACTGATGTTAACCGGGAAAAGTACACTGTTGTTAGGAATCACTGCAATAAGGTGTGTAGGGATGCTCAACGACGCCATATCCATCAGTCCGTCGAAAACGGCGACCCCACCAAAGTTTGGAAGTTTCTTAAGTCACTGGGTGTTGGTAAGTCTCTTCAAGACTCAGTCCCTAATAACGTAAACTTAGACCTTCTTAATAAACACTTTTCTTCGTCGTCTGCCTTTAATGATGCAACAAAAACTAAAACTTTAAATTATCTTTCATCTATACCAACACCCGACTACCCTCCTTTTGTTTTCAGTCCAATCACTGCTTGTGATGTCAAGAAGCACATACTTTCTATTACTTCTAATGCCGTGGGAAGCGACAGTGTCAGTCGTAAAATGATCGTTCCCATACTAGATATCCTTAACCCTGTAATTTGTCACATCCTGAACTCTTCCATATCCTCGGGCATATTTCCCTCCTCATGGAAAGACGCCCAAATAATACCTTTACCCAAAAAACCGAATCCTTCATTATTTTCCGAATATCGTCCTATCTCCATCCTCCCGTTCCTATCTAAGGTTCTTGAGAGAGCCGTCCATCATCAGCTGAATCTTTTTCTCACAAATAACTGCCTCTTAAATCCATACCAGTCTGGATTCCGTCCCGGTCACAGCACTGTGACGGCCCTGGTAAAGATCACTGATGATATCCGTCTAGGGATGGAAAATGGTCAACTCACTGTCCTAACACTGTTAGATTTCAGCAACGCATTCAATACTGTCGACTTCGATGTACTCTTGAGGCTTCTGTGTTCGCTTGGCATATCTCCAACGGTGATTGACTGGTTCAGTAGTTATCTACATGGACGTCGGCAACGTATACGAATTGATGATACATTGTCTGACTGGTGCAACACGACCGCCGGTGTTCCTCAAGGTGGCGTCTTATCTCCCCTCCTTTTCGCAATTTTTATCAATTCTATTTCGAAAAACATTTCTTCTTCCTACCACCTTTACGCAGATGATCTCCAAATATACACTCAATCTTCTTTGGATGACCTTTCGCAAGCCATTTATACGACCAATGTCCAGTTGCATTATATAGCTGAGTGGAGTAAGGAATATGGGCTCAGGGTTAACCCGGACAAAACCCAAGTCATAATAGTTGGAAGCCGGTGGTTTACCTCCAGGATTGACTGGCAGTCGCTGCCCCAAATTCTATTTGATGGGATCCATATCCCCTTTAGCACTACCGTAAAAAATCTGGGAATACAAATTGATCCTTGTTTGTCTTGGGTTTCTCAACTTGAGATGGTAAATAGGAAAATGTTTGCTTCGGGAGGAGCACTGAGGAGACTCCGTAATTTTCTGCCGACTGCCACCAAAACTGCGCTTGCCCAAACTCTATTACTACCGGTCCTTGACTATGCCGATGTTGCCTACCTCGATCTTAATGAGGAGCAACTAAACAAACTTGAGCGGCTCCAGAACTTCTGTATTAGGTTCATATTTGGCCTTCGCAAGTATGACCACGTCTCTGAATTTCGTACCAAGCTCAAGTGGCTTCCGATTCGTCTTCGTCGTAATCTCCATATTCTTTCCCTCTTGTACTCTGTCCTATTCCTCCCCTTAACCCCATCATATCTCAAGGACCGGTTCACATTCCTTCATGCCACCCATGACCGTGTACTGCGCTCTGCTCAAAATTTGTTACTAGCTGTTCCACGTCACACATCGTCCGCCTATGATCATTCGTTTACAGTGCACTCTGTTCGATTATGGAATGACCTGCCTATTACCATAAGACAAGCTCCCTCCCTGCCCGTTTTTAAAAAACGAGTAAGGGATCACTACCTCGCCCTTTGACTCATTGTTATTAATTATTAATATCACATTTTGATCCATTAGGTACTTATTATATATTATATTTATTATTTATTGTTGGATATTTTGTATGTATATATTTATGTATATGTATATTGTATGTATATATTATAATATATCTGTAATGTATTGTAAGCTATATATTTTTTATCTTACTACACCGCCATAGCAAGTTTTTTTACTTAAGAGTTCTTCCATCCCATGGTTGTCTGGAAGAAATCGCTTTTAGTGATAAGACCGCCATTTGTACCCTTACGTTCTTTTGATTCTGTTTTTGTTGCTGTATTTTTTTGGTGTGCAAATAAAGAATATTTATGTTATGTTATGTTATGTTAATATAATGAGATTGTAATTTCCATAAACATTGTTTATCGTTGAATTTGGTGTTTGACAATTTCAGATCAATATTTGATAAATATCTATTTTCTGTAAACAAATTAGTCTCAATAACTTATTCGTAATTTGTTTAATGTAATAGCATTGATAACAGTCAACACTGTATTGTAAATAAGATTTAAGAGATTAGCTAAACTGTGGAGTTTCTTGCGCCGCTTCTTCTCCACGGGCTATACCTTCCGAAGCGGTGGTAGATTCGAGTAAACGTAAAAAATAAATTAAAACAAGAAAGGGATGTAGTGTACAGCAATAAAGAGTAGTTAATGCGGAAAGCGCCGGTAGCGCCATCTATCGGCTGGTGCGGTCTGTGGTCAATATCTATCGTTCATTCGCTCGGTATTCGTGCACCGACCGCCGTGCTGTGCGGACGTGCGCTAGTCACATTACTAGTGAAGACTATATCTGTGTTTCATTATATACATCAACCTCAACCAACCCTTAGTAGAAAAGAGTCTATATTCCTTTACAACCGAGTGAAGTTATCGAACGGCCCTTCAAGGTCATGCACATTGTTATTTTAAACTGATAGTATTCACACTGGTGAAAACCATATTCATGTTCTCACCGTGAGTATAAAAATGCTCGTAAAAGTACTCTATCTAAACACTTAGGTACGCATCACGCTAATGAAATATCAAAGTAGTTATCTGAGTTGTATTCCATTTTGTTCCATTACCTACGGTATAATGTACGACTCTGTAACTCAAGCTGAAACACAAAACTACACCGCGACATGTTTCCCTTCATTTACAGATGGTGAGTAACTATAAGTAAATACCCAATTTTTATTTTCTGAGCATTGTAACATCGCTAACTCTGTAGGTACCACAAGTTATAATGTTTGTCTTTTGGTAATAGTGAGGGATGCCGAAGTGCGATTTTTGAAAATCATTCGAGCGACTTGGCAGTAGAAAATGTCAAAATTACTATATAGGATTACTATGGATATATATATCTTTCTACTGCCAAGTCGCTCGTATGATTTTCAAAAATCGCACTTCAGAGATCCTGGCTTGCTGCATGCGTGATCTATGTATTGTATCATCTGTATTATGTCTATGTGCATTGTTAGGGTTGAATCATTTGCCAGCATCGCATCGCCTTTTTCTGTCGCTCCATCCTTTTCTGTCACTCGGGAACGTCATTTGCTAGAGCAAATAAGGTAGACGGAACGCCACAACACGCCACAGCACCGCCGCGCGTTCCGTCTATCATGCGTCCAGAGTATGCGTCTATCTTATTTGCTCTAGCAAATGACGTTCCTGAGTAACAGAAAAGGATGGAGCGACAGAAAAAGGCGATGCGGTGCTGCCAGATGAGGTTCAACCCTTATTTTTCCATTAATATTTAAATGAGAATAAATATATTATTACCTAAATATATGAATGGAAAACATTTATTTTTTTAATCACCTTTTTGCGTCGAATAAATTAAAAATATGAATAAGCGATACCAACTTTTTCGAAAACGAAAAAATTGTTGGACCCACTGAACAAATAATGTCGTGGCTACCAACAACGTAGTGATTATTTGTTCAGTGGTTGGACCTTCCATAGAAAATCGGTTGATCCGGGAGCGCGTAATTTCTCTGTGGTTGATCTACACCAAGACCAACATAATTTCTAGTTTTTCGACCTATGTTCGTTAATTCACTGCAGTCCGACGTTTAGGACTGTTGTAGACGCAGGTATGTGTGTGTGCACTGAGAGATCACATCTTGAATTCTGAAATAAAGTACTACAGGTTTTAGTAGTAGTTGTAAAACAATTGTAAAACTGCGTCCTGGAATTTGTAAAGCGATAATTAAAAAGATATAACCTAAAACGTGTGATCCCTCAATCCTCACAGAGGACCTTCTACATCTGGGAAAGTATTAAGTTTAAACCAAGTTTTTGCTTACAGACTTTTAGTAGTACTTTATTTACAACGAATCTACCATATAACATGATACACAGCATCCTACACAAAAAATTACAAAGCCTTTTCACTGAGCTCTCAATCCACACACATGAAATTTTTAATGATAGCATTTTATCGTTAATTTATTAAATAAATCAATATTATTTGCGTTTAACTTTTAGTAAAAACTGTAAGGAGATTTGTAAAAGAAAGAATACATAGCAAATATGTCCTCATTCTATGTAATTGGCATTTAATTGTGATCCCTCAATCCACACGTTTCAAAATAACAAATCATTTGTAAAACAATGAAAATAGCACCTACAATAATGCAAAGCCGCAAATATTTAGTAAAAAAGTTCTACTAAATCTTACCAATTTCAGATCCTGGATTAACGGCGTGGAAAATGAGAAAAACAGCTTCGATAATTCTGCTCAAATAAACCAAGCAAGGTGACCACAAACTAAAACTTCCTGGGACATCATGATTATTCATTTCTCATACTTTGAATTTGAAAGTAGGTAATTGTTTATCTATGAAGCGGTTGGAAAGGGATGTATGAGGATAAATTTCAAATATACTATTTCAAAAAAAGATACTTACCTGTTGCAAATTTTTCCTAAGGATCCGTTTCAAAACGTGTAAAAATCACCCGGGAACATAGATATAGTATAGGGGTAGATAAATATTATAAAGCAAGACATAAAAACGCTACTTGACATTCATTCATACTTATGACATATGACAACCGCCCATTAGAATAAGCGAGACGTCAATGGTACAAAAGATTACCGTCTTGAAACATTTTGTCTCCAAGCCTCCAGCTGGAGGACTAAGCTATTACGACTTTTGCTTAAAATTGCTTAATCTTTTTTGTGTGTTCGCGGATATTTGATTGATTATTCTTTTTTTGTTGGAAGGGAGATATCCTAAGGGTGTACCATGCTAAGGAAACCAGGATCTGATTATGGAATCACAGAGAAATCGAGGAGAACCTTCGAAAATCGTAATAACTTCGGCATTTCTTGACCGATTTGGGTGATTCTTTTTTAGTTCCTAGTTAGGATTTACCCTCGAGATGGTTCCATTTTAATTTGGTGAAACGCTTCGGAACTACACAAAAGATTTCCTCAAAAATTTAAAGCAAATCATCGGCGATTAAAACATTCTCTTCTTATCGAGTATTGCGTGTATAACTGATATCTGAGTCGAACTAATGAATTCACCACTGACAATTGTGAAATAAACAAAATTATATAGCGATATTTAACACATCAATCTGTCAAATGTAGTCTTTTATCTCGTTTGTTCGCGCGCAAATAGAAAGAGAGTGGAAGCGTGATAGTGCTATATCACGCTATCGCGGGTTGGCGTACTTGCCCCGCTGCTTTTCATTTCGACTACGAGGAAAGTAATCAAAAGCCAGCCTAGCTAGCATGTTGCACGTGATACGGCTATATCACGTCTTTTATCTCGTTTGTTCGCGCACAAATAGAAAGAGAGCGAAGGTGCGATAGTGCTGTGTCACGGTGGCATACTACAGCAGCTGATATAATATGCAAAAATAATTTCTGTATCGCTTGATGAATAAATTTTAGACTAGGTACGTTTCAAAACGTTTGAAAAATGTTGAAATCACTCGGGGTGCCTATGAGAAGATATAGTAAGTTCATGGACATAGAGTTCAGCTATGCGTCGTGTGTAGGTATGCTAAAGTGAGAATGAGATAGACTGATCTTCACGAGTGATTTTTACACGTTTTAAAACGGGTCCTTAGGAAAAATTTGCACCGGGTAAGTAGGTATTTTTTTTTTCAAATATATTTAATATTTATCCTCATGCATCACTTTCCAGTTTTCCACCCGCTTCACAGTGTTGTCACTTTGGCTAAATCTAGCAACATGTTTGAACTTGTCAGCTACAAAAAAAAATCTGTGGCTAAATATTTTAGCCACTTATTCTAGCCACTTTTTTTGTTTATTTATTTATTAATAAATACCAATTTCTTAAGCGGGTAAGTAGGTATTTTTTTTTTTCAAATATATTTAATATTTATCCTCATGCATCACTTTCCAGTTTTCCACCCGCTTCACTGTGTTGTCACTTTGGCTAAATCTAGCAACATGTTTGAACTTGTCAGCTACAAAAAAAAATCTGTGGCTAAATATTTTAGCCACTTATTCTAGCCACTTTTTTTGTTTATTTATTTATTAATAAATACCAATTTCTTAAGCTAGTCATTTTAACGGGTCCTCAGAGCGTTTTTTATTGTTTTTGAGTTCCGATTACCTAAACGTAGAAGTCGAAAGGCTATTTTCTATGATGAGCATTGTAAAACATCAAAGAGCATAATTTTATAGAATAACTGATTGTAAATCAATATTACTGATCCAAATAAACTGCATCTCAGCATAAATTTATGTATTTTTTTAACATTACTTTATTCAGCCACTTTTAGGTATCTAGCAACTTTTTGGGTACGGTTTAGCTACTTGATCTGGAGGTAAGGTGGCAACACTGCCGCTTCATAAATAAACAATTACCTACTTTCAAATTCAAAGTATGAGAAATGGATAATCATGATGTCCCAGGAAGTTTTAGTTTGTGGTCACCTTGCTTGGTTTATTTGAGCAGAATTATCGAAGCTGTTTTTCTCATTTTCCACGCCGTTAATCGAATCCATACACAATAAAGTTCATTTATCATTATCATTTCACTCTGTTGAAAAATCATTCATGTTCTCACTGTGAGTAGGCTCAATTCCCACTGGCGCAGAGTCGAAATAATTCGCCCCATTGACGCGGGAATGTGCGCATTTCTGCGCGCGGTGACGCGCGAACCCGAGCGACCCTTGCAGGCGAAGACGCGCAGACGCGCGTCGCTGAGTGTTTTCAAAATTTCGCTACACAAATTCTTACCGTAGAGATGAATTTAGAACGGTTGAAAAACGTGACGCTTCACGCCGCGTCGCGACGCTTCGACTGCGCCAGTGGGAATTGAGCCTAAAAGTGTTCGTAAAAGTAGGTACTCTGTCTTAACACTTGGTACGTCACGCTGATAAAATATCAAAGTACATTCGCGTGTATCCTAATCGACTCAACCCGCAAGTGCGCATTTATAGGGTATTGTTCGGTTTACAACCGCACAGTGTTTCCGCGCGGGTCAGCATTTTACCTCATTACAGTGTATTCGTATAGAATCTTGTCAAATGAAACCGTTTTTTGTGCATTTGTCGGCACTTATCGGCACCCTAAAACTTCGAGTTCTGTGTATAATTGTGAATCTAACGTGAAATCGTAGGTAATTTAATGAAAAAGTGTTAGTATATTTCACAAAATAATCGACGACTTCACTAATTATTCACAGAGCACGAATTTTTACCCAGTCGATTGTGCCGACAAGGTCCCGGTTCTATTGCCTCGCGTCACGTATCTCTTTCTATTATACAGTGGCGCCGCTAGGTACATCTCGCTCTCTCAGCTGTCAGTTCCTCTATATGATACCTTTATGTATAGAATCAATCAGTGTACCGTGCACCTCCGTACTGTGCATTCAACTATCAAATTATCATACAATCTATCAGTTATCAAGTGGTTATCAATCAATCAATACATCGTAAGCAGTATCAATATCATGTCTACTATCATCTCTATCACTAAAGGTTGTGTGACTCAAGCTCATACATCTTTTTGGTAGAAGCACAACCTCACAATGAGAATCTTCAATTTTCGAGCATATGTTGTCTAAGTTTGTGATGTACTTTTCAAACAACATTAATCCTTGCCAATACGGATTCATGTCGCAGAATAACGAGAACAACCACGAGTAACTTCCATTCATCTCGCGCAAGCTGCATGTTTGAGATCTTGTCGAAGTATATGCTTTGATTTTTGACTTTTACTTTTACCAAATGGGACATAAATGACATAAGAAAAAAAGTTATCGTTTCATTACCTAAAGCTTAAATTAAATCTAAGCCTGCCGGCATGTCAGACTTTGTTTTGAGCTTTAATAAAAGGTAAATAAATGTACTACAAAATATTTTCAGTAACCTTTCTTCGTAGGGCAAGTACTTTTGCCAATATTTCGCGAAATAATTGTGTAAAACTTAAAAATTTCAATTTTCGAGAAAAATTGGTCATATTCGAAGTGCCATAGCTTGGTTTCTATGGGGTCAATAGAGCTGCAATTGAGCTCAAATTGTAGGTAACTTATTACAATTTATAATTGCAGAAAACATCGTTCGCAAAAAATACATAGTTTTGGTCCTGGAGAGCAAAAAGTTAAAAAAGTCCAAAAATTTCGAAGCTTTTCTTGATTTTCTCAGTTTCCGCAGGTTTTTCGAAGATGCAAATTTTAATTCACACTACCCTAACAGACCCATACAACATTTGCAACATACCAAAAATCGTCCAAAAATGCAGAACTACATCATGCCGTGCGAATTTAATGTCTTTATCCGACGACGGATAGATACTCTTTCTTAGGGTCAGCGCACACCCAGCGTAAAACTGTTCGAGCATGCGCGAGCAGGTTTCATTGATTCAATTGATAATGAACTCTATTTCCATTGAAATAAAGTTGAAAATAGCTTGCAAGTGATTAAATCCCTTCAGCGTCTGTTCGAGTATGCGCATGCGCGCGGATGCTCGCGCATGCTCGAGCATGTTCGAGCATACGCCCGTGTCGATGCTTGCGATCCGTCGTAAGTGTTGCCGCCTCGGCCGGTTTCGGACTAAATCTAGCATAATTTTTAACTACTTTAGCCCGAAAAGGGCAATTTACTACAGATAATATTATATAATAATCGAACTCTTTTTGAAAATACAAAGAAAATCTGAAAGGTCGAAGCAGATTTAGTAGGTTTTCAAATTGTTCATATTCCATTTTATAGTTCCTAGCCATAAAATAACTGTCCCTAGAACTTTAAACCGTAGCACAGCACAGGGTGTAGTATTTCCCAAATATAAGTACATCTTTCTTGCCTCTTTTCATCTTATTGATGTGCTCTTCTTGCTCCTCTTCCTTTGCTAGTAACCCAATAATTACCAAATCCCAGTCTACCATACTTTAAAATTGTTGTTATCGCACGTCTTTACTATAAAATATTGGAAACACAACGCAAAATTCACTACGTCAACTGTAGCAACACAGGAGCATCCGCGAGACTGTTCGAACACGCGCGAGCATGCTCCGCCGCTGCCGCCGGCGGATTTTGCCGCTAGGTGTGCGCGACTGCAAAGAACATGCTCGAGCATGCGCGAGCAGTTCTACGCTGGGTGTGCGCTGACCCTTATACTGTGCCGACGGCCTAAACAAATACTTTTTTGAACCGAAAATCTTTGCTTGAATTCGAAAATCGCAGAAGAGCAGTGAATCACTGCAGAAGAGTCGTTCGTTTCCTGCTACTTTCGATTGTCTCCAAAAACTCCTATGAAGCGTCAAAACGTCGAACACCAACGTTTGGAGGCTTTAAATTCATCGTCGTCTATCATCCACCATCAAATTAAGAAAATGAAGAAATTAACGTAGATATGGCTTTAAACCATCCCGCATTGGGCATGCGTGGTGGACTAATGCCCATACACCCTCCTTGAGGGTAGGCCTGTGCCCTGCAGCGGGACGTTTATAGGCGGATGATGATGATGGCTTTAAAGGATATAGTATCCAGAGCCATTAAACACATTATAAAAAAAAAATCATGTCAGTGTCAGTGTTGCAAAAGCTACTGACTTATCGGTAGATCTACTGATTTCAGGTACTGTCTACCGATATACCGATTTTAGGCTGTGATCTACCGATTTATTTAACAGATGAATATAAATACATAAATAGATTTAGCTAAATATTGAAGTATTTTGCCTTTTTGTGTGGCAGAACTGGCAGATGCTAATAAATTAGGGTTAGATATGAATCTTATCGCACCTTATTATTATTAGAAAGTTGGGACTTTCCCTTGAACTTGAAAGTTATGGAATCGATTTCATGCTTTATAAATCTCTGTTGAAAAATTCGCGAAAACTAATATTTTTCGATACATTATAAATTGACAAAAAAATCTTTCTTTTTACTCAAGTTTCAAGTTTTGATCAATAATCAAATGGCACGGGAACAAAATAATTAAGTGTCAGCATGTCTCATAGTTCAGAATTTGATGGCGAATAAGCACCGTTGCAAAAAAAGGACCTAAGAACAGAACTTTTAAAACATTCTTTATCTTTAAGAATTTCTACCGATTTTTCGTCGCAAATTGTACCGATTTTATTAAAGTCACTTTTGCAACACTGGTGTCATTTGTTTTCAATGCTGACAAGTTAGGCGATTTATCGCCATTTAGGTTACATTACGGGGTCTATCGGCGACCAAAAAATTCGATTGGCGACCGGTCGCTATTTAGGCTATATCTAAAATTAAAATATAACTGTTTTGCATTACAACAAAACAGATATTATGAGTGAGAGAATACATGCAGCATTGATTGAAGAAGCATCCATAGATTCTACCTTAAATTTGGCTAAATAAACGAACTTACCATCAACTCTCTATACTTTCCTCTATATCTGTCTCTTTCACTCTGCTAGATTGGCGCCTCGAATCTGACAAGGCGCGCTCATTTGACGTTTACTTCATAGTCTTCATCAATCACCAGCAAGCACCTTGCTGCAATGCTGCATGTATTCTCTCACTCATAATATCTGTTTTGTTGTAATGCAAAACAGTTATATTATAAGTTATTCGAATACATGCAGCATTGATTGAAGACCTGTTTGCTATCTGCTGGTGAAAGAGTACAAACGCTATGTGAAAATAAATGAAAATGTGTATGTCATAAAGCCATCATCATCAACAATGGGTACATTAACACAAGTCCTGTATAAAAAGGAAAAATACACCATAAAATAACTTTCATAATAGTAATAGAACATAATAGTCTTGATAATGACTAAATGTTATCTCACTCAATGTAACTAGGTATTTAAAATCAACAGATTGCTGTTGAAAGAGAAAAACAATTTAAGATTAAATTTCTACACCTGTTGAGGCATAATCTTAACCATCATACAGAAACAATCCTCATAGATCATTACAGTTACATTACATTTGAAGTGGACACGACAGGCAAGCAAGCATTACAGTTAATTCAAACCACTGAACTTATTAGGTAGATGTATGAAAAATTATTTAATAGTAGGTCCTCATTCTTAACAGTATTATACGGTACTGTTTATCTGAGAACAATACAATTTCCGAAATAAAATTTACCAGTAAGCTTTTTTCATGATTCTCTCCATGGACCATTTTGAGTTCTGATAGCTGGTCTAATAACATAAGATATTATTAGATATTAGATAAGAAAAAGATTAATTACATCATTCTCAAAACAACTCTTCTCGTTGACCCAAGTTTACATGTTGTACTGAGCATAAGGACTCCACAGTATGTTGTTGCTCATTAGCTAGTCAGCTGGATTGTTAACATTTTCTGTGTCTGGAGCTGAAGTTGGGTTATTATATTTATTTATAATTATTAGGTTTATCTCACCACTACACTACTGCTACTACCTGGTACTCTCGGATCTATCAATATCTGCATTGGGTTAATTTTCTAGCCAATCAAATACTAAACTAGTGTCACATATTGGCATCCTTCTCTCCTGGTATTTAGCTAACAGGATATTTTGTAATTTTATAATGGTCCAGCTGCACGGCAGGTAAAACCTACTGACCTATGGCAGAGTATTGTCTGAGATGTCCATAAAATTCTGCCCACATATCCCATATGGAGCTCTAGAATCTACACCAAACGAAGTTACTCAGTTACTCAGACCCTATTTTATAATGTAGTGTCTGGTAGATGTCTTATCGCAGGTTGTTAAGACCGATTCTCTTTAGTAGGAGTTCCTTTCGTTTAATGACCAGTCAGTGCACTGCCTGATTAGCCTCCCCCCCTCCTTTTTTAGGGCTAAGGGTTTTAGTTTCTCCACCCGTGGTGGGCTCCTGCTCAAGTCCCTACCCCAAGAACTGAACAGAATGTAAATTGTCAGTTGGCAGCACTTGTGTGTCCAAGTTGTGGTACTATCAAAATGTATTGTGCCATGTGAAGTGAAGGTGGTACAGTTATTGTGGATCTATATTGAGTGGTGGGAGAGAGCGCCCATGCCAACCCGAAGATCCAATGTGAAATGAATGCCTCGCAATATTCGCAATAGATTGTTGGACCATCTCTGAAATCCCAACCTTCACAACTATCTATGATTGTCTTTTCCTAGAAGTGAACAAATCAACTAAATCAAAGTCAACGGTCTACGCGACCGGGGGGGTGATGAACTGATGAGTGATGAGTGCCCATCCAGCAATGGATTCTAGATAATCGGTTGGTATTACTAAGGCAGTCAGCAACGCTGATATGTATATGCCCCTGATCTATGTTCGACCTCCGTGGCCGGGGGCGGCGACGAGTGCCATTCCGGCCCTGCATCCTAGATAAGAGGTCGGTAATGCTACTCCATATGCCCCATGTTCTGAATGCGGCCTCCGAGGCCGGGGGCGACAAGTGCTATTCCAGCACTGGGTTCTAGAAAAGAGGTTGTTAATGCCACTGGGTATGCCCCATGTACTAAATGCGACCTCCGAGGCCGGGGGCGACGAGTGCCATTCCGGCACTGGGTTATAGTTAAGAGGTTGGTAATGCCACTGGGTATGCCCCATGTACTGAATGCGACCTCCGAGGCCGGGGGCGACAAGTGCTATTCCAGCACTGGGTTCTAGATAAGAGGTTGGTAATGCCACTGGGTATGCCCCATGTACTGAATGCGACCTCCGAGGCCGGGGGCGACGAGTGCCATTCCGGCACTGGGTTATAGATAAGAGGTTTGTAATGCCACTGGGTATGCCCCATGTACTGAATGCGACCTCCGAGGCCGGGGGCGACAAGTGCTATTCCAGCACTGGGTTCTAAATAAGAGGTTGGTAATGCCACTGGGTATGCCCCATGTACTGAATGCGACCTCCGAGGCCGGGGGCGACGAGTGCCATTCCGGCACTGGGTTCTATATAAGAGGTTGGTAATGCCAAGTATTGTATATGCCCTATTATCTATATTCGACCTCCGCGGTCGAGGGCAGCGACGAGCACCCTTCAGGCACTGCATCCTAGATAACTGGTCGGTAATGATAATGGTAATGTCATTGCACATGCACCATGTTATGTACGACCTCCGCGGCCGGGTGCGACGAGTGCCATTCCGGCACTGGGTTCTAGATGGACAGTCAGTAAAGCTATTGTATATGCCCTATGATCGATATTCGACCTCCGAGGTCGTGGGCGTTGACGGGCGCAAAAGCACTGCGTTAGATAATCAGTCGGTAATGCCATGCATGAACCCCACGTTCTGTCTATGACCTCCGAGGTCGGGGGCAAAAAGTACCATGCCATTCCGACACTGGGAACAAGATTTGATACATATTTGTACCTGAAGTGAGCACACCAGACCACATCCGATGTGTCTGATTCAAATATGCTTCACCTTATGTGCAGAACCACCGAACTGTGGTATAATGGCCTTCCGCCATCAGGAAAATTCCTGCTGCACAGGGACAGAGAACTGATACTGTTGACATTGCAATAATCGCTATCTGGTTATATTGGCAAAGCCTAGGAGAGCTAACTAGCACTAGGTTCTATTATCTGTAGATAACTAGCGCATGCTATTGTAGCTCATGGTATTGTTATACAATACAAAACGGTTCAAATACTACAGGTCCAGACTAAGTGCAAGCGCAGCCTAGTATTGATATGCCAGTATGATTAACTTAAACTCAGTATGGTTGTGTGACCAGGAAGAAAATGTCTACATAAATCAAGACATCCAATCACTGTGGGCCAAAGGAACTCTTTGAGTCTAATACGATAAAACTGCAAAAGACCAGAGGGCCTAAAAGGAAGGCTGGCTGCAGTACCCGATCATAATTATAGGACAGCAATTAAAAAAGATTTTGTCCTTCCGTACTCCTTATCAAGAACATCTTGAAAAAAGGGAAACAAATTCGGTAGGCACATCTAGTTTCCTTCTTTAAGTTTTTAACCATCTTTGACACATAAAATTCTTACAAAGGAAGGTGGCAATGGTGGCATAGGTTTGTGATCATATTTATACCTACATAAGTTGATCTGTTTTATGTCAAACTCCTTTTAATCTTAAATGTTTTTATTTTCTACAGGTATGCCTAACATTGCAAATATGGGTGATATTTCACCCCCCATTCCGGGGAACTTTGGTAAACCTATTTGTTTCTAACTGTAAGTATGTATGTAATAAGACTTATAAGGTATAACGCACTTTAATTGACTAGAGACACTTAATGATTTAAAATGTAACAGGTAGAATGCCACTCGGCTGAAAAAGTGTTCAATGCTCAATGGGGTTGTCTAAGGGTTGTTTCACACATACCGCAACCACATCACGTGAGCGGGCACATATTTTGTATTGAAAATGAACTGTAGAATTTACATGGTACCACATTCTGCTATCATTACTGACCACATGGGTTATATCGACCACATCACAACCACAACACCACCACCAGTGACACCGCACACTAGGTAGCGGCTGGCCACATTGCAGACACAACGTTGCATTAACATAACGACAGTGCGCACACACCTGTGCCAGAGTCAATCTGTCTGTCTGCACACGAAGTAAACACCTCGCAATTACTGGTGACAACGCAACCACATCGATATTTTGTTGGTACGCAACACAACTGCAAAAACTGCAGCGACACTTTTCACAAAACCACTGCTTGACCACTTTCTCTTCTTTCAGGGGGTGGGTATAACATTTCTTTTGATCAATATTAGAACGTAAATCACCTAGTATAGGTGAGCTTAAGATTATAGGTGTCACAGAGATTGACTAAATATTGGTTCAGATATCAAATCTGTTGTTTGTTCCTAGGAACAATAGTATACATGTTCTGAGTGTTCTGTTTAGCCATAAATAGCCGAAATACAAAGGATCATACCTACTAGATCCTGAAAAATAGGTAGTTAACTTGGCTAAGGTGTCAGCACAGATATGAATCATAAAATTGTTGGGAAGCAATTAAAGAAGCCATCCTCCACTTGATTGAAAGATGTAGAGGTAACTCACCCCTGTCCTGTAGGGTTAAGAGCGTCAAAAGACCCTTCGAAGAGGCCGCTCTTTATCCAAAGCAGCGGCATTAAAGAGGTGACGTTCATTAGTGCTTCTACTTATTTTCTGCACACCGTGAGGGCACCTCTTTGACAAAACACGCACAGAACACTCACAAAACAACCTTTCCGTGTAATTTACACAGTAAAACATTGCAATTTCACTGTTATAAACAAGTTTTAAAGTTAAGAAAAAATTTTGCAAGCTTCGGCGGCAAAATCTATAAACGCTATGAAGTAAACGTCAAATGAGCGCGCCTTGTCAGATTCGAGGCGCCAATCTAGCAGAGTGAAAGAGACAGATATAGAGGAAAGTATAGAGAGTTGATGGTAAGTTCGTTTATTTAGCCAAATTTAAGGTAGAATCTATGGATGCTTCTTCAATCAATGCTGCATGTATTCGAATAACTTATAATAGGTGATTTTAGGTTATAATAAGAAAAATGGGCTATTTTCGGTAATTTTAGGCTATTTTAAGAAAAATCTGGAATATTATACTTATTGTAAGAAAAATAATATGATTTCTTTATCGCAGACTGTATAAACTGTACACTATAACACACCATTTACCACATAACGTACGTGTACGTTATGTGTTAGAGCTATTTTTAAGTTGTGAGTAGAGATTGCAGTTGTAAAAAAATATATTTTTCTGTCACGGGCAGCTAATGTAGCATTTATACTGGCCAATTTGCGGTATTTTTATGCTAGTAATGCTACTTTAGGCTATATTACATGGGAAAAAAATTCGGCGACTTTAGGCTACTTTGCCCGAGATTTTTGGCGATTCAGAGTGGCTGGGACTTGGCAACACTGTTTGTTTTCAATACAGCAAGAAAGAATGTGAATTTCTTCAATTTCTATCAATTAAATTTGTATTAAAATCCTATATTCTGATCGTTACTGTGAAGAACGGTAGTTCTTCTAATTAGTTTGTGCTGTGAAGGTAACTCACATGCCCAAGATACCTACGTGTTTTCTTTCTATTTCTCATTCTCGAATTCTTAAATCTGTGCTTTGTTGAGGTTTTTGTTTGTGTTATTTATGTAAACTGTTGATATGAGATGAACGACAATGATCCCCTGATGAGGGAGGAGGTATATCCCAGGATATACCGATGTCCGAGCCTCTCTCATTCCTAGCCTGAACCATCATAGTTTTTCACTTATTTTCTGTTTGTTATGGTACTAATTTGTGCTGTCCTTTTTAGATGCTCATTGTTGAACCACAACGTTATCACCTGACTTAGTTTGGAACTACCTACAGTGCTGTTTCTTACCTCTACATTGACAGAATCATCGCTCATCTGATGGAGCTGTAACATGTTGTTTTGATACAGACATATTGGTTGGATTCCTGTCAATAAAATGAATGTTGAAAATACATCTACGGAAGGTGTAACTGATGTAAAAATAGAAATAAAAGTAGAAAATGAATCAGACAATGAGGTAGACAGTGAGAGAGACTTGTATGCAGATCATGAGGTCAAAGATGAGATGGTTGTTGGACCTGTGGTACTTCAAGTAGTTGACGTGACATATTGTCCTGAAGGTTAGTGGTATTTAATTAATGTCATATTTGTTATCGAGTGGGGACCCATGCAATTGGGTAAACCCCCCTCAAGGTGTCCCGACAACCTGGGGAAGGTGGCAGGAATGGGTTATTCCCGTTGTCCCCCATTGGGGGTCAATGGGAGAAAAACTTGCGCTCAATCATTCTTTTCTTTGTATATTTAAAAAAAATACACAAAATTCTTCTTTCTTCCCTTCATCTACCTGCTTTCTTCTACTTTTAAAAATAATGATGTTTTTTTTTTTTTTTTTTTTTTTATTGAATAATGAAATTTACAAAACACAACAAGGACAAAAACCCGTGTGTGTTGTGCTTTGAACTGACGTTACTGCACAAACATCATAATTATATCCTTTGGTAGCTCTTTTAATCTGTCTACTCGCCCTGGGGTCGGACGTTGAAATCAGCTGTAGAAAATCAATCAATATGCTTTATTTCACACCAAAACATAAACAGTAAAATACAGAGATAACAATACAAGAGGCACAAAATAAGGTGGACTTATCGCTTCTTCTTTGTCGTAAAATCATGGCTGAGGGACGTGACCATGGGCCGCTTGCGCCACCACAGCTCTCCAGGCCGCTCGATCTTGGGCCAGGTGTATGCTGGCCTGTAGTGTTGTCTCGGTCATTTCTTTCACCACATCGGTCCATCTCGTAAGCATGCATCCTCTACCTCTCTTTCCATCCATACGGCCGGTGATCATGAGGATTTCCGAACTATCTGATCTCCTGACCGTATGCCCAAAGAATTTAAGGACTCGTTGCATACAGATGGTGGAACTCGTCGAGGATGGACTCATTTGTGCGGCGTTCAGTCCAGGATATTCGGAGCATTTTGCGCCAGCACCACATTTCAAATGCGTCAATCCTTTGACGACTTATCGCTTAGAAAATGCCCAAAGAATTTAAGGACTCATTGCATACAGATGGTGGAACTCGTCGAGGATGGACTCATTTGTGCGGCGTTCAGTCCAGGATATTCGGAGCATTCTGCGCCAGCACCACATTTCTAATGCGTCAATCCTTTGACGACTTATCGCTTAGAAAATATCAAAATTACTATGGAGATGCATGCATCATTTGATCATGATTTTGAAAGTGTGAGGAGGTTCATGTACAACAAACAGCACTTCTGAACAATTCATTTGATGTCAGCTTAGACTAATTATATCCGGACCGGCCTTGCGGTAGCATTTCCCCTCTGCCACGGTATTAGATCAATTAATCTTGCGCATTTACACCCAATTTTATACCTTATCACTAAACGAGACAGCCTATAATAGCGAAACAATAATTTTGAACTTAGAACGTTTGGGGTTTACACAAGACTACTTTTCATGATTTTGAATATTCAAAATTAGAATCTAAAGTCATAGGGAATAAAATCCAAAGTTGCGGATAACATCCGCATCGCCCCCCGCAAAAAGTGGCAGAAAATTAGTCTAAGGATGTCAGTTACAACAATTTGTCAGAGAAGCGACGCTATTTGCTTGTTTACAATATATGTATTTAGTATAAAGCTTGGACGATGAAAACCATAAACTTAATATACTATTGTAAAGTATATTAAGTTTATGAAGAAAACATAGTGATTTTATTCTCTTTTGGATTATAAAGTTGTTGCAATTTAAATAAATTCTTTTCTTTTCATAAATAATTATATTTTGTATGCCCTGTGTGTTAGAACATTCATCATCATCATCATCATCTCAGCCAATGGACGTTCACTGCTGGAAATAGGCCTCCCCCGAGGATCGCCGCCATAACGACCGGTCCTGCGCCGCCCTCATCCAACGTTTTCCCGCCGCCTTCACCAAGTCGTCAGTCCACTGTGTGCGGGACCTACCCACACTGCGCTTTCCGGTACGCGGTCGCCACGCGAGAACTTTTCGGCCCCACCGGCATCGGTTCTGTGAGCAATGTGCCCCGCCCACTGCCACTTAAGTTTAGCAATTCTTTGGGCTATGTCAGTTACTCTGGTTCTTCTGCGGATCTCTTCATTTCTGATTCGATCTCGCAGGGAAACTCCGAGCATAGCCCTTTATTCTGGATCCCCTCTCCATTGCCCTTTGGGTGACTTTCAGCCTTTTTATGAGGCCTTGAGTGAACGACCACGTCTCTGTTCCATATGTCATCACTGGCAACACACACTGATCGAAGACTTTCGTTTTAAGATACTGCGGTAGAACATTAGAACCATTTTATTCATCATGTCATCTGAATGTACCTACGTTCTTACAAATAAAGTTCTGATTCTAAAGTTGTTGCAATTTAAACTCAAGTTCAGTATATAACCTTTGTTCGCTCCAGAATAAATCAGATTCTATTCTAATTCTTTATTTTACTGTAATACAAAAACCAAAACCGCACAAAGCTCGGCGGGTGAAAACCCAGGAACAAGCTCGAAATTTTACTGTAAAGTAACAAAGTCATTGCAATACAGACGAATATCAGGAGCGATGAGAGATGGGGTTCGCTCAACCCCTTGCTGCGTTCATGCTTCATCGTCTTCAGCTATAATACGTCCCACTGCAGGGCACAGGCATACCTGCGAGGACTGTGTATGGCCGCATCCACCACACGTGCCCAATGTAGATTGGTAGACTTCACCTACGTATCTTCTTCAACGAATGCAGGTTTCTTACCGATGTTCTCCTTCACTTTTTGAGAGCAGTCAGTACATAATACAGGGTGAAATTGATATCATTGGCTTCCTTTTAAACTAAGAGTCTACCCATCAAACTGAACAACTTTCACTATGGGAGCAAACCGATCGGAGCAAAAAAATAAATCAGCTGTTCCATACTAAACTACAGTGCCTACTCGACTCAAATGTATGCAACAGCAGATTTTTTGATCCGTTTGGATTGCTCCCATACTAATAATGTTGTTCAGTTTGATGGGTAGATTCTTAGTTTAAAAGGATGCTAATGATATCAATTTCACCCTGTATAAAAAAAAACTCATTGTTACATGGCAAGTCGTTGTCGTCCAGGCGGATTCAAACTCGGACCTCAAGATTGAGTTACCGTACCTCTCCGCAACGCGCCACCGATGCTTATGAAATTTTGTGTGTATATTCAGCAGGTCTGAGAATAGGACGTAAAGTAAAAAAAAACGTTCAAGTGTGTGTCGGGAAAAAAGGGGCGTTCACGCCGGACACAGCTAATTATGTACTTTATAAAAGACTGACTGACAAACAAGACAACGCACGAGGACGCGCAAGGTTGTCTGGAAGAAATCGCTTTTTAGCGATAAGACCGCCTGTTTTTGTGCCTTTGTATTTCCTGATTGTTTGCTCTCTGTATACTATGTTTTTTCTTTTTGGTGTGAAATAAAGTATAATTGATTGATTGATTGATTGACGCGCAGGATGTAGGGGTGCACTAAGAAAGGATTTTTCGATATTCTAACTGCATGCGGTCGAATTCGCAGGAAAAAACTAGTGCCAATATATCATGAAAGCGTTTATTCAGAAGCTTTGTCAAGCGCGTCATATTGTCATTGATTTTTCTGGTCGCGTGATGCACCGTGTTTTTCTGCAGGAAGCCTTAGGATAAAACTTATTCAACTTGCGTGACATTGGCCCTAAGGTAGGGTTTATACAGAAGAGACGCGTGGCGGTGGCGGGTAGTCAAAGTAACACCAATATAAACCTTATATTACGTAGCATAGCGTCGTTTTTTGACGTAAAGAAAAATCGCGCCCCCGCCACCAGGCGACGTCGCCTGGAGGCGCGGGCGTAATTCTCCAAACGACTCTATGCTACGTACTATAAGGTTTATATTGCCGCTCCCCGCCCGCGAAATGTCCGGGCCACGTCACTTCTGTTTAAACGCTCCCTAAGATAGTCATTTTAATTTGAAGATAATAAGGCCTCGTTCAAAGAGAGGCGGCGCCGGCGCTTCTCGCGGCGCGGGCTGCCGGAAAAACAAACATATGAAGATGTATGAGAGTGTTCACGGAGAAGCGTTTTTGCATGCTTTTGTTTGATTTAAGGCGTCGCATGTGGCGGCAGCCGCGGCGGGCAACACGGCTATAGTTGTAAACGGGCGGTTTTAAACCGGTTTAAAACGAATTTCTACGGATAAGACCAAGCTTATATAAAGACTGAAAGGATGCAAAAAAAAGCTGCGGTAGCCGCGGCGGGCGACGCGGCGGGTGTAGAACGGGGAACCATGAACGGAGAATACGCTTGAAGCGCCGCGTGAAGCGCATCGTCTCCTTGAACGAGCCCTAAAACTGTGTGCTTATGAGTTTTTTATTATAATTTCAGATGCACCTGTAGCTCTACCCAAGAAGCCAAAACTAGAGACAACAGATGAAGAGACAGATGAAGTAAAACCTGAGAAGGGAATGAAGGAAGATAATGAGGAAGGAATCACCTCTAATGCTGACTTTAATTCGTCCACAAATACCAAAACAAATACAACATATTGTTCTGAACAAAGGGAATGTAATCAAACACCCATACTATCAGAAAAGTGTGATCAGTGTGGTAAAAAATGCGAGAAAAAAAACAAATTAGCAAAAAAAAAGTTATGTTCTTATTGTGATTTCAAAAGTAATCGAATGTGGCATTTGTCACAACATTTACACAATGGCGAAAAACCGTATTCATGTTCTTACTGTGATTACAAATGTAATCAAAAGAGCCATTTATCAACACACTTACGTATTCACACCGGTGAAAAACCGTTTTCATGCTCTTACTGTGATTACAAATGTAATCAAAGGTGTTATTTAACAAGACACTTACGTATCCACACCGGTGAAAAACCGTATACATGCTCTTACTGTGATTACAAATGTAGGCAAAAGAGTGATTTATTAACACACACACGTGTTCACACTGGAGACAAACCGTATTCGTGTTCTTCTTGTGATTACAAATGTAATCAAAAGAACCATTTATCAACACACTTACGTTCACACACTGGAGAAAAACGGTATTGGTGCTCTAACTGTGATTACAAATGCAATCAAAAGTGTTATTTAATAAGACACTTACGTGTACACACCGGAGAAAAACCATATTCATGTTCTTATTGTGATTACAAATGTAAGCAAAAGATCCATTTATCAACACACTTACGTGTTCACACTGGCGAAAAACCTTATTCATGCTCGCACTGTGATTACAAATGTAAGCAAAAGAGTGATTTAACAACACACTTGCGTGTACACACCGGGGAAAAACCGTATTCATGCTCGTACTGTGATTACAAAAGTAAGCAGAAGTGTGATTTAACAACACACATACGTGTACACACCGGGGAAAAACCGTTTTCATGCTCGTACTGCGATTACAAATGTAAGCAAAAGGGTCGTTTGTCAACACATTTACGTACTCACACTGGTGAAAAACCATTTTCATGTTCTCACTGTGAGTATAAAAGTACGCGTAAAAGTTCTCTGTCTAAACACTTGGCGCATAGTCATACTGGTGATATATCGAAGTAAACTACTCATTTATTTTTATAAAAGGTTAACATTTGGAGGTCATACTATAGGTCATAGGATACGGAATCCGTATAAAAGCCTTTTTTCTTTGTTTAGCGCGGCCATCAATCAAACCTGAATATTATAGTTCAGAATAAAGTTAAAAACAAAATTTGTTATTACAAATATCTCGGAACTCAGTCCGAACTGAGATATAAAGGCTTGAAGTGCTCGTAATATTTTCAACTTCAAGCCTTTATATCTCCGTCCGGACTGAGTTTAGGGATATACATGTTAATAAGTTTTTTTTGTTACTTTATTCTGAAATAAAATATTCAAGTTTGGTTGCTGGCCGCGCCAAAAACAACGGCGAAAAATAAGGCGCCAACCTTACATACAAAACCCGCATTGTCTTTTGAGTAATCACAGTAAGAGCTTGTACCTATGTTTGTACCATATTCTTGAAAATAAAGTAAGTACAACACGGGCGAATTAACTTAGCACCTGGCTCGGAATAAAAAACTCGGTAAGAATGACTCGAAAATGCTAAAGCGCTGGGAACGTGCAACGGTATTTTATTATTTGTGGTTGGGTTATTGCAAGCAAGGGTCGTTGAAACACGGAGACCAGCGCTGGTCCTTTTGTGTTCGCCCCAAGCTCACCCATATTTACGCATAACTCCGAACTTATGGTATTTTCTTTTCATTCTCGGGAATGCAGGTTTCCTCACGATGTTTTCCTTCAACGCCGAGCTAGTAAATGATAAATACAACCGTACATAAATTCCAAAGAACTTAGTGGTACAGGCCAGGAATCGAACCGCGGCCTCAGGATTGAGGCGCTAGCTCTCTTCCGTATGGGCTATCATCGCTCCGGTAACATGAAATGCTATGCTACGGCCTCGCTCGCACGGCGACGGCGGGATCCCGCGAGGGGTAGCAGGAGGGGTGTCAAATACCGGGCCACGTGCGAGCCAGGTGCCAAGTTAATTCGCCCGGGTTGTATTATATTATATTCGATCCATTATTTCTCAAGTAATTTGAAAAATTCTGAAAAATTGCAGAAAGACATTGCCCACGCGACGAACTGTATTCATTTGGAATCGTTTCAAAGCTAACCAATGAGTATGATCAAAGAACAAATACAAAAAGTATGGTAAGTAACTAAAATACAAAAATAGGAGAAATATCACATTTCCCAATATGGAAATTATCCTTTTCTTTTGTAGAATTTCCAGCTTTGTAGGCGAAACGGGATTGGGCAATGTGTTTTTGAATACTGAGATGTGTTCTTTTGCCTCGCTGCCTTTTCGTAAAGTACGCCACAGATTCTAGCTTGCCGCGTATGAGGTCTCAACATTGTATCATTGTACACTGCCAATTTTTCCCCTCAGATTATTTAAATGATAATATGAATAAAATATTTACTAAGTATTTCTGTTCTTTGACTACAAGCCACTTGTATTTCGAGAGATTACTGTACTTTTTGCAACCATCAGCAGCAAGGCTGATTCAGTGTTTGTTTTTTACAGCCTTGCAGCTTATCGTTAATTTTTTACAGACCTTTAATCATCAGTAACTCCTAAACCGACTGGAGTTATGCAGGCAGACCTGGTCCATCCCCATCACAGAGATGCTCCACACCACATAAACACTGAATCAGCCTTACTGCTGATGGTTGCAATAAGTTATCTCTTATACTATTGTGTTCGCACATGTTCGCTGTTTTTTTATTGCATACACATTTTATTTTTTTCTATGCTATTTTATACTCATTCGTTTACGACAGTGACACACAGGGTGTAAAAAAACACCCTAGTAATACTTAAGGGGGTGCTTCAGACCATCAAATTGAACAACTTTAACTACGGAGTCAACATCGAAATCGCGAAAAAAAAATCCGCTCTCTCATGCTGCAGTACCGTCTCGACTCAAATGAATGGGACAGCATTTTTATTTTAATTTTCTCGGCGTTGGCTCCATACTGAAAGTTGTTCAGATTGATGGTCTGAAGCACCCCCTTAAGTATTACTAGGGTGTTTTGTTACACCCTGTATATTTGAAAAATTAATGTACAGTCGCCATCAGATATATCGTAGCATACAAGATGTCCAAATATTTCTGAGCAGTGCTAATTTTCAATAAATTCATTACAGTAAATGTTACCAATTATATCTAAACATGTATTTTGTCATAAATATCTAAACAGTAAATTTTCAATAATTTCTTTACTATGTTATTTAAAATTAAAATATAAAACAACGGAGTAAGGTTTTTTCCCGAAACTGTTCAGATGTTTATGACCACCCTGACTGCGTAGATATATTTGATGTCCTAATAGAATCTAGGCGTTCCTATATTTTTGATTGGTTATGAGTAAAGAAATTATTGAAAATTAGATCTGCTTGGAAATATTTGACCACCTTGTTTCCTACGATATATCTGCTGGTGACTACACGCCGAGACCTCTCGGCGAGAACTTTCAAGGAAAATTACTATGGCTTATGATGCCACGAGAACAATGAAGGGCATCCACACTCTCGTTCTCGGCCTGTCTCGCCCGTTCTCGGAGAGAATGAAGAGCCGGCATTAGACTTAAACACTGGACACATACACCCACCCACACGCACGCACACACGGACACACACACACACACACACACTCCCACACACACACACACACACACACACACACACACACACACACACACACACACACACACACACACACACACACACACACACACACACACACACACACACACACACCCTTACAAACACACAATGTACTTACCACACTTACTGCCAACACCAGCTGCCTCCGTGGTCTAATGGTTTCTTAACCATTGGATTGGATTCTCGACACGTCGCGGAGATCGTGGGTTCGATTCCCACGGGGGACACCTACTTTGTGCGTTTTCCCCAGTTGCTTAGGACATTGCAGGCTGAATCACCTAATTGTCTGAAAAGAAAAATGATTCCGTGCTTCGGATGGCACGTTAAGCCGTTGGTCCCGGCTACTGTCTGTGGTGGTTGTAGTCGTTACATAAAAACCACTTCAGAGGCCGTAAGGCGGTCTGAAAAAACTCCGACATAAGGGATCTGCCCACACGATAAGACCACACTTACCGATGCAAAAAAGTATACTTACCTGTTGTTTAATTCCAGGATAACAGCTAGGATCGTAGGGTTAAGGGCTCCCAACACATAACTGCGAATTCGCATCGCATCGGCAATATCAGCGAGCGCTCGATGACTTATGTATGATTTTCAATCATAGCGCTCGCAGATATTTGCGATGCGGAGTGCGATTTTGAAAATGTCAATATTACTGTGGAGATATGCATCTTTCTACTTTTCATTTGACTTTCAAAAATCACACTCCTGAAGTATGATTTTTGAAAGTCAAATCAGCATTAGAAAGATGCACGTCTCCATAGTAAGTAATATTGACATTTTACTTACTATTTACTTACTTACATTTTTACTTACTATTTTGAAAAATCGCACTCCAGATGCGAATTCACAGTTATGTGTGGGAGAGCCCTGAGTAAATAGTTAATTCACAGTTATGTGTGGGAGAGCCCTGAGTAAATAGTTAATTCACAGTTATGTGTGGGAGAGCCCTGAGTAAATAGTTAATTCACAGTTATGTGTGGGCTCTCCCACACATAACTGTGAATTCGTCAACTATGGTGGTTTAACTATGGTCTTCGTCACACACGAAGTACGGTCATAATTTGTAGTAGCTTTAATTACCTATGTCATTTCCAAAGAGGGTCTGAAGTGAGATTTTTGAACATCATACGTGTTGGATTTATCGATGAAGAAGTAAAAACAGCAGAGATTGGAGTTGATTTCTTTTAATCCTTTTAGCAAAGGTACGACCACCATTACAGAGCACAGCAGAGAGAGAGAGACAGCAAAACTCTTATTCGCAAGTGACGTAGCAATGTCAGTATGACAGATGACATTGACAGATTGAATTGCGTTTACAAAGCCATTTAACTTATTAATCTAACACTGGCCCTTAAACCAATACAATGACAAAAATATCAAAAAAAAAACAAACTGGCCTTTCACAAAGACAAGTATATAAGTACATGCATAGGACAATAAAAACTGGCCCTTCCTGAAGACTCTACATGCAAAAATTACAAACTTTGCCTTAACTAAAACACAGAACATATAAGAGTTTAAGTAAAGTTATACTTAATAACTGGTTTTTAATTAAATTAAAACTTATAACTAACAAAAATTTTCACAATACTGTTTGTGTACAACAAATTATTATCCACAATTAATTTTACAGATCATGTTTACTCTCCTGTACACCAATTGGTAACAACTATATAACACATAGACATAAACCTTTAACAAACTGGTCATGTTTCTCGAATGTTAACGGTTTAGTTAAAATATCAGCAATCATTAAATTTGTTGACAAATATTTTACATCAATAAAATTTTTCTTTATGGTTTCTCTTATGAAATGATGCCTCACATCAATATGTTTTGTTCTACTATGATACATTGAATTTGTAGTTAATTTCTGAGCAGATTGGTTATCATTATACAATAATATTTTACAATCTTTTTCCAGTAACTCAAGGAGAAAACCACGGATAAACAAAGCCTCCTTACAAGCATCGGACAATGCCATATATTCAGCCTCAGTGCTTGAGAGCGCAACTGTCTTTTGTTTCCTACTTTCCCATGAGATTAATGAATCACCAAGCTTAAAAATAAAACCAGTGTAAGACTTACGGTCAATTTCATTTCCAGCCCAGTCAGCATCCACATAGGCCGTGACATCCAGCCCTCCCTTTTTAAAGACTAGACCATAATTCAACGTACCTTTGAGATAACGTAAAACACGCTTTGCTGCTTTCCAGTGAGGTTCAGAGTAAGCCTCACAGTATTGACTGAGTATACTTACGGCATGAGCGATGTCTGGTCTGCTGCATACCGCTATGTACATGAGACAGCCAATCAAGTTTCTATAAGAATACTTTTCTTCCTGTTTTTCATATTTTGGCAGCTTTATTCCTTTTTCCAACGGAGTTTTGGCTGGCTTGCATTCTACCATATTAAATGTTTCTAAAACTTTTGTTATGTATCCTGACTGATCAAGAGTTATCCTATCTTTTTCTTTAGTAACTCTCATTCCTAGAATTTGATGAGCAGTACCTAAATCTCTCATCTCAAATTCTTTCATTAGATCATTCTTTACTTTTTCTTTTAAAGTTGAATTACTTGTTGAAAACAAAAGGATATCGTCGACGTACAGTGCAATTATTATTAATTCATCTTGTGTTTTCCTGAAATACACGCATGGTTCTGAAGAGGTTTTATTAAAGCTCATTTTCTGCAACAAAACTTCATTTATCTTGTCGTACCACATTTTTGAGGCTTGTTTTAGACCATATATAGCCTTATTTAATTTATAGACCATGTTTTCCTTGCCTTTGAGTTTGAAACCGTCTGGCTGCTCCATATAAACATTTTCCTCCAGGTCACCGTTCAAAAATGCAGTCTTCACGTCCAGATGATTGATGTCCATATTCAATTCTGCAGCTATAGCAAGGAGAGTTCTAATAGTAGAGTGTCTTACCACTGGAGAGAATGTCTCTTCGTAGTCTACTCCGTACCTCTGTGTGTACCCTTTTGCTACTAAACGCGCTTTGTATTTCAAGAGTTCACCGTGCAGACCTTTCTTCCTTTTGAAAACCCATTTACACTTTATAGGTTTTTGGTGCTTCGGTCTTTCACAGAGTGTCCAACATTTATTATCAACGAAAGACTTATACTCATCTGACATAGCGTTTTTCCATTCTGCTGCTTCTACACTGGCCATGGCTTTGTAAACGCAATTCAATCTGTCAATGTCATCTGTCATACTGACATTGCTACGTCACTTGCGAATAAGAGTTTTGCTGTCTCTCTCTCTCTGCTGTGCTCTGTAATGGTGGTCGTACCTTTGCTAAAAGGATTAAAAGAAATCAACTCCAATCTCTGCTGTTTTTACTTCTTCATCGATAAATCCAACAGGTTATGTGCCCAGCACGCGAACTACGCTAGAATTAACATATATTTCGGCGTATTTTCACTTTTGGTGATTTGTAGAAAGTAACCTCAAATCAAAGTTGATACACAAAAATGTCAAACGCCACAAGTCAACCTATCGACAAATTAAAAGGAATTGAAAACTATTCAACTTGGAAGTTTATGATGAAGATGTTACTAATTCATGAAGATCTTTGGGATTGCATCGAAAGCGGAAAGAAAATCGATGCCGACCAAGAAAAGGAATCAGATGACGCTCGCACCAAGAAATCCATGAAAGCATTAGCAAAAATCTGCCTGTCTGTGAATACAAGTGCTTTTCCTCACGTTAGGAATGCAAAAGACGCACGTGAAGCGTGGAACAACCTGAGCAAAGCATACGAAGATAAAGGTTTGTGTCGGAGACTCGGTCTACTGAGATCCTTGTTCAGCACCAAATTGTCTGAACATAATAGCATGGATAGCTACCTGAGTAAGATGCAAGAATTGTCACAACAATTGGCAGACATAAATTCACCTCTGGACGATGAATTCTTAGCGGTTATCATGTTAAGCGGACTTCCGAGCAACTATGACCCACTAATAATGGCCTTGGAGAATTCTAATGTCAAGGTATCCAGCGACTTGGTAAAAGGAAAACTACTGCAGGAATATGACTGACGTGACAAATCTGAAGAAGCGACAGCATTGGCAGCTTCTCGGAAACCACCAAGATGTTTCAGATGCAAGAAAACTGGACATTATATGAAAGATTGTCCGAAGAATGACACAAGTCCACCTAAGATTAAAGCGGATCCTTCGAAGGCCCTATTGACTGCTCTATCGGCAGGTATCCAGCAGGATGTGTGGTACATAGACAGCGGAGCTACGAGCCACATGTGTAACAATAAAGAAATTATGTTTGACTTTGTGAATGAGAAGTCTTCACAAGTTAATGTAGCAAATGGTGAAAAACTGCTGACAGCAGGACGAGGAAATGTGCGAGTGAAACTGGAAGATTGTGTAAGGACAATAAAAGATGTTCATTTTGTACCGAATCTTTCTGCAAATTTGCTGTCAGTTAGTTCATTAGTTGTAAAAGGTTATAAAGTTGTTTTTGGTAAACAAAAATGTCACGTATATGATGATGAGGGCCAAGTTTTAGCTACTGCATCGCTAAAAAATGGCATGTATGAACTCGATGTCGTTGGTCAGCCTCAGTGTGTAGGGAACAGCAATAATTTTGTTTCTTACAGTGCAGCAACAGAAAATGAGCATCCGTTGGAGCATGACAAGGTAAAGGGAAAGGCACCATCACCATCATCCAAAGGAGCAGTGGCTGAAGAGTCTCAGGAGGTATGGCATCGTCGACTTGGCCATTTGAATTCCAGGAGCATGACACTACTGAAACAAGGTATGGTCTCAGGGATTAATTATAATCCTAATATCTTTCGTCCCTGTATCGCATGTATCGAAGGAAAACAAACTAGGTTGCCATTCCCAGTAAAAACATATACTAGAGCTAACGTGGTCCTTGGCTTAATTCACACCGATTTGTGCGGCCCCATGCCAGACGTTTCTCTCAGTGGAGCGAGATATTTCCTAACCTTTATTGACGACTACACCAGAAAGACTTTTGTCTATTTTTTAAGGACAAAAGATGAAGTATTTGAACACTTTAAGAATTTCAAGGTTATGGTAGAAAATGAAACTAACCACAAAATCAAAACTGTTCGAAGTGACAATGGCGGAGAATTTATTAATTCTAAATTACAGGCTTTTCTGAAAGAAAATGGAATCAAGCATCAAACAACAGTCCCATATTCTCCTCAACAGAATGGTGTGGCCGAACGGGCAAACAGGACTATTGTTGAAAAGACAAGATGCATGCTGCGTGATGCAGGCCTGGATAATAGATTCTGGGCAGAGGCTGTAAACACTGCTGTTTATCTGAAAAACAGAAACCCAACTAAGGCTGTTAGTGGAATGGTACCCGAAGAAAAATGGAGCAACAAAAAGGTGAATATAAGCTACCTACATATTTTCGGTTGCATTGCTTATGCTGTTACACAGAATCGAAACAAATTAGATTCAAAATCAAAACAGTATATTTTTGTTGGGTACTGTGAAGACACGAAGGGGTATAGGCTATTAGACCCCTTTAACTCATTTAAATGTATTAAAGCACGGGATGTGATTTTCCTTGAAACAAAATTCTATAAGGATAATAGGTCACATGATGAAAATGAGAGCTCTGTGCATGAGGACCCTGTGAATGCTGTTCAGTCTCCTGAACCAGAGCCTGAAAATGAGGTCGATTGATTTCGATTAATAAGTTGAATTGCGTTTACAAAGCCATTTAACTTATTAATCTAACACTGGCCCTTAAACCAATACAATGACAAAAATATAAAAAAAAAACAAACTGGCCTTTCACAAAGACAAGTATATAAGTACATGCATAGGACAATAAAAAACTGGCCCTTCCTGAAGACTCTACATGCAAAAATTACAAACTTTGCCTTAACTAAAACACAGAACATATAAGAGTTTAAGTAAAGTTATACTTAATAACTGGTTTTTAATTAAATTAAAACTTATAACTAACAAAAATTTTCACAATACTGTTTGTGTACAACAAATTATTATCCACAATTAATTTTACAGATCATGTTTACTCTCCTGTACACCAATTGGTAACAACTATATAACACATAGACATAAACCTTTAACAAACTGGTCATGTTTCTCGAATGTTAACGGTTTAGTTAAAATATCAGCAATCATTAAATTTGTTGACAAATATTTTACATCAATAAAATTTTTCTTTATGGTTTCTCTTATGAAATGATGCCTCACATCAATATGTTTTGTTCTACTATGATACATTGAATTTGTAGTTAATTTCTGAGCAGATTGGTTATCATTATACAATAATATTTTACAATCTTTTTCCAGTAACTCAAGGAGAAAACCACGGATAAACAAAGCCTCCTTACAAGCATCGGACAATGCCATATATTCAGCCTCAGTGCTTGAGAGCGCAACTGTCTTTTGTTTCCTACTTTCCCATGAGATTAATGAATCACCAAGCTTAAAAATAAAACCAGTGTAAGACTTACGGTCAATTTCATTTCCAGCCCAGTCAGCATCCACATAGGCCGTGACATCCAGCCCTCCCTTTTTAAAGACTAGACCATAATTCAACGTACCTTTGAGATAACGTAAAACACGCTTTGCTGCTTTCCAGTGAGGTTCAGAGTAAGCCTCACAGTATTGACTGAGTATACTTACGGCATGAGCGATGTCTGGTCTGCTGCATACCGCTATGTACATGAGACAGCCAATCAAGTTTCTATAAGAATACTTTTCTTCCTGTTTTTCATATTTTGGCAGCTTTATTCCTTTTTCCAACGGAGTTTTGGCTGGCTTGCATTCTACCATATTAAATGTTTCTAAAACTTTTGTTATGTATCCTGACTGATCAAGAGTTATCCTATCTTTTTCTTTAGTAACTCTCATTCCTAGAATTTGATGAGCAGTACCTAAATCTCTCATCTCAAATTCTTTCATTAGATCATTCTTTACTTTTTCTTTTAAAGTTGAATTACTTGTTGAAAACAAAAGGATATCGTCGACGTACAGTGCAATTATTATTAATTCATCTTGTGTTTTCCTGAAATACACGCATGGTTCTGAAGAGGTTTTATTAAAGCTCATTTTCTGCAACAAAACTTCATTTATCTTGTCGTACCACATTTTTGAGGCTTGTTTTAGACCATATATAGCCTTATTTAATTTATAGACCATGTTTTCCTTGCCTTTGAGTTTGAAACCGTCTGGCTGCTCCATATAAACATTTTCCTCCAGGTCACCGTTCAAAAATGCAGTCTTCACGTCCAGATGATTGATGTCCATATTCAATTCTGCAGCTATAGCAAGGAGAGTTCTAATAGTAGAGTGTCTTACCACTGGAGAGAATGTCTCTTCGTAGTCTACTCCGTACCTCTGTGTGTACCCTTTTGCTACTAAACGCGCTTTGTATTTCAAGAGTTCACCGTGCAGACCTTTCTTCCTTTTGAAAACCCATTTACACTTTATAGGTTTTTGGTGCTTCGGTCTTTCACAGAGTGTCCAACATTTATTATCAACGAAAGACTTATACTCATCTGACATAGCGTTTTTCCATTCTGCTGCTTCTACACTGGCCATGGCTTCCTGGATCGTTTGTGGATCATCATCATCAGTCTTCAAATTCTTCACAAGTAATAGCACAGACTCTAACGTTCCATCGGTGTCTTCATAGTCCGATGACTCTTCCGCTAGGGTCGAACTACCTGGAGAATAAGTTTCATCCGCCAAACAATTTGTTTCTGACATTTCCTCATCACTGTCAGTGTCATCCACTGTAATGATCGTCATCCTTTTCCTTCTTAGGTCATCAGACATCTCTGGACTTACAGTAGATGGCGCTGACAGTTCATCAGCCCGTGTCTGCTGATCACTCTCCAGAACCTCATTTTCAGGCTCTGGTTCAGGAGACTGAACAGCATTCACAGGGTCCTCATGCACAGAGCTCTCATTTTCATCATGTGACCTATTATCCTTATAGAATTTTGTTTCAAGGAAAATCACATCCCGTGCTTTAATACATTTAAATGAGTTAAAGGGGTCTAATAGCCTATACCCCTTCGTGTCTTCACAGTACCCAACAAAAATATACTGTTTTGATTTTGAATCTAATTTGTTTCGATTCTGTGTAACAGCATAAGCAATGCAACCGAAAATATGTAGGTAGCTTATATTCACCTTTTTGTTGCTCCATTTTTCTTCGGGTACCATTCCACTAACAGCCTTAGTTGGGTTTCTGTTTTTCAGATAAACAGCAGTGTTTACAGCCTCTGCCCAGAATCTATTATCCAGGCCTGCATCACGCAGCATGCATCTTGTCTTTTCAACAATAGTCCTGTTTGCCCGTTCGGCCACACCATTCTGTTGAGGAGAATATGGGACTGTTGTTTGATGCTTGATTCCATTTTCTTTCAGAAAAGCCTGTAATTTAGAATTAATAAATTCTCCGCCATTGTCACTTCGAACAGTTTTGATTTTGTGGTTAGTTTCATTTTCTACCATAACCTTGAAATTCTTAAAGTGTTCAAATACTTCATCTTTTGTCCTTAAAAAATAGACAAAAGTCTTTCTGGTGTAGTCGTCAATAAAGGTTAGGAAATATCTCGCTCCACTGAGAGAAACGTCTGGCATGGGGCCGCACAAATCGGTGTGAATTAAGCCAAGGACCACGTTAGCTCTAGTATATGTTTTTACTGGGAATGGCAACCTAGTTTGTTTTCCTTCGATACATGCGATACAGGGACGAAAGATATTAGGATTATAATTAATCCCTGAGACCATACCTTGTTTCAGTAGTGTCATGCTCCTGGAATTCAAATGGCCAAGTCGACGATGCCATACCTCCTGAGACTCTTCAGCCACTGCTCCTTTGGATGATGGTGATGGTGCCTTTCCCTTTACCTTGTCATGCTCCAACGGATGCTCATTTTCTGTTGCTGCACTGTAAGAAACAAAATTATTGCTGTTCCCTACACACTGAGGCTGACCAACGACATCGAGTTCATACATGCCATTTTTTAGCGATGCAGTAGCTAAAACTTGGCCCTCATCATCATATACGTGACATTTTTGTTTACCAAAAACAACTTTATAACCTTTTACAACTAATGAACTAACTGACAGCAAATTTGCAGAAAGATTCGGTACAAAATGAACATCTTTTATTGTCCTTACACAATCTTCCAGTTTCACTCGCACATTTCCTCGTCCTGCTGTCAGCAGTTTTTCACCATTTGCTACATTAACTTGTGAAGACTTCTCATTCACAAAGTCAAACATAATTTCTTTATTGTTACACATGTGGCTCGTAGCTCCGCTGTCTATGTACCACACATCCTGCTGGATACCTGCCGATAGAGCAGTCAATAGGGCCTTCGAAGGATCCGCTTTAATCTTAGGTGGACTTGTGTCATTCTTCGGACAATCTTTCATATAATGTCCAGTTTTCTTGCATCTGAAACATCTTGGTGGTTTCCGAGAAGCTGCCAATGCTGTCGCTTCTTCAGATTTGTCACGTCGGTCATATTCCTGCAGTAGTTTTCCTTTTACCAAGTCGCTGGATACCTTGACATTAGAATTCTCCAAGGCCATTATTAGTGGGTCATAGTTGCTCGGAAGTCCGCTTAACATGATAACCGCTAAGAATTCATCGTCCAGAGGTGAATTTATGTCTGCCAATTGTTGTGACAATTCTTGCATCTTACTCAGGTAGCTATCCATGCTATTATGTTCAGACAATTTGGTGCTGAACAAGGATCTCAGTAGACCGAGTCTCCGACACAAACCTTTATCTTCGTATGCTTTGCTCAGGTTGTTCCACGCTTCACGTGCGTCTTTTGCATTCCTAACGTGAGGAAAAGCACTTGTATTCACAGACAGGCAGATTTTTGCTAATGCTTTCATGGATTTCTTGGTGCGAGCGTCATCTGATTCCTTTTCTTGGTCGGCATCGATTTTCTTTCCGCTTTCGATGCAATCCCAAAGATCTTCATGAATTAGTAACATCTTCATCATAAACTTCCAAGTTGAATAGTTTTCAATTCCTTTTAATTTGTCGATAGGTTGACTTGTGGCGTTTGACATTTTTGTGTATCAACTTTGATTTGAGGTTACTTTCTACAAATCACCAAAAGTGAAAATACGCCGAAATATATGTTAATTCTAGCGTAGTTCGCGTGCTGGGCACATAACCGGCGAATCGGCAGTAGAAAGATGCATAATCTCCATAGTAATTTTGACATTTTCTACTGCCGAGTCGCTCGTATGATATTCAAAAATCGCACTTTTGGTGACTTGACTGACCACCAAATCGGACACCAAGAGTGCGATTTTTGAAACTCACATGTTGAACTCAGCAGTTGAAAATGTCAACATTACTTTAGAGATAAGCATCTTTTTACTGCTGATTTGACTTTTAAAAATAGCACTCCTGAAGTATTTTTAAAAGTCAAATCAACAGTAGAAAGGTGCTTTGCTTATCTCTAAAGTAACGTTGACATTTTCAACTGCTGAGTTCAACATGTGAATTTCAAAAATCGCACTCCAGTTGACAATCACAGACATGAACATGTAAATAAATATACCTACTTACAGGCGTTGGGGTTTAAACCGTTTCATTACTTTAAGGGCTGATTAGACCCATGATACTGAACAACTTTCCCTAAGAAACCAATGGGAAATTCCAAAATTTTTTTTGGACTTTTCATACTGAATGCAATCAGCTGATCAAACGTTTGTATGAAAAGTGTATTTTTTACTCCCTAAGAAACCTATAGGATATCTTATCATGGGTACAATCACCCCTTAAAGTTAAGGAGCAAACCTGAAATCGCAAAAAAAAGATCGTGAAAAAAAGAGATCTGATAGTGCATACAATTGAAGGCCCGGTAGCTCAGTCGGTAGTGAACCTGCCTGCTGTGCCGAGGGTTGCTGGTTCGAATCTATGACGAATATGAATACTCGTATTTGTCTAGTCATGGATGTTTGTAGTATCTATATTTTATGTATTCTATACCGTTGTCTAGTCATACAAGTCCAGGCTAGATTCTGGTACCTACCTACATTATACAGGTGAAATTGATATCGTCTACCCATCAAACTGAAAACTTTTACTGAACTACTATCTATATAGTAGTTCAGTAAAAGTTGTTCAGTTTGATGGGCCCTATGGGTCCTTCTTAATATGCAGACACTTTTTTAAGGACATGATCAGACCATCAAACTGAACAATACAACTTACAATGGGACCAACATCGAAATCGCGAAAAGACATCTGCTCGTCCATACAAAACTGCAAACCTAGGTACTCGAGCCATATGTATGGGACAGCGTTTTTTTTTTGGGATTTCGATGTTTGTCCCATAGAGAAAGTTGTTCAAGTTGTTCAGTTTGATGGTCTGATCATCCTCTTAAAAAAGTGTCAGCATATTAAGAAGGACCCTGTATGTTGTAGGTATAAAAAAATTCTTTTGTTGCATACATTTAGCTCGAGCAGATCTGTAGTTTAGTATGGAACAACGCAAATGCATCGGCTCATGGCGATTATGGCAAATCTCCCCATTTTGGGGGACTATGTCCAGCAATGGATGTCTATCGGCTGATATGATGATGATGATGGAACATCAATTTTTTTTTTCGCGATTTCGATATTGGTCTACTACACCATCAAATTAAAGATTGAAAATTTAAGTCTCGGGCGGGACTTGGACCGGGGAATAGCGTTATCCAATTTCGCCACCGAGCCCACTAACCAGAGAACGAAATTTTCAATCTATTGTGTTTAAAGGGGACATGAGCGCCATCTACTGGAAGCTATTACAAACTAACCAACCATCGGCTCGGGCTCGGTGGCGAAATTAGATCCCCAACAGCACAAATGTCTACAAGATGTCTAATAGATATCTACAAAATATCTAATAGATATCTAGTAGAGATTCTGTGCTGTGTAGGATAACGCAATTCCCCGGTTTGGAAGAGTGAAGGTTTCCCCGTTTCAAGTCCCGCCCGAGACTTAATTTTTCAATCTTTAATTTGATTCGAAATAGCACAAACATGGCTGTAACAGGTTTAAAACGAATAATATTTGAAACTACACCATATTGTTTTCTGCCACGAGAGGTAATAATTGGTAGTAGACATTGAGTGTCCAAGAAAGGTTTCTGCAGTTAGGTCTCGTGCTAATTCTAGGTGAATCGTCAGTAGCAAAGCAAACAGACAACATTTCATCATCATCTCATCCGATAATAGTCCACTGCTGGACATAGGCTTCCCCCAAGATCGCCACAACGAAGGTAACCTTCACCTGCAAGAAATATGGCTTCAAGCGTTCCACCTATCTGGAAGGATGTTGGGCACACGTTGGGCAGTGAAAATACAGAGGTTTTGCTGAGTAGATAGGTTTATTCGATGGAAATTGCAGAGATAACAATACACAATTACAGAAAAATCCTGCTTTGGGGGTGCTACAATCGACATGTTTGACATGTTTCAAGTACAAAAATTAGTTACAATGATTTTCCGCAACATGGCGAGGTTTTCAATGAGGGATCACATCACATAGCAGAGCAGTTACAGCACGAATATGGTTTAGGCCTCGTCCACAAAGATGCGATCAGCTGATAGACGTCCACTGCTGGACGTAGGCCTCCCCCAAAACGTCCGGTCCTGCATTACCCTCATAGAACGGGTTCTCGCCTCTTTAATAAGGTCGTCGGCGCCATCGGCCACCGGTTCTGCGAGCAATGTGCCCCGCCCATTGCCATTTTAGTTCAACAATTCTTTGGGCTATGTTGGTTACTCTGGTTCTGGTTCGCAGAAGCTGCAAATCTCTTCATTTCTGATTTAGGACGGCCGCACATTATCAGAAATTTCTGACAGAAAAATTCTGACGCTCGCCGGAAGGCACTCGGTGCATACATTTTGTATTAGACCCCGCACACTATCAGAAAAATTCTGACCGGTCGTCAGCTTCTGATGCACGCCGGACGGCACCTCAGCCGGACGTCAGAATTTTTCTGACGGAAGGCGTGTTAGCCATACATTTTGTATTAGGCCCCGCACACTATCAGAAATTCGGATCAGGTATTGCCAGACGTGCGATAATTATCCTAGATCTACGATATTTTTGAGTGTCGTGTTCATGTGATAGAAATAAAAGTCAGGTATATTTATTTTCTGTAAACAGGTCATTTACTCAACGTTAATAGTTTCAGAGTTTTAAGCAAAATTCCGGAAAAAAAACAAACAGAACTTTTAACTTTTTTTGCGATTTTTAGTCAATTAAATTTTGTTAGCAAACCTCAGATTTGGATTCAGCACCCCAAAATACATATAGAATGGAAGAAATCAGAACTACCACAAAACTTTCCTATTAAAAACACAATTTGACTGAATTATAGCCCCAAAAGGGCTAAGGTGGCAACACTGGGTCGATGTGCGTTGATTGAAATATGAAACACGACTGGGCTCAAAAGTTGCCGGATCAAAATTTCTGATAGTATGCGGAAAAAAATGCGGGGTGCTTCCGGCGAGCGTCAGAATTTTTCTGTTAGAAATTTCTGATAATGTGCGGCCGTCCTTAATCTCGCAGGAAAACTCCGAGCCTAGCCTGTCCATTGGGTGACTTTCAGCCTTTTTATGAAGCCTTAAGTGAGCAACCACGTCTCCTTTTCATCACTGGCAGTACAAACTGGTCAAAGACTTTCGTCTTGCTGAGACACTACGGTATTTGGGATACTTCGTAGTTTCCCGAACGCTGGAGACGAGGAGCCCAATATGAGAGCGTTTATGCAGAAGCCTTGTCACCTGCGTTATTTTGTCATTGTCTTTTTTGCCACGCGACGCGCCGCGTTTCCTTGACCGAGGCCATTAGTGTGAATACGTAAATGTGTTGAAAAAGAACGCTTTCGATTACATTTGTAACTACAGTGAGAGCACGAAAATGGTTTTTCACCAGTGTGAACACGTAAATGTACTGACAAATTACCCTTTGTTCTACATTTGTAATCACAGTGAGAGCAAGAAAAAGGCTTTTCACCAGTATGTCTACGTAAATGTATTAACAAAGTACGCTTTCTACTACACTTGTAATCACAGTGAGTGCATGAATATGGTTTTTCGCCAGTGTGAGTACGTATGTGTGCAGATAAATCACCCCTTTGGTTACATTTGTAATTGCAGTAAGAGCATGAATATGGTTTTTCCCCAGTATGCCGACGTAAATGAACTGACAAATTACCTTTTGCGCTACATTTAAAATCACAGTAAGAGCATGAAAATGGTTTTTCGCCGGTGTGTATACGCAAGTGTCTTGATAAACCATCTTTTCTTGCACATTTGTACTCACACAAAGAACACGAGAATTCTTTTGTATGACATAGAACATGTGATGCCAATCTATATTTTTTCTGAAAATTTTTACCGCATTCGTTACATATGAACTCTATTTCAGGTGTTTGATTACATTTATGTTGTTCGTAACAATTATTTTGTACGAATATTGTATTAGTTTTAATATTTGTTGACAAATTAAAGTCAACATTAGAGATGATTCCTTCAGTATTATCTTCCTTCATTCCCTTCTGAGGTTGGACTTGATATGTCTCTTCATCTGTTGTCTCTAGTTTTGGCTTCTTGGGTACAGGTACATCTGAAATTATTATTAATATTTTCTTTGTGTATAACAGAAGTTACTCATAAATGCATGATCGTATTATCTTCCTACTAAACGGACTGTCATGAAAAAAAAAACGATTCATTAATATAATATAAAGATATTCATTTATGCGGCACCCGCAAAATGTATATTGGTGACCACACCCCCGCTGCGATGCAGGTCCAGTACACGTGGGTACAAATGGGCCACAGTGCTGAGGAACCCATATAACGAGCCGGTTCAATTGCATTTCACCTGTGCTCATGACCTACCGCGTGAGTCACCAAAAACCTTATGCCAGGCGCGTTCATTGAAGGTAGGCAAAAAGCAGTGAAACCTTAATAATTTCTAATCTAAAAGCATTTTGTTTACTCAATGACTTTTAATTGGTTTAATTACCTGTATGTAAACAAATCAAAGTTATTTCGTGAATTAACTGTATGGAGGTGCTACTTGGGAATGTTCCTCCATTGAAAAGGGAAGTACTTCCGCCAGGCTAGGTGTGATGCCTGGGGACCGGCCGTGGTCCAACAGTTCTTAGTTGGACCTTGTATATACATATACATATATCGAATCTCTGTGATTATTTCTCTTGCGCGATTTATGTCTTGCATTCGATTGTGAACCTTATTTGTAGTAGATTACGAGTTACGTATTTACGATGAACGTTGTCTTTGTATGGAGCATAGTTCCGCGAGCGACGGTATCGCCATCTGTTGGCATCTTTGCTATAACTTGTGGGTGCTGACCATCTGTAGTAGTTCCCCACAACTGCTTTTAGTTTAGAAATTATTAGGCTTTCACTGTGTTTTGCCTGCCCGCAGTGCAGAAACGGAATAATTTCTAAACTAAAAGCATTTTGTTCACCAAATGACTTTGATTTGTTTACATACTGGTAATTAAACCAATGAAAAGTCATGTAGTAAACAAAATGCTTTTAGTTTAGAAATTATTAAGGTTTCACTGCTTTTTGCCTACCTTCAATGCCCGCGCCTGCCTGGGTTTGAATCCCAGTTCGGTCATGGATGTTTATATGTTTGTGCCGTTGTTGTATGGTTTCCATAACAAAAAGCCTGTAGTGCTTACTTGGGATCATTACAATGTATGTAATGCCTGTGAGTGTTTTTTTTTTTAGTTATGATAATATTCAACTGTGAGGATACATCCGTATGCATTATAAACTTGGTAGGTAATGATAATAATGCATAGTCTAAAAAAACAAGGTCTTCTATTCCCAGAGTGACACAAGCCTACGTCACAAAAAAATGGCAGCTAAACATGGTAAAAGGGTATGATGACATAGGCTTGTGTCAGTCACGTGATCGGAAGAGAATACCAGGCGCAGTATATTATTGTAACCTGATAATAATGAAATTCCACTAACCTTCAGGACAAAATGTCACATCAACTACTTCAAGCACCACAGGTCTAATAACCATCTCTTCTTTGATCTTATGATCTGTATACAAGTCTCTCTCACTCTCTACCTCATCTTCTGATTCATGTTCTACTTTTATATCTATTTTTATATCAGTTCCAGTAGATGTATTTTCAACATTCATTTTAGTGACAGGAATCCAACCAATATGTCTGTATCAAAACAACATGTTACAGCTCCATCAGATGAGCGATGATTCTGTCAATGTAGAGGTAAGAAACAGCACTGTAGGTAGTTCCAAACTAAGTCAGGTGATAACGTCGTGGTTCAACAATGAGCATCTAAAAAGGACAGCACAGATTAGTACCATAACAAACAGAAAATAAGTGAAAAACTATGATGGTTCAGGCTAGGAATGAGAGAGGCTCGGACATCGGTATATCCTGGGATGTACCTCCCCCTCATCAGGGGATCATTGTCGTTCATCTCATATCAACAGTTTACATAAATAACACAAACAAACACTCACCTAACCTGTAAACCACAACAAAACACACAGATTTAGGTACTCAAGAGTTAGAATAGGAGAAATCACGCGGATCTAACGAGCCCGAGGATTTATTGTACCTTCACAGAACAGAAATGATCATGATCAGTTTCTAAATGCAATTTTAATTTAATTTGGAGATTTTGGAAAGCAAAATGAAATCGAAAATCAGTGTTGCCAGATCCAATTTTCGAAATACGGGAGGTGTACCAATAAAAAACCGGGAGATGTATGGGCGAAATTATGAAAAAATCGGGAGATCAATTTTTCCTTAAAATTAATCAGACATGGTCTTTTAATAAATGTTTTTATTGAGTTTTTTTTAACATTTCTTCGTTAACTTTAAAACCATAGCAATTGCAATTTTTTTTAAATATTTTTCGTGCGCAAGATCCCTGAATTTCCTAATTTGGCCGGTTAACCAAAGCAAAAACACGTTTATTTCGCTACTTTGCAATGTTGAAAAATTAGTAAACTATAATTGCCAAAGCTTTGCCATTGAATATTCAACTTTATGTTATTAAGTCAAAGTATAGTTTAGGCTACGCATTTTACAAAGTTATGTACACATTAAGCATCGTATTGCATAACTTAGCATTTCATTTTGTCCCGTTTTACGCAGTTTTTTCGTAAAGAAAGTTGTTCTTAAAAAATCGGGAGTTTTGAGTGGGAATCCGGGACATCGGGAGACACTGACTAAAATCGGGAGATATCCCGGAAAATCGGGAGACCTGGCAACAGTGTTGAAAATATTCATTTGACACTGATGACAGGTTGGGTCGTCCGTCACCATAGACGAAGAATTTTTCGCTTACGTCACAGACCAGAGTGCGATTTTTGAAAATCATACGAGCGACTTGGCAGTAGAAAGATGCATAATCTCCATAGTAATTTTGACATTTTCTAGTGCCAAGTCACTCGTATGATTTTCAAAAATCGCACTTCTTGAGTGCGAGTTTTGAAAATCATACGAGCGACTGACTTGGCAGTAGAAAGATGCATAATCTCCATAGTAATTTTTACATTTTCTACTGCCAAGTCGCTCGTATGATTTTCAAAAATCGCACTTATGGATACATACAAAATCTGTCACAGACGCGTTATAGTTTTTTCGGTCAAATTAAAGGCAAAGGGCCCAATCGGGCCCATACAGCCGTTCAGTTTTTGATGTTTCCCTATCCCTACTAAATGTAAAAATGTTGCGTTTTCTGAGAGTTGACCTCTGTTGACCCCATAGAAACTTATGTTCCTTATCAGTAAGAGAATCAAATGGGATGAAAGAAAGTTTTATGAAAAATTGCAGTTTTTCTCGATGACTCTACATTTTTTTCAAAATCGATGAATGCAGAAGTAAAATGCTCCAACGCAGCGTAAGCGAAAAGTTTTTAATCTAAGCTCCAACGTTTTCTTGTAGTTGTAATGCTTCTGTTAGGTGCCCTTTGTGTCCCATCATATCTATGGTCCCATCTTAACTTTCCACCCTGTATATTCAATGCTAGGATTAAATTAAGATCTGTATGAAAAAATTTGAGTCGTGATAACTTTACGTCCCTCACGGATACGGCCCCAGCCGGCTGGGGCCATATCCGCCGTATCCGCTGGCCCCCGCCAACGGGAAAAAAATTCTCGCTGTCCCCGCATGTCCTCCTCTGGGGCCAACGGGAAAATATGGTATTGGCCTCGATTCGGAGTGTACCACGACTTAACTAAACTAAATTTATTCCTGTCACTTTCTAAAATAAGATTAAGAAAAGAGACAGAAAACCAACAGCTGACTTTAGTGCTGTCAAAGTGACGTTAAACGCCCAAAAACGACTTAAATAAGATGGCGTACATTATGATGGCGACTTATTTTGCGCATTTAACGTCACTTTGACAGCACTAAAGTCAGCTGTTGGTTTTCTGTCTCTTTTCTTAATCTTATTTTAGAAAGTGACAGGAATACATTTAGTTTAGTTTAGTCGTGGTACACTCCGAATCGAGGCCATTGTTGATCAATGGATTTTTAATGAAAACACTGTAAATAGTTTAGTAATCGACTGAATTTTGTTTTTGCAATAAAATTGTGTGCTTTTATACATCAATAATTGACTTCTTCAGTTTCTTCTTCTTCTTCTTATAATCAATACTTAAACTTTTTTCTTTTTATTAAACAATCATACAAAATATGAATGAAACTGAAAATTTTTGAATTTTCATGCTCTCACTTCGCTTGTTCCATGTTCATCCTTGGCACTGCATAAATCGAGAGTGTTCTGACCACTACTGAGTAGGCAGGTGCTAAAAATTTGGAGCTCGCTCCGTAATTTTATCGTAGTTAGGTGTTCTCTGTACCTACGAAGTGGGCAGAAAATTTATTCTCTGCCCACCAAACCTACAGCAAGGTCAGCAGGTAGTAGGTTCTTCAGAACCTACACTACATTTTGGTACCTTAATGAAATGTCCAGTTATTTTTATTCACCATTGTGAATACGCAAATGTGTTGTCAAATCACGCTTTCGCATACATTTGTAATCACAATGAGAGCACGAAAATGGTTTTTCACCGGTATGAATACGTAAATGTACCGTCAAATTACTATTTGTACTACACTTGTAATCACAGTGAGAGCATGAAAATGGTTTTTCTCCAGTGTGAGTACGTAAATGTGTTGCCATAGTAAGATTTCGATCACTCTTATAATCACAGTAAGTGCATGAATACAGTTTTTCGTCAATAATACGTTTTTCGCTAGAATGAATACGTTCATGTCTCGATAATACACCCTTTTGATTACATTTGAAATTACAGTAAGAGCATGCATATGGTTTTTCGCCAGTGTGAATACGTAAATGTACTGACAAATTACCTTTCGCACTACATTTGAAATCACAGTGAGAGCATGAATATGGTTTTTCACCGGTGTGAGTTCGTGAGTGACTTAGTAAATCGACTTTTCTTGCGCATTTGTACTCGCACACAGAACATGATAATTTTTTTTTATGAAATATAACATGTTTTGTTAGTTGGCTTTTTTTCGAAAAAGTTTTAGGACATTCGTTACATTTAAATACATTATTTGATACTACGGGTGTCTGATTACAAATATTTTGTACGAATTTTGTGTCCGTTTTGATATTTGTGGACGAATTACAGTCAACATTAGAGATGATTCCTTCAGTATAATCTTCCTTCATTCCATTCTGAGGTTTGACTTGATCTGTCTCTTCATCTGTTGTCTCTAGTTTTGGCTTCTTGGGTACAGGTACATCTGAAAATAAAATTAACATTTTGTTTCAAATATGATTATTGACATGTTACAGGTATGTTGTCATGTTGTGCTATCTACAGGGTAAACAGTTGCATTACTTTAAGGGGTGATTGTACCCATGATACTGAACAACTTTCCCTATGAAACCTATAGCAAATTCGTGAACAAAAATGACGACTTTTCATACAAACGTTCGATCACCTGATTGCGTTTAGTATGGAAAGTCGACTTTTTTGCGATTTTCCTATAAGTTTCTTAGGGAAAGTTGTTCAGTATCATGGGTACAGTCACCCCTTAAACTAATGCAACTGTTCAGTGAGGTATTCATTGGCTGCTGGAACGCAGCTGGTGTGATGGGATCCTTTGTGCCGGGTACGATTATTGATGTTAGTGTGTGTATTTTTGTTACGTTGCTTACGAAACGTAATGTTGGTTGTGGATTTTTATGTATACTTTCTTGTGACGAAGCTAGTCGTGGATTTTTGACCGTACATTCTTTTGGACGGGGCATGTTGCCAATTTTATAATTATGCAACTGTTTACCCTATCACCCTGTTTAAACTAAACTAAACTTGGCGTGCACATTTAATATATTTGCAAAAAACAAAATTTTAAGAAAAAATTTAAACCGCCTTCAAAAAAACAAAAAAAAGTAAAGACAATATTGCAGCCGATGACTTCTTCATTCGCATCATAAGAACATTTTTTCTTTTTTACGGAAGTTCAAGCCAGTACGGTTCACGACAGGACTGCATTAGTTAGTTGGCTTGGCTTGACAGACCGGCTTGACCAATTACAATAAAAGAAATTAATTTTCTTATAGATTTACATTGATAACTATAAGGATATTAATTTGAAGATTTGCTTGTTTATACATACCCAAGGATTTCCCCAAGTTGAATGTAGTGCAAACAGGCATTACTCTTGCATTTGAGATGAAAAATTCATTAGGTTTATTTCAAACTAACCCGCCAGCGCTACCCAAAACGCCTGAGACGGCACAACATACAAGAGCTGCACGACCGCTAGTAGCGTCGTATCGTCAAAACAGAGGCGCTGTCCCCACTGGGGGGCACACTCTACTAACGCCACTTACCGACCTCAAATCTACTTATAGTCCAAGGACTGATCGTGATCGTAGATCAAACAAAAAAAAAGGTTTATTTAATACGAGCATTTACCCGCGACTTCGTCGGCATAAATTTATATACCAGATTTTAAGTCAGATCCTAAGCTATCCAACAAAAAAAGTTTCATCAAAATTGGTTCAGTAGTTTTTGCGTGATGCTCGAACAAACAAACACACAAAGAAACAAACAAACCGACAAAAAATCCACAAATTGGTGATTTGGAATCAGGGACATCTAAAAACCATATCGTTATCTTTTTTTGTAAATATCTTCAATGTACAGACACACTTCTGTTACAGTTTTATAATAGTTTAGATGTCACTTTTTTAACAGTAATTATTAATGAAATACCACTAACCTTCAGGACAATATGTCACATCAATTGCTTGAAGCACCACAGGTCTAACAACCATCTCATCTTTGATCACATGATCTGTATATAAGTCTCTCTCACTCTCTACCTCATCGTCTGATTCATTTTCTACTTTTATTTCCACTTTTATTATATCAGTTACACATTCCGCAGATGTATTTTCAGCATTCATTTTAGCGATAGGAATCCAACCAATATGTCTGTATCAAAACAACATGTTACAGCTCCATCAGATGAGCGATGATTCTGTCAATGTAGAGGTAAGAAACAGCACTGTAGGTAGTTCCAAACTAAGTCAGGTGATAACGTCGTGGTTCAACAATGAGCATCTAAAAAGGAAAGCACAAATTAGGGTATGGGATGTACCTCCTCCCGCATATAACTTCCACTTTATAACTTGTTTTATTGTGTGATTCAAACAAACACTCACCTAACCTGTAAACCACTAAAACCACAGCATAACACAGATTTAGGAATTCGAGTACTTGTGCGGTGTAAGTTTACTGCATATCCTGAACAAACAAATAAACAAACAAAGATATAAGTTAAATTAGATGAATGAAAATGAAAACAATTTTTTCAGGATATTTGACTGACAGGTCATGTCACTGTCAGTGTCGTGTCAGTGTCATTTTTTTTTTTGGTTCAGTTCACGCAGAGAAGTCCACAGGAAAGAGGTGAACCGACCGCTTGCCGCGCTACAAAAGAACGGAACACTTTTCCTGTTCACAGCCCACACCATCATATTTCACTGAACTGTATATTGTTCACTTGCACGACACTTTGTTACGCAAAACAACACCGATTTTACGAACCAAAACTCACTATAAACAATAAAAATTCGATGAAATATGAGGAGTCCAAACGCATCCGTTCAAATCCCGCCAAAAAACCCCTGTCAGTGTCACTTGTTGTTGTTTTTTTTTTTATTCAATTCAAGGTAAAGCGATTACAATATCGCATACAACCGATGGCTTGAATAAATACTCGTTTTAATTGCTATTTATAGCAATTAAAACGTTGGTGTTCGACGCAAGAACATTGTATATAGTATCCTGTTTGTTCTATTGTACCTTTCGGAAAGGCAATGGCACCCATTACACGGAACATCATGATCTTGATCCGGTGATCGCGCTAGATCTACGTTGATTGACGGAAAAAATATTAACATTAGACGGTCAATCATGATCACAATCAGAAACCGTAGCATGATGCGCGTGATACGGCTATATTATTTTATCTCGTTTGTTCACGCGCAAATAGAAAGAGAAGGCGCGATAACGCTATATCGTGCCGGCATACTATGACTACGGCTGCAGTTCGCTTCACTGTTCGCCGCCGTGAGATAAACACGCGTTCACAACGAGAAAATAAAAAATGGATTTGATTAAGAAAAAAGCTTGCTTAGCCAAGAAAAAAGCAGCAAGCTTTGTGTACACAAAAACAGAAAGATTTAATAACTGGCCAAGTGCGTGTCGGACCACGCGCATGATAGGGTTCCGTAGTTGCCCGTCACAATATAATATGGACGTAGAAGGATGCATTTTGTTTTATACTACGGTTTAACAATTAATAAAATCTAAAAAGTAAAATTTTATAAGTTGATCGACTATTACTCGTAAACTTGTAAAGCCTACATAGCGGTGATAGTTTTCCTTTCAATTTCGTTATATATACTACTGCCATGAATTTTTTTCCATATCCAGAAACAACAGTTTAATTTTTCACTTTAAAGCTTAATATTTCGCTAAAGTATCCCTAAATCGAAAAATGGTTTTGCCACACCTGTAATATTTTTAAACGAACTATCTAACGATACCCCACACCATGGGGTAGACGAGAAAAAAAAATGTCATCCCCACTTCACGTATAGGGGAGGTACCAAATGGAGGCAAAATTTTATTTTAACCCAGTAAAATTAGATAAATCAGAAGAAATAATTTCCGGAGTTTTGGAACTTTTTTTAAACGTTCCTTTGGTACGTAATATTGAAGAAAAAAAAAAGTCCTGGTGAGGGGGGGGTGAGCTCGAGGAAGGGGGGGGGGGGGGGCTCTAAAGGTGACTTTTTTCAGTTTTTCGCTTATTTCTTGAAATGTGAAAGTCGTATCGAAATTCTTTGTATGGACATATTAAACCTAACAAAATTTCCTACAAAACAAGTGGTATGCATTTTTGTCATAGGACTTATCCTTTGAGGGCTACGGGGCCGAGAAAGTAACGGAATTTCAAAAATTATGAAATTTGTATGGCGACCCTCATGAAAGTTGAAGATAAAAACTAAATGATTTCATATTCTTAATCAGCAGCCCCGAAAACGCCCAGATACAAATTTTCAGTCGGTTCGGGGAACCCTTAAAAGCTGCATTGGCGTTTGAAATTTCCATGGCAGCCATCTTGGATATCGCAATTTTGGATTTCTTTCACCGCCAACCAAATCTGACCAGGGTCCTCTATGACATTTGTTCAAGGTCCATAACCCTATCTGTCATACTTTCCGCGGGCCGTTGACCTCATCCACCAGGAGTCGACCTTCCGAGGAAGTCAAGGTTTTCCCTGTATCACCAAGGCATCCATATGATGATCCCCAAATGTCATCCTTGTACCGTAAGGGGAACCCGGAGATCAATTGGAGGTATCTGGTTGATCCCCCCTCCCCCCCCCCCCACATAGATATTAGATAAATACCCGTATAATTGTTCACCGGGTTTCCCCCATTCAACGTATAGTAATATGATTTTAAGGATCATCATAAGGATGCCCTGGCGATAAAAATAATATTTCGACTTCCTCAGAAGGTCGACTTCTGACGGATGAGGTCAACGGCCCGCGGAAGCTATGACAGATAGGGTTATGGACCTTGAACAATTGTCATAGAGGACCCTGGTCAGATTTGGTTGGCGGTGAAAAAAATCCAAAATTGCGATATCCAAGATGGCTGCCATGGAAATTTCAAACGCCAATGCAGCTTTTAAGGGTTCCCCGAACCGACTGAAAATTTGTATCTGGGCGTTTTCGGGGCTGCTGATTAAGAATATGAAATCATCTAGTTTTTATCTTCAACTTTCATGAGGGTCGCCATACAAATTTCATAATTTTTGAAATTCCGTTACTTTCTCGGCCCCGTAGCCCTCAAAGGATAAGTCCTATGACAAAAATGCATACCACTTGTTTTGTAGGAAATTTTGTTAGGTTTAATATGTCCATACAAAGAATTTCGATACGACTTTCACATTTCAAGAAATAAGCGAAAAACTGAAAAATGTCACCTTTAGAGCCCCCCCCTTCCTCGAGCTCACCCCCCCCTCACCAGGACTTTTTTTTCTTCTTCAATATTACGTACCAAAGGAACGTTTAAAAAAAGTTCCAAAACTCCGGAAATTACTTCTCCTGATTGGTATATTTCAGCTTAATTTTACTGGGTTATTTTACCACTTTGTCGGTATATAATGTGATTAATATGTATATCCATGCCAAATTACAGCTTTCTAGTACTAACCGTCTCTGAGCTAAGCCGCGGACAGACGGACGGACATGGCGAAACTACAAGGGTTCCTTGTTGACTTCGGAACCCTAAAAATTATGTCTCGGGCAGGATTTGAACCCGCAACTGTCCAAACCGAGAATTTGCTACCGAGGCGAGCCTAGTACGCCAGAATTTTTCAACCTATTCTGTTGTTACGATTATAATGATTGCTTTAGCCATATTTTAATAATATATTTTAATATTATTCTTTACTTTCGAAAAGCATACATTTATAATAATAAAAACCAAATTGTGATTAATAGCATTTAAAAATTATAATTAAATTAGTAGGTAATTAATTACATATTCCCCAATGCTGCTGTTAGGTAGTAACTTAGTAATCTGTGACCATACGGCTACGTTCACTCGGCAATAAATAAAATAAAATTATTATACTTATTCATGTTTATTAATAACTTACTGTACAATAAAATAAAATAATACTTATCTTCGTACATAATTATACAATTCATTGATATGAATAACTATTTACATAAATATTAAAATAATGTACAAAAAAAACATAAGAGGAGTATAATATTAAGAGCCTATCGAGCCTATTGTGCTGCCCTCAATCGTATTTTTTTAAATCTAAACAATTAAGCAACATTTCCAAAAAAACAAGAATGTCACATTGTAGTCCTGATTCACTTTCAATTTATCGAAACACGAGCATTTACCCGCGACTTCGTCCGCATAAATTATATACCAGATTTTAAGTCCGATCATAAGCTATCAAAAAAAAAAGTTTCATTAAAATCGGTTCAGTAGTTTTTCAGTTTTTGCGTGATGCTCGAACAAACAAACAGACGGACAAACAATCCAAAAATTGGTGATTTGGAATCAGGAGTGCGATTTTTGAATCTCATTCGCTGAGTTCAGCAGTTGTAAATGTCTAAATTACTATGGAGATACGCATCTTTCTACTGCTGATTTGATTTTCAAAAATCGCTTATTATTTTGACATTTACAACGGCTGAACTCACCGAATGAGTTTCAAAGATCGCACTCCAGGGACATTTAAAAATCATATCATAATCTTTTTTTGTAAATATCTTCAATGTACAGACACACTTCTGTCACAGAATAGGTAATAGTATATCTTCTGTTACAGTTTTATAATAGTTTAGATTAGATTACGGATTATTATGTTTTATGCCTATAGCTATTATTGATAAAACCGACAAAAGTGGCAACTTTTGGCGGTTTCAAAGGTAATAACTTAACTACAAACATTATAGAAACAAATCCGCAGTGACCCGATAAATTGAAAATCAGCAATGACTACAATGTGACATTCGTGTTTATTGGAAATGTTGTTTAATTGTTTAGAAATAAAGAAAATACGATTGAGGGCAGCACAACGGGCTCGGTGCCCCCTTATCTTATCTTGTTGTGGGGGCTGGCAAGCCAGCAACACTTCGACCCAGTGGGATCTTTTGTGTTAGCCCCAATACTTTTTGCTTTCTTCACCCTTCAAATACATGGTCAATGAAGGAGACAATACCATTGAGGGGAAGAAACCTAAGATCTCCCGGTTATTGATATCCATAGTCTAAGAAAACAAGGTCTTCTCTTCTCAGAGTGACACAAGCCTACGTCACAAAAACATTGCCACTTTAAGGGGTTCACACACGGCAGCTATAATGTAAAGATGTATATTATAATCGTCAGGAGACCACACACGAAAGCTATAATGTATATTTTATTTCTATGGAAAGACGTAATGGGATGTATCATGCTATAATATACATCTTTACATTATAGCTGCCGTGTGTGAACCCCTTTATTTCAACATCACATGTTGCATGGGTATGATGACATAGACTTGTCAGTCACGTGATCGGAAGAGAGTACCAGGCAGAGTATATTATTGTACCATGTGGATATCCATCTCCGAGGAGGTTCATGCGTTTTGCCGCCTCAAGACATCACAGACTCTCCGCACGCTCGGCTGCTGGGATCCAGGGTGAGTTTCATCTTGTGCATCATCGTGCCTTTGGCGTAGTCCATCGATGCCCCCTCAAGTTTTTGATCAGATTATCAAACTGAAAAACTTCCTCTATTTGAGACTAACATCACTGGTAACTATTCAATTAAACCCGCCATCAATTTCAAACCCCTGATGATGGCTTTTCATATGATTTTTCAAACTACCGTTCTGAGTAAAGGCAGAATTACAAATATCGCACTTATATCTCCTCTCATTGCTATGAGACCGTATATGTTCCTGCAACGATTGTAACCTCGGATAACTTTTATCACAGAATTCGCAGCGAAAATTCCTTTCTCCGGTATGCGTAGCCATATGCTCTTTCAATCGAGACGGAAGATAAAATCTCTGATCGCACAGATCGCACTGATGTCTATAAACTTTCAAGTGATTTCTCCTATTGTGCTCCATTAAGGTTTTCCTTCTGTTATAAACCTTATCGCATAGCTTACAAGGGAACGTCCGTTTATCACCGTGGACTTCAATCAAATGACGATTTCTCAACGCGTATGAAAGGAAACTAGCTTCACATTTATAACAATTGACCGTTGGTTTCTTCTCGTGGACAGTAGCGATATGCAAATACCTACTGTATTTAGATTTTAAGTTTTTACCACATATTTCGCATGGGAAATTCGCCTCGATTTTACTGTGGCTTTTTATGTGTGTCCGTAGAGAATTTTGTTCTAGGAAACAGGCACCGCATTGGTCACAAATGAACGTACCAAAGTGTTCGTTCATGTGTTTTTTTAGCATGTCAAAGTATGGGAACGAGCTATTACATTCCGTGCACGTTACATTATCCAAAGACAATCTGAACGATAGGAACTCGTTTGAGACCGGATATATTACTTTTCCGTGTACATTAGCAACGTGAGATTTGAACGTTGTCAGATCATCAATTTTTTCATCGCATAGCCTGCAATCGATCCTAGTTATATCCATTTTGGGTATTTTATTATTTTCCATGCTCGATACGAATAGTTCTACAGGATCGTGTGTTAGTGTATGATCGCGGAGTTCGATTGGATTGGTGAATTGGTCTCGGCAGTAATAACAGTAGTAGTTGCTGATTCGGTTCTGGAACGGGCAGATGTATGAATTGTGTACTATCGTGATGGCGTTTTTGTATAGCATGTCGTCGTGGTCTAGTTCTTGCTTTTTCTTCTTGGGGGTCGGTTTGGGCTTCTTTATCGGGGGCTCTGGAAGAGATATTAACATTTGAAATAGTTAGATATACAGGATGTAAGTGACAGCCCAGCAAATACTGAAACGGTGAACTCAGACCATCAAACTGAACAACTTTCACTATGGAGCCTACCTCAGGAAACGCGAAAAAAAATCGGGTAGGTACAGCAGTTTAAAATGGGACAGCTGATTTTTTTCACATTTCCTGAGGTTAGACTCCATAGCATAGATATATTATACCTACAGAACAAGATACACAATCAGCGGTTCAAAAATGGCAGACACAAATGAGGTACTTTACGAATAAAAGTACCTCCTCATGCCTCAGTACCGCAGTACCTCTCCGACTGTAAACATACATAATACGACTAAGTTTAATAGTCAAATATCACATACTAGTATCAACCTACATCACTCATACTTATTTTGTGTGGCTTATCATTTGTATCTGTTCCGGGGTGCGATTTTTGAAAGTCTGACGTTCAAATCAGCATTCGAAAGAAAGATGATCGAAAGATCTCCATAGTAATTTTGTCATTTTCTACTGCTTATTTGAACGTGTGACTTTCAAAAATACCACTCCTGTCATCGTCTGATAGATGACATCTTGTTCCTTTTTCAAAATGCTGTTTTAAAAATACATATTTTTTTAAAGACATGCAAGAAGTATTTACAACTTTATACCTGGACAATAAGGTATATGTTCCATTGATACATAGACGAAGAATTTTTAAGTCTAGTGATTTCAATCTCTTTGCAAAAGTTTAAAAAGTATGTGTCAATTCGGACAAAAATTTGCTATGATTTTATATGAGACTAGCGGCCCGTCCCGGCTTCGCACGGGTGGACGTCTAATCTTTTCTAGCAATAAATATAGCCTATGTTACTCAGGGTGAATGCAGCTTTCTAATGGTGAAAGAATTTTTTAAATCGGCCCAGTACTTTTTGAGCCTATTCATTACAAACATACAAACATACAAAAATAGGTACAAATCTTTCCTCTTTATAATATTAGTGTAGATTGTGCATCTTGTTCTTTTATAATATATCTATGCTCCATAGTGAAAGTTGTTCAGTTTCATGGTCTGAGTTCACCGTTTCAGTATTTGCTAGGCTGTCACTTACACCCTGTATGTGAAATATAAATATTATTGGATAGTGGTGCCCGCGACTTCGTACGCGCGGACCACTAAAATATGAAGTAATTGAAAACTTTATACAGGGTGTAAGGAAAAGTATCATTAAACTTTAAACCACATACTGTACCCATCAAATTGAACAACTTTTACTATGGGAACAAGCCGGTCAGAACAAAAAAAAAATCTGCTGTTCCATACTAAACTGCAATACCTACTCGATTCAAACGAATGGGAAAGCTGATTTTTTTTTATTCTTACAGGTTTGCTCCCATAGTAATAGTTGTTCAGTTTGATGGGTAGAGTATGTGGTTCAAAGGTTAATGATACTTTTCCTTACACCCTGTATAAGGTCTAACAAAATTAGCTGAAACTATTTTAAGGGGATGTTCAGACCATCAAACTGAACAACTTTTTTTCGCGATTTCGATATCGGTCCCATAGAGAAAGTTGTTCAGTTTGATGGTCTGGCCCATGGTACAATAATATACTGCGCCTGGTATTCTCTTCCGACCACGTGACTGACACAAGCCTACGTCATCATACCCTTTTACCATGTTTAGCGGCCATTTTTTTGTGACGTAGGCTTGTGTCACTCTGGGAATAGAAGAACTTGTTTTTTTAGACTATGGTCTGGCCATAAAGTTATTATACAGGAATAGAGGCAGTGACAGCTGAGAGTGCGAGATGTAGCTAGCGGCGCCACTGTATAATAGAAAGAGATACGTGACGCGAGGCAATAGAACCGTTTTTGGCGATTTCGTCTCCATTAGTCTCCAGGTAAAAATTCGGTTTCTGTGAATAATCGTGAACCTAAAATGAAATCGTAGATAATTTTGTGATATATACTAACACTATTTCATTAAATTATCCACGATTGCACGTTAGATTGAGAATTATACACAGCAATCGAATTTTTACCCTGCCGATAATCTCCTGAAAACGTCCAAAAACTGTTTCATTTGACAACTCGAGTTACTTGCTCTACTACTGGTATGCTCTGGTATACTATCTCTATGGGTTTGACCTTCGATCAAGTATAGGGTAGATTTTGAAACGCCGCTCGGAAAATGGCACCATCAAAACAAAGCACAATCTGGCAGTGTGCCTTGTTTCGCTCTTAGAGCGAGTACATACTGGGCGCTCGGCGTTGCGTTGAGCGCGCGACGGTCGCGTACACACACCGCGCTTAGCACGGCGTTCAACGAGCGTTAGTAGGGCGAACATACTTTTGGCTCAGTTTGAAAATGGACGTCGAAGAGATTGCTTGTGTGTGGCTCCTCTACCGTCGCTATAAAAAAAGACGACAAAGACAAAGAGAATATTGGGTGCACCCAATACTACGAGATAGACTGACGCATGGAATGTTTGTAACATTGTATCCCAAATTGAGAGAACATGAACCTAAGTTTTTTAATTATTTTAGAATGTCCATAAAATCATTTGATGACTTACTCGACGTTATAAAAGTGGATATTACTGGTGAATCAACAATTTTAAGGGAATCAATTTCCCCAGAAGAAAAACTCGTGATAACGTTAAGGTAAGGTTATTTATTCAAATAAATTTAAGTGGTCTGAATCTTGGCTCGAGCCTGTAGGTGAAGGTGACCACGATGACGGCGGCGGTGGGGGCGTCGTAGACCACTGCTGTGGTGGTGGTGGTCTCGCAGTGGTGTATCCAGAATATGCTGGTGTAGAATACATGTATTGGTGTTGATTAGTATGTGGTGGTAAAGGCTGATGATAATTCTGCGCTTCTTTGAGAACATTAAGCAATTCAATTTTTGTTGTTAGACGTTGATTCTCGGGTACTTTTTTCAATTCACTGTACAATGACATACAGAAAAGTTTATCATCGTCTTCTTTAATTAGTCGCTCCGTTTCATTTTGTTGCTTTGTGTTTACACTTTTCTGCAAAATATCAATTATCTGCTTATCTACAGCATTCATTTTTTGTTTTTTTCTTGTGCTTTCAATGTGATCTTTAGGAGGTGGCATCAAGTCTGTATTGTCTGTATTATCTACACTTGAGCCGGTTATATTGCTTTCTGTGTCGTTATTTGCTGTAGAATTCGCAAGAAATTGTAGTTTTCTGTAATACACATATGGCATATGTTTACTTGATCCAGATCCAGATGGAAGCTTTTTTTGCTTCTTAGCCTCCCTCATATAATTATCCCTAATGCTCTTCCATTTTTTCATAAGTGAAGAACCTAAAAATAAACAGTAATCATTTTTATTTTGACAGATACTTGGCCACAGGCTGCTCCTTCGCTGATTTGCATTATGGATACCGTCTCGGAAAATCAACAATTATAAAGATAGTGGAACAAGTTTGTATAGTACTATGGAGCAAATTGAAAGGCACATACATGCCGGAAATGACAACAGAGAAGTGGAAAGAAGTAGAAGAAGGTTTTAGAAAATACGCCAACTTCCCAAATTGTATTGGCGCAATTGACGGGAAACATATTGAGCTAATACAGCCAGAACATACAGGGTCGCTATTTTTCAATTATAAAAACTACTTCTCATCAGTCTTACTAGCAGTTTGTGATGCAAATTATTGTTTTGTATACGTTAATATTGGATCCTACGGCAAAAGCAGTGATTCTGCTATTTTTCAAAATTCTGATTTTTTTAAACGGATGATGGATAATAAGTTAAATATTCCTAACCCGAAGCCCATATCAAATGTCGACAGAACACCACTGCCTCACGTTTTCGTCGGTGATGAAGCATTTGGAATTATGTCGAATATGATGCGCCCGTACGGAGGAACACAGCTAACACACACAAAAAAAGTTTTCAATTACAGATTATCAAGAGCAAGGCGCTATATCGAATGCTCGTTCGGAATAATGAGTAATAAATGGCGAATATTTCATAGACCTATAGATGTAAACATAAATTTCGCGGAGAATATCATCAAAGCTTGCACAGTACTACACAATTACGTTCGAATACGTGATGGTTATAGATATGAAGACACACTTTATCTTTCACCGTTACAATCTATTAATTCAGGCAATGTACCGCGAGGCAGCTTGTGTGCTAGAACTGCAAGAGAGAAATTCGCCATTTACTTTGTAAACGAGGGAAAATTACAATGGCAAGACGACATGATTTAAGTTATTACAAATATGACAAAATTATAGGAAATGTAATAAAAAATTATACTCACCCAACAGTTTTTTCTTTTCTAAATTGTCTTCACAATCACTGAAAATTTCAACCATCTCCTCCCAATTCCTTTTTTTTAATATTTTATTTTTATAGTCAGGACTTTCCATGTCCCATATGGCAGGACGCTTTTGGATTTCGTCTATAAATAAATCTGTATCGAAGTGCTCGGTCTCCATTTTTGGTGAAATATGCGTCCACTCTACACAAAAGCGCGCGTTCAAATGTACAACAAAATGGCGGCTCATGTATCTCGAAGCGCGCGGCTGACGCCCTGCCAACGCGCGTTTGAACGAAAATATCAAAGCGCGCGTTCGACGAGCGCTTGATCCGAAACGCGCGCTTGCATGTGTACACCTAGTAAGAAATACTGGATCTCAAAGCGCGCGTTACCAAAGCGCGCGCTTCAAAGCGCCTAATGTGTACTCGCTCTAAGAGCGAGTACACATTAGGCGCTTTGAAGCGCGCGCTTTGGTAACGCGCGCTTTGAGATCCAGTATTTCTTACTAGGTGTACACATGCAAGCGCGCGTTTCGGATCAAGCGCTCGTCGAACGCGCGCTTTGATATTTTCGTTCAAACGCGCGTTGGCAGGGCGTCAGCCGCGCGCTTCGAGATACATGAGCCGCCATTTTGTTGTACATTTGAACGCGCGCTTTTGTGTAGAGTGGACGCATATTTCACCAAAAATGGAGACCGAGCACTTCGATACAGATTTATTTATAGACGAAATCCAAAAGCGTCCTGCCATATGGGACATGGAAAGTCCTGACTATAAAAATAAAATATTAAAAAAAAGGAATTGGGAGGAGATGGTTGAAATTTTCAGTGATTGTGAAGACAATTTAGAAAAGAAAAAACTGTTGGGTGAGTATAATTTTTTATTACATTTCCTATAATTTTGTCATATTTGTAATAACTTAAATCATGTCGTCTTGCCATTGTAATTTTCCCTGAGCCAAAAGTATGTTCGCCCTACTAACGCTCGTTGAACGCCGTGCTAAGCGCGGTGTGTGTACGCGACCGTCGCGCGCTCAACGCAACGCCGAGCGCCCAGTATGTACTCGCTCTTAGTTGCTAATCGACCGTGCCTGCAAAAACAACTCACGAAAAGTGCAAAAAACAAGATGGAGTGTCATACTTTCAGTAAGTATCGCTTTGTAATCACATTATCTTCAATATTTGTCATATATCATGGCATTTAATCACATTTTTTCAATATTTTTGTTCATTTACAACCTCGTGGCAAGCACGCAACTTCACTCTCGCCTACGCGAGTATAAGCGAAAAAGAACCGAGGATTATGTCGCCGTACTATTCTAACGCACACCAAATTAAATGAGCATGTCTCGCTCCTGCGTGTGCTGTTCTCGGTGATGACCTTGATGAGCGCAGTTCCAAAATGACGTGACACGCATATCCTTTGAGACGATTTAGTACTTTATTGCTATAGCAGTAAAGGTAATTTAAAAATTAATATTTTTTAATAAGTAAAAACTAAAACAAATGGCTTACGACGTTATTATTGAGCATTAAGGTCCATGTTAAAATGAAAGGCTGAGGAGGTATATACCGTAGTTATATCTGTGTAAGTATGAATAATTGACGCGGCGCCGCAGATTGGATGTGATTTTGTATGAGACTGTGTGTCTACCCTATATTTGGTCGCAGCTGCCGATAATCTCCTGAAAACGTCCAAAAACGGTTTCATTTGACAACTGGAGTTACTTGCTCTACTACTGGTATGCTCTGCTCTGCTTATGGGTTTGACTGTCCCCTTAAAATAGTTTCAGCTAATTTTCTTAGACCTTATAGATAGGCTAATGCTTATGAAATGCTCAAAGACTCCTCACCTGGTTTATCCAACATCTTGTCGAGCTTGACTTGTATCCTCTGCATCTTGCCCATTATTTCTTTAGCCTCTTTCTTCTCTTTCCCACTTCTGGTCGTTCTCTTTCTAACAGTAGTGTTTATTGTAATTTTTTTGCGCAAAGATTTTGATCGCTCTGGCTCCTGCTTCGTTTCTAATTCAGAATCTGAAATGGTATTGTTTATTCATCAAAACAAGCATTTATTAGCACAAATCTACAATTATAAAACGGTTCCGTGACTGACTGACTGACTGACAACACACAGCCTAAACTGCTGAAGATAGAAACATGAAATTTGGAATATGTTTTCTATGGTGGATGCTTTCTGTGAGCAATGTGACCCACCCACAGCCACTTTACTTTAGCAATTCTTTGGGCTATCTTATCTTGTTGTATCAATTCTACAGGGTCCTTCTTAATATGCTGACTCTTTTTTAAGGCGATGACCAGACTATGAAACTGAACAACTTTCTCTATGGAATCAACATCGAAATCGCGAAAAAAAAAACAGCTGTCCCATACGTTTGGCTCCGAGTAGGTTTGTATGGAAGTGATTTTTTTTTCGCGATTTCGATGTTGGTCCCATAGAGGAAGTTGTTCAGTTTGACGGTCTGATCATCCCCTTAAAAAAGTGTCAGCATATTAAGAAGGACCCTATATATGTAGTCAATTCTTTGGGCTTTGTCAGCTACTCTGGTTCTTCTGCGGATCTCTTCATTTCTGATTCGATCTCGCAGGGAAACTCCGAGAATAGCCCTCTCCATTGCCCTTTGGGTGACTTGCAGCCTTTTTATGAGGCCTTGAGTGAACGACCACGTCTCTGTTCCATATGTCATCACTGGCAACACACTGATCGACTGCGGTATTTGGGACGTGAAGATACTGTGTAACTTCCCCGAGTTGGACTTGACGGTTGATCTCTTTCTCGAAGTTGGGACTTACCTAACTAAATAGTTTGTCAAAGGTAAACATAATCATCAACAATTTTTACTTAATAGTAAAAATAAAATAAAATAAAAAAATAAAAAAGCCTTTATTCTACTACTTTCATAAATTAACTTACATAAAGGTTCATAAATTAACAATTTCATGCACAAATTACATTTTTATACATACCATTAAGAAAAAATAGTAATATCATTACATTTATTTGATTTAATTAAATATTATTGTATTCACCTAATTATAGTATATTATTATTAATTTCATTTCATTTCATTTTCATTCATTCATTAATCGATTAAGTATCATGGCACCTTTCTATTCATCTCCCTTCTGTAGTAGTCGCTTCTTTAGCGTAGGCCTCCCCCCATTTCTTCCAGTATTTTCTAACTCTGGCTTTCCTCATCCAGTCTGGGCCACACCTTTGGACAAATATGTCGGCCCATCACATTTTTGGTCTTCCTCTTTTCCTCTGACTGTCACGTGGTACCCATTCTATTGCCCTCTTAGTCCACCTAGTGTTGTCCATTCTGCAGATGTGTCCGGCCCAATTCCACTTTAACAATCTTATTTTTTCCACAATGTCACAAATTTTTGTTTTCTTTCTTATTTTCGCATTACTTATCATTCTACTTAATAGTAATATTACTTAATATTAATATTAATATTACCTGTATATTCACACGTGTCCATGGCCTCAGCGAGGGGTGCGTCCGAGTCACTCTCACAGCCTGGCTCCATCTTAACCTTCACTTCTAATTTAGGAAGGCACTCTGTAAAATTTACAAATCAATCTTAAACTCACATCCAAAATCCGGGGTACTCTAGAAACATTCCTAAAACTACCTTACACACAGTTAGTACAAGCAAAAAGTGCGGTAGTCACCAGAGGCGGCTTGAGAAAGTTTTCAGTGGGAGATCACTCACTAATCCAACTAATCATAACATGGAAGAAACAGACACCCACCTTCCTTTCTCTCGAGCTTGGCGTCCATGAAGGCCTGTTCACACTGCAGCACCTGCTGCCGGAACGCGCACGCATCTCTCAGCCGCACCACACACGTCGCACACACGCATGAGTCCTTAGCGTCACCGTCCAGGTGCGATAGCTGAGAAAATTTATAACACTAGTCATAATCTGTTGTCTGATGTTCTCACTTTTTCCTTTTATTATAAGTTGTTTGAAATATTTTAGATGTTAAGTTTAACTATGGCATGTGTTATAAGTTTTAGTGGTTAAATAAATAAATTTTAATTTAATTTTAATTTAATCTCCTAAATCAGGCATGTAAAACTCGCGGCCCGCCCCAAAAGGATTTTCTTGCCGCCCAATCCAATTTTAAGAACGGCTTCCCGAGGCGGCCCACGAGCGTACAGACTTTTGAAAGAAATTGAACTATTTTAAGGGGATAATCAGACCATCAAACTGAACAACTTTCTCTATGGGACCAATATCGAAATAGCAAAACAAAAAATCCGCTGTCCCATACAAAACTGCAAGCATAACTCGACTCCAATGTATGAGACAGCAGATTTTTTTTGCTCCAATCGATTTGCTCCTTAAGACTAATTATATCGGGACGCGTAACCACGTGTCATTCTACTAACAAACTTTCTGCCACTTTTTGCGGGGGGCGAGGTAACATGTTATCCGCAACTTTGGATTTTATTCCCTATGACTTTAGATTCTAATTTTGTATGTTCAAAATCATGAAAAGTAGTCTCGTGTAAACCCCAAACGTTCTAAGTTCGAAATTATTGTTTCGCAATAATAGGCTGTCTAGTTTAGTGATAAGTTATAAAATTGAATGTAAATGCGCAAGATTAATTGATCTAATACCGTGGCAGAGGGGAAATGCTACCGCAAGGCCGGTCCGGATATAATTAGTCTACGATTTGCTCCCATAGTAAAAGTTGTTCAGTTTGATGGGTAGAGTATGTGGTTTACAGGTTAATGATAATTTTCCTTGCACCCAGTATAGTATATGAGTCCATCCATATATGGGAGCATCGTGGACAAATTGTGAGTAAAATTTCGAATTGGACAGATCACAAATGTTCAACTTGATCACATAACATACAACACAGAAAACATCCCTATTATGAATCAACCAGTCCCTAAAACATTGAAGAAACCTGCTCTGCGCCTATAATAACATTTTTAACACATGAATACTCACCAACAATCCAAAACAGTCGACAAACATATCCGAGTACACTTCCTTGGTTCCCATCCACTCGTATTCCACTGATAAAAGTCTGCATTTCTTTATAGAGCGACAACAGCGGCATAGCGCAGGGTCAATTATAGGTCCCTTGCTTTTCGCTGAAGACGACGGAACAGCCATTTCAAAAGAAATAATAGGATTTCATAGTATTTTTTTAGAAATTCACACAACGCCCGATGAAAGCAATTGCAAACAAAAGTGACATTTCCAGGGCTGCCAGTCGATTTTTTATAATTATTCAGCCATGTCCGCGAAATTATACAAAATAGCCTTGCAGGATACAATCAGGGGTAAAAAAGGCGAAACAAATAGAAAAAAAGATTTTTTGTCATATTTATCACATCATCACATAATTCGAAAAAAAAATACCTATTCACAACAGGAATTAATTTTTTTGGGGCATCTATTGGTTTGGTTTATAATAATAACCGAAAGTTAACATTCCGTTCTATACACAATAGGTCGAGATTCAGGCTGAGGATCAGGACCTTCTTTTGAGCATGAGCTTAGTCTTAGTATGATCGAAAATGTATTGTATCTATGACTGTGATAGAGCGGCTTCTCTGATGTGTTGTATCCAATTATACATGAGAGTTCAGGATACATAGAGGATACAAACTGCCACCCAATTATACGGTTTTTGTATCCAATTATACAATCTGGCAGCCCTGGACATTTATGAAAAAAAAAAAATTTTGTTCAGTTCAAGGCAAAGGTATCTTTACAGCCCATACAGCCGTTGTCTCTAGTAAACGTTGGTGTTCGATTTTCATGTGTTGACGCTTCTTTGGGATTTTCGGAGACAATCGAAGGACGCAGGAAACGCAAAGAAGTCCACAGGAAAGAAGTGAACCGACCGCATTGCCGCGCTTGACACACAAATGACGGAACACTTTTTCTGTTTACGACCCATACACCATCATATTCCACTAAACTTACGTTGCGCCACGTTTCTCTACGTCGAGTCTGACGTCACGTAGCCAGAGGGGAGTACAGTCGGCAATCTAACCAATATAAACCTTATATTACGTAGCATAGCGTCGTTTTTTGACGTAAAGAAAAATCGCGCCCCCGCCACCAGGCGAGGCGCGGGCGTAATTCTCCAAACGACTCTATGCTACGTACTATAAGGTTTATATTGCCGCACCCCGCCCGCGAAATGTCCGCGCCACGTCACTTCTGTTTAAACGCTCCCTAAGATGCCGTCGCATTTATGTGTGGGAGGGCTATGTCCAGCAGTGGACGTCCATCGGTACAGATGATGATACCTAACCCGCTCACGGATATCCACCTAACGCAACGGTGGTGCTTATGCTGGGAAATGAATATAGGACAAATCTTAGGGACAAATACACAAAATGTAGATTATCTTATCATATTATCATTATTATATCATTATCTTGGACCATATTATAACCACAGTAGAACCCGGGCGAATTAACTTGGCACCTGGCTCGAACGACGTTGGTGTAAACAATAAAAAATAACAGGAAAAGAATAACTCGAAAATTCGAAAGCGAGGCCAGTAGCGATAGCATGGGCTAAAATATAACTCTAAAAAGAGTGAGGTGCTTATCTTTAAAGCGGGTAACAATCGGCCCAGTAATGATTGTTTACACCAACTTCGTTCGAGCGTGTCAAGTTAATTCGCTCGGCTTGTATAAGAAAGAGTATGTAGTACATTATGGACGGGTTATGCGTGTACTTCTACTAACAAACTTTTCTGACTTTTTGTGGGGGACGAGGCAGCATGAAATCCGCAACTTTGGATTTAATAAAATCCAATGAAATATCATTACTTAAGATTCTAATTTTGATTCTTAAAAATAGTCTCGTAGGGAGCGTTTAAGCAGAAGTGACGTGGCGCGGACATTTCGCGGGCGGGGTGCGGCAAATATAAACCTTATAGTACGTAGCATAGAGTCGTTTGGAGAATTACGCCCGCGCCTCCAGGCGACGTCGCCTGGTGGCAGGGGGGGGGGCGCGATTTTTCTTTACGTCAAAAAACGACGCTATGCTACGTAATATAAGGTTTATATTGGTTTTACTTTGACTATCCGCCACCGACACGAGTCTCTTCTGTATAAACCCTACCGTAAAAACTCAAAACGAGACTTTTGAAGTTGTCGTTCCGCAAATAATTGCGGAACAGCCTATAAAGGCTGTCTGGTTTAGAGATAAGGTAAAAAATTGGTCATACTATCAGTTTAAAATAACAATGTGCATGACCTTGAAGGGCCGTTCGATAACTTCACTCGGTTGACAAAGGAATGTAGACTCTATGTAAAGGAAATAATCATTTGAATGACTCGAGTGAAGTTCGTGTGATTGAGTGACGTCACATTTGCGAGCGAGGTCATGCACATTGTTATTTTAAACTGATAGTAGTCAATTGGCCATATAACTTAGCAGAGGGGAATGCTAACGCACGGCTGAAGTGCGATTTTTGAAAATCATACGAGCGACTTTTCAGTAGAAAATGTCAAAATTACTATGGAGATTATGCATCTTTCTACTGCCAAGTCGCTCGTATGATTTTCAAAAATCGCACTTCTGGTCCCTATCCCTAATAATCTAAGCCTAAGATTCAGAGACGATTTTTAAATCATAGTTCGAACTAAGTAGGGTCAAAAATGTATGGATTTTGACATACGGGAGTTCGAACTAATACTTAAAAAACGTTTCTGAATCTCGGCCTCAGACTTTAGGCGATTTCTTTCTCGATTATTTTTTTTTAAATAATATACACTTCATCATCATCATCATATCAGCCGATGGACGTCCACTGCTGGACATAGGCCTTCCCAAATAGGCTCAATACTTTTTTATTTTATACAACGTGTTAATGAATTAACGCAAAACTAGAAAGTAGTTTGTTTAGATTCGAGAGCAGAATCGAATTATCATGTATTCAACATAGGTAATTTTTTTCAAAATATTAATTAATTTATTTGTAAAATTTTTAATTTACTGAACCCGATGTCAACCCACCGCACGGGCACACTCACCCTACTTACTACCAAAACAAGATTATTAAAATGTATCCATGAGTAGGTTAGCGCTTTCATTCATTGCTGAAATGATAAAAACATTTTTGCCTCAAAATTTAAAATGCGAATAACTTTAAATTTTAACTATCAAAATAATTAAATTATTGTTTCAATCTAATTATTTTGTTATAAATCAGTTGGGGTGTATGAGGTTTTGCGTTAATTCATTAACACGTTGTATAATAATTAATGGACTCTTGCTTGTGCGTTAGCACTGCATTCCCGCCAGTGTCAAGTAGTTTATGGGAGAATCTATCCCAATCTCAGGGATTGTTTTTGGTCAAGAACAAGAGATTGAGGAATGCGGAGCCTCGTGGCAGGCAAAAACGCGACGCGCGAAACCACGCGAGGCAAGTGCTTACTTACAATAATAACTTACTATACAATAATAAACTTTAAATGTATAATTTTGAGACAGATCTATAATTTCATAAGATTTACAATACATTAAAAGCATACATGGGTAAAATATTAAAATTATAGGGACACATAACTGCGAATTCGCATCGCAACGCATCTGCGAGCGCTACGATTGAAAATCATACATAAGTCATTGTAATATAAGTCATCGAGCGCTTGCTGATATTTGCGATGCGATGCGAATTCGCAGTTATGTGTGAGGGGAGCCCAGAATGTTTTGTCCAGTGTTGCCACCTTAGTTTTAGTAATAGGGGCTGTTGAAGAAGCTAAAAAGGGCTAGATCGGGCTAGACGGAGCACAAATTAACAAGAAAACACCTGTGTCAAAAAAAAGAGGCTAAAAAAAACACCTTTAGGTACTAATGATTTGAATTATGTATTTATTGAATCACAATAACATTTTTCAAAATTGAACAGAATTTGAAGAAAAATTTTACCAATTTAATAGGTTCAAAAACTTCAAAAATTAAAAATATTTTTTAGTTATTTAACAAACTAAACCCGGATCGGCACGGCGTAGAGATGCGGTATGCTGTCATAATCGAACAAATACCACAAAAATATAAATAAATCAATGTATGACACAAATCGCCAAAGTTCGATGTTATTGCGATGTTAGCATGGCGCAAATTTCAGATTTTGGTGCAATATTTTTAAGAAAATGAAAAGTCTGAAAAGGGCTAGATTGCCCTTTCCGGGCTAAATCATTAAACAACGAGTTCACCTACAGTAAAAAGTGCTAGATCTAGCCCCAAAAGGGCTAAGGTGGCAACACTGGTTTTGTCTTTTGGTAATGGTAAAGGATTCCCGAGGTTCTGGCTTGCTATGTGTGGGGTAAATTTTATTTTGTGTGCTGTTGTTTTCTTAGCTAATTTACTGCTAATTTATTATTATACACTATGGTAGTTATACCATACAGAGTTCAACTTAATATGCTGACGGTTTTTAAAGGGTGTGATCAGACAATTACACTGAACAACATTCTTTATGGGACCAACATCGAAATGGCGAAAAAAAACTGCTGTCTCATACATTTGGGTCTCATCATCATCATCAGCCTATCATCGTCCACTGCTGAACATAGGCCTCTCCCAAGGCGCGCCACAAAACTCTGTCCTCAGCCTTCCTCATCCAGTCGCTCTCCGCTACCTTTTTTAGGTCGTCTCTCCAGCGGGCAGCAGGGCGTCCCACACTACGCCTACCAGTTTGCGGTCTCCACTCTAGAACTCTGACACTCCACCGGTTGTCAGTTCTTCGGCAGATATGACCAGCCCATTGCCACTTCAGCCTGCTAATTATCTGAGCTATGTCAACCACTTTAGTTCTCTGACGTATCACTTCATTTCTGATGTGATCTCTCAGAGAAACACCGAGCATAGCTCTCTCCATAGCTCGCTGAGCGACCTTGAATTGATGAACTAGTCCTACCGTCAGGGTCCATGTTTCCGCACCATAGGTCATTACTGGCAGGACGCACTGATTGAACACCCTCGTCTTGAGGCATTGTGGTATAGCCGAGGAAAATATGTGACGGAGTTTCCCGAAAGCAGCCCATCCTAGTTGGATGCGCCTAGCGGCCTCCTTGTCGAAGTTGTTTCTACCTAGTCTTATAGTCTGTCTGTACATTTGGGTCTAGTAGGATTTATTCATGGTTGCTGGCATAGAACAATATAAGAGGGGTTAGAAATGCAAAGTAGCGCTTTTGCTTCGGAGACGGCTGTCGCCACTTGTCTTCCCGCTCACGCTGCTACAACTACTCATGCCCTCTCGCTCGCACCACGCCGCGCGCCTTATGGTGTTATGCAAATCATTGCACAGCCTGTGGCGACACGTTCCACCCCTACTTTTGCCTTTGGGGGTTAGAAAACCCCTCTTATAATGTTCTGTGGTTGCTGGTTTGTCAGTTTGATAGACTGAAAAACCCCTTTCAATATGTAAAGAATTTAATTTACCGCAGGTACAGTAATCAATAAATGCACCTGTATAATATAGCAATAGATAGCTTACATAGCTAGCTAGCTGTTGCTAACATTACAAAACTACTACGACTTTTCAGCGGCGTGAGTACGACAGTGATTTGTTAAAATTCTTTTTTTAGTACATTTAAAGTCACACTCGGAACACGAAAATGGTTTCTCGCCAGTGTGAATACGTGCGTGCCTTATCAGACCACTTTTACAAGCACTTTTGTATTCACAATTCGAACACGAATAAGGTTTTTCCCCAGTGTGGACGCGTAAGTGGCTAGCCAAATCTCTTTTACAGGCAGTTTTGTAATTACACTGAGAACACGAAAATGGTTTCTCGCCAGTGTGAGTCAATATATGTGTTGATAAACGATTCTTTGTTGTACATTTGTATTCACAGAATGTACATGAATACGGTTTTTCACCTGTGTGGATTCGTATGTGATTTTTTAAGCTCGTTCTATAAGCACATTTGTACTCGCAGTACGAACATGAATATGGTTTTTCGCCACTGTGGATACGTAAGTGACATATTAGATGATTTTTATTGGTGCTTTTAAATTCACAATGAGAACACGAATACGGTTTCTCGCCAGTGTGGGTAAGGATGTGATGTTCTAAATTTGATTTAGAAACGCATTTGTACTCACACTGGGAACACGAAAACGGTTTCACACCAGTGTGTATACGTAAGTGCTTTGTCAGACAACTTTTGTAAGTGCTTTTAAATTCACATACAGAACACGAATATGGTTTCTCGCCCGTGTGAGTAAATAAGTGTTGGTCCAGATTAGGTTTAGATACGCATTTGTAATTACATATTGAACACGAAAATGGTTTCTCACCTGTGTGACTGCGTAAGTGCTTTGTAAGAGAACATTTATAAGTACTTTTGTAATCACAATAAGAGCACGAAAACGGTTTTTCACCTGTGTGAATACGTAAGTGCGTTTTTAGATTGCTTTTTCTTGAACATTTAAACTTGCAGACGGAACATGAGAATTTAAGTTCCTTGGAATCATCTGTTTCTAAATTATTACTACCGTCCTGCTTTATTTTTTGTTGTGATATTTGTGAAAATGTAATTTTTTTCCTAAATTTGTTAGTGTTGCCATTAACTTTATATATAATTGTTGATATTCCAGGTGTTTGATCACATTTCTGCAGTTGATTAGAATTTGTTTGTTCAGTTATCAATTTTGTATTTATTTTGATATCTGTGAAGGAATTATTTTTAAAGTCAATGTTAGAGCTGGCTCCTTCAGTATTATCTTCCTTCTTTATGTTATGAGGTTTGACTTGATCAGTCTCTTCATCTGTTATCTCTAGTTTCGGCTTCTTAGGTTCTATGGGTACAGGTACATCTGAAATTATGATTTAACATTTTGAGCATATATTCATAAATATCTGAAGGTGGAACCTTCACCTTCTTCTTATCGTGTGGGCAGAGCCCTGGTGTCAGAGTTTTTTCAGACCGCCTTACGGCCTCTGACGTGGTTTTTATGTAACGACTACTACCACCAGAGATAGTAGCCGGGACCAACGGCTTAACGTGCCATCCGAAGAACGGAATCATTTTTCTTTTCAGACAATCAGGTGATTCAGCCTGCAATGTCCTAACCAACTGGGGAAAAACGCACAAAGTGACATATCACTAGGTGTCCCCCGTGGGAATCGAACCCACAACCTCCGTGTCGAGAGCCAGTGCTCTTAACCATTAGACCACGGAGGCAGCAACCTTCACCTTAAGATATGGCAATGGTTTTGTACTAGATTTAAGGAAACTGAAATAAACGTTTTTTTTTTCTTCATCTTTCATCCTTTACGAATTCATTCAAATCGGTCAAGAAATTATGTAAGATAAGATAAGATAAATATTCAAGATAAGATAAGATATATATTTTTTATTTTTTTCTTTGTAAGATATTTTTTTTAAATCTTTATTTATTAAAGAAGGGCTTCAACAACACTCCTCTGAAACAGCTCGACCGATTCTTATGAAAGTGTGTATATTCATTAGGTCTGAGAATAGGATGTAAAGTAAAAAAAAACGGTCAAGCGTGTGTCGGGAAAAAAAAGGGGCGTTGCAACGCACGTCGGGCACAGCTAGTAATAGTATATAAATAACTTAGAGTATGTACTATCGCGGACTTTTCCGCCTGACCACCACTAGGCTCATGTTTGGTTGCATACTAAAAAATAAAATCGATGTCTTACCCCGCCCTATTGATGAATAGACCAATTAATAATAGTTTCTAAACAATAAATTTTGGGCGAAATGCGATTTTTTTCTTAAGTAGTCAGGCGGAAAAGTCCCCGATAGTACATGTATATAGAGCGCGCGCATCTGTGACAGCGCCGAGCGGTAAGCAAATGATTGTCAAAGAACTTTGGCGAATTTGGACCCAGCCATTTTTACGAAAACTAAAAACCCTTCAGGACGGCGGTCATAATTATTATAAACAGAAAAAATTAAGGCTTTTTTTAAAAAACTTCCTCATCTCTAGAAGTCCGGGTTCGGATTTTTGAAAATCATACAAGCGAATTGGCAGTAGAAAGATGCATAATCTCCATAGTAATTTTGACATTTTCTACTGCCAAGTCGCTCGTATGATTTTCAAAAATCACACTTCTGGTGGCCATTTGTGATCGGTGAGCAAACTGAGAAATTTATATGTTGTGAATTGATTCTATTGTTTAGAAACGAATTTTCATTACTATAAAGTGATAAGATAATAGCTTTTTATATTGTTGTGTAGGTATTGTGATTTGTGAAGTGCAAACGAGGTAAAAAAGTAAAAGTGCTCTGAGTTTGCGCGAGGTTAGTTCGAAAAGTGTGAAATGAAACAGGAAATTACTATTTGTTTATTTGGTAAGCAATTTAACTCTCATTATAGAATAGTAGGAAATCTTATGTACTTTACATGGATATTTAATTTATATCATGATGTCAACCATAACTACCAATAAAACCGGTCAAGTGCGAGTCGGGGTACTCGCGCACCGAGGGTTCCGTACCACACCACCACAGAACACAACATTATTAACTTAGAAAAAAAAAAATTTTTCCGGGACCTTTTGCGCGAGACCGACTCACACTTGGCCGGTTTTTAGTATTTGTTGTTATTCTGTAGAGTTTGTTCTATAATCACACTAAGTTTGACGCTTGTATGTATTACCGTTTTTACTATAGAGCGTGAAGAAAAAACGTTGACAAAAACTAGTTTCTTGTTGAAAACCCCCCTAAATTTTTAACTTTCTGCCATTTTTATTATTTGTTAACAAATCCGCCGCAATAACGCATAATCTGAGAAAATTTCAACTGTCTAGCTATTACGGTTCAAAAGTTATAGCCCTAAATAGGTAGGACAGACGGTCGGACAACGTAGGCTTAGTAATAGGGTCCCGTTTTCACCCTTTGGGTACGGAACCCTAAAAATGATTGGTTTTCTAAAGGGTAGTGAAAATAAAACAAATGACTAAATAATGGCAGACGCTTGGGCTGCACTGGAGCCAAAACGCCCTTATGTAAATAAAATACCACTAACCTTCAGGACAATATGTCACATCAACTACTTGTAAAACCTCCGGTCCGATAACCATCTCTTTTTTGATCACATGATCCGTATATAAGTCTAACTCACTCTCTACCTCATCTTCTGATTCATTTTCTACTTTTATTTCCACTTTTATTATATCAGTTACACATTCCGCAGATGTATTTTCAGCATTCATTTTAGTGTCAGGAATCCAACCAATATGTCTGTATCAAAACAACATGTTACAGCTCCATCAGATGGGCGATGATTCTGTCAATGTAGAGGTAAGAAACAGCACTGTAGGTAGTTCCAAACTAAGACAGGTGATAACGTCGTGGTTCAACAATGAGCATCTAAAAAGGACAGCACAGATTAGTACCATAACAAACAGAAAATAAGTCATAAACAATGATGGTTCAAGCTAGTAATAAGGGAGGCTCGGACATCGGTATATCCTGGGATGTACCTCCTCTCTCATCAGGGGATCATTGTCGTTCATCTCATATCAACAGTTTACATAAACAGCACAAACACTTGCCTGTAACCACCACCTAACTCAATGATGTTAAAATAGGTACTAATCTCTCTCAGGCACGCGTGTTAAGTATCTTCACATCACAGAGTACATTACAGCAATATTATAATAAAGTTTTATAGAACAGAATCTACTAATTAATAAGCATTTAGTGTATCTCTAGAGGCAATTTTCTGAATCAGAACACAGAATCAGAAATTCTGAAAACATCAATCACGTCACGCACGCAGTGTTCCCGAAACAAAAAATTAGAATACGGTAGAAGTGTGGTCAAAAAATCGGGAGAAATCGGGAGATTTTAAAATTTGTTGTAAATAAAGCTAATTTAAGATTTTTTGTACAGATATCATCAAAAGTATTATAAGATGTAATTAAAAAATAATTTAATAAAACTTTTAATCTTAATTTAAACGTAATATTTAATTTTTTCAAAAGGCATTTTCTAAAAAATCTAAGTATTTTGTCTTTTTTCTTTAAAAACCTGTAACTTAATCCGTATTGCAATAATTTCCCTACTTCTACCGTACCTATCTAACTAAATCCTAATATTATTTGTTTGATGTTAAATTAAATTACCTACTCATTTATTTCAGACCAAAAAATCCATAATTTTGTTAGTAGGTTGATTAGTAACAATATAATATACAATACAATAACATATTGTATTGTTACGAGCGACGGATTACGGGATTGGAGTGAAACGCTAAGTCCAATTTTACAGAGTTTATTTGGGATACACTTACAAACGGTCCACCTCACAGAGGTTCCCCTATTCGGTTCACTTCACCGGGTCCTCCTCGCAGGGATTCCCCGTGCACCACTTACTGTCACTGTTCACAGTCCACTACGTCACTACTGTGACGACCCGACACGCGTCACGGTTATGACGTCACGACGCACGACACTATGACGACACGCACCACACTGACACTATGACGTCACGTACTACACCGACACTATGACGTCACGCACTACACTGACACTAGTCTACTCACTGTTCCACTCTTAGCACTTTTCTCTTCACTAGTACTTTTCCACTTTTGCTTTTCTTCCTTTTGTTTCGCACTGTTCACTGTTAAATCAAATACTGAACCATCAGACGGAATGCGCCGCCTTTTATATCCCGCAGAACGTTCTGGAATACCCTTTTTCCGATCTTCTTTTCTTTACTCGTTTGTTTACCTCCAGATATTTCCAACCCCGCCTTCTTTTCTCGAAACCGATCGAAGACACGCCCACTTTTCTGATTCTTTTCAAATATTCGTAATTTCGCCTCCTTTCTCGAAGTTCCTAGACACGTCACCTTTTTGTCCCCTTTTAAATATTCCTTCTCTTTCTTCCTTCTAGAAAATTTCTAAAAACACTAAAATCTAGAAATATTTTTGGCGCGGATCGGATTCGAACCGTCACCCCCTAGCATGGGAGGCGGAACCTTAGACCGTAGGACCACGGCGATTGTTAATGGCCCGGCCGAATTTTCGAATGCCTTCTTTACGTTTGACGTTTGACAGCGGCCGTAACACTGCCCCTCCCTTAGTTCTGCTCGTCCCGAGCATCATTAGTGCCGAAATATCGAGCTAATCGATCCACGTGCACTATCTTCAACGGGCTCCTTGGCGATCGTCGAATTCGATAGGTGACGTCATTTATCCTAGTCACTACCTCATACGGCCCTTCCCAACTTGCCTGCAACTTCGGACTCTTCCCTTTCCTCCGAACTGGATTATGCAGCCAAACTGATGTTCCTTCCTCAAACCCAGCATAGTTCGCTTTTCGGTCATATCGTGTCTTTGAACGGTCACTTGAGTTTTGACCTGCTTCTCGAAGTTGTTCATAAATGTCGACCATTTTTTCCCGCAGTTCGCTCACATAGTCACTGATACTTTTAGGAGTGCCTGGTGCGCATCCTGATAGCAAATCTGCTGGAAGCTTCAACTCTCTCCCGAAGTTTGCTATTGCTGGAGTTGCCGAAGTACTCTCATGAACAGCGGTTCGGTAGGCCAACAGGAAAAGAGGTATGTACTCGTCCCAGTTATCTTGATGATTATCGACGACCTTCGCAAGATGCCGTTCCAAGGTTTGATTGAATCTTTCCACCATGCCGTCGGACTGAGGGTGATAAGGAGTAGTCCGGGTCTTGTGGATTCCGAAAATTTTGCAAACTTCCTGGAATAACTGTGACTCGAAGTTCCTGCCTTGATCACTGTGCATTTCCAACGGAACCCCGAACCGGCAGAAAACTTCATTCACCAACTTCGTAGCCACAGTGACCGCTTCCTGATTTGGAATGGCAAATACTTCTGGCCACTTTGTGAAATAATCCATTACCACGAGTATATACCGGTTTCCCGATTTAGTGACTGGAAATGGTCCCGCGACGTCCAAAGCGATTCGCTCCCAAGGCACCCCAACATTATAAATTCTCATTGCCGCCCTGCTCCTTGTATGAGGTCCCTTTACAGCTGCACAGACTGTGCACTTGCGGCACCAATCTTCCACATCGTCTCTGCAATGCAACCAGTAAAATCTTTCCTTTACTTTCTCCAAGGTTTTCTTTACACCCAAATGCCCTCCGGAAGTTCCATCATGAAAAACTCGCAGAATTTCTTTCACCTTAGCTTGTGGGACCACCAACTGTAGATACGAGTCTTTCCCATCCGATGTCTCCCATTTTCTACAGAGTAATCCGTTATGCACGATGAGGCTCTTCCACTGAGCCCAAAGCCCCTTCGTGACCGCCCCGTACCTTGCCACCTCACTCCACTGAGGCTTAGAACCACCACTCTTTAACCAGTTCAGGATTGGCCCGACTCCTGAGTCCTTTTCCTGTTCGCGACGCATTGCCTCGTTTCCCCACTCATCGTTGATGGCATCAGTTCTAATAACCTTGAGTGAAACTGTTTCCTTCCCTTCTTGCTTGCTGCAATGCTTACAATCTCCTGGACATGGTCTTCTTGACAGTGCGTCTGCATTGGAGTGAACTCTTCCACTTCGATGCTCTACTTCAAAGTTGAATTCCTGTAGTTGCTCCAACCATCTTGCAACTTGACCTTCCGGGTTCTTAAATTGGAGTAACCATTTCAGCGCAGCGTGGTCCGTCCTGACTAAAAATTTACGTCCCAGCAGATACTTCTTGAAGTGTTGTACAGCCTTCACCACGGCCAATAATTCTCGCCTGGTAACACAGTAGTTCCTCTCAGGTTTAGATAATGACTTACTGAAGTAGGCTATTACAGTTTCCTTTTCACCATGTCGCTGCGAGAGCACACCTCCAATCCCGATGTTACTGGCGTCTGCGTCTACAACAAATTCACCCTGGACATCGGGATATCCAAGAATTGGTGCCTTACTCAGACGTTCCTTTAACTCTATAAAAGCCTCCTCACATTCTGAATCCCATGTGAACTTCCTCTTTTCTTCCGTAAGTCGATGTAGCGGCTTTGCGATGTCCGAAAACCCTTTCACAAAACGACGATAGTAAGAGCAGAGTCCAAGAAAAGCTCTAACTTGTGTCTTATCTTTCGGTGTTGGCCACTCCCTCACAGCAGCAGTTTTGGCAGGATCGGTCTCGACTCCTCTCTCAGAGATTACATGTCCAAGGTAATTGACCTGTCGCTTGAAGAAAGAACATTTTTTTGGACTCAATTTAAGATTGGCTCCACGCAGTCTTTCGAAGACTTTCTCCAACTTTTTCAGGTGGTCATCAAAGTCTCGCCCAACAATGATGATGTCGTCCAGGTAGACAAGACAGGTGTCACCCAGAATTCCAGCCAGGACATGTTCCATCAATCTCTCGAAAGTCGCAGGGGCGTTACTCAATCCAAATGGCATTACCTTGAACTGCCACAGTCCTTTCCCGGTGGAAAACGCGGTTTTCTCCTTGTCTTTAGGGTCTACGTCCACTTGCCAGTACCCACTTTTCAGATCGAGCGTTGAAAACCACTTCATTCCATTCAAAGTGTCTAAGGTGTCGTCGATCCTTGGCAAGGGGTAGCTGTCTTTCTTCGTTACTTCATTCAGCTGCCGATAATCCACACAAAATCTTGTTGAGCCATCCTTTTTCTTGACGAGAACTACAGGTGAACACCAGGGACTTGATGAAGGTTCGATGATGTTATTCCTTCTCATGTCCTCTATCATTCCCTCCACTTCCTTCTCACGAGCAAACGGAATGCGCCTAGGTCGTTGCTTGATTGGCGCTACATCTCCCGTATTAATCGTGTGCTTCACCAAGTCTGTTCTACCAATATCCGCGTCGTTCTGGGAGAACAGGTCTGAAAAACGCCGCAGCAAGTTCTTCGCTTTCACAGCCTGTAGCTTAGTCAGGTCCTTGCTGGAGTCTTCCATAACTTTGGATACTACATCCTCCTCAGCCTTATGTTTCCTAGGAGGATTTTCCACACATTGTCGCAACCATAAAACTTCCTCACAGTGACCAACAACCTCCCCCTTCTCAATCGTCAGGTCCACATCTCCAACGTTAAGTATCGGGATTGAGGTAGATGAAACTGATCCAACAACTGTCCTTGCCGGAATCCAAGAAGTTTCAGTTTTAACTTTCTCTATCACAGCACATCTCCGTGGTAATCTCCCATCGTTACTCTTGGGCAAAACGACAGGTACCAAGGTCTGTGATCTAGGTTTGAGAACTGTTCTTCTCACACAGTAGACCTTTCCCGACGATCCACCTTTCATCGGAACCTCCTCTGTGTTACACCGTAGCACTCCGTTTTTCATGTCTATACTGCACTGGTGATTTTGTAAGAAATCTAAGCCAATGATGCAATCGTCCACTATTTCAGCTACAATCACCTCATGTTTGAAAGGAGTTTCCCCGATCTTAATTGAAACTCCCAACTCTCCCTTGACAGGTATGCGCTGGCCGGTAGCTGTTGTTAACTGCAGTTTGGTTTGTTGCAGAAGTCGTTTCTGATAACTTTCCATCTCGTTTATCAGTCGAGTATTGATCACTGTTCTCGAAGCTCCGGTATCCAAAGTTAGTTGACAGATTCTACCATTGACCTCTCCCTCGACTAACAGACTATTTCCGTCTGATGTCTGTCTGACTTTTATGGTTGGGGTTGCAACATAACCGGCCAGCGCCCACCCCGCAGCCCTGGCTGGTTTTAGTTTTCCTGCTGCTCATCAGTCGAGACTCCTACATCCCGACGACCTGTGCGCTTCGGGCAGGAGCTGCGAATATGCCCTCGTTCACCACACTCGTAGCACACATAACCGACGCTTCGATTTCTCGGCGGTGAGGTTCTAGTCACCACAATCTCCCTGAGGCGAGCGGAACGAGGATCCTGCCGTACAGCCTCCACCTCCAATGCATGGGCAACAGCGTCCCTGAGTGTAACATGGTGCCCCAGTCGCACGGCAACTCGCACCTCCGGGTCCCGTATCCCGTCCGTAAAGGCCTGCAGGAGCATGTCATCGATGGCTGCTGGTGATGACTGGAAAGCCTTACGCACGAGCTTCTCCACTTCCACGGACCATTGCTGCAGACTCTCGTTAGCATGTTGGTTTCGTTCCTTCAATCGCGCCCGATACATGTGTTCGAGATGTCCGTCGCCGAATCTAGCCTCCAGAGCCCCGAAAAGCTTGTCAAACGTTAGATTTTCACCAGCACCTACGGCTTCCAGCACGGTGAGAGCCTGTCCCTGGAGTGCCAATGTCAACGCAGACTGCGCTTCCTCTTTGCCCCAGCCATTAACTTTCATCGCTGTCTCAAACTGTAGCTTAAAGGCGGGCCATGACGTCAGTCCATCGTAAACCGGAGTCTTGACACCTTTCGGCTGTATGGGTGAGTCAAAAACAGCAGCGACACGGCTGTGAGATTTGCCCTGTTCAACCTCTCGCCGGATTTTGGCAAACTCACCCTCCACGCGATCCAGCCTTCCTTCTACAGCTTCGACTCTCTCTACTGCCTGGCGCAAGCCTTTCGTGATATCTTTATGAAGCGCCTCCTGCATCGTGCGCATTTGTTCTTCCTGGCGGCGAGCCTGTTCCTCCTGACGGCGAGCCTGCTCCTCTTTCAGTGCGCGCAGCTGTTCCTCCTGCCGGCGAGCCTGTTCCTCCTGCCGGCGAGCCTGTTCCTCCTGCCGGCGAGCCTGTTCCTCCTGCCGGCGAACCTGTTCCTCCTGGCGGCGAGCTGCCTGTTCCTCTTGACGACGAGCTTGATCTTCCTGACAGCGAGCCTGTTCCTCTTTCAGTGCGCGCAGTTGTTCCTCCATCATGCGCTGGATTTGACAGAGGAAGTTTCCTGGGTTTTGTTCCGGAGTGCGCTGCACTTCACCTCCCTCAGGTCTTCTCTCTGGGGTTCGCTGCACCTCAGTAACAAGGGCCGCACCTTCCTGCCGCGCTTCCGACATGGCCCGGGTGGTGACACCCTTTAACTCTTTTGGCACCAGCGGCATCTTACTCCAATCCCACACTTCTGACACCAAATGTTACGAGCGACGGGTTACGGGATTGGAGTGAAACGCTAAGTCCAATTTTACAGAGTTTATTTGGGATACACTTACAAACGGTCCACCTCACAGAGGTTCCCCTATTCGGTTCACTTCACCGGGTCCTCCTCGCAGGGATTCCCCGTGCACCACTTACTGTCACTGTTCACAGTCCACTACGTCACTACTGTGACGACCCGACACGCGTCACGGTTATGACGTCACGACGCACGACACTATGACGACACGCACCACACTGACACTATGACGTCACGTACTACACCGACACTATGACGTCACGCACTACACTGACACTAGTCTACTCACTGTTCCACTCTTAGCACTTTTCTCTTCACTAGTACTTTTCCACTTTTACTTTTCTTCCTTTTGTTTCGCACTGTTCACTGTTAAATCAAATACTGAACCATCAGACGGAATGCGCCGCCTTTTATATCCCGCAGAACGTTCTGGAATACCCTTTTTCCGATCTTCTTTTCTTTACTCGTTTGTTTACCTCCAGATATTTCCAACCCCGCCTTCTTTTCTCGAAACCGATCGAAGACACGCCCACTTTTCTGATTCTTTTCAAATATTCGTAATTTCGCCTCCTTTCTCGAAGTTCCTAGACACGTCACCTTTTTGTCCCCTTTTAAATATTCCTTCTCTTTCTTCCTTCTAGAAAATTTCTAAAAACACTAAAATCTAGAAATATTTTTGGCGCGGATCGGATTTGAACCGTCACCCCCTAGCATGGGAGGCGGAACCTTAGACCGTAGGACCACGGCGATTGTTAATGGCCCGGCCGAATTTTCGAATGCCTTCTTTACGTTTGACGTTTGACAGCGGCCGTAACAGTATTTTAATTTATCATTACCAGAAAAATACCTTAAACCATATTATTGTTTATTGTACCATGCCTTAAACTTTCTTACTTTCAGAAAACAAACAAATGCAATAATGAAAACTTATTCAAAAATCAATGGATGCATTAATTATTAGAATTTTTAGAAGAAAGTTGGTTTTTATTATGAATTATTCAGAGAATCATAAAAATCGGGAGAATTCGACCATGTTACGGTAGATCGGGAGATGGGGTCGAAAATCGGTAGATCTCCCGTAAAATCGGGAGGTTCGGGAACACTGCGCACGGTACTTTTTTTTTCTTTTTCTTTTGCAGAAGTGCGATTTTTGAAAATCATACGAGCGACTTTTCAGTAGAAAATGTCAAAATTACTATGGAGATTATGCATCTTTCTACTGCCAAGTCACTCGTATGATTTTCAAAAATCGCACTTCTGGCTCGGTTTTTTTTTTTTTTTTTTTTGAAAGTTTTTAACGGCTCTGGATTTTCTTTCCTTTTGAGCCAGTCTTTTTAAGCAAATTATTGTTTCTCATTTATAGCAAATAAAACGTTGGTGTTCGACGTTTCAACGCTTCTTTGGAGTTTTTGGAGGTTTTTGGAGAAACGCAGGAAACGCAGAGAAGTCCACAGGAAAGAGGTGAACCGACCGCTTGCCGCGCTACAAAAGAACGGAACACTTTTCCTGTTCACGACCCACACCATCATATTTCACTGAACTGTATATTGTTCACTTGCACGACACTTTGTTACGCAAAACAACACCGATTTTACGAACCAAAACTCACTATAAACAATAAAAATTCGACGAAATATGAGGACTCCAAACGTATCTGTTCAAATCCCGCCAAAAACTCCTGCTGGCTCGGCTCAGTTCAGTTTTGCCAGATCAAATTGTTAGAAATCCCCTACGGATTTCAAGGTGGAAAAATCAGAAGAAATCCATAGATGCCCCTCGAAAAATCCGTAATCCGATCTAAGTACAGGTTTTTTTTAATGCTTTATCTGACAATGTTGACCCGAAACATCTCTTTAATTTGGCGAAGAAAATGGAAACTTAGAAAAGTTTAAGCGAGAATACTACAACTGACAACGTGAAAATCTATTTGTGTCAATGTCAGTCTTTTTGCCATACATGTTACTTTTGCATATTTCTATCATGTCTGTACAGCGACAGAAAGTTGTAGCAGGAAGAACATCGAAAAGAGCGAACCATATTTTATGAAACACAGTCTAGTATACAAAAAAAGTCAACATGAATTAATTTTTTTGAGGGCTGGGTGTCATTTTATACAGCATCTTGACATTTTAGGGAGGATTTCAGAGGATTTCTAAAAATCCGTAGATTTGCCATTGAAATCCGTAGATATACGGATAAATCCGTAGATCTGGCAACTCTGCGTTGGATGTTCTTTTGTCATATTGACAGCTATTGTTGTTTTAAAATTTTTGCTTACGGAAAAGCAAAGGGATCTAACATAGCCCATACTCCCATTTTCTGTTATATTTTTCTGTCGTATGATCGACTTATTTAGTCGATCCGTTTAGTTTCCGTGGTATCTTCTTATCGTGCGGGCAGAGCCCGTGTCAGAGTTTTTTCAGATCGCCTTTCGGCCTCTGACGTGGTTTTTATGTCACGAACGACTACTGCCCTCAGATATAGTAGCCGGGACCAACGGCTTAACGTGCCATCCGAAGCACGGAGTCATTTTTAGTGTTCCGCACAAAATTGGAAAAACGGAACACTTATGGAATCAGCTCGGTGTCTGTCCGTCCGTCCGTCCGACGTCGTCAAAAACGACGTTATGGTATTTATTCTGTGGCTATGGTACGTAATATAAGGTTTATATTGATGTTACTTTGACTACCCGCCACCGCCACGCGTCTCTTCTGTAGACAAAATGCTCAGCTGCACACACATACTTTACACTTTGTAGTCATGGTTGCTATCCCACACATTATCTCTTTACACTCCAACCAAGAAGCTTGAAATTTTCCTTAGGTATGTAATCTTCTTGACTCCAACACAACATCTCTAGGAGCAAGGGCAGGGCTGAAAAACAGCGCTGCTTACTGTCAGTTGCACTGACTGTAGCCAGCTTAGCTGAGTCCCTGTCCTATTGCCAGTAATTATGTTTGTCTTTTCTTTTTGTTGTAATTGTACGATTTTTTATTTTTTTTATTTCTTGTAGTTTAATTATTAATTGGCAATATAGTACATTCATTACTGCAGCGGCCAGCAACAGAGGCATTGATGGACGAACGTGTAAATGTGGGCCGAGGCGAAGCCGAGGCACACATAAGTAAGTCCATCAATGCCTAGTTGTGGCCAAGGCTTGTATAGTACTTTTCTCAAATAATTCGCGGAAATTAAAACTCTTTTCAAAATCAATGACGAACAACGAACAACAATTTGTTTTTTTTTTTCAATAAACAGCTTTCTATTTGCAAGCCAGTTCGAAATTTAAATAAAACCTTTGATGAGTTACCTCCTTGGTCGCCATGTTTCGGAGAAAAAGATCGTTCCATTTATAAATTACACGACAGATATGAGTTTACTATGTAATTTATTTGGCCGCAAAACACGACAGATATGGATTTTCATACAACATTGCCGGCCGCTGCGCGCATGTATTTGGCCAGTACAGCAATTTCGATTTATCTCGAAGAAGGTTGTCAAAATAATGCTCACATTTCCAAGCATGTTTGAGAAAAAGCAATTTTCTATTCTATTCTATTCTGTATAAACCCTACCTTTGATGTAATAAGTGCCCGTAGTCCACCCAGGTGAACTTGTCACGTGGACCACGCACGGGTGAGGAACCTCTCAAACGGTGAAGGAAAACATCGTGAGGAAACCTGCATACGTTAAAGACTAGTCGCTCCGCTTATGAAAACGCTAGTCGCTCCGCTTATGAAAACGCTAGTCGCTCCGCTTATGAAAACGCTAGTCGCTCCGCTTATGAAAACGCTAGTCGCTCCGCTTATGAAAACGCTAGTCGCTCCGCTTATGAAAACGCTAGTCGCTCCGCTTATGAACATACACAGGTAATGGTCAACAACTTCGAGCGCAGAGTTTGCCTGCATAACTCCAGTCGGTTTAGGTGTTAATTAAAGGTCTGTAAAAAAGTAACGATCAGCTGCAAGGCTGATCGAATGTTATTGTTGTAGTATGCACTGTAGCTATGTAAACAGTACAAAAAATGACATGGTTCATCAGTCGGTTTAGGAGATACAGCCGTTCAAAGGTCGGAACTTTGACCGGCTGAAATAGTCGCTTATCTATGGGCTGTAGGTATCTCCTAAACCGACTGACAGAACTTGACAGTTTTTGTGGATAGCCACATATCTACAGTGCACTTAGACTATATATTACACTACGTTTAAACAATATCATACTTCAGAACCTAAAGGTCTGAAAAAAAAATTAAAAAAAAATCAAAATCAAATCAATCAAAATTAAAATCATCAGTAACTCCTAAACCGACTGGAGTTATGCAGGCAGACCTGGTCCATCCCCATCACAGAGATGCTCTACACCCCATAAACATTGAATCAGCCTTGCTGCTACGCTAAAAGTATACTTATCTCTTATACTATAACTATATAAGTATATACAGGTTGTCAAATTAAATGCGTTAACTACATATTCAATGGGGTGCCTCAGACCAGCAAACTGAACAACTTTTACTATTGAAGCAATATCGAAATCGTCAAAAAAATCAGATTTGGTAGATAGATGGTCTGAGGCACCTATCACCTATCGTATTTAATTTTATACCATGTAGGTATAAAAAACAACTCGGGGAAATAAAAGATCATGTGATTCATGTCAAAATAAAATCACAATATAGGGTCCTTCTTAATATGCTGACACTTTTTTAAGAGGATGATTAGACCATCAAACTGAACAACTTTCTCTATGGAACCAACATCGAAATCGCGAAATAAAAATCAGCTGTCCCATACATTTGGCTCGAGTCGGTTTGCAGTTTTGTATGGGGCAGCAGATTTTTTTTTGCGATTGTAATGTTTGTCCCATAGAGAAAGTTGTTCAGTTTGATGGACTGATCATCCCCTTAAAAAAGTGTCAGCATATTAAAAAGGACCCTATATGTATTTTGCAAACGTTTTTATTTTCAAATGTATGACAAATAACACTGTAGGTACCTTAATATACCTACTTACATACTAACTACTTTACAGCTGTCACCACTTTTTAAGCAAATTCAAGCAAAATTCGTTCTTAACCTATGGAAATTGCTGAGTCTTCCAGCTGGAGGTCTGGTGACAAAATGATTCAAGACGGTACCGTTTACTATTGACATTTCACTTATTGTAATGGGCGGTTGTCATAAGTGTGAATGGATGTCAAGTAGCGTTTCTATGTCTTGCTTTATATTATTTATCTACCCCTACATTTTATCTTAGTTTACTGCACGCGACAAGCCAGAATCTCGTTCGTCCATTACGATCACAAACTAATTAGAAAGCACTACCGTATTAAAATTTTCAAAAGTTTACTTTTAACAATGACTTTTACTTGTAATCATAATATTATGATAGAGCTATTAACTAGAGGAACGGGGACACTGGACTCCATGTATGTGTGTGTTTGTGTACACAATGTGTACACATGTAAACATGCTCCCTCACACACGCCCAGTGTGATAGTTTGCGAATGTGATATTCTCCTGAAGCAGCTAGCAGAAAAATTCAAAGATAAAATATAGGGGTAGATAAATAATATAAAGCAAGACATAGAAACGCTACTTGACATCCATTCACACTTATGACAACCCCCCATTGGAATAAGTGAAATGTCAATAGTAAACGGAACCCGTCTTGAATCATTTTGTCACCAGACCTACAGAAGTGCGATTTTTGAAAATCATACGAGCGACTTGGCAGTAGAAAGATGCATAATCTCCATAGTAATTTTGAAATTTTCTACTGCCAAGTCGCTCGTATGATTTTAAAATCGCACTTCAGGAGTGCGATTTTTTGAAAATCAGACGTTCAAAACGAGTAGTAGAAAATGACGTAAAATCGATGATTTGCCATTTTTGAATTCAACTTTCTATCACTTGCAACGAGTGCTCCGAACCACTCGTATCCAATTCTACCACTCGAATGTTTGACGTTTGTAATGTTGTCAGACGTCAACAGATTTAACTTTTTTTCTACGTTCCGTTAACCCATAATTTTGGCGGTAAAGTCCGATTTGAAATGTTACTATGAAACCATTCATTCGTTCGTTCGTTCAATTGAAACGTTTTCTGTGTGAATCGAAACGGTTTTGGCACATCCGAACGATTTCAAAAATAGAGAAAAACGTAACCACTCGGAATGAAAATCTCAATTCGTATGCGAATGTCAAGTCGCTCGTATGATTTTCAAAAATCGCACTTCAGCTCGAAGACTCTGCTATTTCCATAGGTTAAGAACGAATTTTGCTTGAATTTGCTTAAAAAGTGGTGACATTTGTTTAACAGATTAACGTCTAATCTAGCTCTGTCACTCTTATAACAATCTGTGTGCGACTGTCAGGAATGACTATACATGTTTTTGTACAGTTTGATATTGGGTAGACCTGGAAAACGTAGTTTCTTGTATGAGGAATCATTACACTCACGTTACAATCACGTTTTCCAGGTCTAGGACTCCCCTTAATTTTAAGGCTGCTCACATTGGCCCCGATTCGGACTGTGCCACGACTTAACTAAATTTATTCCTGTCACTTTCTAAAATAATATTAAGAAAAGAGACAGAAAACCAACAGCTGACTTTAGTGCTGTCAAAGTGACGTTACACGCCCAAGATGCCATCATAAGGTACGCCATCTTATTTAAGGCGTTTTTGGACGTGTAACGTCACTTTGACAGCACTAAAGTCAGCTGTTGGTTTTCTGTCTCTTTTCTTAACCTTATTTTAGAAAGTGACAGGAATAAATTTAGTTAAGTTAAGTCGTGGCACAGTTCGAATCGGGGCCATTTACTGACTAAACTACTACCCAGGTCGACCCAATATCAAACTGTACAAAATCATGTAGTCATTCCTTACAGTTGCACACAAATTGCCATAAGAGTGACATAGCTAGATTAGATGTAAATCTGTTACGTCTGTTAAACAAATGTCACCACTTTTTAAGCAAATTCAAGCAAAATTCGTTCTTAACGTAAGGAAATAGCTGAGTCTTCCAGCTGGAGGTCTGGTGACACTATGGTTCAAGACGGTCTCTGTTTATTATTGACATTTCACTTATTCTAATGGGCGGTAGTCATAAGTGTGAATGGATGTCAAGTAGCGTTTCTATGTCTTGCTTTTTATTATTTATCTACCCCTATATTTTATCTTTGCTACTACCACTTATACTAACTACTTACATTTATTTTATTTACTTTATAAAACTATATAGTATAATCACAGTAGTGTTTCTGCGATACCAAATGGGAAAGTATGATAGATATACCAAAACAAAAGGTATTTCTAACTATACTCAAAAGACATGGTATGATTCATACCCTATGTCTTTTGAGTAGAGTTAGAAAGTAGCAGCTTCATTAGGTATCAAGTTAGACACGTCACTACGTGTACAGGGTGTAACAAAACACCCTTAGTAATACTTGAGTGGGTGCTTCAGACCATCAAACTGAACTACTAAAATGAAACTGAACTGAAACTGCTAAAAAATGGGTCACGTAGTATGGCTATGGGTACGTTCCCAATATAATTTTACGATAGCAACCACAGATTACCCCCAATAGATACCGCATACATTGCCGCTGCCGCGCGCCACTCATCTATGATTTAGCACTGATATAAGCAACGCGAGTGAGCGAGCTCAAAGTAGAGACCTTGAAATGGCCAATCATGTTGCATTAAGGTTGCATTGTTTCGTGCCCCGCTACCCGCACCTACCGCCAAAAATGGTGACTTCGGGCCTATGTACAAAATTTTCATCATGCGGTATCTATCTAACCGAGTACCGGTAGCTTTAAAATGTTCTATTGCTTCGGAACCGGTCAAAACTACTCCGATTTTCATGATTTTTTTTTAAATCGTCTGTAATCTTAAATACTACAACCTTTATACTTTAAAAATTTACGCTCTCAGACAAGTAAAAAGTTGTAACCCAAAAAATACAAATTAAAAAAAAAAAATGCTTCACAACTTGCGAATTCATGTAAGAACAGGACATTCTCTTCGCATTGAGGGAATTTTAATTAACATTGGCTGACGAATAAACCTTGATGAGCGCGCTCCATTCAAACGAAGTTTGATTCTATTTTGAATACTAACCAAATAAATTTAATGATTTTTTTTAACACGATCTAGAAACTAATATCCTTGTCTGTGGTTTATCAGATTTCCGTTATGTTATATAGTTTCAAAGTTACACTGGCTCAAAGATTTGGATACAAAAAAAAAGCGTCAATTTTTAAACTGTAAAGGTTGTAAGTAGTATTTTAAATTACCTTCATTTAATTTTTTTTTTATCGAAATCGAATTAATTTTGACGGGTTCCGAAGCAAAAACCTTCAGGAACTCTACTAATCGGAGGTAATCTGTGATAGCAACTCATGATAGATGTGATAACTACTCTGATATTTCACCATCGTGAAAAAGTGCCAAGTGAAGTGACAGAGACCTTTTACGTTTACATGTGTAATCACAGTGTGAACAAGAATATGGCTTATCCCTGGCGTGAATACTACAGAAATGTCTTGATAAATCACGCTTTTGATTACATTTGTACTCACACTGAGGGCATGAAAATAGTTTTTCATTAATGTGAGTACTACGTAAGTGGCCCGATAAAGCCCGGTTGCTGTAGAATTTGTAATCACAGTGAGAGCATGAATATTTTTTTATTCCAGCGTGAATACGTACATGTGTTAATAAATCACACTTTCGCGTACATTCGTAATCACAGTGAGAACATGAATATGGTTTTTCCAAGTGTGTTGATAAATGACCCTTCGACTTACATCTGTTATCACAGTAAGAGTATGAATATGGTTTTTCATAAATGTGAATACGTAGATGTGTTAATAAATCACACTTTCGCTTACATCTGTAATCACAGTAAGAGTAAATGCATAAATATGGTTTTTCATAAGTGTGAATACGTAGATGTGTTATTAAATCACTTTTTCGCGCACATTTGTGTTCACAGTGAGGGCATGAATATGGTTTTCCCCCAGTGTGAACACATAGATGTGTTGTTAAATCACACTTTCGCGCACATTTGTGTTCACAGTGAGAGCATGAATATGGGTTTTCTTCAATGTGAATACGTAGATGTGTTAATAAATCACACTTTCGCGCACATTTGTAATCACAGTGAGAGCATGCATGTGGTTTTCCCCCAGTGTGAATACGTAGATGTCTTAATAAATCATACTCTCGCGCACATTTGTAATCACAGTGAGAGCATGAATATTGTTTTATTCCAGCGTGAATACGTACATGTGTTAATAAATCACACTTTCGCGTACATTCGTAATCACAGTGAGAACATGAATATGGTTTTTCCAAGTGTGTTGATAAATGACCCTTCGACTTACATCTGTTATCACAGTAAGAGTATGAATATGGTTTTTCATAAATGTGAATACGTAGATGTGTTAATAAATCACACTTTCGCTTACATCTGTAATCACAGTAAGAGTAAATGCATAAATATGGTTTTTCATCAGTGTGAATACGTAGATGTGTTATTAAATCACTTTTTCGCGCACATTTGTGTTCACAGTGAGGGCATGAATATGGTTTTCCCCCAGTGTCAACACGTAGATGTGTTGTTAAATCACACTTTCGCGCACATTTGTGTTCACAGTGAGAGCATGAATATGGGTTTTCTTCAATGTGAATACGTAGATGTGTTAATAAATCACACTTTCGCGCACATTTGTAATCACAGTGAGAGCATGCATGTGGTTTTCCCCCAGTGTGAATACGTAGATGTCTTAATAAATCATACTCTCGCGCACATTTGTAATCACAGTGAGAGCATGACAACTTTTTTTTATCACATAAAACTTGTTGTGGTAATCTTTGCACAAATTGTTTTCCACGTTCATTACGTAAAATCAAAATATATTTTTTGAAAATTACTTTTTCTGATGGTGTTTGATTACCTTTCTGATTTGTTTGTTTGGTATTTATGGATGTTGAATTTGTTTTGATATTTGTGGATAAATTATTTTTAGAGTCAACATTACAGATGATTTCTTCAGCATTGGTATTACCTTCTTTCATTCCCTTCAGAGATATTTCTGCTAATATTTTTTTTAAGTTTTTACCGCTGGCATTAACTTTATATATAATTGTTGATATTCCAGGTGTTTGATCACATTTCTGCAGTTGATTAGAATTTGTTTGTTCAGTTATCAATTTTGTATTTATTTTGATATCTGTGCTGGAATTATTTTTAAAGTCAATGTTAGAGCTGGCTCCTTCAGTATTATCTTCATTCTTTACATTCTCAAGTTTGACTTGATATGTCTCTTCATCTGTTGTCTCTAGTTTTGGCTTCTTGGGTACAGGTACATCTGAAAAGATTTAAAATACAGATACAGCCAGTGTTGCCAGGCGAAAAAAAGACGTTGAAATACGATGAAAAACATTATCGGAAGATCCTTAGTAATACGGCTGCTCCAAAATAAAATAAGGCACGATTCAGACCTACCGGCTCGCATCGGCCCGGCTCAGACGGCGTTTTTTAATGCTGTAATGCTGCAGAGGATATCCTCTGCAGCATTAAAGCAGCAGCGTTTTGAAATGAGTAAACAGGACTTTTAAGAGCGATGATAGCCCCATACGGAAGAGAGCTAGCGCCTTAATCCTGAGGCCGCAGTTCGATTCCTGGCCTGTACCACTAATTTCTTCGGAATTTATGTACGGTTGTATTTATCATTTACTAGCACGGCGGTGAAGGAAAACATCGTGAGGAAACCTGCAAACCCGAGAATGAAAAGAAAATACCATAAGTTCGGAGGTATGCGTAAATATGGGTGAGCTTGGGGCGAAACACAAAAGGACCAGCGCTGGTCTCCGTGTTACAACGACCCTTGCTTGCAATAGCCCAAACACAAAGAATCAAACAAGAATTACAGTTCATATTTGCACGCATCTTATGCATATTGTCTCCGTTGGCAATCCGCGACGCGTCGCGACGGCCGTACGGCTCGGTACGGATGCCACGACACGCGAATGGCTCCGTTCGGGGCCGGGCCGATGCCAGCCAGTAGGTATGAATCGTCCCTATGCCAATTTGAGAAAAGACATCATCGCATTTGGTCCAAAATATGAAATAATGGCCAAAAAAAAGTGATATTCTGTTAGGACTTGTCCGTCTAAACATTAATTATTATGGCACCAAAGCTGTAGGTCCATTGCCCTTGGTTTTATTTGGGGAAGAAAATCTGCCTTTTCATACACATTTTCGATGAAAATAGATAAGGGAACGTACCTAGGAACGTACCCATACTACATGACCCATTTTTTACAAGTTTTAAATGTAACAGAATTAAGAATCCTTTTTTAACATTTGGGAAATATCATGGTCTAAAAAAACAAGGTCTTCTATTCCCAGAGTGACACAAGCCCATGTCACAAAAAAATGGCCGCTAAACATGTTAAAAGGGTATGATGACGTAGGCTTGTGTCAGTCACGTGGTCAGTCACATGATCGGAAGAGAATACCAGGCGCAGTATATTATTGTACCATGGGAAATATATTAAAAGAACAGTTTGTACAGTAAGTAGGTAAATGATGTAAAATAAATTCTTGAAAGGGCTCTGGTGTAAAATAAGAAAGAGGAGCAGCTGAACAGTTTCGAAACGATATCAGCAATTATCAAAACGGAGTCATGTTGCAGGAACTGACCCAAGCACACGCGTCTCGTTTTTGCCTGCCACGAGGCTCTGCATTCCTCAATCTCTTCTTGTTCTTGTCCAAAAACAATCCCTGAGATTGGGATAGATTCTCCCAATAAACAACATGACACTGGCGGAAATGCAGTGCTAATGCACAAGCAAGAGTCCATTAATTTATAAATAAAAATTAAAAAAGTATCAAAAGTAAATATAAAAATAAAAAAAAGTATCAAAAGTAAATACATCTAGCTTAAATGTAGCTTTGCTTTGTGGCGATACCATAGTAGAAATAACATTGAAAATCAATTAACACAACTATTAGTCCACGAGAGCATCGAAGCGACTTGAAGCAAAAGTTGTGCGCCGGCTCTAAGGGGATAGAGAGGACAGGAGCAAGGCTCGTGCCATCGTCGGAGCCCTCACCGGGCACTACGCCACAGGCACGATGATGCACAAGATAAAACTCACACTAGATCCCAGCGTGCGGAGGGAGAGGATGAGGAGACCATGCAACATATTCTTTGTGACTGGGTGGCAAAATGCATGAGCCTCCTCGGGGATGGATACCCAAAACCGGGAGATCTTAGGTTTCTTCCCCTCAATGGTATTGCCTCCTTCATTGACCATGTATTTGAAGGGTGAAGAAAGCAAAAAGTATTGGGGCTAACACAAAACATCCCACTGGGTCGAAGTGTTGCTGGCTTGCCAGCCCCGACAACAAGATAAGATAAGATAAGGGGATAGAGAACTTGTCAACAGGATCTTGGAATATTAAATGACCACATGGACACGGACCTTAGACTACTTATATAGGGACGCATAACCACGTGTCATTCTACTAACAAACTTTCTGCCACTTTTTGCGGGGGGCGAGGTAACATGTTATCCGCAACTTTGGATTTTATTCCCTATGACTTTAGATTCTAATTTGGAATGTTCAAAATCATGAAAAGTAGTCTCGTATAAACCCCAAACGTTCTAAGTTCGAAATTATTGTTTCGCTATTATAGGCTGTCTAGTTTAGTGATAAGTCATAAAATTGAATGTTGAATGTACTTGATCATTGATCTTATACCGTGGCAGAGGGGAAATGCTACTGCCTGGCCGGTCCTTATAATAAGTAGTCTAAGACACGGACGCAAACAAGACCTATTATATTAATGAAATACCTACTAACCTTCAGGACGACACACCATATAAACTACTGGTTGGAGCACCACAGGTCCAATGACCATCTCTTCCTTGATCACATGATCTGCATACAAGTCTACACTTTCTATATCATTTTCTGACACTTCTTCAACTTTAATTTCAACATTCATATCTATTACACCTTCCGTAGATGTATTTTCAAGATTCATTTTAGTGACAGGAATCCAACCAATATGTCTGTATCAAAACAACATGTTACAGCTCCATCAGATGAGCGATGATTCTGTCAATGTAGAGGTAAGAAACAGCACTGTAGGTAGTTCCAAACTAAGTCAGGTGATAACGTCGTGGTTCAACAATGAGCATCTAAAAAGGACAGCACAGATTAGTACCATAACAAACAGAAAATAAGTGAAAAACTATGATGGTTTAGGCTAGGAATGAGAGAGGCTCGGACATCGGTATATCCTGGGATGTACCTCCTCCCTCATCAGGGGATCATTGTCGTTCATCTCATATCAACAGTTTACATAAACAGCACAAACACTTGCCTGTAAACCACCACCTAACTCAATGATGTTAAATAGGTACTAATCTCTCTCAGGCACGCGTGTGTACCTTCACAGCACAGAGTACATTACAGCAATATTATAATAAAGTTTTATAGAACAGAATCAGCAGAATCTACTAATTAGCTGGAATTTCTCTGATTTGCTGTTAGGTTAGCTTTAGCTAAGACACGTAGTAGAATAATAATGTCTATGTAAGACACAGACAAAGAGTAGAGTAATATATCGGAAAAAGAGAGCCCTCTAGTGCCATTTTAATGCAAATAAATTTGAAACGCCACCTATGATATTTAACAAGAAACAGTTGCTATATATACGCATACCTATAGCTATATGTATGCTTTACAATGGAATCTACTTTTTCTCAGTAATGAGCTATTTTGTTCTAGTTTAGAGTAGTAGCCTCAGTAACAGGACGCAGGAGTAATCTTGCCTCAACGTCTGAAGTGAAGATCAACACTCAAAACACTCAAATCACAAAATGGGCGCAAAACACAAACAAGCGTACGCGCAAGTTGTAACGGCGGCCATATTGTGACAGACAACTTGTGTAGCTGGTGTTGCTAGGTGACAATAATATGGTGCTACCGCAGAACATAAGTTAAATTATTTACTAATTTTAATTAAAACAGTTTTGAAATATTACGTAAATTGTATTAAATAGGATTAAAGTTTTTTTATAATTTTAGTAATAAATTTGCTTTATTGTTGAGTTTGAAGAGACATCTATCGGAAATTTGAGACAATATTTTTGTAGTTAAACGTTATTCAAAGAAGATGCCGCTGGTTTCTTTGCGTTTTTCCTCAAAGTTCCCCTCTGTCCCCCCTCTGGACACAGATTACTGATATGTAGCAATATGTAGCAAGCTACAGATGCGACAGTGAAATTTGCACTTAGTTCCATTGTTTCCGTTGTGGCGTTCTGTCGTCAAACTAATGTGTATAGAACTTGTAGTTATAGGTATGTATACACTGATTCCAGGATGCAAAAATAGGGATATTTGACCAAGGAACAAACTATTCAACGATATTATTATGTCATACGACGGAGAAGAATTGAGGCTTCTCAAGGATTCTAAACTCAAGCTAAAATACCAGGAAAATCACAAGATATAAGCTTCTGACGCAACAACACGGCATGAGGCTGCTGTTGTTGTATGTTCAATATGGCGTTGTATCTCGTCCTCATTGGACGATGATACAATGTATCATCGTCCAATGAGGACGATGGGAAACAGCGCCACAACGGCTACACCAGAACTAAGCTGTCATAGGCCGAGCTAAGAGGACTTTAAAGAGGATGGATGGTCAGTGCTGCCAATGTAAATTTCTTGATTCCCCGCTTAAGTACGCTCAATTCCCCGAATTTCCCCGATTTCCAATCATGCATTCCCCGAAAATTCCCCGACACTGTAATATGCAAAAAATAAAGCATTTTTCATGCAAAATGTAGTTAAATGTTTCAAAAATTTACTTATCAACTTCTTTGTCTTCTAATTTTTATCAAAAAATCTACTTAAACATTTAGAATACGATGAGTTTTGTTTATTATTTATATTTCTCCCACACTTTCGGACTAAGGATAGTCCGATTCGATTCTAATTTTAGCAATTTCCTCTTCTTTAGACATCCTTTGTTCGACATTTATTACAAATAGGCGATTCCCCGAAATTCCCCGATTTGAACCATTCCCCGCGCTCTCCCCGCACGCACCCCTCATTCCCCGAAAATCGGGGAAATTCCCCGGAATTGGCAGCCCTGTGGATGGTCACGCCAAAAATTTTGTATAGTAACTAGATTGTACACTACGGTGCTGGCACCGGGGCAAGTGAGATTACCTAAATCCTCGTGTGTCCCTTTCTAACTAGGGAGTCCATTCATTCTCAAATTTGACGGGATACCTAATATGCATTTATTTTAATTTGTTTCTTACCATCTCGTTGAGGATTCAATATTATCTTTTTATTCTGAAAATGTTTTTAGGGGTAAACTCAGACTAAAAAAAATTTATATAAAATTAATTTTGAGTTTACCCGCGACTATTCTCTTTCATCCGCAAAAATAATACCTACATACAATGCTATTTTACACAAGATATACCTTCATAGAAAATGGTGCGTTAAATTGTGCCGCGTCACGTAAGGTGAGTATTATTATGTTCCTTGCGCGTCACAGCCGTCTCGCTTGTAGCATTTCTTGACGCGGACTATTGAAAGACGCCCCAATTGGGTCGTTTTCGAGTCTTCACTTTGCGCGCGCTAGTAACATATATCTGCTTCTTTTTGGTATAATATTATTGCCTACATATCTAGTTTGTAAGAAATGATAAAATACCTTTGGAAATATGGACGGTATTGCGTTCGATTTCAAGAATTTCCGTGAAGTTGTAACATAATCTTCCACTTTGAAATGTTTCGAGCACACGAGTGATGTCTTGCTGGTTTTCCCAGGGACTACTGTCAACCATTTTTCTCTCAGCGTTTCATCCCTGGGAAATCTACAAGCAACACACATTTTGTGTTTAATACATAGGTCGCCAAAATGGTCAATGGTCACCCTAGTTAAGAAAAGTTTAGCGAAACAATAAAATATCTAACCTGTGGAAAGAAAACCCACAGCCAGGGTAAATTTCATTTTTGCATCCAGTAACACAACAAAAATTGACCATTTCGAAGGTTTACAATGTTATTATCAGTTATCAAAACAATTTAATTTGTTATTTTATGACTTTTCAAATTTCAAATATGTCCGCCATAATAATATTTTTTCATAACACCAAAGAGTTGCCATTAAAAAGTTTTGAAATAATACACTAAAGTATTGTACTTACCTTATTTGTTTTGTCATAAATTGAACAAAATTAGTGTAAAACAAATAAAAATTATCAATACCTAATATACTTTAAATTATAAATTTTCAAAACAAAAATATTTTTTTAATTTACATACTTCTTTTGTTACAGTCAATTCTAAAGTGGTAGCTTAATAAGTTGGCAACACGTTAGAAAGAGACACACGAGTATTCTGGTTATCTCACATTTGCTTGGTTGTCAGCCTACAACAACATTGAAGGAAATTAATACTTATTACGTAAAATTAGAGTTTATTTTGCATTCTCCACGAAATTCGAGAGTTTGGTCCACCTATAGGATACTATATACAATGTTCTTGGGTCACGCTCACGGATTGACAGTTGTTGTGGTTTTAAAATTGTTCTTTACGGAAAAGCAAAGGGATCTGACCCATACAGCCGTTTTCACATACTTTTTTTGTCCAATGATCGACTTTTACCTAGTACTAGTACTGCACAAAAAATGTACCTACCTACTAGTTATTACTGCATAAGGCTGCATGTCCATTGAAGCTGTGCGAGCTACAAAAACACAGCCGCCACACAGCTCGCACAGCTTCAATGGACAGGCACCCTAAAGAAGTACGTGTTGTGATTCAGCGGCATAAATGCTTGTGATCATACAATCTAATATAAAAATCCTGTTTTCAATCAAACATTACTTTGTATTGTAGAGCGGCGGCGCGTTGCGGAGAGGTATAGACAGTCAACGATGAGGGTCCGAGTTCTAATCCACTCCTGCTATCAACAGTTTTTCTAACTTATTAATACAGACTGCTCTCATCTCACCAACTATATTCAGCGGTGGTTGTAGTCCACCTCTGAGGTGTAGGTTTCCGTATATTAAACTGTAGTCTTTGGGTGTAGGTACAGGTAGGTAGGTGTTCAGTATAAGGACCTAGTCAAACAGGCCAGGCTAGTGCCAGTATACCCAGGTGAACCACGGGTAAGGGGAACCAGGGGAACCTCTCAAATGGTGAAGGAAAACGTCCGTCGTGAGGAAACCTGCATACGTTGAAGAAATTCTGATCTGTAGGGATATGTATGTATACCAGTCACATCAATCCGCATTTGGCACGAGGGTGGGCTAATGCCCTATTTCCCATACACCCTCCCTGAGGGTAGGCGTTAGAACGTTTATTAATTCAAGGAATGAAGGATCAAAGACCAGAAGCAATAGATATTCTTTCTTATACTGTGCCAGAAGTGCGATTTTTGAAAATCATACGAGCGACTTGGCAGTAGAAAATGTCAAAATTACTATGGAGATAATCCATCTTTCTACTGCCAAGTCGCTCGTATGATTTTCAAAAATCGCACTTCTGGTCTATACGGTGTCAAAATAAAATCACAACATTTATTTTGCAACCGTTTTTATTTTCCATTGTATGACAAATAACACTGTACCTTAATATACCTACTTACTACCTACTTTACTGCACACAGGCCAGAAGTGCGATTTTTGAAAATCATACGAGCGACTTGGCAGTAGAAAGATGCATAATCTCCATAGTAATTTTGACACTTTCTACTGCCAAGTCGCTCGTATGATTATCAAAAATCGCACTTCAGGAGTGCGATTTTTGAAAATCATACGAGCGACTTAACATTCGCATACGAATTGAGATTTTCATTCCGAGTGGTTACATTTTTCTCTATTTTTGAAATCGTTCGGATGTGCCAAAACCGTTTCGATTCACACAGAAAACGTTTCAATTGAACGAACGAACGAATGAATGGTTTCATAGTAACATTTCAAATCGGACTTTACCGCCAAAATTATGGGTTAACGGAACGTAGAAAAAAAGTTAAATCTGTTGACGTCTGACAACATTACAAACGTCAAACATTCGAGTGGTAGAATTGGATACGAGTGGTTCGGAGCACTCGTTGCAAGTGATAGAAAGTTGAATTCAAAAATGGCAAATCATCGATTTTACGTCATTTTCTACTACTCGTTTTGAACGTCTGATTTTCAAAAATCGCACTCCAGAAACACTACATACTAGAGGAGACAAGACACTGCACTCCATGTATGTGTTGTGTGTATTTGTGTACAATAAACACACTCCCTCACACACCTCCAGTGTGATAGTTTGTGAATGTGATATTCTCCTCTAGTGCGATTTTTGAATCTCATACGTTGAACTCAGCAGTTGAAAATGTATGGAGATACGCATCTTTGTACTGCTGATTTGACTATCAAAAATCGCACTCCTGAAGTATGATTTTCGAAAGTCAAATCAGCAGTAGAAAGATGAATATCTCCACATTAATTTTGACATTTTCAACTGTTGAACTCAGCGAATGAGATTCAAAAATCGCACTACTGGAGTGCGATTTTTTAATATCACACGTTCATACGAGTAGTAGAAAGATGCAAGAACCAGGTACTCAGTACAGACTTCATCCCAGCACCGGGTGTAAGAAATCTGGAACCGGGAACGGTTCTGCATGCACCATGCATGCATAATCTTCATCTGGCACATAATACCCAAAAATGTATAACCATCCTTCTATTTTTATTATGGACTATGGAACACTAGAAACTAACTGCAGGCATTCGTTTATTTTATAATCATTTATTAGTATTAATCATTTTTATATAAAAAAGTCATTGTGCTTGCAACACATCCTACCTCCTCCTACTAAACAACATTGACAGCCATATTGGGGTTGCTGCTTTTTTATAATTTATTAATAATAAATGATTAAATAACTCGTTAAATAAAAATAAATGATAGTATCTGAGTCGTTTTTATAAAACCTCATAATTTATTACACATTTAACTTCAGTCAAAACTTCTATACATTTTAAGGTATTTTTTCAAGCCCGCGGTTGTCCTTTGACATTTTCTACTGCAGATTTCAACTTGCGACTTTCAAAAATCGCAGTTCTGATCATATTTATTTCCGGTGTCGCCGCACCTTACTCAATCAACCGTGCATGATTGTTTTTTAATTACTAAATCACTTCGGGTCTAAACGGGGAAAACAAACAATACTCGTTTGTTTCATAGTTATGCAATATCTGTTATCAATAATTTATATGTTAGCTATTTTGTTCTGATCTCAATTAAATAAGTATAATCATTAGTAAGTAGTTACCTATGTATTTTTAGCATGTAAGTATTTTCGAAATTGCTCTGTAAACTTACCATGTAATTTATATAATAATAAATCTTAATCAATCTATGATCAATCTTAAGGCTGCACCGAGCCTATTGTGCTGCCCCCAATCGTATATATATATTTTTTCTTAACAATTAAACAATATTTCCAAAAAACAAGAATGTCACATCATGTCATTGGTGATTTTCAATTTATCGGGTTATTGTTTTAATAACATTTGTAGTTATTATCGTTAAAACCGCCAAAAGGCCACTTTTGCACTACAAGCATAAAACATAATAATCCGTAATGTTTCGATAAATTGAAAGTCAATTAGGACTACACTGAGACATTTTTGTTTTTTGGAAATATTGTTTAGAAATAAAAAAAAATACGATTGAGGGCAGCACAATAGGCTCGGTACTTGGTAGGCTCTTAAACAAAATTCTGTAGATTCGTAGAATTATTTTTTACGCAGATGGGTTTTTAAGTGACTTGACAAATTACTCTTTTGATTAGACTTATAATCACACTCGGAACACGAATATGGTTTCTCACCAGTGTGAATACGTAAGTGATTTGCTAGATTAGGTTTACTTAAGCATTTGTAATCACAATGAGAACACGAAAAGGGTTTCTCGCCAGTGTGATTAAATAAGTGTCTCGTTAAAAGTTTCCTGGTACTAAATTTGCTATCACACTCAGAACACGAAAATCGTTTTTCACTGGAGTGATGAGCTACGTGATTTGATAGTTCGTCTTTTCTTGCACATCTATACTCACACTCTGAACACGAATACGGTTTTTCACCTGTGTGAACACGTATGTGACTTGCAAGATGACTCTTATAAGCACTTTTGTAATCACAGTGAGAACACGAATATTTTTTTTCACCATTATTGTGAATGCGTGCTAAGTGATTTGACAACTCCGCTTTTGAAATACATTTGTGATCACATTGAGAGCATGCATATGGTTTCTCACCAGAGTGTCTAAACATGTGTCTTAATAAACTAGTCTTTTGATGACATTTGTAATCACACTGAGAGCACGAATATGATTTCTCACCTGTATGAATACGTAAGTGTCTTGTTATATTCCTCTTTACATGAGTTCTGAACTCACAGAATGTACATGAATATGGTTTTTCACCAGTGTGTCTAAGCATGTGTCCTGATAAACTATTCTTTTGATTACATTTGTAATCACAGTAAGAACACGAATACAGTTTCTCACGAGTGTGATTATTTAAGTGTCTCGTTATATTTCTCTTTACATCAGTTCTGTACTCACAGAGTGGACATGAATATGGTTTTTGACTGGTGTGAGTGTGTGTTGTATTTGTTTTTATATTTGTGGGCCAATTCTTTTCAACAAACAACACAACATTAGAGATGATTCCTTCAGTATTATCTTCCTTCACATTCTGAGGTTCGACTTGATCTGTCTCTTCATCTGTTGTCTCTAGTTTTGGTTTCTTTGGTACAGGTACATCTGAAATTATAATTAACATTATACATCATAAGTTTTTAATTAACTGAAAACATTTTCAGGGTGTATTCAGACAATGAAACTAAAGGTAAAAGTTTAGTATCCTGCGGCACGAATGCAGGAAAAGAAAGGTAGGTGTACCGGCTGTAGATTTTGCAAAGAGGAGATGGAAACTTCTGTGCACCTTCTATGCACAGACCTGTAAGAAAAAACTCCAAAAGGTGGCGGGGTGCGGGGGGATGTGTCCTAGAACAAACCAATTTTTTTTTTCTTTATATCTACGATCAGTCCGTGGACTGTAAGTGGAACAAACAAATTAGAGCACTTTTATTGGACAGGCTTTCACTCACCAGAAATCAAACTGGTGATGGGACATCATGGATCAAATATCTGTCGATATTTATCGATCAATTGTGTCTGTTTTTGTAGTATATTTAGTACAAGAAAATATAAAAACTGCTTTTTGTGCAGTCAATCTTCATTTCGTTGTATAACAAACTAATATTTTCGGCGTTATTGCTTATTTATTTATAGTGAAAAGTTTATAGGAGACACTGTCAATTCAGTATGATTCGCAATTGGGCTTGGCTTGACATCAATTTCAATAAAACAAATAAATGTTCTTATACAGGGTGAAATTGATATCATTGGCATCCTTTTAAACTGAGAGTCTACCCATCAAACTGAACAACTTTTAGTATGGGAGGTCTTAATCGTATATTTGCTAAATTTCAAGTGGATTGAACCATATTTAGACGTTGCACAGAATGAACAATTGGACCCTCTCGAGAAACCAAATTTCTCGTCTACTATTCATGTTTAATAACGAAAAGCAAAGACTTGAGAATATCCACTAAACGAAAAACTTTCAACACATGCATCCTCCCATGTTTGTCATATGGATGCGAAACTTGGTCGCTCACCCACTTAGACTAATTATATCCGGACCGGCCTTGCGGTAGCATTTCCCCTCTGCCACGGTATTAGATCAATTAATCTTGCGCATTTACACCCAATTTTATACCTTATCACTAAACGAGACAGCCTATATAAATAAAATATCTTGCGACAATGTCACACAAATTATCTAGTCACATTTAAAGTACCAGAATCTAGCCTGGACTTGTATTATGATGACTAGACAACGATATAGATTACATATATAAATACAAACATCCATGACTCGGGTACAAATATTCATATTCATCATACAAATATTTGTCCCTTACGGGATTCGAACCCGCGACTCTCGGCACAGCAGGCAGGTTCACTACCGACTGTGCTACCGGGCTGTCATGGGCAGCCTATAATAGCGAAACAATAATTTTGAACTTAGAACGTTTGGGGTTTACACGAGACTACTTTTCATGATTTTGAACATTCAAAATTAGAATCTAAAGTCATAGGGAATAAAATCCAAAGTTGCGGATAACATGTTACCTCGCCCCCCGCAAAAAGTGGCAGAAAGTTTGTTAGTAGAATGACACGTGGTTACGCGTCCCGATATAATTAGTCTAAGCTCACACAAAGCCAACGTGAAAAACTTGCCAAGTGCCAACGCTCAATGGAAAGGAGTATGTTGGGAATAAAGCTCAGCGACAAAATCACCTCAACAGAGATACGACAGAAATCCAAACTTCCTGACATACTCATCCGAATCGACCATCTAAAATGGGGCTGGACAGGACACATGTTAAGGTGCAGAGCGAACAAGTGGAGCCAACAGGTCACGTTGTGGTATCCGAGGGATGGTACAAGAGAACGGAAGCGTCCATTAAGGAGATGGGAGGATGATCTTCGCCTGACCCTGGGACCGTACTGGACAAGAGTCCTGGCAGACAGAGAGCAATGGAAGCAGTTGGAGGAGGCCTATATATATTTATATTATATTATATTACGCTCACAGGCACATACATTGTAATGATCCCAAGAAAGCACTATTAATAGGCTGTTTATTATGGAAACCATACAACAACAGCACAAACATGTAAACATCCATGACCGAACCGGGATTCGAACCCAGGACCCTGGTTTGGCAGTCCGGCATGGTAACCATTACACCAACCGGGTCGCCTATGTCAAGCGACACACCGAGCTAAGGGACATTTTATAAACCACAAGACCAAACAAAGAGGAACCAGCTCGGAACAAAAGCCTACATCATCATCATCATCATCATCATCATCATTCATGTTTACATTAAAATATGCTTGAATGTTATGCCCGCACTTCACTCTCGCCGAGAACACTCGGCTCGGCGAGAATGTATTCAATTCAATTTTTTGTTTAATGGCGTGCTGTGATATCACAATTGTGCCAACGTCCCGTTATGTGGAGATATCTCGTAGGAAAATGATCGGTAGTACTCTTAATGAATAGAAATGGTAATTCTGCCAATGTCAAGTAGTTTATTATAATCTCAAGTTAACGTTTTATAGCTAAAACACAAAAGAGTTTACAAAATGGCGGAGCCGCATGGCCACCTAAATCGCGAGCCAAATGTAGAGGACGTCCACTCGAGACCCCTCTAGCCACGCGACTCGGCGAGAATGTAGTCCCTGCATTAGATTCATTAAACGATACAATTAAATAACTGACTACCCTCCACTTCAGATAATAAACTTGAAATATTTGCTACCCCCCACTCCACCAATTTGACATATAACTCATCAAACTGTGCAACCTTTAGATCAGGACTTCCCAACCAAGGGGGGCCCCCCCTTGGGGGGCGTAGTGATATCGTAGGGGGGGCAAAATGCATCAGATCAAGAATTCGAGCAAAGTCAAAGAAAAATCTAAAATTTGCCTTACAAGCAGGGTTCGAAATTATCAAGATAATAACGAGCCGTGATAATTATCGGATAATTATTATTTTGGTTGTAAGGGCTTGGTCAATGACCAATAGCTACTGCGACCTGAATAGATCTATTGTAGCTGTCACCCTAGACCTAAAGGTCGTTTCCTAGGCCCACGGACTTCATGAACCGTGTTATGCTCTTGGAGGGGAGGTCCCTAATGTCATTAGGTGTTATTACGTATCCACCTAGATGGCGACTCCTGCTGTGAATGAGCACTTCGCATTCGCAGAGGAGGTGTGTGGGCGTTTCCTCTGCTTCACAGCAGAATCTGCAGGTGGGTGAATCTACAAGCCCCATTCTGTGTAGATGCTTGTTTAACTTGCAATGTCCTGTTAAGGCTCGCACTAAGAGCCTTAAGTCGTTGCGGTTTGAATTGATGGCCTCTGAGGTAAGTCTGTTTGAAAAGCCGGTCACGAGTTCTTTTGCGTGCCTCAGTCCTGGTGTATCCGACCAGAGCTTACGGCTTTGGTTCACGGCCCATTCCTTCAGCACACGTCTAGAGGTGTTGCGAGAGATTCCGCAGTAAGGCTCGGGGCCTATGGCGTCCTCTTCTGCCCCTCTTCGTGCCAGCTCGTCAGCAGCCTCATTTCCATCAATACCGCAGTGTCCAGGCACCCAGCCTAGGGTGACAGAATTTGTCGAACCTAGCTGGTTTAGGGCTTGGACACATTCTAGTGTTAGTTTCGACTCTATTTCATCAGATCCTAGCGCCTTCAGAGCAGCCTGGCTATCTGATAAAATAACAATGTGTTTCCCCTTTGGGTATCTTTGTAGATTCTCATGTACGCAATCTATGATAGCGTACATTTCTGTCTGGAATACCGTGGCATGCTGGCCAAGATGAATCGCCTTTTTAATCTTGGGATTGCCACCACATACTCCAGCTCCAGCACGGTTGTCCTTCCTGGAGCCGTCTGTAAACCAGACGACGTCTCCAGCACCGAAGGATTGTGGGGTATTCCCGTTCCAGTCCTCTCTTTGGGGTAGGATTACCCTGTATAACCTGTTAAAGTTATACTCTTTGTTCATGGTGTCTTTAGGCATACACATGATCGGAATTGTTATGAGAGTTTCGTGTAACCTTCTCATAACAGAGGACTTCCATTTGGGGTCTCCTCGTTCCATGGCTCGGAGCATTGCAATTTTTGCCTCTTTCTGCACATGGATGTGTAGTGGAGGCAAGCCTAATATTGCCTCCATAGCAGCCGTGGGTGTAGATTTCATTGCCCCCGTTGCTATTCTGCAAACTAATCCTTGTAGGCTATTTAGGGTGCTTACACACTTCGCTTGTTCGGTTTTTTTATGCCAAGCTACACTGCAGTAGGATACCATAGGCCTCACTATCGCAGTGTAGATCCACATAACCGAACTCGGTTTCAGGCCCCATCTGGAGCCCGTTAAGCGACAGCATGTCCCTAGTCCTATTTTTGCCTTTCGCACAATGTGGTCCAGGTGTTGGTTCCAAGTGAGTTTTTGGTCCAGAATTACTCCTAGATATTTAACCTCTTTGGAAAACGGTATAGATTTGTTGAGGAGTATAGGTGGTTTAAGACGCTCTAATTTTCGCCTTCTTGTGAAGGGTACTATAACCGTTTTATCGGCATTGACTGAAAGACCGAAGTCTTTGCACCACCTTTCTATCTTGTGTAGCGCTGTTTGCATGAGACTGGATATAGTGCTGGGACATGGGCCCACAATTATCACTACCAGGTCATCAGCATACCCTTGAGTATCTAGATAGGCGTTGTTGAGGTCCCACAGGAGGCAGTCCACCACCACCGACCAGGCCAGTGGTGAGAGCACTCCCCCCTGCGGACAGCCTTTGGATACCTTGACCTCTAGGGTTTTACCTAGAAGTGTGGTCCTGACTGTTCTTGACGTTAGCATTGCCTTGATCCACTCTTTCGTAGTGGAGTCGACATTTCGATCGTTCATACATTTCAGTATGATTTCGGTAGAAGTGTTGTCGAATGCACCTTCTATGTCCAGAAAGGCACAGAGTGCAATCTCCTGATCATCGAGAGCTTTTTCCACTCTGTCAACCAGTTCTAGCAGTGCACTTTCTGTGGATTTCCCTTTCTGGTACGCATGTTGTCTGGGGTGCAACGGCCTACCCTTGAGGTAGGTCTCCCTAATATGCAGGTTTATTACCTTTTCCATGGTTTTTAGTAGGAAAGAGGTAAGACTAATTGGTCTATAAGATTTGGGTTGCGATTTATCTTTATCCCCAGCTTTGGGGATAAAGGTAACCCTAACCTTAGTCCATTTCTCTGGTAGGTATCCCCAAGCAAAGCTCGTTTTAAAGATTTTAACTACCAGTGGTTGGATGATTTCTCTTCCCTGTTGTAGGAGAGCAGGGAAGATTTCATCCTCTCCGCCAGTTTTGAATGGTTTGAAGCTGTTTATAGCCCATTTGACTCGGTCGGGTTTAAATACCAGTGCCGACATGCGCCAGTCTTCAATCCTTGGTTTGGATTTAGTTCCACTTTGTGAAGGTGGCTCGGTTCCTGGTTCCAGAACTGTTGAGCCTGGGAAGTGGACGCTGGTCATTAGTGTTAGGGTTTCTTCAACAGTTCTGGTAAAATTTCCATCTGGTTTCCGCAGTAGCCCCAGATGTGAGGTTGGCGATTTGGACATTATCTTATAAATTTTTGCAAGGTATCGGATAATTATCAGATAATTATCCGATAATTATCACCATTATTAAAATATCATTTGTTAAATTGTTTCATAAGAAATATCGATGGTTTATTATATTTATTATTTATTTATTTTATTATTTATTTATAACCCAGTATTTTTTGTCTTAGTGCAACTAAAGTATGACCACACTGGATCTTTCTTGCGCGGCATTGTTGAAAATATTTAACTTAGTAAAACAATAACATTCGAGTTCACTTGGCTTTACGTAACACCAACTGACATTTTTTGTGAATTGGGGGAATTCCCGTGTCGCGGCTAGACGTGCGTTCGGATACACGCAACAAGTGCGGAAATACACGTTTGGATACTTAGAATATAGTTCTATTTCACGGGCGCAATTTTTTGTTATTATCAATTGATAATTATCAACCTGTTATTATCATGATAATTATCGTGATAATTATCATTGATAATTATCCTTTCGAACCCTGCTTACAAACCAGATGAGATGATAAATTATTTACTGGCTTTATGAGTGAGAGGGCCAGCGCCCTATCCTCTTTTAGTTCGGGAGCATTTGACTCCGCTTCAGCCTTTTAGTGTTGCTGAAGTTGGTGTTCTTAGCCTCTTTGTATTTAAATAGCTGTAAGATCCACAAATAAACAATTTCACGTACGTAAAGACAACCAAGTTAATGAAATACCACTAACCTTCAGGACAATATGTCACATCAACTACTTGAAGCTCCACAGGTCTAACAACCATCTCTTCTTTTTTGATCTCATGATCTGTATACAAGTCTCTCTCACTGTCTACCTCATCGTCTGATTCATTTTCTACTTTTATCTCCACTTTTATTATATCAGTTACACCTTCCGTAGATGTATTTTCATCATTCATTTTAGCGACAGGAATTCAACCAATATGTCTGTATCAAAACAACATGTTACAGCTCCATCAGATGAGCGATGATTCTGTCAATGTAGAGGTAAGAAACAGCACTGTAGGTAGTTCCAAACTAAGTCAGCTGATAACGTCGTGGTTCAACAATGAGCATCTAAAAAGGACAGCACAGATTAGTACCATAAAAAAATGAAAATAAGTCAATAACTATGATGGTTCAGGCTAGGAATGAGAGAGGCTCGGACATCGGTATATCCTGGGATGTACCTCCTCCCTCGTCAGTGGATCATTGTCGTTCATCTCATATCACCAGTTCACATAAATAGCCAGTAAATACAAAGTATATAGCACAAACACTTGCCTGTAAAACACCACCAAACTCACGCGTGTTAAGTAGGTACCTTCACAGCACAGAGTACATTAATTATAGCAATATTTTAAGAGTTTTATACAGAATACAATACTTATTCCAACTTCCTGAACAGAATTTTAGCTTGGAATTTGTCTAATTCTCTAATTTGCCGATAAAAAAAATAGGCAAAGGCAACCAACACGGCCAACACCACTGTCAAAGAGGATGCCAGTGTTGCCAGATCCAATTTTTAGAAATCCGTAGGTTAAGGTTGAAAAATCCGTAGAAATCCGTAGAATACCTCTCGAGAAATCCGTAGATCTACAGGACTTTTTTAAATGCTTTAATTGACTATTTTGGAGTGAACTGAATCAAAAAATCGCTTCAAATTCAAGAAGAAATTAGAAGTTTTGATAAATTTAAGTGCATACAACGTGAAAATCAATAAAATTTAGTCTTTCCTTTCCGTTCTAACTTAGCTTTCTGTTTCATTATTTTCATTGTCACCGTCTGTGCTTTTGTCATACATGTTACAGTTAAATAATCCTGTCGTGTATGGACTGAAAGTAGATGGAAAAGAGTTGGGACGAGCCATATTTCATAGGAAACACAGTCCAATACATGAAAAAAGTGAACTTGAATTGATTTATTTGCGACTAGGTATCATTTTATGCAGCAAATTGACATTTTAGGCCGGAATTCAGAAGATTTCTAAAAATCCGTAGATTTATCATTGAAATCCGTAGATCCGTAGGCCAGGCCAAAAATCCGTAGATCTACGGATAAATTCGTAGGCCTGGCAACACTGGAGGATGCTGTCGTTATTGATGACAGTTGTTGTTGTTGTAAAATTCTTCCTTACGAAAAAGCAAAGGGATCTGATCTGACCCATACACCCGTTTCCAGTTATACTTTTCGTTGTTATGCATAAAAAAGTATTGTCTTGTGATCAGGGCTTAGAGGAATTATCTCTGGTCAGGGGCATGAATGCTTGTGATCCTCTGTTGTGATCAATTGATCAACAACAAACCACCACCACAAAAGATATCTTATATCAGATATGAATATGATATGATATTCGGTATGGATATGATCTTGGCCCGGATAATATATAATCTAAGCTTCATGGTTTTAGTAATGAAGTGATTAACATCAGAGAAATTGGAAATATATTTATTGCAAAAGATTACAATGCATTTTACAAAGTAACAGTCAAAACACACGGTTTTTCTCACAAGATATTTTTTCCGACATCTCATGTCATTCTCTATTCGAAATCATTTTTCTTGTTCTGTCATGTAACTACGCAGATGACATGCATAGAGATTACAAAGTAGAACAAACTCTCTTTGCTTCAACACTCCTCCTTAATCTCATGCATAGTTACACAGATACAAACTGCATACTTCATATCTCATCTCACTCATCATACACACAATCCCATAGCATTCACACACCACTCAAATTTACCTCTCGGCAAAGATTTGGTTAGAGCATCAGCAACCATCCTTTCAGTTTCCCTGTACTCCAACCTTATAAGGCCTGACTCAACCGCATTGCGTACAAAATGGTATCTGACATCCACATGTTTTGTACGCTGGTGATGCACTGGATTGTTAGCAATAGCTATTGCTGACTGGCTGTCCGAAAAAACTGTTAAAGCCTTTTGCTTCTCTTGGCCAGTCATCTCCTCTATAAAACGCCTAAGGAATACAGCTTCCTTAGTTGCCTCTGATAACGAGACGTATTCTGCCTCAGCTGTGCTAAGAGCCACTGTGCGTTGCTTTGTGCTCTGCCACGACACAGCTCCTCCTTGAATAAGGAACACTGATCCCGAATACGACCGTCTATCGCTGTCTCCTGCGTAATCAGCATCAGCGTATGCTTCGATTTCTTGGCATTTCTTCTTTGAGTATCTCAAGCCAAAACTCTTTGTGCCTTTAAGGTATCGAAGGACCCTTTTAGCTGCTACCCAATGTTGCTCTTCGTAGCACTCATTGAATTGGCTCAGGTAATTTACCACATGAGCTATGTCCGGCCGGGTACACACCGCCAGGTACATAAGTGAACCTATCAGCGCTCGATAGGGTATCTTCTCATTTGGCTTCCTGACATCCGTAGGCTTCTCTAGCCTTTGGCCTATTACAGCCGGAGTAGCAACTGGTTTGCACTCTTCCATGTTGTATGCTTTTAAGAGCTTTTTCACATAATTCTCTTGATGTAGCTTTATCCCTTTAGCATCTTGTACGATATGGATTCCCAGCATAAGTTCAGCTTTGCCAAGATCCTTCATCTCAAAACTGGATTTCAGGTCTCTCTTGACCTTGAGCATCTCCTGCTTGTCATTCCAAAAAATCAGAATATCGTCTACATACACCGCAATGATGATTAACTTGTCATTCTGTGATCGCGTGTAGACACATGGCTCATTTTCCGATCTTCTGAACTTTAATCTTATTAGCTCAGAATGAAGCTTCGCGTTCCACGCTCGTGGAGCCTGCTTCAGACCATAAAGCGACTTTTGTAACAGACAGACGTGATCCTCTTTGCCTTTTACCTCGAAGCCCTCTGGTTGCTTCATATAAACGACTTCACTAAGATCACCGTTTAAAAATGCCGTTTTGACATCCATTTGGTCGATGTTTAATCCCATGTTGGCTGCTAGAGCCATCAAAACTCTCAGTGAGCTATGTCTCACAACTGGTGAAAACGTGTCAAAGTAGTCAACGCCTCTTCGTTGACTGAAACCTCTCGCAACTAGTCGTGCCTTATAGCGAGTCTTTCCCCCCGCCTCTTCTTTGATTCTGAATAACCATTTAGAATCAACGATGTTGCATGATCTTGGTGGTTTCACAAGCGTCCATGTTTTGTTATTCTTGAGGGCGTCTAGCTCCTCCTCAATTGCGACCTTCCACTTCTCTCCATCCTCTCTGGATAATGCATCTTGAATGGTTAAGGGATCTTGAGATGCATTGGCAGCTTGGTAAGTCACAAAGTCTGGAAGCTGTTTTGCTTTCCTTTCTCGTATTGGGTATCTCCTGGACGGTAACTCACTGTCATGAGCTGGCAGGCTGTCTTCTCTATCTGACTCCTCTCTCTCATCAGATGTTGCCCACACGTCATCGTCATTAACCTCGTTTGGAGAACCATATCTTCTTAATTTAGCTTCAGCATCCTCCTGATGTTGTTCATGCACGGCATTCCTCACCGGAACTCCATATTGATGCATTTCTGGAACTCTTTCCAGTTCTATGACTATCTCTGACGGAGGAACAGCTGTAATAACGGGTGCTTCATTTTTACTCCCATATGTTGCATTTTCAAAAAATACAACGTCTCTGCCCTTATGTATTTCCGTTGTGATTGGATCAAATAGGCGGTAGCCCTTTGTTTCGGTACAGTATCCAACAAGAACCAGTTCTTTGCTCTTTGGATCCCACTTCTTGCGCTTTTGGTCTGGAATGTGTAGAAACGCCTTGCACCCGAAGACTCTGAGGGGGCTGAGGTCCACCTTTTTTCCAGTCCATGCCTCTTCTGGCGTCATATTCTTCACAGCTATTGTGGGTGATCTATTCTTCAGATAAACTGCAGTATTAACTGCTTCAGCCCACAGTTGCCTGCTCAACTTTGCTTCTCCTAGCATAGTTCTCGCTTTATCCATAATGGTTCTATTTGCTCGCTCAGCAACTCCATTCTGTTCGGGTGTGTATTCTACTGTCAGTTGATGACGGATTCCCCTATCTTTGCAGAACTCATTCATTTGCGTATTGACAAACTCTTTGCCGTTGTCAGATCTGATGATTTTTAACTTTTTCCCAGTTTGGCGCTCCGTCAATTTTACAAATTCAGCAAACTTCTCGAACACCTCTCCTTTTGTTCGTAAAAAGTAAACAAAAGTTTTTCTGGTGAGGTCATCAATGAAAGTAAGAAAATATCGTAACCCTCCGTACGACTTCTCACTCATAGGTCCACACACATCTGTATGAACTAGCTCCAAGACCTCCTTAGCCCTGCTGACACTACTCTTTGTAAATGGCTGTTTTGCCTGTTTCCCCATTACACATGCTTCGCACTCTAGCTTAGAACTTGTGCCGGAAAAACTTACCCCTTTCGCCATTTTATCCTTTAGCAAAGTAAGGTTACGTACGCCTAGATGTCCCAAACGCCTGTGCCACAATATTATTTGATCGGACGAGGTTGAAGTTAAAGCCACTTCCTGTGAACAATATTGTATTTTATACACACCATTTTCTACAGTGCCTGTATGTGAAACATCACCAGTAACCTTACATCCATCAGCTTTCATAATCTTAAAGCCTGATTTGTCGAACACAACAACTAGTTCTTTACTTACAATCGTGCTCACACTCAATAGGTTTGCTTCTAACCCAGGTACATACAGTACATTGTTAATTTTAATACCCATCTCATCATTAACCACATTACCTACTGCCTCACCATAGACCCTTTCTCCATTTGCACAAGCTACTTCTACTTTTTTATCTAGTTTCTTAAAGTCCGTTAACCACTCTCTTCTATTCGTCATATGGTTGGATGCTCCAGAGTCAAGAATCCACTCTCCGGGTCCTTGTTTCCCTGATGTAGCCATCGCCAATGCCGTCAAGGCTTCCTTCTTCTGCTTAGGGTTCTTCGGACAGTCCTTTGCTTTATGAGGTCCATCGCAGATAAAGCATTTCATCGGACGAGGTATGTTCGTGCTTCTCTGCGGACGCTTGTCTCTCTGACATTTGCTTTTTGCATGAAGTGCATTCGTTGCGGCACTAGAACCTGCTTTATATGCATCCTCCATTTGAAACAGTTTCGCCTTGACGTAATCCGTGGTTAATTCTATGTTTGTGTTCTCTATTGCAAGCCTCATGGGTTGAAAAACCTCTGTCAATCCTTGTAGCATTAAGGCTGCGAGCAACTCATCGTCTACCTCTTTGCCAAGATCACGAAGCTGCTGAGCTACTGACATCATGGCTGTTACGTAGTCTCTCACTGTAGTATATTGTTCCAGTTTCTGGCTCACCAGTTTTGACAGGAGTCTGCACCTATTATTTAGGCCCTTATCCTCGAAAGCAGCCTTTAGGGCATCCCATGCCTCCTTTGCAGACTTTGCCTGCCGAACATGTACTAAACAGTGTGGCATCACCATTAAGCAGATTTTTGCTCTGGCCTTTTGATCTCTCCTCCGACCTGATGCATCACTTACTGGTGGTGTTGTCATGGTATACTCCCACAGATCTTCGTGGATTAGGTACAACTCCATAATAAACTTCCATGTGTTGTAGTCGGCGCTACCATCCAGCTTGGTTATTGCTGGTAGGCCCGCGCTCATACCTCCTTGAGAAGTTTGTGGTCTCTCAATCCCACTGACTGTACTTACAACAGTATTTCCATCTCCAGTATCCGCCATGGTTATTTAGCGTTGCTGGCTGCCCATAACCTAATGAAGTGATTAACATCAGAGAAATTGGAAATATATTTATTGCAAAAGATTACAATGCATTTTACAAAGTAACAGTCAAAACACACGGTTTTTCTCACAAGATATTTTTTCCGACATCTCATGTCATTCTCTATTCGAAATCATTTTTCTTGTTCTGTCATGTAACTACGCAGATGACATGCATAGAGATTACAAAGTAGAACAAACTCTCTTTGCTTCAACATTTAGACGTTAGGCGCGTTGCGGAGAGGTCTGAGACACTGGAATCTGGAAAAGGTACTGCTGGGACATTCAACGATGAGGGTCTGAGTTCGAGCCCGTACATACTATCATGTACCAAATAAGGTTTTCTAACTTACGTACGTAATACCAACTGCTCTCAAACGGTTGAAAGAAAACATTGTGAGGAAACCTGCATACAAATATAACACAGTTAGAATCATAGAGTAAGAAGAGATGGCATATCGGCTTGTTTCTATAGAAAATGTTGTCGCCAACAAAGGGGGTGAAAAACGGGTGAGGGGAAGGGTTAACAACTTCCCGCTATTATGACGTCAGGCCCAGTTGAGTATCTGTGCACAGTTCGATACAACATCTCTACCCCAGGGGAGCGCATTATTTTCTCTATGGTTAGAATGCTCTACTCCAGTGCCGGATTTATATGTTTTATGAGTGTAGGCCACTTTATTTCCACCGTCCGAGCGAGCGTCCTCTGAAATCTGCCGCCCCTAGGCCGCGGCCTATACGGCCTAATAACAAATTCAGGACTGCTCTGCACGCCTTGTTACCAATCTTGTTACACGGTGCTAAAAAATTACTTTTTCTTGTGAACAAGGCGAAAATATTTGATGAGGATTATGACAGCGTTCAAACGGAGAAACATTCACTAAGGCACAGAATAGGTAATAGTATGTAGTTCTACATACAGAACGGCCACTCCCCGCCCCCCTCTGACTTCAGATACCTCACCTCCCCTCACACTCTCTGTGGTAACTTGAGGGAAGCCGAGCAAGGGAATGCAGTCAGGCGCGCGCACCCGTTGGATTTGACAACATAAAATATATTTTATTTTCCTCCTCACTGTAAAAATAAACGTTGGAAAATAATGCTAAATTCACATTTTCTGTGATTCTTTTGTCCCTGAGGGTAGGCCTGTGCCCTGCAGTAGGACGTATTCGTTCACAGACACAGGGTCCTTAATATGAGAGCACACGCGCCTTAAAACTCCTGCAAATCCCGTGGACTACATAATATGTGTACTCTAGTGTAAGGGGATGACCAGTAGGCCTAGCATGCCACCCCCGAGAAAACGATAAAAATCGAGATGTGCCTCCATCTTTATTATTTTACGTATGCAAGAAAGGGCGCGCATGACGTTTTTCTCATTTAAACGCTTTGTCGTGGGTGGCATGCTAGCCGTGCAGATCATCAAACTGAACAACTTGCTCTATGGGACCAATTCAATTCAAATATTTTTTTATTTTACACCAAAAGATATACACTAAAATACAAGAGGCAAAAAATAAGGCGGTCTAATAGCTAAGAAGCGATTTCTTCCAGACAACCCTAGGGTAGAGTGAACGAAAAAGGTAGGCGGGGGCGGACCAATATTGAAATCGCGAAAAAAAATCAGCTGTTCTAAAGGCTCGAGTAGGTTTGCAGTTTTATATGTAACAGCAGATTTTTATTGTCGCGATTTCGATGTTGGTGCCATAGAGAAAGTTGTTCAGTTTGAAGGTTTGAAGCACCCCCTTGAGTATAATATAACTAGCATATGCTCACGACTATATTCCCCGAGGGGGTAGTCAGAGATATTCTGAAACCTCAGAACATCCACATTTATAACTAGCGTATTTTGTTAACTCCCTGTATACAGGTTGTAACAAAACACCCTAGTTAAGGAGGTGCTTCAGACCATCAAACCCAAACTGAACAACTTTCACTATGGAGCCAACATCGAGATAAAATAAAAAAATCTGCTGTCCTATACATTTTAGTAGAGTCGGTACTGCACTTTTGTATGGGACAGCAGATTTTTTTATTTTTTCTCGATGATGGCTCCATAGTGAAAGTTGTTCGGTTTGATGGTCTGAAGCACCCCCTTTAGTATTACTAGGGTGTTTTGTTACACCCTGTAGAGTCGTTAACAAAAAAATATTATAAAACCCGGGCGAATCAACTAGGCACGGCACCTAGCTCGTACGTGGCTGGGAATTTGACACCCCTCCTGATCCCCCCGCGGGACTCCGCCGTCGCTGTGCGAGGCCAGTAGCATAGCATCACAGTTACCGTTGCACGTATCCCTGCACTTTAGCATTTTCGAGTTATTCTTTCCGAGTTTTTTATTCCGAGCCACGTGCGAGCCAGATGCCAAGTTAATTCGCCGCTTTGTAGGTAATTCAGGTAATGAAGAATCAAGACAAGGACTACAGTGTGACAAAATAAAATCACAATATTTATTTTGCAAACCCTTTTTATTTTCCATTGTATGACAAATTACACTGTACCTTAAACCACAGATTATTTAATAGTTACTACGTTAAACCTTAGATCAAAGTAAAATTAATGGATGAGGCAAAACAATTGACAGTTAAATATGTACCACGATGACAGACAAGTGTGCTTGTGAGTGTGCTAGTTTGTATGGACCAAGTGTGTAGTAATTTTGACATTTACAACTGCTGAACTCGGCAAATAAGATTCAAAAATCGCACTTCAGACCAAAAAAAAATCTACGGCTCCATACGTTTGAGTCTAGTAGGTATTTGCAGTTTAGTATGGAACAGCAGATTTTTTGGTTCTTTCTGACATACTTACTTTTCCTTGCACCCTGAATAAAATATGGCTATGTAGGTAATCATTCATTACTTTCGATAAGCATACATTTATAATCGTTACCAAAAAAGTAATTGAGTAATTGCAAATAATAGGGAGTCGCGTGGCTAGAGGGCTTTCGAGTGGACGTCTGTCGTTGGCTCGCGATTTAAGTAGCCACGCGGCTCCGCCATTTTATGGCGGTTTCGAGTGTTTGTTTTTGTATAAAAACAGGGCTTCGAGATCGCCATATCCAATTACCGTACAACGTCAAGCACTAAATTGGGCTATGTAGGTAATCATTCATTACTTTCGATAAGCATACATTTATAATCCTTACCAAAAAAGTAATTGAGTAATTGCAAATAATAGGGAGTCGCGTGGCTAGAGGGCTTTCGAGTGGACGTCTGTCGTTGGCTCGCGATTTAAGTAGCCACGCGGCTCCGCCATTTTATGGCGGTTTCGAGTGTTTGTTTTTGTATAAAAACAGGGCTTCGAGATCGCCATATCCAATTACCGTACAACGTCAAGCACTAAATTGGGCTATGTAGGTAATCATTCATTACTTTCGATAAGCATACATTTATAATCCTTACCAAAAAAGTAATTGAGTAATTGCAAATAATAGGGAGTCGCGTGGCTAGAGGGCTTTCGAGTGGACGTCTGTCGTTGGCTCGCGATTTAAGTAGCCACGCGGCTCCGCCATTTTATGGCGGTTTCGAGTGTTTGTTTTTGTACAACAACAGGGCTTCAAGATCGCCATATCCAATTACCGTACAACGTCAAGCACTAAATTGATCTTTTTAAACTAGATATTGTCAAAATCCACCAAGGAAACGCCATTAAACAAAAATAGAATAGAATTGCAAATAATAATAATTACATTATGCCCAAAATTGCTTCACAGTAAAGAAGTTATTAAGTATAATTTGCGCGAGTTTAGGCGAGCCCGCTGTATGTAACATCTAAAGCCGGGTCCGCTGCGCCATGTTATAATGTTTGCTAACATCGTTTTCTAACTTTCCCCTCCCCCGCAGGCGAACGCGGGTGATGTTTTCCGATGCAAATGGATAACATCACCCGCGTTCGCGGGGTTCGCGTTAGAAAACAATGTTAGCAAACACGATAACATGGCGCAGCGGACCTCGCTTTAGATAAACAGCACAAACGCTGCACAGCAGTACAAATTAGATAAGTATTCAGTATTCAGTATTCAGTATTTATTTGCAGTATCACAATAATGAAGTACATACTCACGTGTAACACAAGATCTTATTAAATTATTGTGACGCCCTGTTAGGGCATGGCAATATAATTGCAGAGGGCCTGAAAGTTTTATAACAATTACAATTGTCTACTTAATTATTAGTTTAAGTAATAGAGATGTCGACGTTAACGTCAAGAGCCTAAAATATTAGAACATTGTTGTCCTGGAAAAAATCATTAAGGTTGTAGTAACTTTTTGAAATGAGGAAGCTTTTTAGTTTTTGTGCAAAAGAATTCTTTGTCTCAATTTTTTTAATTTCATTAGGGATAGCGTTAAATATTTTAATTGCCATTAAGTGGGGTCCAGATGCGAGTAATTTTAGTTTTGAGAAGGGTTTTTTTAGTTGGTTTTGGGTACGATTATTTCTTTTTATTGTTTTAACTGAGGAGTACAGGGTTTCGTGGGTCCTGACAAATTTACATGCCTCTAATATATAGATTGATGTTAGTGTGAGTATACCATGTTTTATAAAATACGGTTTGCACGATTCCATTTGATCAATATTAGTTAGAATTCGAATACATTTTTTCTGTTGAATAAAAATCTGATCGATGTCAGTGCATGGACTCTTGTATGGACATCATCATGTATGGACTCTTGTGTAAAGTGATTGTTACTAGTTTATTTTATTGAAGCGTCAATGTATGCAAAGTACGCGTAGCTAAAAGAAGCCGCAAAAAGTGGCAGAAATGTTTGTTGGTAGAATTCTACTAACAAACATTTCTGCCACTGTTTGCGGGGGGCGAGGTAACATGAAATCCGCAACTTTAGATTTTATCGCCCATAGGCAGCTGCGTACTTTGCCTCTATGGTTAATCCGGCACTGCATCCATCTATCAAATATCGCGTAAATAGAAAGAGAGCGGATACATCGGTAAGGCTAAAGATTTTTTTTTTGGTCTTCAGTGAGACTTATAAACCCTTTCGGAACATGACATCCTTTTCATAAAATACTAGTTCCCAAAAAATCCGTTCCTAACTTATCCGTTTCTTTGAAGATACGTTTTTCAATAGACTGTTACCTGGCACCACCAGTATCCTGGCACCTAATACTGTAAAGTTAATTACTTATTACATACTCAAAGAGAGAGATCGTAGTTAATTATTTTCTAGGCAGATGGGTTTTTGAGTGACTTGTTAAATTACTCTTTTGATTAGTCTTGTACTCACACTCGGAACACGAATAAGGTTTCTCACCAGTGTGAGTACGTAAGTGTATCGTTAGATTATATTTAGAATCGCATTTGTATTTGCAGTGAGAGCATGCATGCGGTTTATCGTCATCATTTGTGTCAATGCGTAAGTGATTTGTACGCAGATGGGTTTTTAAATGACTTGTTAAGTTACTCTTTTGATTAGCCTTATAGTCACATTCTGAACACGAATACGGTTTCTCACCAGTGTGAATACGTAAGTGTTTTGTTAAATCATATTTAGAAACGCTTTTATACCCACAGTAAGAGCATGAATGCGGTTTATTATCGTAATCAGTGTGAATACGTAAGTGATTTGCTAGACTAGGTTTACTTATGCATTTGAAATCACACTGAGAACACGAAAAGGGTTTCTTTCCACTGTGTGTAAACGAGTGTCTCGTTAAAAGTTTCTTGGTGGCAAATTTGTAATCGCACTCAGAACACGAATATCGTTTTTCACCGGAGTGATGAACTAAGTGATTTGATAGTTCGTCTTTTCTTGCACATCTATACTCACACTCTGAACACGAATACGGTTTTTCACCAGTGTGAACACGTATGTGGCTTACAAGATGACTCTTATAAGCACTTCTGTAATCACAGAGAGAACACGAATATTTTTTTTCACCATTATTGTGAATTCGTGATAGGTGATTTGACAACTCACCTTTTGAAACACATTTGTAATCACATTGAGAGCACGAATATGGTTTTTCACCAGAGTGTAGAAACATGTGTCTTGATAAATTAGTCTTTTGATGACATTTGTAATCACACTGAGAGCACGAATATGGTTTCTCACCTGTATGAATACTTAAGTGTCTTGTTATATTATTCTTTACATGAGTCTTGAACTCACAGAATGTACACGAATACGGTTTTTCACCAGTGTGATTATGTAAATGTCTTGTTAAATTTCTCTTAACATTTGTTGTGTACTCGCATAAAGTACATGAATATGGTTTTTGACTAGTGCGTTTTGTATTTGTTTTTATATTTGTGGGCCAATTCTTTTCAACAAAGAACACAACATTAGAGATGATTCCTTCAGTATTATCTTCTTTCTTTACGTTCTCAGGTTTCACTTGGTCTGTCTCTTTAACTGTTGTCTCAAGTTTTGGTGTCTTGGGTATGGGTACATCTGAAATTATAATTAACATTATACACCACTAGTTTTTAGGGTTCCGTACCCAAAGGGTGAAAACGGGACCCTATTACTGAGCCTACGTTGTCCGTCCGTCCGTCCGTCTGTCCTACCTATTTAGGACTGTAACTTTTGAACCGTAATAGCTAGATAGTTGACATTTTCTCAGATTTTGCGTTATTGCGGCGGATTTGTTAACAAATAATAAAAATGTCAAAAAGTTAAAAATTAAGGGGGGTTTTCAATAAGAAACTAGTATTTATCAACGTTTCTTCATCACGCTCTATCGTCGAAACAGTAATACATACAAGCGTCAAACTTAGTGTGATTATAGAGCAAACTCTACAGAATAACAACAAATACTAAAAACCGGCCAAGTGTGAGTCGGTCTCGCGCTAAAGGTCCCAGACAAAAAAACTTTTTTTTTTCTAAGTAATAATGTTGTGTTCTGTGGTGGTGCGGTACGGAACCCTCGGTGCGCAAGTAGCCCGACTCGCACTTGACCGGTTTTATTAATTTGACTTGAGTATCTAGCTCAAGGCTGCCCACTGCTCAGGCCCATGGAACACTTTGGGGCCCGCAGATTATAATTTGCCCGCCAACAGAAGCAATAAAAAAAATGGCAATAACATTAGTGTTCACTAATGTTTTATTGCTATTAATTGCTGTTTTGCACTCCGGGCAGGCAAAAGACAGTGAAACCCTAATAATTTCTAAACTAAAAAGCATTTGGTTTATTAAATGACTTTGATTTGTTTAAATACAAGTAATCAAACAATTAAAAGTCATTTAGTGAACAAAATGCTTTTAGTGAACAAAATGCTTTTAGTTTAGAAGTTATTATGTATGGCTTAACTGTATTTGTGTCTACCCTGAGTGCACGCTCCTGTAGAGTTGCTGATGGTCAACTGAAAGTTGGTGAATTTGTTTGCGCTCTTTGTATTTTAACCGACGAAAACAAAAACAAAAAACGGAGGAGGTTCTCAATTCAGTGCGAATATTTTTTGTTTTTTCGTGATGGATTAGGGTGATTCTTAAAACATGAACATTTGAAGTACGGGACAGCATTTCAAATGTTTATGTTTCTCTTAAAAACATCTACAGTTCTTTTTCAGATTTTTTAAAAATGTTTTAGGGGTCGCTACCGGCTATGAAATTGTAGGCTTTTATAAAAAAACGAGATTTTGCTCGCGACTTCGTTCGCCCGGTTTCCGTCATTATAGCAAAATAAAATATTAACCAGTTTATAAATCTAATCACAAGCATTTAGACGCAAAAAGTTTCATCAAAAGCGGTCTAGTAGCTTTTACGCGTTGCTCGAACAAACACAGACATCTAGTTTTTATAATAGTGTAGAAAACTAGATTTTGCCCGCGACTTCGTACACACCGGTTCCCGTTATAGTAGCAAGATAAAAAATATACCGATTATTTTTTTAAGGGACTTTTATACAGAAACACATTTTGTACATGTCAGTCCCATCGTACCTTATGTCTAGACTTTACCTACTCTAATTCTAATTCAAATTTACTTAAGGCGGTTGCAGAGGGGTCAATTTTATATAAAACTCTGACGCACAATACGCATAGACGGTATTAATATAAGTAACTTTGTATATGTGAAAAATTGTTTAGAAAATCTAGATGTCGCATATCAAATAACATTTGCAATTTATAATATAATTACGAAGATATAAAGCTTTAAAATTTTTCAAATTTTCATAGCTATACAGGGTGAAATTGAAATCAATCGACAAAATTTAAGAGAGTGTTATACTCGAGATATGGCTGGTTTTAAAAATAGATTTAGACCAAATTAAATAACGTCCGAGATTTTAAAATATCGTAATTATTAATTGTGGCTGATTTAATTTGTGACTGACTGTACAGATGCGCGGCCGATACGCGGCGAGCGAGAGTGAGCGGTACGAAACAATAGCGCCATCTGTTGAGTTTTGGCGAATTTAAGCATTTAAAGCACGATATTTTTATGGTATAAGAATCAATGGTAGGTATACCATTGTCCGTTAAGTACTAAAAGAAAATGTCCTTACCTTATTTTAACAGATGTTCAAAGTGACCGCTGTTTGTGATTTACAGCTTCAAATGCACTGACATTTTTTTCTCTCAGTTCACTCACTGTGGTCGATTCAGTTTCATACACACATCTTTTAATTTCCCCCCACAAATAAGGGATGATACTTGAGAAGCAGGGTGCATCTTGCGATAGCGTCTTTGCGTTTCACGAAGCCTCCGTGTTTCTCACTAATAAATTATCACCATATCCAAAAAACTGCAGATTTGTGTACGACTTTTTTTTACAAATTCAGGTTGAACCTAATACGACACTGCACTGAAATCCAAGTTCCGAAACGTAAGCGGGCACTGATTGATTACAGAGCGCGGTAACCTCTTAATCAGATCGCGACCAAACGGAAACTGTTTTTGTTTTGTTTGCCTGAGGCGCGTGCGACCTTGCCGAGCGGTGGGGATGCGCTCGCTAGAGTTGTACGGGGGTGCTCCGCCTGCGAGGGGATGGACGTTGACCGGGCCGCCCCGGCCGGTGGAAATGTACAGTTCGAATGAGAAAATGTTTATTTAAGGAATTATTTAATTTTAATTTAAAAAACATTTTTTTTATTTAAAGTGTGTATGACACAGAGCGTTTATTATGAACCCCTTCTGAATGTTTTGGCATGCTTAGAATGTCTTTTATTTTCATAATTTAGATTTCAAGAAAACCCTGCAATATAAGATCTAAACCAGGAGTACAACTCGCCACCAAAATTTGTCGAATGTCTTCGATTTCACCCTGTATACAGGGTGTAACAAAACACCCTAGTAATATACTTAATGCTTCAGACTATCAAACTGAACAACTTTCACTATGGAGCCAACTTCGAAATCGCGAAATAAAAATCAGCTGTCTCATACAAAACTGCAATACCGGCTCGACTCAAATGTATGGGACAGCAGATTTTTTTTATTTTTTCTCGATTTTGGCTCCATAGTGAAAGTTGTTCAAGTCGATAGTCTGAAGCACTTCCTTCAGTATGGGTAATTCTTATTCTTACGAAAAATAGTGTCTTTCGTGAGAATTGGTTAGCTGGGCGAAGTCACTCTTGTTTATTTTTCCAATTATAATAGTAATTAACTTTATTTACTATACTGAAAGCTTAATTACTCATAAAATATACAGCTGTTGGATTTACACATACAACTATGACCAAAATGTCACAGCCATGCTGTGTCCGCTCACCGAAATATTCTAAAAAAAAATTTTTTCTGAATTCCTTTTCGATTTATTGGAAATAAATGCATTGCCATTCATTTTATGTGCGTTCAACTTATCACAAAATAAATTGATTGTTTCGTTTTGGTAATAAGTGTAAAATATAAAACTTTATAAAGTGTGTCCGAAAAAAAATTATCACAGCCATGCCACAAAATAATTTTTCTTCTAAAACGGTAGAAACGTAAGATAATTAAAAGCCGGTATCACTATATATTTTTCTTCTTTGGCAACATTCTAGGCCTCCCCTTTCCCGGACGGCGTGAATAGCGAAGTGAATATAAAAAATAGTTTTTGTGTTTTATTTTGAAAAGTGACAATCTAAACCTGTCCAGGCCGTGCCCGAATTATAAAAGGTAAGTACAATTGTAATGCTGGTGTTTTTTTTATGAATTGTGAACTAAACTAAATAGTTTCTGCTAAAAGTAAGATATTGCAAAGAACTCATCTAGTTTTTAAGTTATGTCGGACACGGCACGAAAATGTCACGACCAAGGCAGTCACAACCATGGCTTTTTGATACCATGGCTTTTTGAGACCATGGCTGTGACAAAAATGCATGGTTGTGACGTATCTAATATTAATTATTTTTGATACCAGCAGTGGAGGATATTGTGAGATCGAATGACTTTGTTTATCTGATGTAGAATTTCTTATTGTTTTAGATGCCACCGAATAAAAACAACACACAAAGTATTGGGGACAAAAGAAAAGCTGAAATGTCATCAACAGTCACAGCCATGCTGCTCAATGTCACAACCATACCTTTGCACCCCATTTTCAACCCCTTGCAAAGGTTTTTAAGCGTGACCTTGTATATTGAAAACCATTATTTTGGATACACTTTAGAATACATGAGTAAAAATTAAAAATATTGTAAAAAAATAAAAATTCTTTTTTTTTTCTTTTCCGTAAGAAATACCCGTATTACTAGGGTGTTTTGTTACACCCTGTATCTTCGAAATTATATTAATAATTGCAAATGTTATTTGATACGTGACATCTAGATTTTCTAAACCTTTTTTTTCATATATAAAATATTACTTTTATTAATTCCGTCTACGCGTATTGTGCGTCAAACGTTTGTATGGACTGAAACCATCTTAACGAGACACTGATGAGTTTGCAAAGGCGAAAACTTTCCTAACAGCATCAGAACTTGGTGATGCTATGATGTCATGAAACATGCCCACATGTATGCTTTAAGGTACATAAATTTCATCAAAATCGGTTCAGTAGTTTTTATGTGACAGTCATACAAATACTAATTAAAATAGTGAAAATGCCAGTTTTTGTTATAGCATCACCTAAAAACTACTTGACCGATTTTGACAAAATTTATTGTATTTTAAAGCTTATAATTAGACTTAAAAATGTATATATTTTTATCTTGCTACGGTGACGAAAATTGGTGCGGTCGAAGTTGAGGGCAAAATCTAGTTTTTTATAAAACCCCATAATTTTAAAAATTACTGTAGATGTTTTTAAGAGAAACACAAGAGAGTTTTTGTGAGAGATCTGGGCAGGAGGATGGTAGAAAGTGGCAGCGATGTCCGCTCAGGGTCATATCTGGTGCAGAGGATTTCATTGGCCATCCAGCGCGGGAACGCAGCTGGTGTGATGGGATCCTTTGTGCCGGGTACATTTAATGACGAGAGGCCCATTTAGTGTGTGCATTTCGGTTTTTTTTTTCCTGTAATTTCTTGTGTTTTTGACTGTACTCCTTTGGACGAGGCATGTTGCTGAATTTAAAATAGATTGTTTGGAATTTTTTTGTAATTTATTATTGTAATTTGTGACATTGTTACGTAATAAATATATTGTGATCTGTGGATGAAATCAACAGAGAAACACAATCGTTTGAAATGTTGTCCCGTACAAAATATGAATGTTGATGTTTTCAGAAGCACCCTAATGGCGATGGTGATGTATGAACATGCTTTTATAATAATAGCTAGTATCTGAATAATCTATGAATAAAGCCTGTGGACACGAACATAAACACAACCAAGTTCATGATATACCACTAACCTTCAGGACAATACGTCACATCAACTTCTTGAAGCACCACAGGTCCAATAACCATTTCTTCTTTGATCACATGATCTGTATACAAGTCTCTCTCACTCTCTACCTCATTGTCTGATTCATTTTCTGCTTTTATTTCTACTTTTATATCAGTTACATCTTCCGTAGATGTATTTTCAGCATTCATTTTAGTGACAGGAATCCAACCAATATGTCTGTATCAAAACAACATGTTACAGCTCCATCAGATGAGCGATGATTCTGTCAATGTAGAGGTAAGAAACAGCACTGTAGGTAGTTCCAAACTAAGTCAGCTGATAACGTCGTGGTTCAACAATGAGCATCTAAAAAGGACAGCACAGATTAGTACCATAACAAACAGAAAATTAATATGTCGTAGGCAATAATATGAAGTCGTTACAAGCGACTAGACTACGTCATTACGAGTGAGACCGCACGTTGTTCATGCGAACACGTGTTCACAGCATGTGCACCGAGTAGTAGGGCGAGCTTTCACTTCCCTACCACTTTACTATAAAAGCGAGCGCTCTGTCTACCTGGCACGCATTCTATTACCGACCGTCTCGGTGCACGGACTGTAGTCTCACTCCACTTTATATTTGGATTATTGTTAATATTAATTTTAAATAATTAATTTGATAATTACTGAAATAGTAATAAACTATTGCTGATTCAAATATGAACCGGTTTTAATCATGGATAGCTAAGACCAACCATGACCCCCTGTTATAAACCTACAAATACCTATTACAAATGTCTAAGTTTGGATGTTTAGATGATTGTCACTCAATTATGCATAAACAGCTGAAGGGATTTCGAAGAAATTTGGCATGTAGATAGAATATGTTCTGGATTAACATATAGGAAAGGCCCACGCAGACGGAATCGAGGGCAATAGCAGGTACAAAATAAGTCAAAAACTATGATGGTTCAGGCTAGGAATGAGAGAGGCTCGGACATCGATATACCCTGGGATGTACCTCCTCCCTCATCAGGGGATCATTGTCGTTCATCTCATATCAATATCACAGACAGTTACCTGTAAACCATCACCCAATGCACAGCGGTTAAATAATCTGTAATATCTCGGGCACGCGTGATAGGTTCCTTCACAGCAAATATTAACATTAAAACAACATAATAAATATACTTACAGAGACCATAGACGAAGAATTTTTCGCTTACAGAGTCCTATCGAACTGAAACGGTCTACTAATTCGCTGGAATTTTTGTTATTTGCCGTTATTTGCTGGAAAATAGGAAACGAAATACAATCAATACAGCACTGACAGCACTAATCAGCGTGACCACTTTTTTTTTCAGAGAATCTACCAAAACTACTAAAATCTACCAAGTCTTATTTCAAATTCTACTTAAATTCTACCAACTAATATTTATGCCGTTTCAGATGGTTGAAATGTAATATAAAACACTTTTATGAACAAAATATTAACATTATTATCTAAACGCTCATCATTACTCATGTTATTTTCGCATTTTTGTATAATTTTGTATCTGTTATCATCATTTTGTAACATGGATGCTTCAATTTCCAAAAAAATCTAAATAAATATTAATTGGTCGTCCCTATGCAAGTTTAAAGTTGGTACAGTTTTCTTTGTCTTATAAACCCTCTTTTGTATAAAACAACATGATTTGATAAGATTAATATTGCTGCAAACCACTAAAGGTTTATTAGAAGTTCCAGAAAGCCCACTGCAATGGTTTTCTCAGCTATTTGTATTGCCAGCTTTGATTTTTTTGACTGAATCCTTGCATTTTGGATAAAATTTTCGAATACCGAATTTCTACCAAAATCTACTAAACAATTTCCCACTACTAAATTATCGTTTTCTTTGCCCTAAATCTACCAAAAAAGTAGAAATCTACTAAAAGTGGTCACACTGGCACTAATGACTTTTTTTTAAAATATTATGTTGTTGTTGTTGTTCAGTTCAAGGTGTGGGGAACTACTACAGATGGTCAGCACCCACAAGTTATAGCAAAGATGCCAACAGATGGCGATACCGGCGCTCGCGGAAATATGCCCCATACAAAGACAACGTTCATCGTAAATACGTAACTCGTAACCTGCTACAAATAAGGTTCACAATCGAATGCAAGACATAAATAGCGCAAGAGAAATAATCACAGAGATTCGATATATATACAAGGTCCAACTAAGAACTGTTGGACCACGGCCGGTCCCCAGGCATCACACCTAGCCAGAAGTGCGATTTTTGAAAATCATACGAGCGACTTGGCAGTAGAAAGATGCATAATCTCCATAGTAATTTTGACATTTTCTACTGCCAAGTCGCTCGTATGATTTTCAAAAATCGCACTTCTGGCGGAAGTACTTCCCTTTTCAATGGAGACATTCCCAAGTAGCACCTCCATAAGGTAAAGGGTATATGGTAAATCGCATACAACCGATGTCTTCAATAAAGTTCATTAACGCAAAACTAGAAAATAGTTTGTTTAGAATCGAGAGCAGAATCGAATTATCATGGTTTCAACATAGGTAATTTTTTTCAAAATTTCAAATAATTTTTTTGTAAAATTTAAAATTTACTAAACCCGATGTCAACCCACCCCACGGGCACACTCACCCTACTTACTACCAAAACAAGATTATTAAAATGTATCCATAAGTACGTTAGCGCTTTCATTCATTGCTGAAATGATAACAAATCATTTTTGCCTCTGAACTTAAAATGCGAATAACTTTAAGTTTTAACTATCAAAATAATGAAATTATTGTTTCAATCAAATTCTTTTGTTATAAATCAGTTGGGGTGTATGAGGTTTTGCGCTAATTTATTAACACGTTGTATAAACAATATTTGATAAAATATGTAGACTCGATTTTTTTCGAAAAGTCAATGGGAACTAGCCCTTACAGCCGATGTTTTTCATTGAAACTAACGTGGTTCAAACATTCCAATGTTCAAGTGAGTTTTACGTGTAATAGCCACGAAAAAGTAGTTTCGAAAATTGAGAAACAAAGCGCGTCCTTTTCTTCTCCTTTCCCGCGCAAAACTCCCACCGTGTGCCCACAACGGTGGATCCGCAGTAGCAAAGATTTATAATCCTGCGCTGCAGGCACGGTGGGGATGCCCACAACCCTAATTGAGGTCGATAGGATTTCAAGCTTTAAAAGCTTTATCAAAATCGGTTCAGTAGTTTTGAATCTACCTATAGATGTGATGTGTGACACACATTTACTTTTGTGAGCAAACGGACCGGATTAATATTTAACAGTTAGGGTCCAAAATGGAACGAAAAAGTTATTTCGATTTTTAGAAAAATCTGTGTATTATTTTACTCACAACGATTAAGAATAGACCTTTAACTAATGAACAAAAAGGGATCAAACAAAGATAAGGATCAAACATAGGGATCAAATTATTTACCATTAAACCTAAAATATTTGCGTGTTTACAAAACACAATGTGCCCCAGCAGGTAAAATAAATAGCAAATAAATAGCGAAATATTGAAAAAAATAATTTAAATAAATATTTACCAAGCCTATACTTGCTAAAGAGGGTACTGTAGAATACTCCTTTCTACTAAGGGTTGGTTGAGGTTGATGTATATAATGAAACACAGATATAGTCTTCACTAGTTAATGTGACTAGCACACGTCCGCGCAGCACGGCGGTCGGTGCACGAATACCGAGCGAATGCACGATAGATATTCACCACAGACCGCGTCCGCCGATAGACGGCGCTACCGGCGCTTTCCACATTAACTACTCTTTATTGCTGTACACTACATCTCTTTCTTGTTTTAATTTATTTTTTACCTTTACTCGAATCTACCACCGCTTCGGAATGTATAGCCCGTGGAGAAGAAGCGGCGCAAGAAACTCCACAGTTTAGCTAATCTCTTAAATCTTATTACAATACAGTGTTGACTGTTATCAAAGCTATTACATCAAACAAATTACGAATTACTTATTGAGACTAATTTGTTTACAGAAAATAGATATTTATCAAATATTGATCTGAAATTGTCAAACACCAAATTCAACGATAAACAATGTTTATGGAAATTACAATCTCATTATATTAACACATTTGAGTTATTGTTACTTCTGTTCTATACTATCCCTTCCCTGTAAAAATATTTTTCTATTGATAGGTAGGTAAGTAAACCTACAAAAATAACGTTCCATAGATCTTTATTATCTCTTATTTATTTATTTTGGCTAACTACTAGTCAAAGTCACTGCTTCGAGATCGTATCCATTACCGTTTTATTAAATTAAGGAGGTAAGGACAAAAGAGTGAATCTGTGATAAGCACATACACTTATGCATTCAAAATATTCTGGCGGGTGCCAGCCATTGCAATAAAGCACTCACAGCTATTTTATTTGCATGACCCTTTAGCTTTTGCTAACAATTTGATAGTTGCATGGCTCTGTAACCCATATCATTTTATTGTTGCATGATATTTTAGCTTTCGCTAACAACTTCATAGTTGCATGGTCTTATAACCCATATAATTTTACAGTTTCATGAATGCTGATATAACGCTGACTGACAACAATATTAAGTAAGGTACACTAGGTCGCTTTCGTTACCAGCTATGTTCAGTAGTTACCTTTAGTTAGTCGACTAGACTAGTTTTGAGAAATCAGCAGTTTCAATTTAATGGACCCGTTTAATATGTAGATACTATTTTACGAACCATACAGTTATATCATTTGGTAGGCTTTAAAAAAAAATGCTATTTTTAATTACAATTTACATGAATTAAGTGCAACTAAGAAGAAGAAGTGCAACTGTTGTTTAAACTTAATTGCCTGGCGTCATATTATTACAGAACTGCAAATCATTTTGTTTTTTGACTTGCTTGCACTGAAATTATGTTCTTTATTTAAAATATTATGAATTTATGATTAACCGATTTGGTTCAAGTACAGTATAGTATACTTTAACACATACAAATGATTAAATTAACAGTGCAGTGCCTGCAGTGATTAGGTAAGATACATATTTTATCTATACAAAGAAGAAAGTGCAGTAAGTCATTAATTCCTTTAGAGTTATTCATAGCGTAGCTACTCACAATAATTAATGTCAATGGAATGACCAACTACAAGCTGCTAATAATTACTTATTTGACTTGTCATCTGAATTACCAACTACGAGCTGCTTATAATTATTTATTTGACTTGTCATTTGAATGACCAACTACAAGCTGCTGATAATGAAATAACAGTTTTTTTTTTCAATTGAATGACCAGCTGCAAGTTGCTAATAATTATTTTATTTATTTGACTTGTCATCTGAATGACCAACTACAAGCTGCTGATAGTAAATTTGATAGCATTTGATGCCCAGCTAAAAGTTGCAAATGTCAATTGAATGACCAGCTACACGTTGTAAATGTCAATTAAATGAACAGCTGAAAGTTGCTAATGTCAATTGAATAACCAGCTACAAATTGCTAATGTCAATTAAATGACCAGCTGAAAGATGCCAATGTCAATTAAATGACCAGTTGAAAGATGCTAATGTCAATTGAATGACCAGCTACAAGTTTCTAATGTCAATTGAATAACCAGCTAAAAGCTGTCTATGTCAATTGAATGACTGAATGACCAGCTACAAGTTACTATGTCAATTAAATGACCAGCTGAAAGATGCCAATGTCAATTGAATTACCAGCTACAAGTTTCTAATATCAATTGAATGACCAGCTGAAAGATGCAAATGTCAATGGAATGACCAACTACAAGCTGCTAATAATTACTTATTTGACTTGTCATCTGAATGACCAACTACGAGCTGCTTATAATTATTTATTTGACTTGTCATTTGAATGACCAACTACAAGCTGCTAAAAATGAAATAACAGTTTTTTTTTCAATTGAATGACCAGCTGCAAGTTGCTAATAATTATTTTATTTATTTGACTTGTCATCTGAATGACCAACTACAAGCTGCTGATAGTAAATTTGATAGCATTTGATGCCCAGCTAAAAGTTGCAAATGTCAATTGAATGACCAGCTACAAGTTGCTAATGTCAATTAAATGAACAGCTGAAAGTTGCTAATGTCAATTGAATAACCAGCTACAAATTGCTAATGTCAATTAAATGACCAGCTGAAAGATGCCAATGTCAATTAAATGACCAGCTACAAGTTTCTAATGTCAGTTGAATGACCAGCTAAAAGCTGCCAATGTCAATAGAATGACCAGCTGAAAGATGCTAATGTCAATGGAATGACCAACTACAAGCTGCTAATAATTACTTATTTGACTTGTCATCTGAATGACAAACTACGAGCTGATTATAATTATCTATTTGACTTGTCATTTGAATGACCAACTACAAGCTGCTGATAATGAAATAACCGTTTTTTTTTTCAATTGAATGACCAGCTGCAAGTTGCTAATAATTATTTTATTTATTTGACTTGTCATCTGAATGACCAACTACAAGCTGCTGATAGTAAATTTGATAGCATTTGATGCCCAGCTAAAAGTTGCAAATGTCAATTGAATGACCAGCTACAAGTTGCTAATGTCAATTAAATGAACAGCTGAAAGTTGCTAATGTCAATTGAATAACCAGCTACAAATTGCTAATGTCAATTAAATGACCAGCTGAAAGATGCCAATGTCAATTAAATGACCAGCTGAAAGATGCTACTGTCAATTGAATGACCAGCTACAAGTTTCTAATGTCAATTGAATAACCAGCTAAAAGCTGCCCATGTCAATTGAATGACTGAATGACCAGCTAAAAGTTACTATGTCAATTAAATGACCAGCTGAAAGATGCCAATGTCAATTGAATGACCAGCTGAAAGATGCTAATGTCAATTGAATGACCAGCTACAAGTTTCTAATGTCAATTGAATAACCAGCTAAAAGCGGCCTATGTCAATTGAATGACTGAATAACCAGCTACAAGTTGCTAATGTCAATTAAATGACCAGCTGAAAGATGCTGATGTCAATTGAATTACCAGCTAAAAGTTTCTAATGTCAATTGAATGATCAGCTAAAAGCTGCCTATGTCAATTGAATGACCAGCTGAAAGATGCTAATGTCAATTGAATGACCTGCTACTAGTTTCTAATGTCAATTGAATGACCAGCTAAAAGCTGCCAATGTCAATTGAATGACCAACTACAAGTTTCTAATGTCAATTGAATGACCAGCTAAAAGCTGCCAATGTCAATTGAATGACCAACTGTACGTTGCTAATAACTGTTTGTTGTACATGGCAAAGCACTAACCATTAACATTACAAGCTGACAATATGAGAGTAATCACCCTGACCATTTCAAACCTCTTAGCTATTAATTGGAGACATTTTCTCTTTATTAAGCACTAAAGCAAGGAGGTATGGTTCAATCGGCGCCTTAGCAGTCGTCCTGTTGAAGGCTGATTTTTCTGTGACATCTAGGAACATACAATCTGCGAACAAAATTGTTAACCAGTATTATCGGTTTGGTTATGAATGTTATGATGCTTGAATATGATATAGTTATTAATCTTCTCTCAACTGAGATGAGCGTTTCTTGTTAAAATGTGAGTAGGTATTTCAAGAAATACTAAATTTAATATGAAATCACCTGATCATTTTCTGGTCCTTTTTGATACTTTTTGTAAATAATTGTCTGAATTAACATTGATCCTTAAAATATAAAATTCCTTGCTCAAATAGCCAAAGAAACTAATTAGTTTCACCTGGAGTGATTACATCCATAATTATGACATTAACAACAATGTTGCAAAGATAAGATCAACGTAATGTTACCGAATTGAAGTTCTATAAAGTATAGATTACGTCAAACAAGTTCCGGTAACAAATAGGATGATGATGATGATTGGCAATTATGTTGGTACTATTGATGTTTGTATTGAAATATTTTCATGAACTAGTACCACCAAATAAGCTCCGAATGTGTTGTATATTATTATTGTTCTCGCATACCTACACTGAGAATGTCCAATAAGTAAAACGTTTAAAACGTAAAACTTTGGATTTCAACTTAAAGTTTTTGTGACATCAGAATGTTCGTTACGCCGAATGTTCGTTACGTCGAATGTTCGTTACGCCGAATGTTCGTTACGCCGAATGTTCGTTACGCCGAATGTTCGATGTTCGTTATGCTGAATGTTCGTTACGCCGAACATCCGTTACGCCGAACATCCGTTACGCCGAATGTTCTATACGTAGAATGTTCGGTACGCATAATGGTAATAAGTAACTTTTATTAGAGACCATTACAACTACGAAGTACGACAATTACTTAAAAATGACAATGCGTCAATATAAGTATAAAAAACAATTGGAATAAACTCACTTGGCATATCTTGGTTACCTAATCCTGTTCGTCTCGAATGAAGACACTATTCTTAACCTTTGGTATGCCAGAACGCGGATCAGCATGATGAAAACCATTTATTTCTATTGTGTCTGGTTTTTCCGGCATACGAGAGGTTAATGGGCGTATTTTGGATACCTATTAGGCCATAATGACGGACTACAAGCATGCATTAGTATATGCTCACGACTACACTCCCCGAGGAGCAGTCAGAGACTCCAAAACCCCAGGACACCCTTGCCCCACCAGCACCGAAACTCCGTCCAGTCACGTGTAACGAGCAGTGAAACTGGAGCTACGGACTACGAGGCCCTTTTATATTTGCGGAATGCTTTGAATAAATTCTTTTAATCGTGTAAAGTAATACAGAATGATTACGTGACCTTAAAGATTGATGTCCGCAGCTGGCGTACATTTGTCCATCCTAGGCGCGTGTTGTCCCACTCCTTACTCCTGTCTGGTCTACCCTCTTTCCTCCAGCATCAGCATTCGATGGTCGACATGTGGGAAAAGAAATACAGTATGTAGATAATTCCAAATAAACGATTTAAAATCGGCACAAAAAACTATTTTTCCTTTTCTTTTGAAATATATTTTTATCACTGTGAACTTTAGGCAAAAATAAAGCAACGCTAGCAGACACCAGATAATTAAGATAATTCCCAATAAACGATTTAAAATCGGGACAAAACTATTTTTACTTTTCTTTTGAAATATATTTTAACACTGTGTAACTTTTTAGGCAACAAACAAAGCAACGCTAGTAGAAACCGTCTTCGATTGTGTTTAAATAAATCGCTTAGCTTCCTTAAAGGAACAGTGTAATTTTATTTCGTAGGCACCGTTTGCATTTTTAAATTTTCAACTCTCAACAAACTGATAAGCACTTTACTCACGTGAATTTCGAATCCCGGCGTCGCCAATGTAGAATACTCCTTTCTACTAAGGGTTGGTTGAGGTTGATGTATATAATGAAACACAGATATAGTCTTCACTAGTTAATGTGACTAGCACACGTCCGCGCAGCACGGCGGTCGGTGCACGAATACCGAGCGAATGCACGATAGATATTCACCACAGACCGCGTCCGCCGATAGACGGCGCTACCGGCGCTTTCCACATTAACTACTCTTTATTGCTGTACACTACAGGTACCATTGTGCTGCCCTCAATCGTATTTTTTTTATTTCTCAACAATTAAACAACATTTCCAAGAAGAACAAGAAACAAGAAAGAATGTCACATTGTAGTCCTCTGCAGCGCCCGCGGCATGGCACCTCGATAAACGTTTTATCGCGCCTGCTATCTCGATCGTTCACGCGCAAAAAGAAAGAGAGCTAGGGTGCGATACCGCTTTATCGCGCCGCCATGCCACGAGGGTGTTGTTTAAAAACTGCACGTCATATTGTTGAATCATTCTTTACAAAGTAGCTTCGAAGCACAATTAATGTACAAATTACACCTTATTAGGTAAAAATAAAATAAAATTCAATTCAAATAATTTATTTCAGACAAAATGTCCATACTTATAATAGTGTTAATAAATTTTAATCAATAAAACAACAATTTAACATAACTTTGAATATAAAAAATAACTATTACAGAATAAATATTAGTGCTAACCGTACAGAAGAATCACTTCGAAAACAGATTTAAATAAATAGCAACTCTCTCTGCACGGCAATAAGGTGCAAAGTTATTCGCACCCGTCCTGTCTTAGAGACCCCTCACACTAGCGTCTTTCGAGCGTCGTCGTCTTGCCGGCGCTCACGCAGCGTCGACGCGACGCTGGCGCGACGTCGTCGCGACGCCAGCGCTGAACCACTGCCGAACGCCGGTTTACGCAGCGCCGGCGTCGCGTTAGCGCGGCGCCAGCGCAACGTTTTTTGCGAACAAGTACAATGCACAACGCAACCCCCTCTCCCCGCGCTGCTGCTCACTGACTCACTGACTGTACGCAACAGGCGCCGCGCTAACGCGACGCCGGCGCTGCGTAAACCGGCGTTCGGCAGTGGTTCAGCGCTGGAGTCGCGACGACGTCGCGCCAGCGTCGCGTCGACGCTGCGTGAGCGCCGGCAAGACGACGACGCTCGAAAGACGCTAGTGTGAGGGGACCCTTACAATTCGCGAATAACCTACAAACCGTCAAAACGGCGCGCGTGCAAACAAAAATGACCCGAGTCATTAGGCATGAAAGCTTCCTTTACAACGTCTCCCTCGTTCATTCTTTTCACATCCAGGGCCTCTACCCGCACATTCGAACTTCGCAATTGCGTGAACGTTTTCGTTCCAATGTCAACTCTATTACAATGAAGTGCGGACCGAAACCAATATACTTAACTATTCTGTGCCGAAACAGTGGCGATATATCGAACATCGAAAGTCCGGGTACAGGGCCAAGGTCTAACATGATTTCTCTACCTGCGCGCGACTCGGCATTTTGCCATGCTACATGTCGCGGCAAGCGCGGCTTTCGCTCTCAGAAAAGCGCGGGAACAAGTTATTTTCTATGCAGCGAGGACGCGTCGCGCGCGTGTAGAGAAATCATACTAGAGACGTGCAGGCAGCGTGACATCGCTAGGGTTTTCAAGTCTCGCATTGACACTCACAAAATGGCGGCAAGATTTGACCAAGTAGTTTACACGGTCTACCTAACCTATTGCCATTCGCCCCTCGGTGGGTATCGGTCGTCAAGCGAACCTGAGCCACAGTAAAAGAGCATCTATTACTAGATACAGTACGGACACTCCCTCCCACCAACTTTTTACCTCACCCCCTCTATCGCCCTCTGGTTACCGCGCACTGGTTCCTCGTTATCTACGAAGAAGACTTAAGCACAGCCCGGACACTGTATACAAAAAAATGAAATTGACAAGATGACGTCAGCACATGCGAAACGGGTTTAGGGCTGCCACAACTTAAGTTGCGTGCGGTACAACTTGTGACGGGCAGATGGCGCGCGTGACATAGTCGATGAACGAGTGGGAAAAATCAAAGAGATTGGTACCGTAAAATAAAGACCATAAACATAAAGTAAAAAAACCACTAACCTTGATTCTTCCTTTGGAAATCTGAAGAATCTTCTATAATTATCTTTATAATGGCTTGGACAGCCGTATATCGCACAATGTATGCCCATCTTGCACCTGGAGTGCTATTTTTGAATCTCATTCGCTGAGTATGGCTGAGTTCAGCAGTTGTAAATGTCAAAATTACTATGGAGATACGCATCTTTCTACAGCTGATTTGACTTTCAAAAATCGCACTCCTCAAGTATGATTTTTGAAAGTCAAATCAGCAGTAGAAAGATGCATATCTCCGTAGTAATTTTGACATTTTCAACTGCTGAACTCAGCGAATGAGATTCAAAAATCGCACTCCTGAATTGTCTTGCAAAATGAAAATAGGCCGGGGAGCAAAACTAAGACAATACTGCAATAAGCGTTAGCGTTTTAAAATCTCTGCCGTTTGTTTGCCTAGAGCCCAAACAGTAATTTTTTTTTTCATTTATTTCTTTTTTCGTAAATAAAACGCATTGACACCCGTCTATTCAAAAAAGAGTTTTTATCCTTCACCTATACCTATGCTCTTTGTTTCGAAAACATAAATTCTAGATGGTGAAAATCTAGGCTACAGGTAACTGCCGAGGGCGATAGAGGGGGTGAGGCTGGGGTGAGGTAAAAAGTTGGTGGGAGGAAGGGAGTGTCCATACTGTATCTAGTAATAGATACTCTTTCTTATACTGTGACTTAAGGTTCAATTTCGTTGGTTTTGTATGTGCTGACATCATAACACCCTACACCCTAGTAATAATTACGGGGGTGCTTTAGACCATCAAACTGAACAACTTTCACTATGGAGCCAACATCGAGAAAAAATAAAAATAATAATTTGTCCCATACATTTGAGTCGAGCCGGTACTACAGTTTTGTATGAAGCAGCTGATTTTAATTTCGCGATTTCGAAGTTGGCTCCATAGTGAAAGTTGTTCAGTTTAATGGACATGGGGTGGCAGAAATTTGTACTTTTGCCGGACAAGCTGAGAAAATATGCTTGAACCTATGCAAATCCGCACACTAACTTAACACGAAATCTCCAAAACTTTCAAGACGACAAACTTAAAATTTGGCATGGAAATTTCTATTGGCATCTAGATGCTCACTTAAAAAGGCTTGTCGCATTTTAACCCCCCAAAGGTGTTAAAACTGAGGTAAAAGTTTGTATGGGAATTCCGATACAAATTAGATTTTGTCCGTGACTTCGTCCGCATCCACTCCCGTCATCGTACCGGAATAAAATATAAGCTAGCTTTCAAGACTAATAATAAGCTTTTAAATATAAAAGGTTTTATCAAAATCGGTCCAGTAGTATTGGCAGAATCCTCGAACAAACACAGACTTTTACAGTACTATAATAGTGTTAATAGAATGTAAATAATTCACGGCTGTCCGAAAAAGTTCTGTCAGTACGCCGCGCTAGTGTGGCGCTAGCGTCGTGCACATAGCCATTATGTGAGAGAAATACGACTGCTTATTGTTCACCGCTCGTACCATCGAGAGGGGGTGAGGTTAAAATTGGTTTGGGGCAGGGGGTGTCCGTACTATATGCAGATAAATAATCTTTCTTATACTGTGACAAGACAATCATTTTTTTATGAACCCTTACAAAGTGACTTGATAATTTGCTCCATAAACTGCACCTGAACTCGCACTCAAAACACGAATACGGTTTCTCACCAGTGTGAGTACGTAAGTGATTTGTTAGATTATATTTTGTAATGGATTTGTACTCGCAGTGAGAACATGAATATGGCTTTTGACCGGTGTGAGTACGCATGTGTTTTCTTAAACGATCCTTTGTAGTAAATTTTCGCTCACACTGAGAACACGAATATGGTTTTTCGTCAGAGTGAACGTATGAGTGATGTAATAATCTGTATTTTTCTTTACATCTATAATCACACTGTGGACATGAATACGGTTTTCCTTCAGCACTGTGAATACGTATGTGGCGTTTAAGACGTGCTCTACTAGGACTTTTAAACTCACACAGAGAACATGACAGGAATGGGTATTTATTATTGGTGTGAATACTTAAAATGTGTTGTGATAAAAGACTCCTTTGTTTACATTTGTAATCACATTGAGTACATGAATACGGGTTTTCTCCAGTGTGAATACGAATGTGTCTTGTTAAACTACTCTTTCGGTTACATGTGAAATCACAGTTGGAACATGAATACGGTGTTTCACCAGTGTGGCTAAGTTCATGTCGTGCTAAAATACTCTTCGAATTACACTTGTATTCACAATAGGAGCATGATAATCGTTTCACACCCGTGTGATTAGTCATGTGCCGTGTTAAACCAGTTTTAGTTGCAGTTCTGTATTCACACAGAGAACATGAAAATGGTTTTTCATTAGTGTGAACACGTGAAAAGTGTCCTGATAACACATCTTTTGTAGAACATTTGTAATCGCATTGAGAGCATGAAAACGGTTTAAAACCGGTGTGGGTAAGTGTGTGTCGTGATAAACTACTCTTCCGATTGCATTTGAAATCACATTGCAAACACGAATATGGCTTCTCGCCAGTGTGATTAAGTAAGTGTCGTGATAAACTACTCTTTTCATTACATTTTAACCCACAGAATGAACATGAATAGGGTTCTTTACCAATATTAGCGGTTGTTGCATTTGTAATGATATTTGTGGACGGATTCTTGTTAAAGTCAATAATAGAGATGATTCCTTCAGTATTATCTTCCTTCATTCCCTTCTCAGGTTTGACTTGATCTGTCTCTTCATCTGTTGTCTCTAGTTTTGGCGTCTTGGGTACAGGTACATCTGAAATTATAATTAACATTATATGTATACTATATTATGTTTAAATAGAACCTCCTCCTTATTTGAAGTCGGTTAAAAATAAAAAATAAAAACACAATATTATATTTGTCTCCTGTCCAATAAGACTATATAGTTTGAAGTCGTTGTTCCACAATTATAGGCTGTCTTGTTAAATGATAAGATTCATAACTGATAAGCAGAGATCAAATCTTCGGACGCAACTTTACCAAAAGTTAATTTTTTGCTATGAAATTATGGAAGCAGCTTTTATATTTGTCTATTTCAAAACTAAATACAGGGATGCTAGGAAATCTGGGAATGTACTATCAGTTTAAAATAACAATGTGCATGACCTTGAAGGGCCGTTGGATAACTTCACTCGGTTGTAAAGGAATATAGACTCTATGTAAAGGAAATAATCATTTGAATGACTCGAGTGAAGTTCGTGTGATTGAGTGACGTCACATTTGCAGGCGAGGTCATGCACATTGTTATTTTAAACTGATAGTATAACTAATCGGATGCAACTTCTCAAAAATTTTCACATTAACAGTCAATGGTCAATCACACGGCGACACATCAAGCTATACAAAACCAACTTAAGCTGACCGCGCGTAGGTCGAGTAACGTATACATCGCGCGGCCAGCTTATGTTGGTTTTGCATAGCTTGATGTGTCGCCGTGTGTACCTACATAATAAGAGTATTGAATTACCTATACAGGGTGTTATAGCATTTCCCCTCTGCCATGGTATTAGATTAATTAATCTTACGCATTTACACTCAATTTTATACCTTATCACTAAACGAGACAGCCTATAATAGCGAAACAATAATTTTGAACTTAGAACGTTTGGGGTTCACAAGAGACTACTTTTCATGAATTTTAACATTCAAAATTAGAATCTAAAGTTATAAGGAATAAAATCCAAAGTTGCGGATTTCATGTTACCTCGCCCCCCGCAAAAAGTGGCAGAAAATTTTGATAGGAGAATGACACGCGTTACGCGTCCATACTAATAAATTGTCTTAGGGTTAAGACCATCAAACTGAACAACTTTCACTACGGGACCAATATCTAAATCGCAAAAAAAAAAAAAAAACATCATCATCATCATCATACCAGCTGATAGACGTCCACTGCTGGACATTGGCCTCCCCCAAAATGAGGAGCTTTTCCATAATCGCCATGATACGATGTTTGCGATGTTCCATAGTAAACTACAGATCTACTCGAGCTAAATGTATGGGACAAAAGATTTTTTATTTCGCGATTTCGATGTTCATTAGTAAACAAGAATGGACAGGCCTTACGCGAACATTTCAAACCAGAAAAATGAGGCAAAACAATTGACAGTTTTAATTCGAAAATGTACTGAGATGACAGACCAAGTACCCTAATTTGTATTGAAGTGCCCTAGTTTTGCGTGCTTCAACTTAAAGCGCTTTGGGCCTATCCATTCATTTTACTTTGATCTAAGGTTGGTCCCATAGTGAAAGTTGTTCAGTTTGATGGTCTAAATCTAAACCACCCTTTAAAAGTTTTCAATTTTTATTTTTACTTCTGTAATGTAATACAGGGTAGAAAGTTAAGATGGGAATTTTTACTTCTGTAACACCCTGTATACAGGGTGGAAAGTTAAGATGGGACATGGATGGGGCACAAAGGGCAGCCACCAGAAGCATTACAGCTACAAGAAAATGAAATTTTCAAAAAACTTTTTTTCATCCCATTTGATTCTCTCACTGATGAGGAACATAAGTCTCTATGTGGTCAACCGAGGTCGAGGTATAAGAATTAAGAGCTCTCAGAAAACGCAAAATTAAATTCCCATACATTTAGTAGAGAAATATCAAAATCACCACCAGTAGTGATTTTGTAAAGACTTTCCAAAGAAGAATGGCAGATTTGGACCCAGCCATTCTTTACGAAAACTAAAAGCCATTCAGGACGGCGGTCACAATTATTATAAACAGAAAAAATTAAGGCATTTTTTAAAAAAACTTCTACATCTCCAGAAGTCCGTATTCAAAAGTAGAAATTACTAGTAAAATAGACAAATCGTCCAAAAACCAGTAGCAAAACGCAACCATGACAGCTATTTTCATCTAATATTATCACTGAGGTATTTTTGGTTGTTTCGGAACGTATTTGACTTGGTTGAACTGATAGTGTGTGTAATTTCGTTTTCTTAATATGGTACGGTTATCGTGGATTTTCATTAAAATAAACACATTAAATGCGTGGAAGTTTGAGTGGACTATCTAATAAGAAAGATTATGAGTTTCACACACTTGATACAAAAGGTATGATAAGGAGAAATACCTTGCCCCCAACTTCTACAGATTACAACCAATTTACATTTTTGTTAGGTTTGTTTCACTCTATACGTAGGTACTACTAAGTTTCATTCATGTCTGGGACCTCTATGTCTGGGTCTCAAATTATATGGCCTTCCGCCAAACTTCTTTCTTAATTTTACTGTGTTCAGACATCCAGCAAGCTTTGACGAATATAAACAAAAAAAGGAAAACATACAGAAATAGCCAACGTTTTTCTCATATTATTCTTGAAAGAATTATTAAAATCGGTCTAGTAGATTTCATCCATTTTATGTAGGTAAAATCAAAATGAAATACAACTAACCTTCAGGACAATATGTCACATTAACAGCTTGAAGCACCACAGGTCCAATAACCATCTCATCTTTGATCACATGATCTGCATACAAGTCTGTCTCACTGTCTACCTCATTGCATATTTCATTTCCTACTTCTATTTCTACTTTTATATCAGTTACACCTTCCAAAGACATACTTTCAGCATTCATTTTAGTGACAGGAATCCAACCAATATGTCTGTATCAAAACAACATGTTACAGCTCCATCAGATGAGCGATGATTCTGTCAATGTAGAGGTAAGAAACAGCACTGTAGGTAGTTCCAAACTAAGTCAGGTGATAACGTCGTGGTTCAACAATGACGATCTAAAAAGGACAGCACAGATTAGAACCATAACAAATGGAAAATAAGTTAAAAACTATGATGGTTCAGAATAGAAATGAGAGGACTTTGGTAAACACTGGGATGTACCTCCTCCCGTGACTTTACAGCACAAAGTACATTATAACATACTAGCGGCCCGTCCCGGCTTCGCACGGGTGGACGTCTAATCTTTTCTAGCAATAAATATAGCCTATGTTACTCAGGGTGAATGCAGCTTTCTAATGGTGAAAGAATTTTTTAAATCGGCCCAGTACTTTTTGAGCCTATTCATTACAAACATACAAACATACAAAAATAGGTACAAATCTTTCCTCTTTATAATATTAGTGTAGACATAATCTCCCTCAATGGTATTGCCTCCTTCATTGACCATGTATTTGAAGGGTGAAGAAAGCAAAAAGTATTGGAGCTAACACAAAAGATCGCACTGGGTCGAAGTGTTGCTGGCTTGCCAGCCCCCACAACAAGATAAGATACATAATCTCGTGAATTAGTTGAACAACCATGGTGATGGTACACATCCCTGTGTGCAAGCACATATCCAGGGTGGTGGGGAAAGGTGGGATTTATCCCCCCCATCCAAATATTTGTATGGAACAGTAATGATGGCTATCTATATTTAATAAACTCTAGCAATAGACATGCACATTCGTACAAACCAAAGAGAATATAATCACAATGTTTTAGTACAAACAACATGTCACACAAAACAACACAAAATGACACATTGCGGCACAGAATAGGTAATAGTATATAGTTCTACATACAGAACGGCCACTCCCCGCCCCCCTCTGACTTCAGATACCTCACCTCCCCTCACACTCTCTGTGGTAACTTGAGGGAAGCCGAGCAATTGCAGGCAGTCAGGTGCGTGCACCCGTTGGATTTGACTACATAAAATATATTTTATTTTTCTCCTCACTGTAAAAATAAACATTGGAAAATAACGCTAAATACACATTTTCTATGATTCTTTAGCTTATAAACTATTTTTAATAACAGAATGAACTATAAAAAGTAACGAAATGTATAATGTAGTTCATACAATGCGTGTTAAGTCAACCCTACACATATGTCATGCACAATTTTCGCAAACTGTGCATGTGCAAACGTCATCATGTCAAATCTAAAACGTTGTTTGAAGTGCCGGACCTGTGACTGCGGTCTGTTATTGCTATAGTGACGAAGTGAACTCGGGAACATCAATGCGCTGCGGACACCCTATTCAATTGTTGTACATGTAACATGTTGCTTCTATGAAAGGGCTCGGCTGGTCTATCGCTAGTCTAAGTAATTGTTTTTCAATGAAATTCTCCTGCCCCCCAAAGTCTGGATACGAGCTTGCCTGTCTGACCAGTGTTGCCACTTTAGCCACTTCTTAGCTAGATCTAGCAACATTTTCGAGCTTGTTAGCTACAAAAAAAATATTCGGTGGCTAAATGTTTTAGCCACTTATTCTAGCCACTTTTTTGTTTATTTATTTAACGGTAAATAACAATTTATTACGATAAAGTTTATCATTTTAACGGGTTCTTAGAGTGTTTTTTATTGTTTTTGAGTTCCGATATAACTCCATAACTCTTAGAATCTGGAGATATTACAATTTATGTCATCGCCTTACCCAAACGTAGAAGTCAAAAGACTATTTTCTATAACAAGCAGTGTAAAGCATCAACATCGTAATAGAATGGGTTACAATAACGTCAATAATTCACTCAAAATTCAATCTTTTTATGCCATTAAATTATAAAAGAGCATAATTTTATAGAATAAATGATTGTAAATCAATATTTTTTATACTTTACTGTGTTCAGCCACTTTTAGCCACTTTAGCGATACTGAAATTTCCATTATCTAGCCACTTTTTGGGTACGGTTTAGCTACTTGTTCCGGAGGTGAGGTGGCAACACTGTGTCTGACACCCCTGGAGAGGTCGAACCCCGTTCTTCTTATCGTATGGGCAGAGCCCTGGTGTCAAGAGATTTTTCAGACCGCCTTACGGCCTCTGACGTGGTTTTTATGTAACAACTACTACCACCAGAGATAGTAGCCGGGACCAACGGCTTAACGTGCCATCCGAAGCACGGAATCATTTTTCTTTTCAGACAACTGGGGAAAAACGCACAAAGTGACATCACTCGCATTCCCCGTGGGAATCGAACCCACGACCTCCGTGTCGAGAGCCAATGCTCTTAACCATTAGACCACGGAGGCAGTTTTCCCCGTTTATCCTAATGCAGGCACTAGAACCCTCATACAAAGGTTTCAGTGCCTACTACACCAAGTTGCTATCCACCCCGATACATACGTAGACCATAATTCGTTCCTGATCACTCGATCATAAGCCTTCTTTTCTGATATGCCCCATAGAGAGGACTTGGTCCGTACACCATTCCCTTTCGGAATCCTAATGGCATATCCCAGATTTTTTCCTCAGTTTCACATTATAAAATAAATATATTAAGAGTTATTGACGAACCTAAAGAGATCTAATAGGTAACTCGCTGTAATTTTTGCAAATTCACAAAATTTGATTTGATGAAATCAATATTCCTTGTCAATATAGAATTGTTTTTTTTTTTAAGTGCGCAGTGAGTGTTCCAAATGTAACTTTAATAAAATCGGTAGAATTCGCGACGAAAAATCGGTAGATTGTCGTTAAATAGGTATAAGGAATGTTTTTTTTGTTTTTGGGTCCTTTTTTTCAACAGTGCTCAATCGCTTACAAATTCTGAACTATGAGACATAAAAAGCCGTGGTGGTCCAGTGGCTAGTAACCTTGCCTGCCGTGCAGGAGGCGAAGGTTCGATCCCCATCCAGGCCGACTCGTACCAATGAGTTTTTCGAAATTTTATGTACGATTTGTAACACCACTGGCTTTTCGGTGAAGGAAAACATCGTGAGGAAACCTGCATGCTTCAATTTCGAGGCATGTATCGTACCTACTGTCCATTACAAGTGGCGACGGGCTCACTCCCCGTCACACTGGACAGAGTTTCGGTACTACTAGTGAAACGTGGATGTTCTGAAGTTTCAGAATATCTCTGACTACCCCCTCGGGGAATATAGTCGTGAGCATATGCTATGCTATGCTATGCATGCTCTATTCCATAATTTTCAAGGAAATGTCCTAACTTTCAAATAAAATTCTTAACTAACCCTAATTTCTTAGCATCATCAGCCATACAAAATACTTCAAGATTGAGCTAAAAAATATGTTTTTTAAATTAGATCACAGCCAAAAATCGGTATATCGGTAGACGGTACCCGAAATCGGTAGATCTACCGATAAATTAGGAAGCTTTAGCAACACTGAGCGTGCGTACGTTGTTTTTATTGTGACATTGACAGTTGATGTTGATGAGTTCTCCTTCCTTTGGAAAAGGCAATGGGTCCCTCCAAAGACCTCACAGCCGTTGTCTTCAGTAGTTTTTCTTGTTATCCTGATTGAAATGTAAGGATGATTTACACATTCCAATGTTCATGGAAGTTTTATTAAATTAATAAAAAAAAACAATTCATTTAATGAATGAAGCATCAAAGACAGGACTACGCGTTAAATTATAGCTCGGAAAACCTCATTGCAGAGCAAAGGCCTCCTCTCACAAATAAGGGTGAGGGAGTGGGCCATACTACACCGCGGCGACGGCGGGCCCAGTGCGGGTCAGTGGAGGCAAGTTAGTGGTCAACATGCTGTCAGAGAATTACCAAACCGCCTCATTAGGCCTATAACCTGACCCGCAATCTGACAACTATTCGGAACCAACTACTTAACGTGTCTTCCGAAGCACGGAGACGCTCAAAACGAAATAGACTACGGTATTAAAATAAAATCACTTTATTTATTTTATATTAGCAGGTTTTATATCTTCCATTGTGTGACAAATACCACTGCACCTTTTTTTCACCGCCAACCAAATCTGACCAGGGTCGAGCTCTATAACAATATCTGTCATAGTTTCCGCGGGCCGTTGACTTCATCCATCAGGAGTCGACCTTCCGCGGAAGTTCGAGTTTTCCCTGTATCACCAAGGCATCCATATGATGATCCCTAAATGTAATTCCTGTACAGTAAAGGAAATCTGAAGATCAAATGGAGGTATCTGGTCGATCCTCGGCCCTGTAGCCCTCAAAGGTTAAGTCCTATGAAAAAAATGCATACTACTTGTTTTGTAGGAAATTTTGTCAGGTTTAATTTGTACATACAAAACTTTTCGATACGACTAATAGACTTCGAGATGTAAGCAAAAAACCAAAAAACGGGATGGTTTATCGAGTGCTGCAAAGTATCCCAAATAACAGGTCTTTCGAAGCTGCAAACTTGGGAGTACAGTCACCAGCAGATATATCGTAGTGTCACGAACGCTGTCAAACGTTAGACGTAAGAAGGCATTCAAAAATTCGGAGGGTGTATTAACAATCGCCGTGGTCTTACGGTCTAAGGTTCCGCCTCCCATGCTAGGGGGTGACGGTTCGAATCCGATCCGCGCCAAAAATATTTCTAGATTTTTGTGTTTTTAGAAATGTTCTAGAAGGAAGAGAGAGAAGGAATATTTAAAAAGGGACCAAAAGGTCTAGGGGTGTCTAGGAACTTCGAGAAAGGAGGCGAAATTACGAATATTTGAAAAGAATCAGAAAAGTGGGCGTGTCTTCGATCGGTTTCGAGAAAAGAAGGCGGGGTTAGAACTATCTGGAGGAAAACAATCGAGTAAAGAAAAGAAGATCGAAAAAGGGAATTCCCGAAGATTCTGCGGGGTATAAAAAGCGGCGAGTTCACGGTCACAGGCAGTACTTGATTTAACAGTGAACAGTGCGAAACAAAAGGAAGAAAAGTAAAAGTGGAAAAGTACTAGTGAAGAGAAAAGTGCTAGGAGGAACAGTGAGTAGACAAGTGTCAGTGCAGTGCGTGACGTCATAGTGTCGGTGTAGTACGTGACGTCATAGAGTCAGTGTAGTGCGTGACGTCATAGTGTCGTACGTCGTGACGTCATAGCCGTGACGCGTGTCGTGTCGTCACAGTAGTGACGTAGTGGACTGTGAACAGTGACAGTAAGTGGTGCACGGGGAATCCCTGCGAGGAGGACCCGGTGAAGTGAACCGTGTAGGGGAACCTCTGCGAGGTGGACCGTTTGTAAGTGTATCCCAAATAAACTCTGTAAAGTTGGACTTAGCGTTTCACTCCAATCCCGGAACCCGTAGCTCGTAACAGTAGCAAACAAGGTGGTCAAATATTTCTAAGCAGTTCTAATTTTTAATAATTCCTTTACTCATAGTCAATCCAAAATATAGGAACGCCGAGAACATCAAATATATCGACGCAGTCATGGTGGCCATAAACATCCGAACAGTTTCGGATAAAAACCTTACTCCGTTGTTTTACATGTTAATTTTAAATAACATTGTAAAGAAATTATTGAAAATTGAAAGTTCACATATTTATGACAAAATACACGTTTAGATATAATTGGTAACATTTACTGTAAATAATTTAATGAAAATTAGCACTGCTCAGAAATATTTGGACACTTTGTATGCTACGATATATCTGATGGCGACTGTTCACTGCCTACCTTAACAACATATCAAAAATGCAGAACTACATCACGCTTTGTAATTTTACCCTTATTTTATGAACGATTTTACTGGCCTACATGAGATTCAAAAATCGCACTCCTGCATGGGTAGCATGACAACCCGCGATAGCCGTGATACGGCTTTATCACGTCTTTTATCTCTTATCGATATGTCATAGCATACAAGGCGTTCAAATATTTCTGAACAGTGCTAATTTTCAATAAATTCTTAACAGTAAATTATCTAAACATGTATTTTGTCATAAATATCTGAACAGCTAAATATCAATAATTTCTGTACAATGTTATTTAAAATTGAAATGTATAACAATGGATTAAGGTCTTTTTTCCTAAACTGCTCAGATGTTTATGATCACCATGACCATGACTGCGTTGATTGATATATTTGATGTTCTAGGCGTTCAGATATTTTTGATTGGTTATTGTCATGTGTAAAGAAATTAAGTATTGAAAATTAGAACTGCTTAGAAATATTTGACCACCTTGTTTGCTACAATATATCTGCTGGTGACTGTACCTTTTCTGAAATGAAATGTTGTCCATTGCGTATACACAGCATTTATTTAGACCTATGTCCATAATATTGTTACACACTAATACATACACTGTATTATAAGTTATACTTACATCATATTATACATTATACATTCAAATTGCTACATATATGTAATACAATAGAACTCGCACACTAAGATCAAAACCAACACACTTCATACAAACATTCTCGCGCTGACAAGAGGTTAGTTATCATAGAGTAAATAAATTATATACAACAGAGGGTCAATGCCCATACTAAGAAAGTTGCCACCTTCTTATATGAAAACTCGCGCAAGTACAGCGCCGGTGGTGAGTAACCTGTACTAAAGCAATGTTTAATTACGTTAAAATAAGTGTTAAACACATTTGTTATTAACATTTTTAAGAAAATTAATCTATATAATTTATTTCCGTGGAACAAAACTCAAAAATAATAGTGATCTAATAATGTTTAATTAAGATTTATCTCTCGTTCAGGCCAGTAGCGACATCTGTTTGCGCCAAGACTATACTAAATCTAAAATGTATGGAACTGTCCAGACATGCTATGCTATAATGGTATGGTATGTATGGGAAGGGTTTTTAAGTATGCTAAGTAAGCTTACATAAATATGAGCACACCATTGACACTCAGCTGTAATTTCATACAAATTGGAGAAACTGTCAAGAAGAGACAGGCATTTGCGATATTGAAAACTGGCTAAACTGCTTAAGAAAAATATACTCTAACCAAAGAGTAAAGAGATCCTTTCTCTGAGACTCTAATAGTCCGAGATCCGACCGTAAAATTATGCACCTATTTCATAGGCGAACGATATGTGATTCTAGTGCATGTTTACACAGGGGTTAATTCACCGCCGCCAAGTTGCCTAGAAAAATCTTGCCGCAAGTACCTTTTACATTATGATTTTTGGCACAACTTTTTCCACCTGTCTTTTAGGGAAGTAAATGAGGTGCCATCGGAAGGAGACTGACTGATCTAAAGTACTGGAAAACCTAGGGTTGCCACCTCTCAATCTGCCGCAACTATAAGGTTGCCAGGTTCAAAGAAGTCATTTTTAAACCTGGCAGCCCTATAGTTACGGCAGACTGAGAGGTGGCAACCTTAGTTTTTCCAGTACTTTAGATCAGTCTCCTTCCGATGGCACCTCATTTACTTCCCAAACAGACAGGTGGAAAAAGTTGTGCCAAAAATCATAATGGAAAAGGTACTTGCGGCAAGATTTTTCTAGGCAACTTGGCGGCGTTGAATTAACCGCTGTGTAAACATACACTAGAATCACATATCGTTCGCCTATAAAATAGGTGCATAATTTTACGGTCGGATCTCGGTCTATAACCTATTACGCTTGCCACCGTCTACCCAGCGGGGGTGAGGTAATGTGGGAGGCAGGGAGTGTCCGTACTTTACGTAGTACTAGATACTCCTTATTCTGTGGTACGAGGGTGAGAGGAATGTGTTCCACCTCCCGCATCGCCGAGAGGGGGCGAGGCCAAAGTTGGCGGGGAGAGGGGAGTGTCTATATTATATGTAAAGACATACTCCTTTAACTTGGACAAGATTTTGATTTTTTTATGAACCCGTAGCAAGTGATTCGTCAATGCCCTTTTATCAATACACCTGTATTCACACTCGGAACACGAATATGGTTTCTCGCCCGTGTGAGTAAGTATGTGACGGGCTAGATTAGATTTAGATACGCATTTGTACTCACAGTAAGGACATGAATTTCGTTTTACACCATAATGAATGCTTAAGTGGTTCATTAGATGACTTTTATCAGCACATTTGTACTTGCAGTGAGGACACGAATATGGTTTCACATCAGTGTGTGTTAGTAAGTGTCGTAATAGATTCGATTTAGATATGCATTTGTAGTCACAGTAGGGACATGAATTTGGTTTTACACCTATGTGAATGCGTAAGTGGCTGGTTAGATAACTTTTATCAGCACATTTGTACTCGCAGTGAGGACACGAAAATGGTTTTTCTTTAGTGTGTTTAAGTATGTGTTTTGATAAAATAGTCTTTGTAGTACATTTGTACTCACATTTAGAACACGAAAATGGTTTTTCACCGGAGTGAACAAACGAGTGACTTATTAGTTCATTTTTACGTGCAAATCTACACTCACACTCAGAACACGAATACGGTTTCTCGCCTGTGTGAATACGCATGTGGAGTATAAGATTACATTTATGAGCACTTTTGTAGTCGCATTGAGAGCATGAAAATGGTTTTTCACCAGTGTGCATACGTATGTGTCTAATTAAATGACTCTTTTGTTTACATTTGTAATCGCAGTGAGCGCATGAATACGGTGTTTCACCAGAGTGTCTAAGTAAGTGTCTTGTTAAGCTACTCTTTCGATTACATGTGAAATCACAGTGAGAACACGAATATGGAGTTTCACCAGTGTGTCCAAGTATGTGTCTTGATAAAACACTCTTTTGATGACACCTGTAATCACAGTAAGTGCACGAAAATGGTTTCTCACCAGTGTGATTGAGTAAGTGATGTGTTAGATTAGTTTTAATTGCGGTTTTGTATTCGCACATAGTACACGCAAATGGTTTTTCATAAGAGTGCATACGTGAGAAATGTCTTGTTAAATGATCGTTTGTGTAACATTTGTATTCACAGTGAGAGCATGAAAATGGTTTTTCACCAGTGTGGCTAAGTATGTGTCTCGATAAACTACTCTTTCGATTGCATTTGTAATCACATTGAGAACACGAATACGGTTTCTCACGAGTATGATTAAGTAAGTGTCTGGTTAAATTTCTCTTCATATGAGATCTGTAGTCACAGAATGTACATGAATATGGTTTGTCATCATTGTGTGCGTCTGTTGTATTTGTGGACAAATTAGTTTGAAAGTCAACATTATTTCCTTCAACGATTCCTTCAGTATTTTCTTCCTTCACAGCCTTTTCAGGTTTGTCTTGATCTGTCTCTTCATCTGTTGTCTCGAGTTTTGGCTCCTTTGGTACAGGTACATCTGAAATTGTAATTAACCCCATGTCCATAAACGCAAGATTATTATTTGTGTACCGTGGAATCATAAAGATAGTAGTAGAGGAACTGACACGAGTTGTCAAATGAAACCGTTTTTGGACGTTTTCAGGACTCTATCGGCAGGGTAAAAATTCGATTTCTGTGTATAATTCTCAATCGTGCATAGTATGTTAGTGTTAGTATATATTTCACAAAATTATCGACGATTTGACTTTAGGTTCACGATTATTCACAGAAACCGAATTTTTACCCGGAGACTAAAGGAGACTAAATCCCCAAAAACGGTTCTATTGCTTCGCTTCACGTATCTCTTTCTATTATACAGTGATGCCGCCTAGGTTAGGTACATCTCGCTCTCTCAGCTGTCAATGCCTCTATTCCGTAAGGTATAATAACTTTATGAGTGGAATACAGGGTTGACAGATATACTTTAGCTATCAAGCCACGTACACACGGCGACACATCAGGTTACGCACCCTATATAGGGTCCTTCTTAATATGCTGACACTTTTTTAAGGGGATGTACAGACCGTCAAACTGAACAACTTCCTCTATGGGACCAACATCGAAATCGCGAAAAAAATCATCACTTCCATACAAAACTGCAAACCTACTCGGAGCCAAACGTATGGGACAACTGTTTTTTTTTTCGCGATTTCGATGTTGATTCCATAGAGAAAGTTGTTCAGTTTCATAGTCTGGTCATCGCCTTAAAAAAGTGTCAGCTTATTAAGAAGGACCCTGTATAACCATAACTACACTACGTACAAAACACAAAATAGTGCGGTAGAGAGCCTGCATAGACGCGGCTGCCGGCGCGGGCGCAGCGTGCTGTGAGACGAAACAACAACAACATACCGCACCCTTTCGCACGATTCGCAGCGTTCAACTTCTAATAGTTCAAAGTCCAAACAGGTATACCTGACCTGACGCCGTGTGTACATTATCATAAATAAAACCGGTCAAGTACGAGTCGGGCTACTCGCGCACGAGCGTTCTGTACCACACCACATATTAACTTAGAATAAAGTTTGTTTTCTCCGGGACCTATAGCGCGAGACCGACTCACACTTGGCCGGTTTTTATTATTTGTTGTTATACTGTAGAGTTTAATTTATAATCACACCAAGTTTGACGCTTGTATATATTACCGTTTTTATGATAGAACGAGAAGAAAAAACGTTGATAAAAACTAGTTTCTTAGATGAGGACCATTGGATTCGATAGAATAAATTCGGAACTAAATCCCAGACATACTCGCATCGTTAACCCATCGGGAACCCTTAATGGTTAACTTTGTCATTTTTATTATTTGCTATCAAATCCACGCATATTCTGTAAAAATGTCAACTGTCTTGCTAGTAGCTATTATGGTTCAAAAGTTACAGCCCTAAATAGGTAGGAAGGACGGACAACATAGGCTTAGTAATAGGGTCCCGTTTTCCTAGGAACCCTAAAAATGCTAAAAAAACCCGAAATAAATTGTCCGTTAATTATAAATGAAAAAGTCCGAAGTGGACAGTCTAGGCTATAGACATACATACACTGATCAAATTGTTGACGTGATTAAAAAGAGCCAGGTCACATGTGCACAAAACTGACAAGCATTCATGAAGAGACTTAATGTGGAGGTGTGGCTACACTCAGCGGGACCCCGTGTCGTAGAACGATGCGAGTATGTCTGGGATTTAGTTCCGAATTTGTTCTATCGAATCCAATTAGAAATATAATTTGTTCCGTGAAAATGGAAGAATGGCATAGGTTTGAAAAAACCTACAGCCAGCGGGACCCTTTTTATTTATAGGGCACAGGAACTCCAAATGGGTGTCAAGATTTAGTTCTACTCTCCTTTATTACGTTTTAAGTGAAAACAGTGTCCTAGCGTTTATAGTTTAAAAAAAAAACAGGATTTTAAAAAAAACCTCCAGCCAGCGGGACCCTTTTTATTTATAAGTTACAGGAACTCCAAATGGGTGTCAAGATTTAGTTCCACTCTACTTTATTACGTTTTAAGTGAAAACAGTGTCCTAGCGTTTATAGTTTTAAAAAAAAAAGGATTTTAAAAAACCTCCAGCCAGCGGGACCCTTTTTATTTATAAGTTACACAAACTCCAAATGGGTGTCAAGATTTAGTTCTACTCTACTTTATTACGTTTTAAGTGAAAACTTTGTTCTAGCGTATGTAATTTCAAAAATAACAGGGTCCGAAAAAACTACAACGACGTAGTTAGTAAAAAAGGGTCCCGCTGAGTGGAGGTTTTTTCGGACCCTGTTATTTTTGAAATTATATACGCTCGAACACTATTTTCACTTAAAATGTTATAAAGGAGAGTAGAACTAAATCTTGACACCCATTTAAAGTTTCTGTAACTTATAAATAAAAAGGGTCCCGGCTGGCTGTAGGTTTTTTCAAATCGTGTTTTTTTTTTAAACTGTAAACGCTAGGACACTGTTTTCACTTAAAACGTAATAAAGGAGAGTAGAACTAAATCTTGACACCCATTTGGAGTTCCTGTGCCCTATAAATAAAAAGGGTCCCGCTGGCTGTAGGTTTTTTCAAACCTATGCCATTCTTCCATTTTGACAAAACAAATTTTATTTCTAATTGGATTCGATAGAACAAATTCGGAACTAAATCCCAGACATACTCGCATCGTTCTACGACACGGGGTCCCGCTGAGTGTAGCCACACAATGTGGAGGACTTAATGTAAAGCAATAGAGGTCTGACAGGATCATAGCAGGCCTGATTAATAAACGCGACAATGACAATTTGACAATGACAATTCAGAGTACATTGCTGGTTACTAATGACGCTAAACATGCAGTGCTTCATGTGTCCTAGCATTCTCAGTAATGTACTCTGTATTGTCATTGTCGCGTTTATTAAATAGGGCCCAGGTGGCGTTCCTTTGTGTCTGCCTACCCCAGTAGGAGACAGGCGAGAGACGTATGTATGTACTTGTGGAGTTGGTACACGTTAAAAACTGTACTTGGTACAGGTAGTTCCTGCAGGCGATTGTGCCTAAACACCATAACGAAGGCCATAGTTATTTAAGGTTGTGTTTAGTATGTAATCAAAGCTGTAAATCTTTTTGTTTTTTTGGATTTTTATACAAAACACATTTTGTACATGTCAGTCCCATCGTACCTTATGTCTTAGACTTTTCCTACTCTAACTTAATTCTAATTTACTTAACAAGACACTGATGAGTTTGCGAAGGCGAACACTTCCCTAGCAGCATCAGAACTTGGTGATGCTAGGATGTCATGAAACATGCCCAAAGAATAATAAAATAAATAACCCCGCGGGGGCAGCTTGTGGCGAGCTGACGGTGAGTGGCGACACCGCGGACCCCTATCCAGGGGGACCATACAGACATGCGCTCACACACACACACACACCCACACACACACCCCCACACCCACACACACAGTAACACACCCCCCTACCTCTGGCTTGCCTTCATTGGCCGTCCAGAGTGGAATCGAAAGAGCAGAACCTATGCTCCAGGTTGGAAGTGTATTGCACGTAATGGCGTAATAACGGGGAAACCCGCTCACGGGGGTAAACCCCGCGATGGTGAAACCGGAGCCGCATCTCTCGACAACCTTCAGCCGCTCAATGAGACGTTGCCCCATTGTCGCACTTTGTGCGTGCGGCCGTTTTATGGGGCCCACTCGACGAGTCGGGGAGTCACCGCCTGCCCTATTTACAATTTTGAGACTAGTTGTCATGGCAGGCGTCCGTTAGTCTCCTCCCATAGCCCAGTATCCATCCATCCAACTTTCACCTCCATAGCCCAAGACCTTATTTTTCCATCGCGGCCATAGCGCCGTACTCCAATAGTCTTTACACAAATGGCGGGGACCATCCCCGTGTGTATCATGTTGTACACTCGGAGATGGTATCCGCCATTTGTGTATCCCTTACATTTAACTTGTCTTTTGAACGGGCCTCTACATGTTGGCTTCGGCCCCATGCACGCCTTCCAAAGGTCCGGGACTTAATTGCCCGTGATTACGGAACGTAAGACATACAAAAGTAAATAATAGAAAAAATAATAATTCGATATCTATATCTGATAGACACTAACATAAACACAACTAAGTTAATATTATAATAAATAATAATGCAATACCACTAACCTTCAGGACAATATGTCACATCAACTTCTAGAAAGGCTTCCGGACCAATAACCATTTCATCTTTGATCACATGATCTGCATACAAGTCTCTCTCACTCTCTACCTCATTGTCAGATTCATTTTCTACTTTTATTTCAACTTTTATATCAGTTACACCTTCTGTAGATGTATTTTCAACATTCATTTTAGCGACAGGAATCCAACCAATATGTCTGTATCAAAACAACATGTTACAGCTCCATCAGATGAGCGATGATTCTGTCAATGTAGAGGTAAGAAACAGCACTGTAGGTAGTTCCAAACTAAGTCAGGTGATAACGTCGTGGTTCAACAATGAGCATCTAAAAAGGACAGCACAGATTAGTACCATAACAAACAGAAAATAAGTCAATAACTATGATGGTTCAGGCTAGGACATCGGTATATCCTGGGATGTACCTCCTCCCTCATCAGGGGATCATTGTCGTTCATCTCATATCACCAGTTTACATAAATAACACAAACACTTGCCTGTAACCACCACCAAACTGCAGATTAATTGGAAAGATATGGACTAATCTCTCGGGCACGTGTGTTCATTTCGCAGCAGCATTATAAAATTATAATAAATATACTAAGAGTTTTACAGTAACGAACATAACAGAATCTACTAATTCGTTGTAATATTTGCTGGAAATTTGGCTAGAAATTCACGAAATTCCTGCATCTGTCATTGCCACAGTCATTGCAGTGTTGCAAAAGTGACTTAAATAAAATAGATAAAATTTGCGACGAAAAATCGGTAGAAATCGGTAGATTGTCTTTGTTTGTAAAGGTCTGTTTTTAGATGGATTTTAGGTCCTTTTTTCCAACAGTGCTCATTCGTCATCAAATTTTGAACTATGAGGCATACCAACACAACATTATTTTAGTCGCGTGCCATTTGCGTATTGATCAAAACTTGAAACTTGAGTAAAAAGAAAGACTTTTGTGTCACTTTAGTTGTATCGAAAAATATTAGTTCTCAAGAATTTCTCAACAGGGATTTAAAAGTTTCAAGCGAAAGTCCCAACTTTCTAATAAGGTGGATAAGATTCATAATTAACCCTAATTTCTTAGCATCTGCCACACTAAAAGGCAAAATACTTCAAGATTTCGCTACAAAATCAGCTGTAAAATAAATCGGTAGGTACAGCCTAAAATCGGTATATCGATAGACAGTACAAAGCGGTAGATTATCGATAAATCGGTAGCTTTTGCAACACTGTCTTTTTTTTTTGCCACCGATTTTTTTTTAAAGATTTTTATGGCTCTGGCCTCTGGCTGGATTCTCTTCAGCATCCTTTTGAGTAGGTAGGTAGGATTTATCCCTCTAGAAATCTATGTATCGCACAGTGATGGCAGCGATTTCATTTTCACTAATCTTGTACCTAAGTTGGAGTAGTACTTTTTAATGTAGGCTTTCTCGGTTGAGAAATCTTTAATATTGTGATGAGGGCGCCACTGAACGGTAAAAAGGACTCTTAAAATAAAAATTTAACTAGGTATGTACTTGATGCACCAAGGTATGTTAGTTGCAACATAGGTACCGACGTATCCTATACCATAGTGTAATAAAAGCTAAGTGGTCGCGTACCCTAACAGCGAATTCAATCAGGGTACGCCGTCCCCCGCAGCCGCGCGAGCGTGGACCCGCTTCGACCGCTGAGCCGCACCACTATTAATTTTATTACACTACTTAGACGTAACCCGCGACTTGGTCCGCACAAATTATATTAATCTATCAAACAAAAAAAGTTTCATGAGAATCGGTTCAGTAGTTTTTCCGTGATGCTAAATCAAACAAACAAACTGACAGACAAAAAATAAAAAGAAATGGTGATTTGGAATCAGGGACACATAAAACCCATATCGTAACTTTTTTTTGTTAATATCTTCAATGTACAGACACGTCCAGCGTCCTGGGTACGGCGCACCAAAGCGAGGCTTTAAATGAGCTGTTTGGTTTTTACTTACTTTATTCATTGTTTTTTACCTATATTAATATTATATGTACCTACCCAGAATATGAATTTTTCAATAAATCCTACTTAGATTATGATTTGATTGCTAGATAAAATATAAATTAATTTGAATATTGACGTTTGAAAAAACTATGAGGTTCCTTCAAAAATACCTGATTAAAGACTACGGTGTTCAAATAAAATCACTACATTTATTTTGTAATCTTTTTTATTTTCTAAATAACACAACATACCCACTGACATATCAATGAAATCATACATTCTATTCTATACTGTTCTATTATTACGGTACTTATAACAGGGTGCAACAAAACACCCTAGTATTATTGTAAAGGAGCGGTTTAGAGTCTAACCCACTCCTTTAAATGATACTGGGGTAGAAAACACCCTAGTAATACTTAAGGGGGTGCTTCAGACCATCAAACTGAACAACTTTCACTACGGGGCCAACATTTTTCCATGTTTCTCCCATGGTGAAAGTTGTTCGGTTCGATGGTCTAAACTAAACCAACAAAATCACCAGCAATCGTGCTAAATAAATCGCAACTGCGCCATGATTGGACCGCGTGCGATACACGACTTTAAGGGTTGAACCTCATCTGGCAGCACGGCGATCTCGTGCCGCGGCGCGGCGTTCCGTCTATTTGCCTTAGATTAAAAACTTTTCGCTTACGCTGAAAAATGGAGCCAAAAAATGAGAGAGTGAGATAGGCAATTAGCAAGCTGTCATGGTACTGTCATGGTACAATAATATACTGCGCCTGGTATTCTCTTCCGACCACGTGACTGACACAAGCCTACGTCATCATACCCTTTTACCATGTTCAGCGGCCATATTTTTGTGACGTAGGCTTGTGTCACTCTGTGAATAGAAGACCTTGTTTTTTTAGACCATGGCAAGATGTCAAACAAATGTCAAACATATGGAATGTTGATGACATCTTGCCAAACAAATCGTCTTTTAGTATGGTAAAGTCACACTATTGCTGTTTCATGTGCGGCCACGGTATGGTTTCATCTAGTTACTATATCTATGTTATTTGCTCTAGCAAATGACGTTCCTGAGTGACAGAAAAGCATGGAGCGACAGAAAAAGGCGATGCGATGCTGCCAGATGAGGGTCAACCCTTATCATTGCGCTATTCATTTGACAGCCGTTAGAGCTGTTTTGACAGATCGCTCAGACGTTAAAAGCCTGTCATCATCATCATCATATCAGCCGATAGACGTCCACTGACCGACCTAGAGTAGCTAATAATTATCTCATTTGGAAGATGTAGAAATGGTAGGCAAGAGTGCAGTTAGAATGATCGATCCTTACAGAGCTCATCACAAGGATTCTGAAAATATATTGATTCTTGATGAGCGTCGTGTCTGGACCACAGCGGCAATTAAATTATTAAGTGATGTAATATTTAATACTTATTTCATCATCATCATATCAGTCGATAGATGTCCACTACTGGACATAGGCCTCCCCTAAAAGGGGGGGATTTGCCATAATCGCCACGCTTGGCAGGCGGGTTGGCGATCGCAGTTAGATTGAATGTGTGTACTCAGAGGATGCTGCTGCCCATCCTCCGGTAGATCCCTTAGTCACCTTTTACGACACCCATGGGAGGAAATGGGATAGTGCTATTCTTAGCCGACACCATACGGGCCTGTCTGGTTTTAAAGGCTGTTGTAAAGGCTGTCAGTCACATAGTAAATAGTGTGTCTATACCATAAAGATTTTACATAGACCTTTATGGTCTACGAGCTTTTACCCGCGACTTCGTTCGCATAAATTATATACCAGATTTTAAGTCAGATGTTATGCTACCAAACAAAAAAAGTTTCATCAAAATCGGTTCAGTAGTTTTTGCGTGATACTCGAACAAACACCCAAACAAACAAACTAAATTCTTTTTTCAAATTTACAGTTTTATAATAGTCAAGATACAGCACGGCTAGCATGCCACCCACGACAAAGCGTTTAAACGAGAAAAACGTCGTGCGCGCTCTTTGTCGCATACGTAAAATAATAAGGATGGAGGCACATCTCGATTTTTATCGTTTTCCTTGGATGTTGGATGTTCTAAATTAGCGCATTTTTTTTATTTGTCTCTAAATCGCATATAATTGCAAATAAATTATTTGTATTTGCCCCTTTAAATATAACTTGAGTGTTAATGTTACACCTTGTGTGTATGACATATAATACAATAGATCTCCAACACTAAGAACAAGACTATTATTTTTTACCACCATGCAAGATTACGTCTTTTTCTCACCATGAATCCGTCGAAAGTGACTTGATAATTTACTCTTTTCAATACCCTTGTAATCACACTCGGAACACGAATATGGTTTCTCACCAGTGTGGATACGTAAGTGTACTACTAGATTTGAAGAGCGTACGCATTTGTACTCACAGTAAGAGCACGAATATGGTTTTACACCGGCGTGAATGCGTAAGTGGCTTCTTAGAAGGCTTTTGTTAGCACATTTGTGATCACAATGAGGACACGAAAACGGTTTCTCATCACTGTGAGTAAGTAAGTGTCTTGTTAGAATAGCCTTTTTAGCACATTTGTATTCACACTCTGTACACGAATAAGGCTTTTCGCCAGAATGAACATATAAGTGATTTAATAGTTGGCTTTTTTCTGCACATGTATAATCACACTCAGAACATGAATACGGTTTTTCCCCAGTGTGAATACGCATGTGGGTTGTAAGATAACTTTTGTAAGCACTTTTGAACTCACACTCTGAACACGAAAACGGTTTCTCACCGGTATGTTTATGTAAATGTCGTCCTAGACCAGATGATGTTGCGCTTTTGTAATCACACATAGAACAGGAAAATGGTTTCTCGCCAGTGTGAGTACGCATGTGTTGATTTAACTTAGTTTTGATTGCGGTCTTGTATTCACACAAAGAACATGAAAATGGTTTCTCCCCAGTGTGAGTACGTATATGAAGAACTAGCTTACTTCTAGTTGTAGTTTTGTACTCGCACAAAGAACACGAAAATGGTTTCTCGCCTGTGTGAGTACGCATGTGTTGATTTAACTTAGTTTTGATTGCGCTCTTGTATTCACACAGAGAACATGAAAATGGTTTCTCACCAGTGTGAGTACGTATATGAAGAGTTAGTTTAGTTCTAGTTGTAGTTTTGTACTCGCACAGAGAACACGAAAATGGTTTCTCGCTATCGTGACTAAGCATATGTTTTGCTAAAATATGTTTTTCATTACACCTGTATTCACAGCAAGAGCATGAAAATGGTTCTTCATCCGTGTGTTTACGTAAGTGTTGTGTTAGCCTAGTTTTAGTCGTGCTTTTGAAATCACAGTAGGTGCATGAATATGGTTTCTCACCAGTATGTGTAAGTAAGTGGACAGATAAGGTACTCTTTTGTTTACATTTGTAATCACAGTGAGAGCACGAATATGGTTTCTCGCCAGTGTGATTGCGTGAGTGGAGTTTTAGATTAGATTTAGTTGCGCTTTTGTACCCACACACTGAACATGAATATGGTTTATCGCCAGTGTGAAGAAATTCGTGTTTTGATAAACTACTTTTATCATTGCATTTGTAATCACAATGAGAGCACGAATATGGTCTCTCACCAGTGTGTTTAAGCAGGTGTATTGATAAATTTCTCTTTCTATGACATTTGTACTCACAAAATGTACATGAAAATGGTTTTTCATCAACGTGAATATGCATGTGTGCTGATAAACCACTTTCAACAGCACATTTGTAATCACAGTGAGGGCATGCATATGGTTTATCTTTAGCGTGAATACGTAAGTGTCTTGCAAAATTTCTCTGTACATAAGATTTGTACTCACACAATGAACATGAATATGGTTCTTCTCCACTGTGAATAAGCAAGTGATTTGATAAATTACTCTTTTGACTACATTTGTAATCACAGTGAGAACACGAATATGGTTTCTCGCCAGTGTGCGTGCGTATGTGACATATTAGATGACCTCTGTTACTAGTTTTGAACTCACACTCAGAACACCAATACGCTTTCTCACGAGTGTGATTACGTAAGTGTCTTGTGAAATATCTCCTTGTATAAGTTGTGTAATCACAGGATGTACATGAATATGGTTTTTCACCTGTGAGAGCAAGCGTTGTACTTGGAAAGATATTTTTCGACGACTTTGTTTTATTGTCTATATTAGGGATGACTCCTTCAGTATTATCTTCCTTCTTTACATTCTCAGGTTTGACTTGATCTGTCTCTTCATCTGTTGTCTCTAGTTTTGGCTTCTTGGGTACAGGTACATCTGAAATTATAATTAACATTGAAGATATTTACAAGAAAAAGGTACCAAAAGACATCTGCATTCGACCACTGGCATCTGTCAACTGAGCCTTGTCATTCCGGATGAAAAGAACGTATGAGTGTGGATTGCATCAGAAATCCGTTTAAATTCTGAATCAGGATTCTGTTACACGACTCCGCATGTCCTATGTGGCGGACCTTAATGTCAGATGAGGCTTCACCTTCACTCCAGTTAAGGATTAAATTATGATATCGAGAGAAATCTGTATTATCACACGTTAACTGCTGACGACCTATGCCGTAGGTCGGCGACAAATGGGCTGAAGAACACACGTAACGAGCCAATTCAATTGCATTTCGCCTGTGCTCATGGCCTACCACACCATTCACTGAAAACCTTCCACCTGCACAGGTGACCAGCCACATTTATCGTTTCAATGTTACAACTGTGCGCACGACCTATGAGGGGGTCAAGTACTATTGCTTTCGCCTGTGCTCATGACCTACAGCGCGAGTCACCCAAACCTTAAGCCTGTGCGGGTGACCCACGAGGTGAGCCACATTCGTCTTTTTAAGTTACGACTGTGTGCATGACCCATGAGGGGTATCAGTTTCAGCACTGCGCGAGGATCATGGTTTTGAGCTTAGCAGCTAAAGTGTTAAGAGACCATAATCATTATAATAATGAAACTAACCTTCAGGACAATATGTCACTTTAACTACTTGGAGAGCCTCCGGTCCAATAACCATCTCATCTTTGATCTCATGATCTGGAGACAACTCTATATCACCTACGTCATCATCATAATATTGTTCAACTTTCACTTCTATTTCTACTTTTATCTCAGGTACACCTTCCGTAGATGTATTTTCAACATTCATTTTAGCGACAGGAATCCAACCAATATGTCTGTATCAAAACAACATGTTACAGCTCCATCAGATGAGCGATGATTCTGTCAATGTAGAGGTAAGAAACAGCACTGTAGGTAGTTCCAAACTAAGTCAGGTGATAACGTCGTGGTTCAACAATGAGCATCTAAAAAGGACAGCACAGATTAGTACCATAAGAAACTGAAAATAAGTGAAAAACTATGATGGTTCAGGCTAGGAATGAGAGAGGCTCGGACATCGGTATATCCTGGGATGTACCTCCTCCCTCATCAGGGGGTCATTGTCGTTCATCTTATATCAACAGTTTACATACATAACAAGCACTTGCCTGTAGACCACCGTCCAATTCATAGGTCATTATAATCTCTAGGCTCGGACACGTGTATTAGTCACACACAGCGCAGAGCACACTTTAAAAACATTGCTATAAATTCTAATCCAAGAGTTCTACACCAACGAACATAAAACAAGAATCTGCTGAGAGTAAATTCGCTGAATTTCGCTATAATTTTAATAATTTGCTAGAAATTCACGAATATTATACGCTACGCTACAATTGTCATCATCATCTGTCATTGTGACATTGACAGTTGTTGTTGTGCAGAATTCTTTCTTTCGATAAGGGATCTAGCCCATAGAGTACTGTGATCTAGCCCATACCTTTGCCCATACTGCCGTTTTTTTCAATTGCTTTATTTTCTGTCGTTCTATCGTTATTTAAATAGTTTTGTGATAATAATATGTAGTCTAAACTATTATAAAACTGTAACAGAAGTGTGTCTGTACATTGAAGATATTTACAAAAAAAAGATTACGATATGGTTTTTAGGCTTCCCTGATTCCAAATCACAATTTTTTGGACTTTTTGTCTGTCTGTTTGTTTGTTTGTTTGGGTGTTTATTTGTTCGAGTATCACGCAAAAACTACTGAACCGATTTTGATTAAACTTTTTTGTTTGATAGCTTATCATCTGACTTAAAATCTGGTATATAATTTATGCGGACGAAGTCGCGGGTAAAAGCTCGTAATTAATAAAGCTTCTAGGATTTCAACTTGTACAAAAAGGTGCTCTACAAAATATGCAGTGTGGTGTGCTCAACACATAATCCACATTGGATTAACTAGAAGTTAAATTATGGATAGAAAACAACAATGCCAGAAGTGCGATTTTTGACAATCATACGAGCGACTTGGCAGTAGACAATGTTAAAATTACATGAAAATTACTATGGAGATTACGCATCTTTCTACTGCCAAATCGCTCGTATGATTTTCAAAAATCGCACTTCAGCTTCCTGAATGAAAGATTAAAGACAAGACTGTTTCACTGTGTTAAAATTCAACGCAAGCAAAACACAGGCGTGCCTTTTCTCCACAAAACGGAGTCCCTTCGCTTTGACCCCGACTTTCCGAAATGTGTCCATACCGATAGCTGATCGCCTGGAGCTCCTTGGCATTAACATATCGTCCGATCTGAATTTCGGACGATACATTGAGTCCATGGCGAAAACCGCAGCGAAAAAACTGGGCGTCCTCTCGAAGGTCAGACGGTACTTTACTCCGGGACAGCTTCTACAACTTTATCAAGCACAAGTCCGATCGTGTATGGAGTACTGCTGCCATCTCTGGGACGGGTCTGCCCAATACCAGCTGACCGCGCTGGACTCAATCGACAGGCGTGCCAGGAAGCTCATAGGTGATCCAACCTCGGTGGCGAAGCTACAAAGTCTTGAGCATCGTCGCAAGGTAGCCTGTCTGTCTGTTTTTTATAGGATACATTTCGGAGAGTGTGCGACTGAATTACACGATCTGATACCACCATCTCCCTTTCATCTGCGAGGGACGAGACGCAGACTGGGTTTCCACCCTTATGTCGTTGACCTACCAGCAATTCGCACGAAGAAGTTTGCTTCTTCTTTTATAATGCGCACGGCTAAGGAGTGGAATGCCCTGCCTGCGGACCTGTTCCCTGAGCAATACAACCTGGGCCTCTTCAAGGCGAGAGTGAATAGGCATCTTTCTAGGTAAACATGCTACATCTTCGGCCTCATCATCACTCAACATCAGGTGAGATTGGGGTCAAATGCTTACCTATCACACATAAAAAAAAAAAAAAAAAAAAAAAATTCATTTCATTTATTTTGCAACCGTTTTTTAGTTAGTAGGTTGATTACCTATAAGTAACAATGCAGCAATGTTTACTTAAAATTATGTTAGTGATTTAAAATTATTGTCATTGTGCTTGGGAAGTGCGTTATCCAATTTCGCTACCGAGCCCACTAGCCAGAGAACGAATTTTTCAATCTGTTGCGTCTTGAGGGGACGTGAGCGACATCTACTGTCAGCTAGATGCGTGGGCTCGGTAGCGAAATTGGATAACGCACTTCCCCGGTTTGGAAGGGTGCGGGTTCAAGTCCCGCCCGAGACTGAATTTTTCAATCTTTAATTTGATTCGAAATAGCACAACATGGCTGTAACATGTTCAAAATCAATAATATTTGAAATATCAAATCAAATCAAATCATTTATTTCAGAACATAAATTCCATAGCAATGTCACAAATTAAATTTCATTGTTAGTATTGCTTGGTATTGCTTACTTACTAGGTTAGTATATGAGACTTCAAGTTCAACATTACATGATAAAAATTGTGATAATTGCAATAATGGAAAATGTCAAAAAGTTGTGGTCAAGAATGTAAACAATGTCAAAATTTAGTATATAAATATTCTCATCTCATTATAATTATTAAATAAAAAATAAAAATAGTAGATTATAAAATTAAGAGGAGTGTAGTTCAATTATTATTATATTACATTGGATAGCAGGTACAGAGTCAGAATATTTAACAAAGTTGAGATGAGAACAGAAACTACGCCATCAGCACCGTTGTCCAGTGGTGGGCAATAGGACACTCGTGTTAATTTACCTCCGACCGCCTTCAGGATGCTGTTAGTGCTGCCGTGAACTCTGCTCATCATCGATGCCACTTTCTTTCGCATTATCGCGTGAAACCCGTCAGTACGAGCCTCGGCGAACATACCAGATGCACTGCAGAAGCGCGGCAGCCCCAAAAGCATCCTGAATGCATTGTTGTATTGGACACGTAGGGTGCTGTAGGCCTTCTGCGTATATCTTACCCATAGGCTGCTCGTATAGAATGATTGACAGAAGGCTTTAAACAGGGTTATTTTAACTTGTTCTGTGCAACGAGCAAACCTACGGGCGAGCATATTGCTTCTGACCGCCAACGCCCTACGTTCCCGCTCTATGTCCTGGTCATCCTTCAGGTCCTCTGTAACGATGTGACCCAGGTATTTGAACCGTTCGACTCTCGTCAGCGCAGTTCCGTACAGCTTGACAGGCGGCACTACCTGTGGAGCGCTGCTACCCGCGGCGAACACTAGGAGCTCACTCTTTTTGGTGTTGTACTTCAACCCATGAGTTTCAGCGTAAGTTTCGCACACCTGCAACAGTCTCCTGAGTGCACTGACCGATGGGCTCAACAGCACCATATCGTCCGCGTAGCTGATGTTATTGATGTTATTACCATCAACAGAGCATCCCGCGTGCATGCTGCTGAGCTCACGGATCAGCTGGTCCATGTACAGGTTGAAGAGCTTTGGAGACGACAGCCCGCCCTGCCTCACGCCGCACTCCAACCTGTACTCCACCGAACACTCATCCGCCCATCGCACATAGTTGACCTGGTTTCCGTACCAGTGACCGAAGATGTCAATGACCTCCGACGGGAGATTCATCCCCTTCATCTTGTCCCATAGTACCGGGTAGGACACCAGATCGAACGCTTTTGATAGGTCCAAAAAGCATGCATATACATCGGTACTTCTGTCTGTATAGTACTTGACGGTGTGCTTGAGCGCCAGGATAGCACTTTCAGTTGATAAACCTGCCCTGAACCCGAACTGGGCATCATGCAGGCCTATATGCTTATCCAACTCCTTATCAAGCACTCCGTCAAGCACCTTCGCTATGATAGTTGCTAGCGAAATGGGCCTATAGTTCGTCTTATCAGATGCATCTCCCGTCTTGTTCTTTATAACAGGTACTACAATCGTTCTCATGAGGTCTGGTGGTAAATACGAGTGTCGCAAACAGAGATTGTATAGCAGTGCCAACACACGAGGCAAGTGAGCCCCAGCATGTTTGAGGTGCTCCACACTAAGCCCGTCGTGTCCAGGAGATTTCCCCCTGGACATGTGAGAGATCACCCGCCCTACTTGTTTGGCCGTGATGAGCAACGTCGGCGGACGGTCACGGTCAGAAAGAGAGGTCCCGTGCGAGGACTCGGCACGCGTCACAGGCTGTGCAGCCACTCGGAAATGCTCCCGGAAAACGTTCGCTATAGCTTCGGGCTCACTCACCCCATCGATGCTCACGGGCATGGCAGGCTTGGTGTTCTGCTTTCCCACAGCCTTCCAAAATCTGTCAAAACGTTTACTACTGTGGTTTGTAGCCAAAATGTCCATTTTAATTTGCTCTTGATTTTTAACACACCAGTTTAGTTTAGCCTTAAACACTTTACGACTATTACACATCTCCATATAACAATTACCACTTTTTGGTCTCCCCTTTAGTATCCACATTTCATAATCTCGCCTCGCCTGCCCGTGTGCGTCTCTGACATGCTTGTTCCAACCTGTTACATATTGCTTTTTACTAGTACCATGGTTTTTACCAATTGGCCGGGTGTTAGTGGTCGCAGCCGCTTCAGAAAGTGACCGTACAATGTCATGGTACAAAAGATCTATAACATTTTTATGGTCATCGATTTTACACATATGTTCACTACACTCCTGACATGCAACAGGAAAGTCAATTTTTCTTAAGCTATTATGACAAAGATCTGTATATTTAGCAGTCTGGACACTATCTCTGTCTCCCCACAGAACATTACTTCGGACCTTGCTAGTACCAACTGTTTTTGGTTTCAAAATACTTAAGTTACATTCAATTAGCAGCGGAAGATGATCTGACCAATAAATATCATATAACACATTTACTTTTTCCACTGTGTTCCATGCCGCTTTGGTAACTATGCAATGGTCTAACCAGCGGTGGCATCCATGAGTATCGCTAACATAAGTGTAACAGTTCAGATTTAGTCCAATTTTTTCCATGTCAGCACATAACCAGTCTTGTTCAGTACAAAATGACAAAAGTTCCTTACCAAAAGGCTGTCCAGGGTGAGCGTTAAAGTCACCTAACACGTACACACAACCTACATCTTCACTCTCGATAATTGCACGAATCGAACTCATACATTCCGTGAAAATAACAAGATTTTCCGCCGTGTCTGTGGGCATATAAACACTCATCACTACGAAAGATCGATCACCGGATTGAATTTTAATTGCACATATTCTCTGGTTGTCACACTGTATGACGGACACGGAGGGAAAGGCGGCGCGGCGCCACAGTATAGCCACGCCCCCGTGCGGCCGACCGCGCAGCAGGCCCGCTCCCGTATCCACCGCCGACACGCCCGTCGCGCTGAAATCGCTTGCTATGCCGTCCAGCAATGGGATGTCGTGAGGCAGAAGCCACGTCTCTTGCAGTGCTACCAGGTCGGCCTTTTCACATAAACCTCGAACACATTCCATAGACTTCTTTATGGATCTACAGTTGAAGCTTATCATTTTCATATTATGCAGTGTATCATTCATTATGTGTTGCTAATTAATTTTCCAATAGCTAAACATTTTTACAATAAAGATTAGGTTATTTTACGCTTACCGTAATCCTTTTCAGTAAATCTGATAAACTTTCTGAATTTAATATCAGCCGGCCACAGCTTATCATCCAAAAAGAGCCCTAAATTGCTCTTAGTTACAAATATCTTGTATGAATCATAACTTTTTTCTCGTTGCATATGCATCTTATACAGTGACACACTTACACCCGTCTTGCTATAGATGTAATCCTTAACGTCTTTCTCAGTCGCCTGCTTATCCACATTGTAGACTAACAGAGGTACCTTTGTCTCAGCTGCTTTAAACTTTCCTGACTGCTCTGTTGAGGCGATGCCTACCTTTCCAATAAAGCGGTTTTTTAGACGTTTTCTTTGTACCAGAATCCAGTCCTCGTCAGGCTTCTCGACTTTCCACTTTTTACCATCACCAACGATTTCAGCAGTGCTCTTTACATAATCTCGATTTTCCTTTATAACATATGATTTATCATCATATCGCACTTGTACTGATGAGGCATTGTTTACATCAGCTGTAGACGAGTTATTCCGACCGTTCGATCCGTTACCGCTCTGCTTCTTATCTGAACCGGTTTGGCTATTACCGCGCACAGCTGATTTCTCCTGCTGTTCGCTCGCATGATGTGGGGACTGGCGCAATGTTTCATTCTTACTTTCTTTATGGTTTGGAGTAGATGTGAAATTCTGTTTAGTTCCATTGCCACTTTCTAAGGTCTCCGTAGATCTATTTAGGTTAACCAAACCAATGGGACCACTATCTAGTTGGAATGAATCCAAATAAACACCACCGCCCCTCTTCATGTTGATATTGATCGCTCGGTAAGTAGGTACGGAAACAGGACTTTTGTTTAGTGATTGTTCAGTGCCTTGATCACGGTTCACTAAAGCCTCTTGCAGCATGTCCTTAGTAATACAATCAGCTTTCAGCCTCGTCAATTCTTCTCGCATAATCAATAAATCCTTTAAAAGGCGGGTGGCATCGATATGGTCAAAAGTGACCGGCGGTAACCTGTGTAATTCGCGGGCTACAAAGACCGGAATCCGTTCAGGGTCGGTTTCCTTGAAGACGGTAATGATATCCTGAAGATCTCGTTCCACTTTGCCATCTTTCCTACGGGATATTTTACGTTTATCCGTTCGCACTGATTCAAATAATAACGACTTTGCCTCATCTATTTCCTGCACAGAGAAACTCGAACGACACAAACGAATTAAACTTTCGTTGTCCATGACTTGACTTTTACAGTCTATAAACGCTAGGACTTCATTTATTACGATGTTACACGTATTACACTTCAATACTTTCGTCATTTTACTCGATTTAATCACGCGTTATCCGTGCATAGAACCGGTTGCGCTGACGCATCGGCGCGAACTGAAATATACAATTCCATTACTAAATTAAAGATTGAAAAAGTCGGGCGGCGAGCGGGATTCGAACCCACGACCTGCCTTTCCGGGGCAGGCTCTTCTCCAACAGAGCTGTCGGCGCCCCGCAGGCCACGACGAAATTTTCAATCAGACCATCAAACTGAGCAACTTTCACTATGGAGCCAATATCAAGAAAAAATAAAAAAAATCACCTGTCCCATACAAAACTGCAGTACCGACTACCGATTCAACTAAAATGTATGGGACAGCTGATTTTTTTCATTTTTTCTCGATGTTGGCTCCATAGTGAAAGTTGCTCAGTTTGATGGTCTGAAGCACCCCCTTAAGTATTACTAGGGTGTATTGTTACACCCTGTATATTATCGTCTTTAAGGGATACGGCATTAAGGGGTGCCATCTACCAGAGTTCATTCAAACCCGCTCGCCGCCCGACTTCTTCAATCTTTAATTTGATTAAGCTAACATGGCATACATGTAAAATCAATAAATTCGAATACAATTACTAGTTTTCTTCAATGCTTTTTGTACTACAGACTACTAGTATAAGAGATAGAAGTACTTTTTGTTATCATCAGCTCCAGGGCTGATTCAGTATTCCTAGGATGTAGCGGTAGACTGTAGAGCATCTGTGATGGGGATGGACCTGGTCTGCTTGTATAACTCCAGTCGGTTTAGGAGTTACAGCCGTTCAAAGGTCAGTTATAGTCCGCCCTTAGAACGGCTTGTATCTCCTACAAACAAACTACAAACCAATGTCAGTTTTTGTACTGTTTGCATAGCTACAGACAGTGCATATTACAAAAATACCTGCATAATTATTCATTTTTTGCAACCATAACTGACCGTTGAAAGCACAGAACATTATATACAGGGTCCTTCTTAATATGCTGACACTTTTTTAAGGGGATGACCAGACCGTCAAACTGAATAACTTTCTCTATGGCACCAACATCGAAATCACGAAAAAAAATCAGCTCTTCCACACAAAACTGCAAACTTACTCGACTTAACTCAACCCAAATGTATGGGGCAGCTGATTTTTTTCGCGATTTCGATGTTGGTCCCATAGAGAAAGTTGTTCAGTTTGATGGTCTGATCATCCCCTTAATAAAGTGTCAGCATATTAAGAAGGACTTTGTATAATGTTTTGTGGTTGAACGGCTGAAACTCCTAAATCGACTGGAGTTATGCCAGCAGACCTGCATGTCTAGTATGATTTCTCTACACGCGCGCGAGGCGCCTTCGCTGCATACAAAATAACCTGTTCCCGCGCTTTTCGGAGAGCGAAAGCCGCGATTGCCGCGACATGTAGTATGGAAAAAAGCCGAGTCGCGCGCAAGTAGAGAAATCATGCTAGGGGGTCTGGTCCATCCCTATCACCGATAATAGAGATGCTCTTCACCCTATCACCACCCTATAAATACTGATCCAGCCTTAGCTACGTGCGTCATCTCTTAACGAGATAGTGAAGTTATTATACAAAACGCACAGAAAACTAACATTACAATACGCACTACACCACAGAATAAGTAATAAATAGTATATAGTTTTCTTATGCATTTAATTAATACGTTTTTCAATAGTAGGTACATAGTTCTACATACAGAACGGCCAGTTGCTATACAATCAATTATATTATATACAAAAAGAACAATACAATAGAACTCCCGCACTCTAAGAGCGTCTACGTTTTTTTCTCACCATGAATCCGTCGAAGGTGACTTAATAATTTACTTTTTTCAATAGCCTTATAATCACACTCGGAACACGAATATGGTTTCTCACCCGTGTGCAAACGTAAGTGTCGTACTAGATTAGATTTAGATACGCATTTGTACTCACAGTAAGAGCATGAATTTGGTTTTACACCACTGTGAATGCGTAAGTGGACTGTTAAATGAGGTTTATAAGCACATTTGTATTCGCACTGAGAACACGAATATGGTTTCAGATCAGAGTGTTTAATAATTAAGTGTCTTGATAAAACATTCCTTTTATTACATTTGTATTCACACTCAGAACACGAATATAGTTTTTGATCAGTGTGAACAAATAAGTGACTCATTAGTTGGTTTTTTTCTGAACATCTATACTCACACTTTGAACATGAATACGGTTTTTCACCAGTGTGAGTACGCATGTGGCTTGTAAGATGACTTTTATAAGCACTTTTGAACTCACACTCTGAACACGAATAAGGTTTCACACCAGTGTGTTTATGCAAATGTCGTCCTAGACCCGTTGATGATGCGCTTTTGTACTCGCACAGAGAACACGAAAATGGTTTCTCGCCTGTGTGAGTACGCATGTGTTGAGTTAGCTTGGTTTTGATTGCGGTCTTGTATTCACACAGAGAACATGAAAATGGTTTCTCCCCAGTGTGAGTACGTATATGAAGAACTAGATTAGTTTTAGATGCAGTTTTATACTCGCACAGAGAACACGAAAATGGTTTCTCGCCAGAGTGAGAACGCATGTGTCGATTTAGGTGAAATTTGGTTGCGCTCTTGTAATCACACAGATAACATGAAAATGGTTCCTGGCCAGAGTGAGAGAGTATATGTATAGATAGCTTAGCTCTAGTTGTAGTTTTATACTCGCACAGAGAACACGAAAATGGTTTCTCGCCTGTGTGAGTACGCATGTGTCGATTTAGCTGAGTTTTGATTGCGCTTTTGTACTCACACAGAGAACATGAAAATGGTTCCTCGCCGGAGTGAGTGAGTTCATGTAGAGATAGCTCAGCTCTAGTTGTAGTTTTGTACTCACACTGAGAACACGAAAATGGTTTCTTACTATCGTGACTAAGCATGTGTTTTGATAAAATATGTTTTTCATTACACCTATATTCACAGTAAGAGCATGAAAATTCAGTGTGTTTACGTAAGTGTTGTGTTAGCTTAGTTTTAGTCGTGCTTTTGAAATCACAGTAAGTGCATGAATATGGTTTCTCACCAGTGTGCGTTCGTAAGTGTACTGATAAAGTACTCTTTTGTTTACATTTGTAATCACAGTGAGAGCACGAATATGGTTTCTCGCCAGTGTGATTAAGTAAGTGAAGTTTTAGATTAGTTTTAGTTGCGCTTTTGTACCCACACACTGAACATGAATAGGGTTTTTCTCCAGTGTGAAGAAATTCATGATTTGATAAACTAAATTTATCATTACATTTGTAATCACAGTGAGAGCACGAATATGGTTTGTCATCAGTGTGATTTAGTAAGTGCCGTGCTAAATTTCTTTTTCTATGACATTTGTACTCACAAAATGTACATGAAAATGGTTTTTCAGCAGTGTGAATACGTATATGTGCTGATAAACCACTTTCAACAGCACATTTGTAATCACAGTGAGGGCATGCAAATGGTTTATTTTCAACGTGAATACGTAAGTGTCTTGTAAAATTTCTCTGTATGTAAGATTTGTATTCACATAATGAACATGAATATGGTTCTTCTCCACTGTGTTTAAGTAAGTGATTTTCCAGACTCGTCTTATAAGCAGACTTGTAATCACATTGAGAACACGAATATGGTTTCTCGCCAGTGTGAGTACGTATGTGACTTATTAGATGATCTCTGTTACTACATTTGAACTCGCACTGAGAACACCAATACGGTTTCTCACGAGTGTGATTACGTAAGTGTCTTGTAAAATATCTCCTTGTATAAGTTGTGTAATCACAGAATGTACACGAATATGGTTTTTCACCTGTGAGAGCGAGTTTTGTACTTCTGACATTTTTTGACGAATTTGTTTTATAGTCAACATTAGAGATGATTCCTTCAGTATTATCTTCTTTCTTTGCATTCTCAGGTTTGACTTGATCGGTCTCTTCATCTGTTGTCTCTAGTTTTGGCTTCTTGGGTACAGGTGCATCTGAAATTATCATATCCATAACATTTTATCAAAATTTTGTGCATACAATTTTATAAATGCTTGTGAGTACGCCCATATTTTATGTGCAGCACGGAATATAATATAAGTGGTATATCTCATCCAATAAAATAAAAAAACTAATTTAACAATCTAATCTAAATAAACAACTCGCAATTGTCTTTCAAACAGAGACATATGCTATTATAGCCTGTGCGCAGGAGAATATATATAGGAAGGTAGCAAACAAGACTATATATTATATCCTTGATTCGTCCAGTTCGCTGTGGATACCTAAGTGTGTGAGGTGTCATAGAATTTCATATAAAGAATTCTAAAAATCGATTCTTTCGCCTCCTTCGCCGCGGATAAATATGCGTCCACCTTAAGGAATGAAGTATACTAGGTATGCGAAGTACGCATTTTCCGCAGCGATGCGGCTTGCTTCAGCCCGATGTGAGCCGCCATAATATGTGCTTACCTTAAATGTCAGATGACGCTGAGGCCTTCACTCCAGTTGATTACTGAATTTCAACCAGGGCGAATTAACTTGGCACCTGGCTCGGAATAAAAAACTCGGAAAGAATAACTCGAAAATGGTAAACTGCAGGGACACATGCAACGGTAACTGAAATACTATGCTACGGCCTCGCACGGCTACAGCGGGGTCCCGCGGGGGGTGGCAGGAGGGCTGTCGAATTCCGAGCCACGTGCGAGCCAGGTGCCAAGTTCATTCGCCCGGGTTGTATTATATCGTGAGAAATCGGATCAGGTCAGTTACGACCTTTTCCCCGAACGTCCATCGCCCGAATTCCTTGTACGACCTTTTCCCCGAACGGGCATTTCTCCGAACGGACATTGCCTAGTATGTCCATTTACTTGTAAGGACATTTCCCCTTACGTCCCTTTCCTTTTATATCTGCGACATCATACATTATAAAACGGGCATTATAATAATGAAATACAACTAACCTTCAGGACAATATGTCACATTAACTACTTGGAGAGCCTCCGGTCCAATAACCATCTCATCTTTGATCACATGATCTGTATACAAGTCTATATCGCTGTCATAATTTGGTTCCTGTTTCACTACTATTTCGATTTTTATCTCAGGTACACCTTCCGTAGATGTATTTTCAACATTCATTTTAGCGACAGGAATCCAACCAATATGTTTGTATCAAAACAACATGTTACAGCTCCATCAGATGAGCGATGATTCTGTCAATGTAGAGGTAAGAAACAGCACTGTAGGTAGTTCCAAACTAAGTCAGGTGATAACGTTGTGGTTCAACAATGAGCATCTAAAAAGGACAGCACAAATTAATTATAAGTCAAAAACTATTATGGTTCCATCTATATCCAGGACAACAAATAAATTATTTGATTTGATTTGAAACAGCAGTTTCTTTCACAATTTTGTTGCTGAGCAGAGTGTTGGTGGTGCGTTCCAGAGGTATGGACACCCAATTATGGGAGTCCGGGTTCGAATCCGCACGGACAACATGCCATGTACCAATGAGTTTTTCTAACTTATGTACGTAATACTGACTGCTCTCAAACGGTGAAGGAAAACATCGTGAAGATACCTGCATACACTGAAGAAGAAATTCTAAGGTAGGGTTTATACAGAAGAGACGCGTGGCGGTGGCGGGTAGTCGAAGTAACACCAATATAAACCTTATATTACGTAGCATAGCGTCGTTTTTTGACGTAAAGAAAAATCGCGCCTCCAGGCGACGTCGCCTGGAGGCGCGGGAGTACTTCTACAAACGACTCTATGCTACGTACTATAAGGTTTATATTGCCGCACCCCGCCCGCGAAATGTCCGCGCCACGTCACTTCTGTTTAAACGCTCCCTAATGTGTATGTGAAGTCTACCAATCCGCATTGGGCACGCGTGGTGGACTGATGCCCATACTGCATGAGGGTAGGCCTGTGTCCTGCTGTAGGATGATGATTATGATTTATAGGCTGATGATGAACCTTGGTTTTAGATGATTTAGCCAATGTCTAGTTTTGTAGCAAAAATGCTTGACATTGGTACCGATTCGGACTGTGCCACGACTTAACTAAATTTATTCCTGTCACTTTCTAAAATAAGATTAAGAAAAGAGACAGAAAACCAACAGCTGACTTTAGTGCTGTCAAAGTGATGTTACACACTTAAAATAAGATGCCATCATAATGTATGCCATCTTATTTAAAGTGTTTTTGGGCGTGTAACGTCACTTTGACAGCACTAAAGTCAGCTGTTGGTTTTCTGTCTCTTTTCTTAATCTTATTTTAGAAAGTGACAGGAATAAATTTAGTTAAGTCGTGGCACAGTCCGAATCGAGGCCATTGTACGGGATCAGCTTAAAGGATATTATGATTATTTGTGGTTGGGCTATTGCAAGCAAGGGTCGTTGTAACACGGAGACCAGCGCTGATCCTTTTGTGTTGCCCCAAGCTCACCCATATTTACGCATACCTCCGAACTTATGGTATTTTCTTTTCATTCTCGGGAATGCAGGTTTCCTCACGATGTTTTCCTTCACCGCCGAGCTAGTAAATGATAAATACAACCGTACATAAATACCGAAGAACTTAGTCATACTTAAAGAGCGATGATAGCCCATACGGAAGAGAGCTAGCGCCGATAAGGACAGCAATAAGGTAGCAATCTCCTTTTTTAACTAGAGCGAATTTGATATGTGCATCTCTTATTGAGTGAATATGACAAGACCTTCTCTTTCTGTCTTTAAGTCCAAAAATAGGTGGTAGAGGGCGTAGGAGGGGATAGGGCCCCTCCCTATCCTGCATATCATCCTCCCCTTTGAAAAAAAGGGGGTTTTCCGCACTATCCCTCTTTTTGAGGGGAGGCTAAGGGGAAACCCCCCCCCCCCCCCCCCTCTCCAAAATAATACTAAAGCAACCCCGTTGTAAATGAATTTCGGTGACTTCAAGGGTTGTTTTTACTTTTAGAAAAGAGCACAATTCTGAACCACCACTGGAGCGTCGTTGTAGGCCGGGGAGGTGACAACCGACGACCGACACGCGACGTGTCCACCCAATAGCAGACCTACAACGGACTCTCTCTCTCGGCTTGCACACTTGTCCTACCGCCACACACAGAACTTGCACAGAACAGAGTAGGTACACTTCACTTCAACAACATTGCTATAAATACTATACTAGAGTTTTAAACCTACCTAGAGTTTTAGAGTAACGAACGAACGTAAAAAGAATCTATTAATTCCTTATAATTTTTATACCTACCTAATTATTTGCTAGAAATTCACGAATTTTACGATTTTACTTTTACGTTCTTATGTCTTCTGTCATTGTGACCAGTCTATCGCAACTGCATAGATGCGAGAAAATGTATGGGATGTGGTAGAACTTGAATGGGCGTCTATATTCGTCTCTTTTCTTGACCCTCTCTTTCATGAAATGTCACGTGACGTAATTCAGATGTTTTTCACACGTTATGAAACAGACTCTGTCTAAATTATTTAAAATGTTTTTGGGTGTTTATTATATTTAGAATTAATAAATAAACGTGAATATAAAACATAAAACACAAGTAATTCAGTGTATTACGTGATATTGCACCATAAAAGCTTAAAATTAAGTACTAGAAATGCGAAATATGCTGTGAAAGGTCGGAAAGAAAAGATGGTAAAAAACGTAACTTCTTAGCAAGATTTCCACTGGATGAAGCTCGGTAAGCATAAATTTATCCTATTTATTAGCCCAGGTTTATATTTTGGCAATCATTTTCGTAAAGAGCGGGAAGTATTTGTAAAGAAGTGAGGGATTTGGAGAAATGTCGATATCGATATAATTGTTGATACATACATGCAGACGCATACGGATACGAACGACTATGCTCCCCGAGGCGGTAGTCAGAGATATTCTGAAACATCAGAACATCCACCATACAAAAATCATCCATCATATTTTTGATGATATGATAAGATTACACTTTTGTATACATGTTTTATTTTCAGATGCAAAAAATGGGTTCAAGTTACTGGAAATGAAGATCTAGCGTACCTACATACCAATCGAAAAATGAACCAATTATTATTTGCGAGAAACATTTCCTGCCTGGAAGATTTTCATAAAAAATGACAAAATTGAAACCAACTGCCATTCCATATCCATACGGCTCACTGCATACTATCCTGTAATTAGTCCGTAAGTTTTCCTAAAATGAATAAACATTTAAAAAAAAAACAAATGGGGTACGGCTAATATTGGCGTCTTTTTTTTTAAGCGGCCAGGTACCAAATGTTGTGGGTATTTTAGGGTGAATATTACCTTACACTGTTATGCAAAAAAAAATTTCCTGCGGTGTAAGGCGCTGTCCTATTGCCATCGCACGCGCGATCATGCGTCCGTCCGATGAAAATGATCGTGCGATCGTGCGATCAAACATAGGAATCAGTATTGACTGTCCTAATTTCGATCGCGCGATCATGCGATGCGTTCGAATTGTTCTATTTTCGACGCACGATCGTGCGATCGTGCGATCAAACATAGGAATCAGTATTGACTGTCCTAATTTCGATCGCGCGATCGAGGAGCGCGACGAGGCAAGGGTGTACCTACACTCAGCGGGACCCCGTGTCCTAGAACTTGTTCTATAGAATTTGTTCTAATTTCAAATATTATTGATTTCAAACATATTACAGCCTTTGGATAACGCACTTCCCCGGTTTGGAAGGGTGCGGGTTCAAGTCCGGCTCGAGACTTAATTTTTCAATCTTTAATTTGATTAGAATTTGTTCTATCGAATCCAATTAGAAATAAAATGTGTTCCGTCAAAATGGGAGAATGGCATAGGCAAAGATTTTTTTTGGTCTTTACGACTAGAATTCGAGTTTCAACAACAACAAAAAATGAAAACCGACTTCAAAGTAAAAAAGTTAAAAAATAATATTTCAGTTTGACTTTTACGTTCGAATCTATAAGAAAATTAATATTTTGTTTTATCGAAGTTTGATAAAGGTGAGAAATAAAACCTTTGGCCTTAATAATTAAACTCAAGTTGTTTTATTAAAATAATCAAGCACTGTTGTACAAGTAAGAACATAACATTGTCTACAATTGTATAATGGACAAACTTTTTCTATCATCAACCATTGTCGAGATATCTGTCTATTACTATTTTAATTAATAATTTTTTGCAAATATCTCGTTTCGTATGCATCAAATCGTGAATAAAGTTATTACAAAACTTCTAGAACATAACATTGTCTACAATTGTATCTTTGAGAAACTTTTTCTATCATCAACCGTTGTCGAAATATCTGTCTATTACTATTTTAATTAATTCGTTTTTGCAAATATCTCATTTCGTATGCATCAAATCGTGAATAAAGTTATAACAAAACCTGTAGTACATAACATTATCTACAATTGTATGCTACACAAACTTTTCCTATCATCAACAATTTTCGAGATATCTGTCTATTACTATTTAATTAATTCGTTTTTGCAAATATCTCTTTTCGTATGCATCAAATCGTGAACAAAGTTAGAACAAAACTTGTAAATCATAATATTGTCTACAATTGTTTTTCAGACAAACTTTTTCTATCAAGAACCGTTTTCGAGATATCTGTCTATTACTATTTTAATTAATAATTTTTTGCAAATATCTCGTTTCTTATGCATCAAATCGTGAACAAAGTTATAACAAAACTTGTAGTACATAACTTTATCTACAATTCTATGGTACACAACCTTTTCCTATCATCAACAATTTTCGAGATATCTGTCTATTACTATTTAATTAATTCGTGTTTGCAAATATCTCTTTTCGTATGCATCAAATCGTGAACAAAGTTAGAATAAAACTTGTAGAACATAACATTGTCTATAATTGTATTTGTAAGAAACTTTTTCTATCATCAACAATTTTCGAGATATCTGTCTATTACTATTTTAATTTATTCGTTTTTGCAAATTTCTCTTTTCGTATGCTTCAAATCGTGAACAAAGTTATTACAAAACTTGTAAAACATAATATTGTCTACATTTGTTTTTCAGACAAACTTTTTCTATCAAGAACCGTTTTCGAGATATCTGTCTATTACTATTTTAATAAATAATTTTTTGCAAATATCTCGTTTCGTATGCTTCAAATCGTGAATAAAGTTATTACAAAATTTGTAGAACATAACATTATCTACAATTTTATGCGTAACAAACTTTTCCTATGATCAACAATTTTCGAGATATCTGTCTATTACTATTTTAATTAATTCGTTTTTGCAAATATCTCTTTTCGTATGCATCAAATCGTGAACAAAGTTAAACAAAACATGTAGAACATAACATTGTCTATAATTGTATCAAAAAGAAACTTTTTTTATCATGAACCATTGTCGAGATATTTGTCTATTACTATTTTAATTAATTATTTTTTGCAAATATCTCGTTTTGTATGGATGAAATCGTGAACGAAGTTATTACAAAACTTGTAGTACATAACATTATCTACAATTTTATGCTGAACAAACTTTTCCTATCATCAAAAATTTTCGAGATATCTGTCTATTACTATTTTAATTAATTCGTTTTTGCAAATATCTCTTTTCGTATGCATCAAATCGTGAACAACGTTAAAACAATACATGTAGAACATAACATTGTCTATAATTGTATTTTTAAGAAACTTTTTCTATCATCAACCGTTGTCGAGATATCTGTCTATTACTATTTTAATTAATAATTTTTTGCAAATATCTCGTTTCGTATGCATCAAATCGTGAACAAAGTTATAACAAAACTTGTAGTACATAACATTATCTACAATTGTATGCTACGCAAACTTTTCCTATCATCAACAATTTTCGAGATATCTGTCTATTACTATTTTAATTTATTCGTTTTTGCAAATATCTCTTTTCGTATGCTTCAAATCGTGAATAAAGTTATTACAAAACTTGTAGAACATAACATTATCTACAATTTTATGCTGAACAAACTTTTCCTATGAACAACAATTTTCGAGATATCTGTCTATTACTATTTTAATTAATTCGTTTTTGCAAATATCTCTTTTCGTATGCATCAAATCGTGAACAAAGTTAAAACAAAACATGTAGAACATAACATTATCTATAATTGTATCAAAAAGAAACTTTTTCTATCATCAACCGTTGTCGAGATATCTGTCTATTACTATTTTAATTAATTCGTTTTTGCAAATATCTCGATTCGTATGCATCAAATCGTGAACAAAATTATGACAAAACTTGTAGTACATAACATTATCTAGAATTGTATTCTTCACAAACTATTCCTATCATCAACAATTTTCGAGATATCTGTCTATTACTATTTTAATTTATTCGTTTTTGCAAATTTCTCTTTTCGTATGCTTCAAATCGTGAACAAAGTTATTACAAAACTTGTAAAACATAATATTGTCTACAATTGTTTTTCAGACAAACTTTTTCTATCAAGAACCGTTTTCGAGATATCTGTCTATTACTATTTTAATTAATAATTTTTTGCAAATATCTCGTTTCGTATGCTTCAAATCGTGAATAAAGTTATGACAAAATTTGTAGAACATAACATTATCTACAATTTTATGCTTAACAAACTTTTCCTATGATCAACAATTTTCGAGATATCTGTCTATTACTATTTTAATTAATTCGTTTTTGCAAATATCTCGTTTCGTATGCATCAAATCGTGAACAAAATTATGACAAAACTTGTAGTACATAACATTATCTAGAATTGTATTCTACACAAACTATTCCTATCATCAACAATTTTCGAGATATCTGTCTATTACTATTTTAATTTATTCGTTTTTGCAAATTTCTCTTTTCGTATGCTTCAAATCGTGAACAAAGTTATTACAAAACTTGTAAAACATAATATTGTCTACAATTGTTTTTCAGACAAACTTTTTCTATCAAGAACCGTTTTCGAGATATCTGTCTATTACTATTTTAATTAATAATTTTTTGCAAATATCTCTTTTCGTATGCTTCAAATCGTGAATAAAGTTATTACAAAATTTGTAGAACATAACATTATCTACAATTTTATGCTTAACAAACTTTTCCTATGATCAACAATTTTCGAGATATCTGTCTATTACTATTTTAATTAATTCGTTTTTGCAAATATCTCTTTTCGTATGCATCAAATCGTGAACAAAGTTAAAACAAAACATGTAGAACATAACATTGTCTATAATTGTATCAAAAAGAAACTTTTTTTATCATGAACCGTTGTCGAGATATCTGTCTATTACTATTTTAATTAATTATTTTTTGCAAATATCTCGTTTTGTATGGATGAAATCGTGAACAAAGTTATTACAAAACTTGTAGTACATAACATTATCTACAATTTTATGCTACACAAACTATTCCTATCATCAACAATTTTCGAGATATCTGTCTATTACTATTTAATTAATTCGTTTTTGCAAATATCTCTTTTCGTATGCATGAAATCGTGAACAAAGTTAGAACAAAACTTGTAGAACATAACATAGTCTATAATTGTATTTTTAAGAAACTTTTTCTATCATCAACAATTTTCTAGATATCTGTCTATTACTATTTAAATTTATTCGTTTTTGCAAATATCTCTTTTCGTATGCATCAAATCGTGAACAAAGTTAAAACAAAACATGTAGAACATAATATTTTCTATGATTGTATCTGTACGAAACTTTTTCTATCATGAACCGTTGTCGAGATATCTGTCTATTACTATTTTAATTAATTATTTTTTGCAAATATCTCGTTTCGTATGGATGAAATCGTGAACAAAGTTATAACAAAACTTGTAGTACATAATATTATCTACAATTGTATGCTGCACAAACTATTCCTATCATCAAAAAATTTCGAGATATCTGTCTATTACTATTTAATTAATTCGTTTTTGCAAATATCTCTTTTCGTATGCATTAAATCGTGAAGAAAGTTAGAACAAAACTTGTAGAACATAACATTGTCTATAATTGTTTTTCAAATAAACTTTTTCTATCATGAACCGTTTTCTAGATATCGGTCTATTACTATTTTAATTTATTCGGTTTTGCAAATGTCTCTTTTCGTATGCTTCAAATCGTGAACAAAGTTGTAAACTTGTAGAACTTTACATTATCTACAATTTTATTTTTCAAAAACTTTTCCTATCATCAACCGTTGTCGATATATCTGTCTGTTACTATTTTAATTATTCAGTTTTTACAAATATCTCGTCTCCTATGCATAGGATTGTAAATAAAGTTTATACAAGCGTGAAGACCATTAAATTTCCAACAATTTTGTTCATAACAAATTTTTTTCTATCACTTACCATTGTCGAGATATCTGTCATTTTTGTTATATTATAAAAGTGGTCTGATTCTGGAAAGGTGACCGATCCGCCATGTAAGACCGGGTTTTTCGTGATGGGTAAAGTGTGTTCTTTCGATCCAAGTTGGTTTCACATTTCCTATATGTTTAGGCCTAAGACCTATTTTTTATTATTTTCAACCCCAGTCTGATTTTGAACGGTGACCGATTTGAGAATAACTGAATCTGCTGTGGTGTTCTCCTAAGAGGGCTCTTTCTTAAAATGCGTCCAGTTCGTATCCTATATATTTAGGCCCAGACCCCATTTTTTCGCGATTGTCTTACCGCTGTAAAAAAAATCAGTGACCGCTTTGAGTCATAAGACCGAGGCTAAATGATGTACTTTGGCGTCTATTTTCGAGCTAGACTGAATCCAGCTTTCCTATAATTATAATACGTTTAGGCCCTAGACCGTTGGTGGCTCTGGATCTAATTCTTCCATTTTGACGGTTTTTTTTTTATTTCTAATTGAATTCGATAGAACAAATTCGGAACTAAATCCCATACATACTCGCATCGTTCTAGGACACGGGGTCCCGCTGAGTGCAGGTACACGAAGCAAGGGAGGGTGATCGATCGCATCGATCGCATCGCACCAAATTAGGACACACGTTTTTTGATCGCGCGATCGGTTTCATCGCGCGATGAGATCGCATCGCACCATCGCGCGTGCGATGGCAATAGGACACCGCCTAACGTTTCGGAGATATTTAACTTTAAAGTTTCAAAAAATTAACTGTACAAAAGTCATTAAAAGTAACTCGTTTTGGGTCTTATACCACACATTATTTATTTTACAGCCCAGAATTATTAGTTTTAATTATTTATGATATCATAACGCACATTTTGTGCAGGAACGCACCGCAATCCTCACTCGTTTGCGGTGATGGTTTGAATGTTGAAATTTTCTATTTTGTAAGATATTGTATTGATTTATATATATTTGTAGATTACTTGTGTTACTGGCCAATGCTGTGTGCGCCTGTTATATGTGTGTGTATTAGAAATTGATTTTTAGCGTTCCTATGTTATTGTAAATGTTTAAATATGTATACTGTTGGTGTGCCATATAAAATAAAATAAAATAAAATAAAATACCTTAAATGTACATAGAGTCTTCTTTAAGAGTTTCATAACAGTTAGGATAGCCAATCTAACCTATTATTTCAATGTGGTATAATTTTATGTAAATTAATTATAATTATTAATACCTACGAATGTCTTTTCCTTATCTCAAGACAGTCCCAGACTTATTAGTAGGTGGCTAATTGTTTGTTTTATTCTAGTGATTGGATTAACATCAATCCATCACTAAAAAAATTTGCAATTTTTAAATATCAATATCATATGGCAATTTTTTTTTTTCTGCTACTATCGATATCGTTAAATATTCACAGCACATCACTACTTTGCACTGTCATTTTGTTTTCAATATTGGCAACATGTTGCTCTATGTTGGCTATGGAATGGTAGCTTCAAGTCATACAAGTTGACGTTTTTTACGATTATTTTGCTCCAAGGAGTTCCGTCTCTTAAAACGTAGTGATTATATTCTCTTTGATTGTGACATTGACAGTTGTTGTTGTTGTTGTTTGTTATACAATTTATCCTTTCGGTATGGCAATGGGAACTAACCCTTTCAGCCGTTGTCTTTAGAACCTAAACCTTGAAATGCGAGGGTGGTTCACACTTCCAATGTTCAATGGAGTTTTACGCGAGGAATTCAATCCAAATCAAACTGGAGCGCCTTTCTTTATTTCTCACTTTTACTACATATGTTGTAATTTAATAGACTATTATTTTATTAATATTCAACACGGAGTTTCGGTACTACTAGTGAAACGTGGATGGAGGTTTCAGAATATCTCTGACTACCCCCTCGGGGAATATAGTCGTGAGCGTCATGATCGTGATTATCCTATGATATGCTAATATTCAAAAAATTCTCAAAAATTGTATACAGGGTGTAAGTGACAGCCTAGCAAATACTGAAACGGTGAACTCAGACCATCAAACTGAACAACTTTTACTATGGACTATGGAGCCTACCTCAGGAAATGCGAAAAAAAAAACAGATGTTTCATACAAAACTGCATATGGAACTACTTATGGAACAGCTAATTTTTTTCGCGTTTCCTGATGTAGGCTCCATAGTGAAAGTAGTTCAGTTTGATGGTCTCAGTTCACCGTTTCAGTATTTGCTAGGCTGTCACATACACCCTGTCAGGCGGAGGACATTTGCCTTTTGGTGGTTTTTCCGATTCAGTTTGCATAGAATGTGCTGCCATCTGTTAAATATATCTTTTACTATGAAAAAAAAAGATTATATTGTCTATGTCAATGTCAAATTGACAAATTTACAAAATGGCGACCTACCTAGAGTAATGTGCGTGTTGTTTGTAGTTTTTGTTCAATTTTGTGCCGATTTAGTGATGTTCTGGAGTTTCAGTTGTTCTCTTACCAATGTACAGATTACAGGAATAGTAAGGATACTGGAATTTCACTCGATCGGTGCGGGATTGAACGAAAACTAGCATTCAAACAACGGTATGAGTATATAAGTATATATATAAGTAGGTATGTATAGTATAGGTAGAATTATTTTCAAAGAAACACAGATGGCGCTAGCTAGCCTTCAATTTGACATAAGGTGGATGCATAATGTTGCCACGAGTGGGTTCTCTTTTCTAATATACTTATATTCTAATATACTTATATTACTCTTTGCACCCTGTATTAAGTATATGGATCAAAGTTCGTTGGTTTGCAGCACGCTCGTAGGATGTCCTAAAATGAAACAACTAAAATACATTTAAGTAACTTTATTTTTCAACCGTTTTTATATTCCATTGTATATTCAATTATACTAACCGTACGCGGTAAGCCAGAAACTCTACGATTAACAAAATATAAACCTATTTTTACATTTAACCACAGCTATAAGTACAAAGTGATAGAGGACACACTACACTTCATTAGGTACGCTGCGATGATGCCGCCAAATGAATTGATAAGTCGTACCGTTCCTATCGATTCATTTGGAGGCATAACAGCGTAGAAGTCAAGGTTCGTCTCGTCGCGCGCGCACAACGGCGGCACAGCCCGGAAACTGCATACAAAAAATTGAAATTGTCAAGATGGCGCCAGCACATGCGAAACCAAAGAAATTTAACCTTAAATCTTCTTCTTAGGTATCGAGTAACCAGCATGGGTAGCATGACAACCCGCGATAGCCGTGATACGTCTTTATCACGTCATTTATCTCGTTCGTTCGCGCGCAAACGAAAGAGATAAAAGACGTGATAAAGCCGTATCACGGCTATCGCGGGTTGTCATACTATCCATGCAGTGCGAGGGGGTGAGGTAAAAAGTTGGTGGGAGGAAGGGAGTGTCCGTACTACTGTATCTAGTAATAGATACTCTTTCTTATACTGTGATGGCGGCGCTAGACTCGCGAAAAAGTTGTAATCTACTGCGTTACGGATCAAAATGGCGTATATACAGAGTGGTCTATCTCTTTATTTCTAAAGATACGGGTCTAGCGGTGGTCTCCGGTGCGGCGTCCCGTTTGTATGCAGCTCTGTAGATCTACTGGTCCGGCCGCGCCGCTGTGGACCTCATCTGGCAGCACCGCATCGCCTTTTTCTGTCGCTCCATCCTTTTCTTCTTTCCAGATGAGGTCCAACCCTAAGGGTCAGCGCACATCTAGCGAAGAACTTTTCCGAGCATTTCCCAGTGCTCAATGAAATGTCGTCCTTATCCAATTCAAATAGAGTTATAAATGGCGTGCGCCAGCAAACACCACCGTCTCCGCTAGGTAAAATTATAACTTGAAACTTCTTATCTTGTCTTATCTTGTTGTGGGGGCTGGCAAGCCAGCAACACTTCGCCCCAGTGGGATCTTTTGTGTTAGCCCCTTATTAACTTGAAACTTATTTACAACTCTATTTTAATTGGATAAGGGCATTGGGCACTGGAAAATGCTCGAACAGTTCTCCGCTAGATGTGCGCTGACCCTATCGTTTGATTGTAGTGTCATCTCTACTACAAGTACTAAGTGCTCAATGCTTTTAATACTTAGACAATTTAATAGGGACTCGCCTTGCGGTAGCATTTCCCCTCTGCCACGGTATAAGATCAATTGATCTTGTGCATTTACACCCAATTTTATACCTTATCACTAAACGAGACAGCCTATAACAGCGAAACAATAATTTTGAACTTAGAACGTTTGGGGTTCACACGAGACTACTTTTCATGATTTTTAACATTCAAAATTAGAATCTAAACTTATGGGGAATAAAATCCGATGTTGCGGATTTCATGTTACCTCGCCCCCCGCAAAAAGTGGCAGAAATGTTTCTTAGTAGAATGACACGCGTAACTGGTCCCTATTAAATTGTCTAAGTTTTAGTATGGTCAGGCTCACAGAAATCGAAACCCAAGGCTATAAAGATTAAAGTGCCCTTTAGGCTGCTTGTTCACTGAAGCGGAGCGAGGAGGCTGCGGAGCGGACAAATGAGGAAAAATTTACCAATAAGATTGCATAAAATAAAATTGCGGAGAGTTTAGGCGAGTTGTTTATGTTTATGAGTTGTTGCGGAATGTTTTTGTGTTTATGTTTATGTTTATTGGTAATATTTCGTTTCTCCGTTCCGCAGCCTCGCTCCGCTTCTGTGGACAGGCAGCCTTAGACGGGCAACTGATCGATAATTAGCCAAATTGTACGTGAAAAGGCAGATCGCACGATCACAAACTTGGTCTCAGCCAATAAGGAGCGTGTGCTGCTCCAGAAAATACCTTTTGAAGTTTCCTGGCTGCTCTCCAACCATTTTTGTTATTGCCCTGACAGAAATCCTGCGAACAGTTGCCCGTCTAAAGGGCACTTTAGATACGGGATGAGGTTTCTCTGAAGCTGACTGTACACATGGCGACACATCATGCTATACAAAAAAAACATAAGCTGGCCGCGCGTCGGTCGAGTAACGTATAACGTCGCGCGGCCAGCTTATGTTGGTTTTGTATAGCTTGATGTGTCGCCGAGTTTGACGAAGTTATTGTATGCAATTATATTAGTAAAACAGTAATAATATCATTGGTATAATGCACAGAAAACTAACATTACAACACTAAAACTAAAGAATACAAAAGTACATTATTACAAAATTAAAGATTGAAAAAGTCGGGCGGCGAGCGGGATTCGAACCCACGACCTGACCCTGTCCCTTAAAGACGATAATATAGATTGAAAATTTCGTCGTGGCCTGCGGGGCACCGACAGCTCTGTTGGAGAGGAGCATGCCCCGGAAAGGCAGGTCGTGGGTTCGAATCCCGCTCGCCGCCCGACTTTTTCAATCTTTAATTTGATTAAGCTAACATGGCATACATGTAAAATCAATAAATTCGATTACATTATTACAGATTAATAAGACCTACTTAAAACCTAAGTACCTACATTCTTAAGACTATGTCATTTTAAATATTCCTACAACTAGCCTAAACATTAATATTGTTTATACAGGGTGTAAGTGACAGTCTAGCAAATATTGAAACGGGAACTCAGACCATCAAACTGAACATCTTTCACTATGGATAACACAGGAAACGCGAAAAAAAAAATCTGCTGTCCCATACATTTTAGTCGGGTAGGTACAGCAGTTTTGTATGGAACAGCTGATTTTTACCGCGTTTATTTATTTATTTATTTGACACACAAAACAGGAAACAATCAATGAAATAATAACACAAGAACATTATAGCTTAAATCTAGATCGTAACCCTAAACATGCATGTACAGAAACATTAAAAATTGCGACTTAGAAACTTAGATATAATGTAGTATTTTATTGTAATTTAACCTAAATATAGTAAATATGCAAACATTTGAACATATAACACTAGTTATTAATAACAAAGTGATAAGAATGTTACATAAGGATTCTCTTAATATTATTTTTAATAACACCAATTTTGTTATTCAATATATCCAACTCTGGGTTATCATGGGCAACATCATTTAGAAGTCTACACATTCTCACAATCGGATTATAGAACGATGTAGTGTTCCTGAGGTATGCTCCATAGTGAAAGTTGTTAAGTTTAATGGCCCGAGTTCACCGTTTCAGTATTTGCTAGGCTGTCACTTACACCCTGTATACAGGGTGTTATGGTAAACCAGCAGAAAAAACCTAACAGACTTTCGCATTTATAATATTAGTATTGATTCCGACCCGAAAATAAATATCACACACACTTGGTGGTGGTGGTGGTTTCGGTGGTGGTGATTGAATAAATCTTTACCGTAATGTACACCGTATACATGAAAAGTTTGGCCACCCCTGCTATATGATATACAATACAATAAAATAGAACTCCCTCACACTAATAAGTAATAACCAAGGCTATTATTTTTTACCATGAATCCGTCGAAAATGACTTAATAATTTACTCTTTTCAATACCCTTGTAATCACACTCGGAACACGAATATGGTTTCTCACCAGTGTGGACACGTATGTGTCGTACTAGATTTGACGTACGTACGCATTTGTACTCACAGTAAGAGCATGAATACGGTTTTACATCGGTGTGAATGCGTAAGTGAGCTGTCAGAAGAGTTTTATAAGCAAATTTTTTTTCACAGTGAGAACACGAATACGGTTTCTCATCAGTGTGTTTTTTAATAAAGTGACTTTTTAAAACAGTCTTTTTGGTACATTTGTAGTCACACTGAGAACACGAATATGGTTTATCATCAGTGTGAACAAATAAGTGACTAATTAGTTGGTTTTTTAGTGCACATTTATACTCACACTCTGAACATGAATACGGTTTTTCACCAGTGTGAGTACGCATGTGGCCTGTAAGATGAGTTTTATTAGCACTTTTGAAGTCACACTCTGAACACGAAAACGGCTTCACACCAGTGTGTTTATTTAAGTGTCGTCCTAGACCAGTTGATGTTGAGCTTTTGTACTCACACAGAGAACACGAAAATGGTTTCTCGCCTGTGTGAGTACGCATGTGGTTAGTTAAGCCAGTTTTGATTGCGCTCTTGTACTCGCACATAGAACATGAATATGGTTTCTCCCCAGTATGAGTACGTATGTGTAGTGTCAAATGATGTTTAAAAGAGGATTTGTAATTACAATGAGAGCATGAAAATGGTTTCTCACTAGTGTGACTAAGCATGTGACTTGATAACATATTCTTGTGATTACACTTATATTCGCAGTGAGAGCACGAAAATAGTTTCTCGCCAGTGTGATCAAGTAGATGTATTGATAAAGTTTTCTTTAATTTACATTTGTAATCACAGTAAGTGCACGAAAATGGTTTTTCACCCGTGTGTTTAAGCAAGTGTTGTTTTAGCCTAGTTTTAGTTGTGCTTTTGTATTCACAGTAAGTGCATGGAAATGGTTTTTCACCAGTGTGTCTAAGCAAGTGTTCTTTTAGCCTTGACTGAGTGGCGCTTTTGTATTCGCAGTAAGAGCATGAAAATAGTTTTACACCCGTGGGTTCTTCACCTGTGTGTTTAATTGAGTGTTGTGTTAGCTGAGTCTTAGTTACGCATTTGTAATCGCAGTGAGAACATGAATATGGTTTTTCATCTTTGTGACTAAGCATGTGTCTTGATAAACTACTCTTTCGACTACACTTATGATCACATTGCGAGCACGAATATGGTTTCTCGCCAGTGTGTTTGCGTATGTGAACTAATAGATGATATTTAGTGACGCTTTTGTACCCACACATGGAACATGAATATGGTTTTTCACCGGTGTGAAGTAGCAAGTGTTTTGATAAACTACATTTAAAGGGAGATTTGTAATCACATTGAGGGCATGAAAATGGTTTCTTGCCAGTGTGATTAAATAAGTGTGTTAGTAAATTTCCTTTTCTATGAGATTTGTACTCACAGTATGTACAAGAATATGGTTTTTTATCGTCGTGAATAAGTAAGTGTTTTGCTAAACCACTTTTAACAGCACATTTATAATCACAGTGAGGGCATTGATATGGTTTAACTTTAGCGTGAATACGTAAGTGTTTTGTTAAATTTCTCTTAACATGGGATTTGTATTCACATAATGAACATGAATATGGTTCTTCTCCACTGTGAATACTTCGTAAGTGATTTTTCAGCGTCGATTTATAAGCACATTTGTACTCACAGTGAGAACACGAAAATGGTTTCTCGCCAGTGTGAGTACGAATGTGACTTATTAGATGATCTCTGTTAGTAGTTTTAAATTCACACTGAGAACACCAATACGGTTTTTCATGAGTGTGATTACGTACGTGTCTTCTTATATTTCTCCTTGTATGAGTTTCGTACTCACAGAATGTACATGAATATGGTTTTTCAGCAGTGTGAGCGTGTTCGGTATCGATAGCTGTGGACGTATCCGTTATAAATTTAACATTAGGGTTGATTTCTTTAGTATTTTCTTCCTTAATTCCCTTCAGAGGCTTGACTTGATCTGTTTCTTCATCTGATGTCTCTAGTTTCAGCTTCTTGGGTACAGGTACATCTGAAATTATAATGAGAATCAATTATGTTTTTTATTTTTAATGCAGTATTAAAGTGCTTGTGTGTATGTGAGTTCGCCAGCGTTGAATGGCTGTTTCTTTCGGCGAGAGATAGGCAGGGATATACAGAACTGACTGCCGACCTCAAGTAACAAAATTTTGTCCGAATTGACACAATAACCCACACAAATCATCAATGCAGTTGGGTGGCACTAATATGTTGTATTTGATTCAAAAACATAGTCGTATTTGGTATTGTTACTATCAGCTGATACAATAAAAACCGGTCAAGTTCGAGTCGGGCTACTCGCGCACCGAGGGTATTTTTATTATTTGTAACAAATCCGCCGTAATAACGCACATTCTGCGAAAATTTCAACTGTCTAGCTGTTACTGTTCAAAAGTTACAGCCCTAAATAGGTAGGGCGGACGGACGGACGGACGGACAATGCAGGCTTAGTAATAGGGTCACATTTTCACCCTTTGGGTACGGAACCCTAAAAAAGATATCTTAGGAGCTCTTTTGGTTGTCATTTTGGAAAATTGATATTTTCTATGGAACAGCAAGTGAACTATGGAGAGGGCTACGCTCGGTGTTTCTGAGAGATCACATCAGAAATGAAGTGATACGTCAACTTAGACAATTTAATAGGGACGCGCCGTGCGGTAGCATTTCCCCTCTGCCACGGTATTAGATCAATTAATCTTGCGCATTTACACCCAATTTTATACCTTATCACTAAACGAGACAGCCTATAATAGCGAAACAATAATTTTGAACTTAGAACGTTTGGGGTTCACACGAGACTACTTTTCATGATTTTTAACATTCAAAATTAGAATCTAAACTTATGGGGAATAAAATTCTAAAGTTGCGGATTTCATGTTACCTCGCCCCCCGCATACAGTGGCAGAAATGTTTCTTAGTAGAATGACACGCGTAACTCGTCCCTATTAAATTGTCTAAGTACGTCAAAGAACTAAAGTGGTTAACATAGCTCAGACAGTTAGCAAGCTGAAGTGGCAATGGGCTGGTCATATCTGCCAAAGAACTGACAACCGGTGGGGTGTCAGAGTTCTAGAGTGGAGACCGCGAACTGGTAGGCGTACTGTGGGACGCCCTGCTGCCCGCTGGAGAGAGGACCTAAAAAAAGTAGCGGCGAGCGACTGGATGGGGAAGACCGAGGACAGAGTTTTGTGGCGTGCCTTGGGAGAAGCCTATGTTCAGCAGTGGACGATGATAGGCTGATGATGATGGAACAGCAAAATTTTATTTTAAATATTTTCCATAGAAAAAGTTGTCTTCTTATCGTGTGGGCAGGCCCTGGTGTCAGAGTTTTTTCAGACCGCCTTACAGCCTCTGACGTGATTTTTATGTAACGACTACTACCACCAGAGATAGTAGCCGGGACCAACGGCTTAGCGTGCCATCCGAAGCACAGAGTTTTGACAGTTTCAAGCGGTCTTAAGAAGTTACCGTTCAATATGTATGTAATACATTTATTATAAACTCTGTACAAACTACTTGACAACGGCAGAATTGCAGTGCTCAGCGTAAGCAACGGGCAATATTTTAAAAGAAAAAGTAATGATGAAATCATAAAGTTATTATACCTGTCGGTAACTGAATAGAGTAACTGACATGAGTTGTCAAATGAAACCGTTTTTTGTGCATTTGTCGGCACTTATCGGCACCCTAAAACTTCGAGTTCTGTGTATAATTGTGAATCTAACGTGAAATCGTAGGTAATTTAATGAAATAGTGTTATTATATTTCACAAAATAATCCACGACTTCACTTTAGATTCACTAATTATTCACAGAGCACGAATATTTACCCAGTCGATTGTGCTGACAAGTTCCCAAAAACGGTTCTATTGCCTCGCGTCATGTATCTCTTTCTATTATACAGTGGCGCCGCTAGGTACATCTCACTCTCTCAGCTGTCAGTTCCTCTATATGATACCTTTATGGATGAAATGGACCGTAATCATTATAATAATGAAATACAACTAACCTTCAGGACAATATGTCACATTAACTACTTGGAGAGCCTCCGGTCCAATAACCATCTCATCTTTGATTTCATGATCTGTATACAAGTCTATCTCACTTGCTACGTCATATTGTTCATCATCCACTTCAATTTCTACTTTTATCTCAGTTGCACCTTCCATAGATGTATTTTCAACATTCATTTTAGCGACAGGAATCCAACCAATATGTCTGTATCAAAACAACATGTTACAGCTCCATCAGATGAGCGATGATTCTGTCAATGTAGAGGTAAGAAACAGCACTGTAGGTAGTTCCAAACTAAGTCAGGTGGTAACGTCGTGGTTCAACAATGAGCATCTAAAAAGGAGAGCACAGGTTATACTTATAGGTTCAAAATGGTAATAATTAACTAGAAAGAAAGGCAAGGACATCGGTATATCCTGGGATGTACCTCCTCAATCATCAGGGGATCAATATCGAGCATATCACCAGCGTAACAAAACAACTAACCTGCAATTCGCCACTCCACACAACTTTATGCTCCACACAGATTTAGGAACCCAAGAAAGAAAACACCAAAGAGAAACACTCGGTAAACAACAAATATATTTTTGGCACGTGTGAGGGAGGTATCTTCAATGAATAGAATCTTAGTTTTCAAGAAATAATAGGTAAAAAGTAGTATTGATTGCTCACGTCACGCGTCACGACCACAGATTACTGATATGCAGTGTTGCCAGATCCAATTTTCAAAATACGGGAGGTGTACCAGTAAAAAATCGGGAGATATATGGGCGACATTATGAAAAAATCGGGAGATAAATTTTTCCTTAAAATTAATGTGAACTCTACGTATCAGACTCCGTGGATACCGCAAAAAAACTTGAAATCATATCAAAATTTAACGGTTTAGCTCCTAACATCAAAATCCTAGACAGTGTTTCGCTCCACCTCCTAGGGAGTCCCGTCCTCGAACAGTCATTTCCGGATTTCATCTCAGGACAAATTTCAAAATTCTCAGAATCCTGCGGCCGCCTCTCTGATATCAACCCCCACATGGCCCTGACCATTATCCGGTACTGTCTTTTCGTACCTAGGTTTACATATTTCCTCCGCTGCTGCCCTTTATGGAAATTTGTTTCACTTCTGAATCCTTTAGACGACCTCATTCGCGGGACCATAACCCAAATTCTAAATTGTACCCTTGACGATCGCAGCTGGGACCAGGCATCCCTCCCGATCCGTCATGGAGGCCTGGGCGTGAGAAAAATTTCGAGTGTCGCTCTGCCTGCATTCTTGTCCTCCGGCTACAGTACCCGTGACCTCTTCGGCAAAATAATTAACCCGTCACTCGGTGATGTAGAGGTCACATACTTAGCTGAAGCCAAGGATGCGTGGTCACAAGCCTGTCCGAGCCAAAATTTTCCTCCAAACCCAAAATCGCAAAAGCATTGGGACGAGCCGATCTGCATCAAAGTTCAAAAGAACTTAATTGACTCCGCAGTAAACCCCGCAGATCGTGCTCGTCTCCTTGCTGCCGGCGAACACGAGTCTGGCTACTGGCTACACGCGGTGCCCTCTCCAAACATCGGGACCCTACTGGACAGGACAACTCTGTCCTTGGCCGTCTGTCTGAGACTTGGGGCCAGGACAAACGAGCCGCACCGCTGCAAGTGTGGAGTGGGAGTGGACAGCCTCGGCCACCACGGCCTCTCCTGCCTATTTAGTGCCGGTCGCAACTCCCGCCACGCCTGCCTGAATGACGTGATCCACCGGGCCCTTGCCAGCGCCAACGTGCCATCCATCCTCGAGCCGAAAGGTATCGTGCGTGGCGATGGCAAGAGACCCGACGGAATGTCACTCATTCCTTGGAAACGTGGCAGACCGCTGGTGTGGGACGCCACATGCGCGGATACTGTGGCGCCCTCACATCTCCCTACCACCTCTCTTAGAGTAGGCGCGGCGGCTGCCTCTGCGGAGGGCAAGAAGAGGCGCTTATATGCAGCCCTGGGTGAGGGCTACATATTTGCACCATTCGCGGTGGAGACCCTGGGACCTTGGGGCCCGGAGGCACGACAACTGTTTAAAGAGCTGTCGTCACGCCTGGTAGAGGTCTCGGGCGATAACAGGGCCGGCGCTTACCTCGGGCAACGTATCAGCATCGCGATACAGCGAGGTAACGCCGCCAGCGTCCTGGGCACTCTCCCGCTCGATAGCGACCTCGAATGCATTTTCTATCTATCGTAAGATAGATGGAAGATGCATTCGACTGTGCGGCGGCTCCCTGTAAATCTGTATATATTATACTTACGCGTACTATTAAGATTGTAAATTTGTATATATACCCTCTTTTTAGCCTCATTTCTTATATTTGTATATACTCTGTAAATTACAATCGGATACTTTTAGATTTAGTTTAGTTAATAGTATATTTAGATTAATAATATTATGTTAACATACTTATGTTGTTGTGCAAATAAATTACATAGTGATCAGACATGGTCTTTTAATAAATATTTTTTAACATGTTTTCGTTTACTTTAAAATCATAGCAATTGCAATTTTTTAAATATTTTTCGTGTGCAAGATCCCTGAATTTCCTAATTTGGCCGGTTAGGTTAACCAAAGCAAAAACAGGTTTATTTCGCTACTTTGCAATGTTGCAAAATTAATAACTATAACGGCCAAAGCTTGGCATTGAATAGGTATTCAACTTTATGTTATTAAGTCAAAGTATATGTGGTCGACCACCTTCGATATGAAAACGCCTGGTCTAGCACATTTAACTAACTATTAACTATCGCCGGATGACGCCCTGATTACGGCGGTACTGTGAGAGTGGGACGCAGATCGTAGACCGCAGAGAGCAGGCTGAGGCAGCTGATCTTGATGGAGCAGGGAGCAGGGTTCTTCAATGAAAGAGGTTCTTCAGTTTTCTTCGCTAGCTTTTCTTCCGATGTTGCGCTGGAGGACTTGTTGCGACTGATTGATTCTGCGCTGTTTTGCGCGCCTATGTCCTACCTAGCGCAATACCGTAAGGAGAGCCGCTTTTATTGTTCAAATTGGTTGTACATTTTTATTACAAAATTCTGACATTTTAGGCTATATCTTAAAAACTATAAGGGGTAGTTCAAAGCTACGATGTTCTATAGAAAGAGCTTACAATTACCCGTATTTTGACATATAACAATCTATACTAGGTATGATACCCAGGTTTCCTAGTCAGAAAAAAGCGGGAAAATATCACAATTTTTACCGCGCTATTGCAAACTATTCTATTTCTAGACTATTCTAGGCACTCTATCTATGACCTAGGGTTCTGACTAAGTGCACCTGGGTTATCCTCACCTAGCCTACCTATTTCTATGTTTCTATCTATATATCTATTATGTAAAATACGGGGTCAAAGTGCAAGGTGTAAACTGAACTTTAAAACTGCTATATTTTTCTATCTAACTACTCTAGTCTATATGTTGTGTGTGAAATAGGTAAGGATCATCTACTATTGTGTACCTAAGCTGTTAGATAGGATCCACCCATCACCTATCTTGAGAAATAAGGGTATGAAAATATCAGAAATAAAACGCCTAAAAAACAACTCTAAACAATGCAAAAACTTATTCTAACCTATTCTAACTATGAGAAACGATCAACTTTATTAGGAAAACCTATAACTTTACCTATAACTTATAAAACAATATCAAAAAACTATAATAAAGAAAACTTAAAACTACGACTCTAAACACGTGAAAAAACTATACAAAACTATAACGAACTGTACAAATACGTTACCCCCAACATGACCAGTGCATTCCACAAGCAATAATCTACAAATAAACACTAAAAAAAACAATAATCTAATTGGAATTTGCACTGATCACGTTGGGTGTCTGAACTCGCGAGGAAAAACCGTAGCGGCCCGCGTCGACGCGCGAATCTGGTAGCTCGATGTCGCGAACATTATCTCCCGCCGCAGCTCTCGTAGCTGGAACTTCTCGAGTGAGCGGCAGGCAGGCAGACCCGTAGATCATCAGGGCGACTCGTTGGCAGTGGGCAGGATCACCAGCTTCTTCGTGGGCCGCCGCAGCTTGTTGGTGCGCACGTCGACTGCTCGTACCTCGCCGTCGGGACCGGGGAAGGTGGCGATCACGACGCCTCGCGGCCAGATGTTGCGAGGCAGGGTCCCGTCTGCGATGAGGACCAGATCGCCCAGCTGGATCGCGCCACCCGTGGCGCGGGGCTCCCGCCGGTGTTGCAGCTCGGGGAGGTACTCGCGCACCCAGCGCACCCAGAAGTGGTCGGCTAGCCGCTGACTGACTCGCCACTCCCTGCGCCCGCTGATGTCGCCGTCGGTGAACGTCCCGGGTTGTGGGACGCGTGATGGCCCGCCCAGGAGGAAGTGGTTGGGCGTGAGGGCCGTCGACAGGTGTGTGAGGGGGCGGCTGTTCACGGTGTGTTCCGCCTCGACGAGCAGGGTAGCGAGCACCTCTTCCTTCGGTGCGCGCTCGTTGAGTGTGGTGTACAGTGCGGTTTTGATGCTCCGCACCATACGCTCCCATGCGCCCCCCATGAATGGGGCGCTCGGCGGTATGAAGCGCCACCGGATGGCGCGCAGCGACGCCTCTTCTTGCGTCGCCCCGTCGATCGCGCGGCGAAGCTCGATGTCCGCGCCGCGCAGGTTGGTGCCCTGGTCCGACCAGAGCTCTGTAGGGCAGCCACGTCGTCCGATGAACCTTCGCAGCGCCATCACCGCAGAGTCCGTGCTGAGACTACCCGCGAGCTCTATGTCTACAGCTCGGGTAGTGAGGCACGTGTAGAGCACGCCGTACCTCTTCTGATGGGTACGGCCGACGGTCACGGTAAGGGGCCCAAAATAATCTAGGGCGGTAAAGGTGAAGGCCCGCTGATGATGAGCGAGGCGACTCGGTGGATGGTTGCCCGTAGATGGCTGCGCCGGCTTCGCCTTAGCGATGCGGCACCGTAGACATTGTTTCACTGCGCTACGAACGGCGTAGCGCAGTCGTAGCACCCAGTAGTGTTGTCGTATTTCGTTGGCCGTCGTCTCGAAACCGCCGTGGTGTAGCTGTGTGTGTACATGTGTGATGTACAGCTGAGTCCACACGTGGCCGCCGTCTATAATTGCAGGCTCCCGTTGACTGTAGCAGATGTCCGTAGCGGCGTCTATGCGCGATCGTAGTCTTATCACGCCGTCTCGATCGTAGATAACGGACAGCTGTTTGAGTCTGCTGTCTGCCGATAGAGGGCGGCCGAGTCGCAGGGCATTCACCTCGTCTGCGAAGACCTCTTCTTGCTGAGCTCGAGTCCACAGGAGCTGGGCACGGTGAACATGGTGTGCTTCTATAGGTTTGTATGGCGATGTAGCCACGTCGCCCGTCACTATTTTCTTGACTATTTTCTTGCGATTTTCTTTCTTGTCTCCCCACGTCGAGTCGCTGTCTATATTTTTCTTCGTGCGTTTGCGGGCCGCGTTACAGTGTTGCGGCGCGCGTAGCAACTCGATGAACTGTAGCACTCGTGCGGTCGCTCGTAGCAGGCGATTGAAGTTGGAGAAACGTTTCACGTCGGGTAGGGCTTCGCTGAGTCGTGTCGTTGACCTCGTCGTATGTAGTCGTTCTTCGGTAGTGTCGGCGTCGTCTGGGCTACTATCTTCTGTCTCTGTTGGCCACTCACTTTCCTGTAGGTGTAGGAAAGGCGGCCCTACAAACCAGCGATGCGTCGACTCGAAGTTGGTAGGCGTCTCTCTCGTCGCGTCGTCCGCGACATTCGCCTTAGTGGGGACCCATCTCCACTCCGTTGTCTTCGTAGACTCGCCGATCTCGGCGACACGATGCGAGACGAATGGTTCGTAGACACGAGGACCGTTGCGTAGCCAGGTGAGCACGGTGCGTGAGTCGGACCAAAACACGCGACGATGCGGCTTTATGTCGTGCTCGGTGGCGATGGTGTGTGCTAGGCGGGCGCCCAGCACTGCAGCTTGTAGCTCGAGGCGCGGGATGGACACTGTCTTCAGCGGCGCGACTCTTCCCTTCGCAGCGATGAGGGACACGTAGACACGTCCGTCGCTATCGGTCACTCGCCAGTAGGAGACGGCCGCGTAGGCCGAGCTGCTGGCGTCGACGAACGTGTGTAGCTCGATGGTCGTCGCGTGCGCTAGTTGGGCGTAGCAGCGTGGCACGGCTAAGCGTGAGAGTTGCTTAGCCTCGCCTACCCAACTCCGCCACGCCTCCGCCTCTGCTGGTTGTAGCTCGGTGTCCCACTCGATGCCAGAGCGCCATGTGTTCTGTAGCACTCTCTTAGCTTGCACGGTGATAGGCGTAGCGAGTCCCAGTGGATCGTAGATAGACATAACTACGCGTAGAGCCTCTCTCTTAGTAGGTGTACCGTCGAGTAGTGAAGTAGGCAACTTACGTTCGTTAATGTTGAACGAAAGCGTGTCGGTCTGCGTCCGCCAGACCATCCCCAATATCTTCTCGGTGTCGAGTTGCACTACTTCTTTCTTCTCGCCCGGCGCCAGCTGACCACGAACACGATGAGAGTTTGATGCCCATTTTGCCAGAAAAAAATTACCTTTACTGTGTATGAAGGCGACCTGATTCGAGACCCGTAGAGCTTCCTCTTCGCTGTCGTAGCTGGCTATGTAGTCATCTACGTAATGACTACGTACTACGGCGTTCACTGCCTCCGGGTATTTTTCTTTGAAGTACTCGGCGTTTCTATTCTTCACAAAAATAGCTGTACTAGGCGAAGAGGTGGCCCCGAATATTACGCTCTTCATGCGATATTCGGTCGGAGGTCCGTCGCGTCGCTCCCCTCTCCACAGGAAGCGCTGCATGTCTCTATCTTCATCTCGAATCGATATTCGCATGAACATTTCACGAATATCAGCTGTCACTGCTATATTCCGCTGTCGGAATCTCATCAGCACGCCGGGCAGGGATTGAAGTAGGTCGGGACCGGACAGCAGCATGTCGTTCAAACTCGTCCCTCTTGACTTCGCCGCCGCGTCGTGCACTATACGTAGCTTCTCGGGCTTCTCTGGGTTGACTACGCCGAAGTGAGGTAGGTACCATACCTTCTCAGGTCGCGCGGCAGACACGGGCGCTTCCTCTGCGTAGTCCTTTTCTATGTAGTCTTGAATCTGGGCGGTGTACCTCTTCTTCAGCGCAGGGTCCCGGTCCAGCTTCTTTTCTATAAGTTCGAGGCGACGAAGTGCAGTAGAGTAGCTATCCGGCGGCGTGAAGTCGTCGCGACGCCACAGGAGCCCGGTCTCGAAGCCTCCCGCCGGTAACCGCTTCGTCGTCTCGTTCAGAATCGATAGCGCTCGCTTCTCACTATCGTTGTAGCTGCGTCGCGGCTCCACACACAGCGAATCCAGCGAAAAATGTTCTCGAATCATCTCTTCTATAGAACTCTCAGGCAGGGGCGAAGACACGTAGCTGATGCGATGACTATGGACCTTCTCACGCCGACCATCTCGCACGCCGTGAAGGACCCACCCTAGGTCGGTCAGGGAGGCGACGGGTTGGTCGTCCGCCCCACGGCGCACGGCGTGAGAGAGCAGCAGCTGCCAGTTGTCTTGCCCGATGAGTACAGTTGGCTTGCCCTCTTCATAGATGAGTTCCTCTGCTATCTCCTTGAGGTGATCGAGGCCGGAAATGAGCTCCGGCGGGACCCGCTGCGGCGATAAATGAAGCTTGTCCATAGTGCGCGCAGTTATCTCGAATTCTTCTATACTATATTTGCCGCCAATTTTCACGCGCACGCGCGTCGACTCGCTTGCGTCGATCCGCGCGCCCGCCACGCCCTCTATCGTAAACGGTGATGCTGTCCCTGTTGCACCCACCTTGTTAGCGATGTCTCTTTCTACTATGGTGCACGTAGAGCCGTCGTCCAACAGTGCGTAGGTCTCAACTTGTGACCTAGGGCCGCTAACGATGACAGGAACTATTTTCAACAGCGCCGTTTTCGTCTTGTTCCTTGCAGACGACACTATTTCCTCTTGCTCGGGCGGCGGATCGAAGGGCGGCGGCTTCGATTGCGTCGTGCTATGTAGTAGCGGGTGGTGGCTATGTTGACACCCGCTCGTCTCACACCTGCGTGCCTTGCACATGTGTTGATTGCGGCGAACACGTAGACACTTAAAACACAGGCGCTTCTCCTTGGCAATGTCCCAGCGCGCCGACACACTTTCTTTCTTGAACACTTCACAATTGTTTACCTTATGTTCGCCTTTCTTGCAGACCGGACAGGGCTCTGGCTTCGCTCGTTGTCCGTCGGCGCCGGCGTGGTAGGTGCGCGCTGGTCCTCGATGTGTTTGCTCCCGCCGGTCGAACGGCACATGTTCGAGGGGAGCAAAGTTACCGCACCGTTCGGCGGTGAGATCTAAAAATTTGGTCAACGTTACCAAGTCAGGCTGGAAGGTAGGCTGCTCCAGAGCGAAGTCGTAATACCGGAACCGTAGCGTAGGCGGGAACTTTTCTATGACGGCCCGCACTATCTCTGGGTTGTACAGATAGTGCGACCGCCCCAGCGCCTTTATCGTCGCGGTGATGTTCGCCACACGCGACGCGAAGACGCAGACATCCTTCGGATTTTCTGTGAGGCGCGGCAGCTCCCTCAGCTTCTTCATTTCAGCCATGACGAGCGCGTCGGGTCGTCCGAACCTGGCCTCAAGAAGCTGCATTACCTCTCTCGTCGACGTGTGGCCCACAAATAGGCAGTGGGCGGCGTCCCGCGCCGGCCCGCGCAGGCTCTTCCGCAGTCTCGCTATGGTTTCTTGCTCCGTCAGCTGTATTGTTGCCTCTTCCACCGCTATTTTGAATGGTAGCCACTCCGCCGACTGGCCGCTGAAGAAGGGTAGGTCAGGAACCCTCGATGCTATTGCGGGCTGCGCCGCCGACCGCGCGGCGAGAGTGATGGCACTGGCGAGCTCTTGGATCGCCAACTCGTTCGGCTTGCTATCTTGACGCGTAGGCGGCTGGCGCGGCGCGTCAAGGTGTGGGTCTCCGGCGACGTCCCCACCGGGGGGCCTCTGCGCCGTTTCCCATCTTCTATTTTCTATAGTCTTCCGTATTTCCTGTAGCGTAGGCGAATGGTGCGGCGCTACAGGCTGGCGTGGCTCCCCGGTGGTATGGTTCCAGGGCCCCTGCGCCAGGGCCGCTCTTCTATCTTCTATAATCAGTTTCTCCTGTCGTGGCGGCGGCTCCTGCAACACGACAAGTTGGCGGTTGCCCCCGGGGAGGCCCAGGCAGTAGGGCCTCTCCTCCGAGGTCTTCGTCGGATGACTATGAATGGGGCCTCGTGCTTCGGCGTCCACGTGGCACCCGGGCTCGTCGTCACGCGGCGGTGGTGGCGGCGGCACGGCGGGTGGTGGTTCCGAACTATGTTCAGGCACGTTGTAAGGCTCCATCGTGAGGGCGAGAGTGCTTCTGTCGACCCATTCCGACGTTCTTTCTTCACGGACCGTTTCATCTATTGAGTCCTCTTCGTCTGAAGTTTCCTCTTCTAGGACGCTGACTTTGGCCTCGGCCAACTCGACTCGAGCCCTGGCGAGCTCCAGCCGGGCCTCCGCCAGCTCTCGTCTTCTACTCGATGCTCTGGATCGTGCCGGTGTCCGTTCAGGCTTCTCTGGAACGGGGCTCTTCAACGCCCTGGTGGCGTCAGTCGACGTGGCTGATGTATCCGGGGCTGTGGTTGCCGTACGCGACTCCGTGGTCGTCGCGGACGACGCCGTCGGCTCGGAGCCGGACGGGGTGCCCGACGCGGATGCAGCAGGACGTGACGTGGACTCCTCCTCACGGGACGGGGGTCCGGCTTGACGCGGCGCTGACTTCATGCTTCTTGTCACCGGCATCTTCTATACAGCAGCTCTTGCAGTCTTCACCCAGGTCTCACAGTACGCTCAGGACGTGATCCGGCTCGAAGGACCAAAAAATGTGGTCGACCACCTTCGATATGAAAACGCCTGGTCTAGCACATTTAACTAACTATTAACTATCGCCGGATGACGCCCTGATTACGGCGGTACTGTGAGAGTGGGACGCAGATCGTAGACCGCAGAGAGCAGGCTGAGGCAGCTGATCTTGATGGAGCAGGGAGCAGGGTTCTTCAATGAAAGAGGTTCTTCAGTTTTCTTCGCTAGCTTTTCTTCCGATGTTGCGCTGGAGGACTTGTTGCGACTGATTGATTCTGCGCTGTTTTGCGCGCCTATGTCCTACCTAGCGCAATACCGTAAGGAGAGCCGCTTTTATTGTTCAAATTGGTTGTACATTTTTATTACAAAGTTCTGACATTTTAGGCTATATCTTAAAAACTATAAGGGGTAGTTCAAAGCTACGATGTTCTATAGAAAGAGCTTACAATTACCCGTATTTTGACATATAACAATCTATACTAGGTATGATACCCAGGTTTCCTAGTCAGAAAAAAGCGGGAAAATATCACAATTTTTACCGCGCTATTGCAAACTATTCTATTTCTAGACTATTCTAGGCACTCTATCTATGACCTAGGGTTCTGACTAAGTGCACCTGGGTTATCCTCACCTAGCCTACCTATTTCTATGTTTCTATCTATATATCTATTATGTAAAATACGGGGTCAAAGTGCAAGGTGTAAACTGAACTTTAAAACTGCTATATTTTTCTATCTAACTACTCTAGTCTATATGTTGGGTGTGAAATAGGTAAGGATCATCTACTATTGTGTACCTAAGCTGTTAGATAGGATCCACCCATCACCTATCTTGAGAAATAAGGGTATGAAAATATCAGAAATAAAACGCCTAAAAAACAACTCTAAACAATGCAAAAACTTATTCTAACCTATTCTAACTATGAGAAACGATCAACTTTATTAGGAAAACCTATAACTTTACCTATAACTTATAAAACAATATCAAAAAACTATAATAAAGAAAACTTAAAACTACGACTCTAAACACGTGAAAAAACTATACAAAACTATAACGAACTGTACAAATACGTTACCCCAACATGACCAGTGCATTCCACAAGCAATAATCTACAAATAAACACTAAAAAAAACAATAATCTAATTGGAATTTGCACTGATCACGTTGGGTGTCTGAACTCGCGAGGAAAAACCGTAGCGGCCCGCGTCGACGCGCGAATCTGGTAGCTCGATGTCGCGAACAGTATAGTTTAGGCTACGCATTTTACAAAGTTATGTACACATTTAACATAGCATTGCATAGCTTAGCATTTAATTTTGTTCCGTTTTACGCAGTTTTTTCGAAAAAAAAGTTGTTCTTAAAAAATCGGGAGATTTGAGTGGGAATCCGGGATATCGGGAGACATTGACAAAAATCGGGAGATATCCCGGAAAATCGGGAGACCTGGCAACAGTGGTGATATGTAGCAAGCTACAGATGCGACAGTGAAATTTGCACTTAGTTCTATTGTTTCCGTTTTGGCGTTCTGTCGTCAAAGTAATGTGTATAGAACTTGTAGTTATAGGTATATATACACTGATTCCAGGATGCAAAAATAGGGATATTTGACCAAGGAACAAACTATTCAACGATATTATTATGTCATACGACGGAGAAGAATTGAGGCTTCTCAAGGATTCTAAACTCAAGCTAAAATACCAGGAAAATCACAAGATATAAGCTTCTGACGCAACAACACGGCATGAGGCTGCTGTTGTTGTAAGTTCAATATGGCGTTTTATCTCGTCCTCATTGGACGATGATACATTGTAGGACGATGGGTAACAGCGCCACAACGGCTACAACAGAACTAAGCTGTCATAGGCCTGGTCACGACTCGTAGACAGGGCTGCCACCTCAAAAAATCGATTGGGAGCTAAATCTGTGAAAAAAGCGCTAGATTCCAAAATCGAGTTTTTTTTTACAAATTACTATTAATATTACAGCTCTGCTCTGAAGTGCGATTTTTGAAAATCATAAGAGCGACTTGGCAGTAGAAAGATGCATAATCTCCATACTAATTTTGACTTTTTCTAGTGCCAAGTCGCTCGTATGATTGTCAAAAATCGCACTGCTGGGAGCAATTACTGCTTTTTACTGCAGACTATTGGAGGGACCACGAAGGGTCTAACGGGCCAAAATGAATGAACTTAAGCAACCGACCTAGGGGCACCCAGAGGGGTACGGACCTCGGCATAGGACGTTGCTGGGGCTACGTGGCGGATTGGGTAGCGGGGATTGGTGAGAAGCTACGATAAGTACCTAAATCGCGGCTTAAAAAAGCGCTAAATCCATATCACATAAAAATTCCTTTAAAGTTCTCTAAATAGTCTTATCAGCCTTTCCGGAACAACTTTTAAGTCAATTTAAGTCAGTCAATTCGTAAGTCGATTATAAAATTAATGATTGAACACTTCAAATAAGCGTTCGTATTTGAATCTCTCGAACACTGTTTTGTTTTGACCACAACATGCTATCAATATTTATCATATTCCAATCAAAAAACACAGCTAAAAAAGCGCTAGATTCTCCGCTAAGCGCTAAATTCTTAGATACGGCGCTAAACATACAAAAAAAGCGCTAGATCTAGCCCCGAAAGCGCTAAGGTGGCATCACTGCTCGTAAAAGTATTTTTTTTTATTGACGGATTGATACTTTAACGGCTCTGGGTACTAGTCAGGGCCGTAGCTAGAACTCAAGAAGCTTCAAATAGAACTGGATTGACGGTAGGGCATAGGCTTAGGGCATGTAATATCGGAAGGTTTTCAATTCCGATACCGATTTTCGATATTGAATCTCAATATCGGAGTTCCGATATTAATATCGGAATTTAAAATAAGTAAAAAATTCGTGATTTCTTACGATAGTTTTCTTATCTACATCTACACTAATATTATAAAGAGGAAAGATTTGTACCTATTTTTGTATGTTTGTATGTTTGTAATGAATAGGCTCAAAAAGTACTGGGCTGATTTAAAAAATTCTTTTACCATTAGAAAGCTGCATTCACCCTGAGTAACATAGGCTATATTTATTGCTAGAAAAGATTAGACGTCCACCCGTGCGAAGCCGGGACGGGCCGCTAGTATTTTATTAAAAGCAAGGTCATTGTTTCATCTCTCGTCGACGCCACGTTTTTTTAACGGCTTTCAGAAAATTCCCCATTGATAATCGTGGTTGGAAATTTTTGTACCTACCCAAAAGTATTCGTGATTTCGGAGCGAGAGCGGTCGGTGGCGCGTTGCGGAGAGATTGAACACTCAATCATGAGATTCATGAGGGTCCGGGTTCGAATCCGCACGAACGACTTGCTATGTAAAACTACCAATGAGTTTTTATGTATTCAATAACACCGACTACCCTCAAACAGTGAAGGTAAACCTGGTCAGAAAACATGCATAGGTACGCTAAATAAGAACTTCTGATGCGTATGCGTAGTCCACCAATCTGCATTGAGTACCCGTGGTGGACTAACGCCCATACGTCCTCATATATCCTCTTTGAGGGTAGGTCTGACCCCCGCAGAAGGTCGTATACAGGGTGTAAGGAAAAGTTTAACTTTTAAACCACATACTCTACCCAACAAACTGAACGACTTTTACTATGGGAACAAACCGATTGGAGCAACAACAAAAAAAATTTCTGCTATATTCTATTCTACTCGACTCAAATGCACCAGCAGATTTTTTTTTGCTCTGATCTGTTTGCTCCCATAGTAAAAGTTGTTCAGTTTGATGGGTGGAGTGTGTGGTTTAAAGGTTAATGATACTTTTCGTTACACCCTGTATAGGCTGATTATGAAAATTGGTGATGTGCTGTGGAGCATCATCATCATCATCTCAGCCGATGGACGTCCACTGTTGGACATAGGCCTCCCCCAAGGATCGCCATAACGACCGGTCCTGCGCTGCCCTCAGCCAACGGGTTCCCGCCGCCTTCACCAGGTCGTCGCGTCGGTCCACCGTGTGGGGGGCCTACCCACGCTGCGCTTTCCGGTACGCGGTGGAGCATAATTATCTACACTAATATTATAAAGAGGAAAGATTTGTTCCTATTTTTGTATGTTTGTATGTTTGTAATGAATAGGCTCAAAAAGTACTGGGCCGATTTAAAAAATTCTTTCACCATTAGAAAGCTGCATTCACCCTGAGTAACATAGGCTATATTTATTGCTAGAAAAGATTAGACGTCCACCCGTGCGAAGCCGGGACGGGCCGCTAGTATTTTATAAAGTTTGATCGGACTGCGGTGCAGACAAAATAAAAAACGATTTAATTAAATTCTTTAATATGGTAGTTACTTACCTACAAAATCAGGTGTTTTATTATACACCACTAGTTTTTAATTACTAACATAACTTTAAGGGTGTATTCAGACCATGAATCTAAACAACTTTCCCAAAGAAACATGGGTCGAAAAATGAGAATTTTTTTTGGACCTTCCATACTAAAGTGCGGATCGGCCGATCGATTTTGTATGGGAGGTCTAAAAAAATTTCTCGTTTTTCGACCCATGTTTCTTTGGGAAAGTTGTTTAGATTCATGGTCTGAATACACCCTTAATGTTATGTTAGTAATTAAAAACTAGTGGTGTATTTATTTTTATTTAAGTATTAAATTACAGCTGTCGCATTATCCTACGTTACTTAAGGCTGCACCGAGCCTAGTGTGCTGCCCCCAATCGTATTTTTTTATTTCTTAACAATCAAACAATATTTCCAAAAAACAGTAACATTACATTGTAGTCATTGCAGATTTTCAATTTATCGGGTTACTCACTGCGGATTTGTTTTTTATCCGACTTCAAAAAAGGTTTCTCAATTGGACTATACAGGGTGTACAATAAAATGGGACAGCTACTTAAAGGGGTGCTTCAGACCATCAAACTGAACAACTTTGTCTATGGGACCAATATCGAAATCGCGAAAAAATAATCTACTGTCCCATACATTTCAGTCGAGTTATGTTTGCAGTTTTGTATGGGAGAGCGGATTTTTTTTTCGCGATTTTGATATTGGTCCCATAGAGAAAGTTGTTCAGTTTGATGGTCTGAAGCACCCCTTTAAGTAGCTGTCCCATTTTATTGTACACTCTGTATACAATATCTTTTTTATGTGTGTTCGCGGAATGAACCGATTTTGATGATTCTTTTTTTGTTGGAAAGGAGATATCCCAAGGGTGGTACCATAATAAGGAAACCTGCATGTCTAGTATGATTTCTCTACACGCGCGCGGCGCGCCTTCGCTGCATACAAAATAACCTGTTCCCGCGCTTTTCGGAGAGCAAAAGCCGCGCGTGCCGCGACTTGTAGTATGGAAAAAAGCCGAGTCGCGCGCAAGTAGAGAAATCATGCTAGGGGGTCTGGATCTGCAAGAAGTCTTAAATATATTAAATACCAAACAATATGCCATTGGAATCCTTCTAGATATGTCTAAAGCATACGACAAAGTGCAATATAATATACTATTAGAGAAATTATATGCTATAGGTATTCGCAGTGTGACTCATCAATGGTTTACTTCTTATCTCAACAATCGAGCGCAATATGTAGAAATAGAACATTATAATCACGTAAACGGCAAAATAAGTAACGTAAGATCAGACATACAACATATGACATGCTCAATCCCCCAAGGAAGCGTAATCGCTTGCATATTATTTTTGATTTATATCAATGACCTCCCTAAAAACATTTCAGAGACGTGCGTATTGTTCGCGGATGACATATCACTACTAACCTCTGCAAAAAAAGACGATGACATAAACTCTAAATTACATGACATATTAAACCCCATAGTATCATGGATGGACGACCATAATCTAAATATTAACTTTACAAAAACAAAAATTATGCAATTTAGGCCTCATCAAAAAACTGCGTTAGATATTTACTTTAAATTTAATGACACACTTATAGAATCAGTTGAAACGTTTACTTTACTTGGACTTGATATAGACACACATATAAATTGGAAATCGCATGTAGAAAAAATCAAAACCAAAATATCAAAATTTACATATGCTCTAAAAGAACTAAAAAAGACAACTGACCAAAAAACTGCCCTTACAGCTTACTACGCGTATATATATGCCTGGCTAAGATATGGCATAGTTATGTGGGGAAATAGCACTAATGTACCCGAGCTTTTCGTTCTACAAAAAAAGTGTATTCGTATTATATTTAACATTAAACAGACTGATAGTTGCGTGCCATACTTCAAAGAACATAAAATCTTAACCCTTACATCGATTTATATACTTGAAACTTGTAAATTTGTGCGTAAATACCCAGACTTTTATACTAAATTAGGAGACTTACCCCGTCGTTACAAAACTAGACAGGGTAATCTACTGATAAGGCCGTTTTCAAAATTAGAATCCGCAAGTTTCCAACTAGTCAAATTAACAACTCTTTATCAAACGTCAAAACGCGTGATTTGTATGAAATATTGTACTAAAATTTGCAGAGTGACGTCATTGTTTTTCGTCGTCGTTTTGATACTTTTTATAGTTTATCCAGTTATTAAAAATAGTATTCAAGCAATAAAATTACTGAAAATGTGAGATTAACTTTATTTTCAAACGGTTTACTTACTGAGCAGTTAAAACTAAAAAATATTTTATGTTGTCCACTCCCCTATTACATAACTCGGGTCCTCACGCAATGTCAGTAAAAATCTTTAATAGGCTACCTGACTTTATTAAAACTTTTGACAATGACAAGCAATTTAATAAAAGTCTGAAACAAATATTAGTTAATAAATCTTATTATAAATTAAACGACTATATAAATGACAAATGTATTACTTTACCACCTACTTGACATATAATTATATTGTAAGAATATTAGTTAAATTAAATTCATTGTTTTTAAGATAATCCTATGTAATTTTGTAATTAAACAATATTATTATAAACCTTACATAAATTCGAAAATTTTAAAAAAAGCATGTATTTGTAAAATTTGTAACGATGTAATTAAATTTTGTTAGTAATAAGACGACAAGATATACCTACATATTGCCATGCCCTTGCAGGGCTCATGTACCCACTTTGGCAACTATTTTATAATACCTATGCTGATGTATATGAATGCAAATAAATAAATGAAATGAAATGAAATGAAATGATCTGATGATGGCATCCCAGAGAAATCGAGGGTAACCTTCGAAAAAACGTGGGTCCGACTAGTGCGTTTGTTAATTTTTTTCATTACCTACGTATTTTAGAGCACTACTATTAAATCGGCCTAATGAATTCTCCACTGAAAATTGTGTAGTAAATAAAATTATAACAAAAAATTAAAATCGCCTTCAAAAGAACTAAAAAGTTTAAAAATAATATTGCAGCCGAGGACGAGGACTTTTTCGTTCGCATCATAAGAACATTAATTTGTTTTATCGAAGTAGGTGTCAAATAAAAAAACTAATAATGCAAGCCTTGTCGCGAATCGTACCGGCTTGACAGCGACTTCGATAAAACAAATTAATGTTCTTATGATGCGAACGAAAAAGATATTTTTTTAACTTTTTGGTTCTTTTGAAGGCGGTTTAATCTTTTGTTATTTAATAACATAATTTCATTATTTTGATAGATAAAATTTAAAGTTATTCGCATTTTAAGTTTTGAGGCCAAAATGATTTGTTACCATTTCAGCACCGAAAGAAAGCGCTAACGTACTCATGGATACATTTTTATAATCTTGTTTTGTTAGTAAGTAGGGTGAGTGTGCCCGTGTGGTGTGTTAAAATCGGGTTCAGTAAATTTTTTATTTTGCAAACAAATTATTTAATATTTTGAAAAAAATTACCTATGTTTAAACCATGACAATTCGATTCTGCTCTCGATTCTAAACAAACTACTTTCTAGTTTTGCGTTAATTCATTATCATGTTGTATAGTTAATCTAAAATCCTACTCGACCTAAATGTATGGAACATCTTATTCTGTTTCTTTTTCGCGATTTCGACATTATATAGAAAGTTGTATAATAATAATAATAATAACCCCGCGGGGGCAGCTTGTGGCGAGCTGACGGTGAGTGGCGACACCGCGGACCCCTATCCAGGGGGACCATACAGACATGCGCTCACACACACACACACACACACACCCACACACACACCCCCACACCCACACACACAGTAACACACCCCCCTACCTCTGGCTTGCCTTCATTGGCCGTCCAGAGTGGAATCGCAAGAGCAGAACCTATGCTCCAGGTTGGAAGTATATTGCACGTAATGGCGTAATAACGGGGAAACCCGCTCACGGGGGTAAACCCCGCGATGGTGAAACCGGAGCCGCACCTCTCGACAACCTTCAGCCGCTCAATGAGATGTTGCCCCATTGTCGCACTTTGTGCGTGCGGCCGTTTTATGGGGCCCACTCGACGAGTCGGCGAGTCACCGCCTGCCTTATTTACAATTTTGAGACTAGTTGTCTTGGCAGGCGTCCGTTAGTCTCCTCCCATAGCCCAGTATCCATCCATCCAACTTTCACCTCCATAGCCCAAGACCTTATTTTTCCATCGCGGCCATAGCGCCGTACTCCAATAGTCTTTACAAAAATGGCGGGGACCATCCCCGTGGGTATCATGTTGTACGCTCGGAGATGGTATCCGCCATTTGTGTATCCCTTACATTTAGATTAACTTGTCTTTTGAACGGGCCTCTACATGTTGGCTTCGGCCCCATGCACGCCTTCCAAAGGTCCGGGACTTAATTGCCCGTGATTACGGAACGTAAGACATACAATAATAATAATAAAATTCTTTATTGTGCATAGAATTCAGGTACATGAGATGGCAGGTTGCAATTTAAGAGACTCCGAACCTTGTCTTTGCAGACGTATACACATTCAATTTACATGAATTAGATTTCCAAATTAAAATAAACAATAAAATTAACAAACAAAATTATAAAATGATGTCAAAATACTGTCAACACTTAATAGATTTTAACTCTGATTTAAAATTATTATATTAATCTTAGGTAACAAGAAGTTATCACAGAACACATATAATAAATTTTTTTTTTAATATTTTTTCGGTTTGATGGTCGATCATCCCTATAAAAATATTCATATTCAGTTGGACACTGTATGCTCTGCAATACAATAGACCATCGAACGTACACACAAGAAAAACTTATTATTTTTTAACACTATGAATCCGTTGTATATGCCTTGACAATTTACTGTTTTCAACACACCTATACTCACACTCTGAACACGAATATGGTTTCTCACCAGTGTGAATACGTGCGTAGTGTCGTGCTAGATTAGATTTACATACAGATTTGTAATCACAGTCAGAACATGAATACGGTTTGTCGCCAGTGTGAATACGTAAGTGGCTTATAAGATGATGTTTAATAACGCATTTATAATCGCATATTGTACACGAATATGGTTTCTCTCCAGTGTGTTTATACAAGTGTCTTGATAGAAGACACTTTGTAGTACTTTTGTACTCGCATTCTGGACACGAAAACAGTTTATCAACAGAGTGAATACGTAGGTGGCTAGTGAACACACTTTTATTACCACATTTGTACTCACAGTGAGAGCATGAATATGGTTTCTCACCGGTGTGAATACGTAAATGTGTTGTCAAATGACTCTTGTAATTACATTTGTAATCACAGTGAGAGCATGAATATAGTTTTTCGCCTGTGTGAGTTAGTAAGTGTTTTGATAAATCACCCTTTCGATAACATTTGTAATCACAGTGTGAGCATGCATGCGGTTTTTCGCCAGTGTGTATACGTAAATGTCTTGATAAATCACTATTTCGACTACACTTGAAATCACAATGAGAGCATGAATATGGTTTTTGGCCAGTGTGTGTAAGTATGTGTTTTGTTAAATCACCATTTCGACTACACTTGTAATCACAGTGAGAGCATGAATATGGTTTTAGATCAGTGTGCCTAAGGAAGTGTTTTGATAAATCACCCTTTCGATTAGATTTGTAATCACAGTAAGAGCATGAATATGGTTTTTCATCAGTGTGAGTATGTAAGTGTTTCGATAACTCACTCTTTCGATTACATTTGTAATCACATTGAGAGCATGATAATTTGTTTATATGACATGTAACATGTTGCACTAAATTAAATTTTTTCCGAAATTGTTTACCACATTCATTGCATATAAATACATTATTTAATATTCTGGGTGTTTCATTACATTTAAGTTCTTTCTTAAACTTTTTTCGAACGAAAACTTTATCAGTCTTGATATTTGTGCATGCATTCTTTTTAAAGTCAACATTAGAGATGATTCCTTCAGTATTATCTTCCTTCATTCCCTTCTGAGGTTTGACTTGATCTGTCTCTTCATCTGTTGTCTCTAGTTTTGGCTTCTTGTTTACAGGGGCATCTGAAATTATATTAACATTTTGCGTAAATAGCAATAACATTTAAAGGTATCAGTATACAGTCAATTTATTTACGAAAATATTTTATATGTTCGCAAAAATCTGTCTCTGTCTCTCTTTCTAAAAAGCAGTGACATTCATAATTACAATACAAGAAATAAAAATTTATTAATATCCCCACATTTAGGGTGCCTGTCCATTGAAGCTGTGCGAGCTGTGTAGCTATTTTTTTAACCAATCAGGAGCTCCGGCGAGATCGGCCGCGCCACGCCCGAACTCCTGATTGGTTAAAAAAACACAGCTACACAGCTCACACAGCTTCAATGGACAGGCAGCTTTACATTTTGAACAGTTCCAGGTTTGAATCCTGTCAGGTTACATGCCATGTTCCATGAGTCTTTCTAACTTACGTACGTAATACTGACTGCTCACAAACATTGACGTAAAATGTTGTGACGAAATCAGCAAACACTGTAGAAGACATTCTGATGTGTATGTGAATGTGAAGTCTACCAATCTAAATTGGGAATGCGTAGTCAGGGCTCTCTCACTCCACAGCTCAGGTAAGTTTGACAGCCTGACCCCAGTGTGGGGTCAATGGTCGCTCAATGACATAAGGCTCATTTTAGTTTTCGTTCCTGAAGCGCAATGTTCGAAATTTGAAAAATCCGGTTCAGTGAACTATCTGTTACGGTAGTAACTATTAAATAATCTTTGGCGTAGTGGATTAATGGCTATACAGCCTCCTATAAGGCTATCCTTATGGGAGGGTGTATAGGCATTATAGCCTGTGCACTACAGTGACGTTTACAGGCTGATGATGATGTGGACACAAACGCAAACAAGACCTACTAAATATAATATTATCCTCTCAACTGTCACATAAAAATTTCAACATTTCCCTATACAGTCATGCCCCCTGCGGGCTTTGCGACAGTATGGGAATCGTGGAATGCCATGGTTTTCTAAAATCACGATTTCTTTCGTTCTATGGGACTTATTACTAAAATTTATCAATAAAAGCTTAAATAACATGTTTATTTACCTATATACATACATTTGACAGCCCGGTAGCACAGTCGGTAGTGAACCTGCCTGCTGTGCCGAGGGTCGCGGGTTCGAATCCCATAAGGGACAAATATTTGTATGATGAATATGAATATTTGTACCCGAGTCATGGATGTTTGTATCTATATATGTATTCTATATCGTTGTCTAGTTATCATAATACAAGTCCAGGCTAGAATCTGGTACTTTAAATGTGACTAGATAATTTGTGTGACATTGTCCAAGATATATTTATTATTACCTATATAAATATTTAAATTCATAATATATATTCAATTGCCGACACCAAAACGGTTCAAAAATTTTTTTCTCGCTATCTCTATTATCGAGAAGCCGTTAGCCTTAAGTTAGAGCGAGACAACGATATTTGTCACTGTTATGTCTTTAAAACGTAAGCAGAAATGCAGCGGCCCTTAGAGGGTTTCACGACAGTATCGGGGTTTTTGACGGAAGCCCACAATGGGCCTCATGACAGTTGAGAGGTATTTGAAATTACACTAACCTTCAGGACAATATGTCACGTCAACTATTTGAAGCACAACATGTCCAACAACCATCTCATCTTTGATCACATGATCTGTATACAAGTCTCTCTCACTCTCCACCTCATCTTCTGATTCATTTTCTTCTTTTATCTCTATTTTGACCTCAGGTACTCCTTCCGTAGATGTATTTTCAACATTCATTTTAGCAACAGAAATCCAACCAATATGTCTGTATCAAAACAACATGTTACAGCTCCATCAGATGAGCGATGATTCTGTCAATGTAGAGGTAAGAAACAGCACTGTAGGTAGTTCCAAACTAAGTCAGGTGATAACGTCTTGGTTCAACAATGAGCATCTAAAAAGGACAGCACAGATTAGCGCTTGTAAAAGGAGTAATATGGAATAATAACATATTTAAACCTATTATAGTGCAGACTGGTTGTGTGAGAGGCTTGGACACGGGTAATATCACAGGTTTATCCATAGATTTATATATTACTAGCGTAAGGATAGGCCCGTCAGAATATTTTACAAAAACCTTCTTCATAGAAACAAAAATTTGCGCCATCTGTCATAACTCGTATACGAACTATATCGTGTCATATATTTGTAGTGCTCTAAATTGACATTTTTCCTTGCATTTTAGAGCCAAAGAACTGGGGACAATAGTCAAGCTCATAGGCCATGTCCTTACGCTAGTAATATATATGTCTTTGGGTTTATCACTTGGATGTCTTTACTACACTACAGTTTACAAAAATAACACAAACTATCCTGCAGATCACCACCAAAACTACAAAAAACTCAAGAATTAGAAGGCGTAGCTATCTCGGACACGCCCATTACCTTCACAGTAACGATTAGGATCTAGTATTATATTTAATTATTAAAATCCTTCGCCCTATATTCTCTCGCCATAATTTTACCAGGGTACCGTTTCAAAGCGTGTAAAAATCACTCGCGAGGAGCCTATCTATCTCACTCTAGCATACTAATCTTCATTATTTTTTTTCTCTTTCGTATTGGCACCTCTAGTGATTTTTACACATTATGAAACGGACTCTAAAGTGACAAGTGGTGACACTGACAGTTGTCATTTCTAAATTTTTTTTAAATTTCAAGGCAAAGCGATCTATCCCATACACAGACCCATTCAGCCTATTATGTTCATTCTCGCATTCATTTCTTCATATTCGCCTCGTTATACTTCACTATACAACGTGTCAATGAAATAACGCAAACACTAAAAAGTAGTTTGTGTGGAATCGAGAGTAGAATCTAATTATCATGATTTCAACATAAGTAATTTTTTTCAAAATATTAAATAATTTGTTTTTATTAAAATTTACTGAACCCGATCGCACGGGCACACTCACCCTACTTACTACCAAAATAAGATTATTAAAATGTATCCATGAGTACGTAGTGTAGGGTTTGCTAAATAAGTACACATTTTCTGTTGCTCACTAGGCAGGTAGTATATGCGGAGCGCGCACGTCCGCACCCGACAAAGGCTGGCAGGCAACTGCCCCCACTACGCGTTCGCACAGACACTACATCCCTTCTTTATTTTAATTTAATTTAAGATGTATTTTGTAACAGTACACTTAATATCAAAACTATAAGCAATACAGGTACATATGAATATAATTATTATTATAAAGTCAGTAGTACTACAGCTTGCATTTATTTTATATTTTCTTAATATTTTATATATTTCTATATGAATCTACTACCGCTTCGGAAGGTGCTTCGCTTGGGAGAAGAAACGGCGCAAGAAACTCCACTATGCACATCGCTATAACATAACAATATAATGTGTTATGATTGATAATCTTTGATTATTAAAGGTTACGTTTCTTACTGCTTAATTTCATTTCATTAATAGTGTTACGGCCGCTGTCAAACGTTAGACGTAAGAAGGCATTCAAAAATTCGGAGGGTGTATTAACAATCGCCGTGGTCTTACGGTCTAAGGTTCCGCCTCCCATGCTGGGGGGTGACGGTTCGAATCCGATCCGCGCCAAAAATATTTCTAGATTTTTGTGTTTTTAGAAATGTTCTAGAAGGAAGAAATAGAAGGAATATTTAAAAAGGGACAAAAAGGTGAACGTGTCCAGGAACTTCGAGAAAGGAGGCGAAATTACGAATATTTGAAAAGAACCAGAAAAGTGGGCGTGTCTTCGATCGGTTTCGAGAAAAGAAGGCGGGGTTGGAAATATCTGGAGGAAAACAAACGAGTAAAGAAAAGAAGATCGAAAAAAGGGTATTCCAGAACATTCTGCGGACTATAAAAGGCGGCGAATTCCGACTGATGGGCAGTACTTGATTTAACAGTGAACAGTGCGAAACAAAAGGAAGAAAAGTAAAAGTGGAAAAGTACTAGTGAAGAGAAAAGTGCTAAGAGTGGAACAGTGAGTAGATAGTGTCAGTGTAGTGCGTGACGTCATAGTGTCGGTGTAGTACGTGACGTCATAGTGTCAGTGTAGTGCGTGACGTCATAGTGTCGTACGTCGTGACGTCATAGCCGTGACGCGTGTCGTGTCGTCACAGTAGTGACGTAGTGGACTGTGAACAGTGGACCGTTTGTAAGTGTATCCCAAATAAACTCTGTAAAATTGGACTTAGCGTTTCACTCCAATCCCGGAACCCGTAGCTCGTAACATTTGGTGTCAGAAGTGTGGGATTGGAGTAAGATGCCGCTGGTGCCGAAAGAGTTAAAGGGTGTCACCACCCGGGCCATGTCGGAAGCGCGGCAAGAAGGTGCAGCCCCGGTAACTGAGGTGCAGCGAACCCCAGAGAGAAGACCTGAGGGAGGTGAAGTGCAGCGCACTCCGGAGCAGAACCCAGGAAACTTCCTCTATCAAATCCAGCGCATGATGGAGGAACAAATGCGCACGATGCAGGAGGCGCAGGCTCGCCGTCAGGAGGAACAGATGCGCATGATGGGAGAACAAGTTCGCCGTCAGGAGGAACAGGCAGCTCGCCGCCAGGAGGAACAGGTTCACGAACTGCGCGCATTAAAAGAAGAGCAGGCTCGCCGTCAGGAGAAGCAGGCATGCATGGCGGTAGAACAGGCTCGCCGTCAGGAGGAGCAAATACGCACGATGCAGGAGGCGCTTCATAAAGATATTACGAAGGGCTTGCAGCAGGCAGTGGAGAGAGTCGAAGCCGTAGAAGGGAGGTTGGATCGTGTGAAGGGCGAGTTCGAAGGGAGGTTTGATCGTGTGGAGGGTGAGTTCGCCAAAATCCGGCGGGAGGTTGAACAAAGCAAATCTCATAGCCGTGTCGCTGCTGTTTTTGACTCACCCATTCAACCAAAAGGCGTGAAGACTCCGGTTTACGATGGACTGACGTCATGGCCCGCCTTTAAGCTACAATTTGAGACGGCGATGAAAGTTAATGGCTGGGGCAAAGAGGAGGCGCAGTCTGCGTTGACATTAGCACTCCAGGGACAGGCTCTCGCCGTGCTGGAAGCTGTAGGTGCTGGCGAAAATCTGACGTTTGACAAGCTTTTCGGAGCTCTGGAGGCTAGATTCGGCGACGGACATCTCGAGCACATGTATCGGGCGCGATTGAAGGAACGGAACCAACATGCTAACGAGAGTCTGCAGCAATGGTCAGTGGAAGTGGAGAAGCTCGTGCGTAAGGCTTTCCAGTCATCACCAGCAGCCATCGATGACATGCTCCTGCAGGCCTTTACCGATGGGATACGGGACCCGGAGGTGCGAGCTGCCGTGCGACTTGGGCACCATAGCACTCTCAGGGACGCTGTTGCCCATGCATTGGAGGTGGAGGCCGTACGACAGGATTCTCGTTCCGCTCGCCTCAGGGAGATTGTGGTAACTAGAGCCTCACCGCCAAGGAATCGAAACGTCGGTTATGTGTGCTACGAGTGTGGTGAACGAGGGCATATTCGCAGCTCCTGCCCGAAGCGCACAGGTCGTCGGGATATAGGAGTCTCGACTGATGAGCAGCAGGAAAACTAAAACCAGCCAGGGCTGCGGGGTGGGCGCTGGCCGGTTATGTTGCAACCCCAACCATAAGAGTCAAACAGACATCAGACGGAAATAGTCTGTTAGTCGAAGGAGAGGTTAATGGTAGAATCTGTCAACTAACTTTGGATACCGGAGCTTCGAGAACAGTGATCAATACTCGACTGATAAACGAGATGGAAAGTTATCAGAAACGACTTCTGCAACAAACCAACCTGCAGTTAACAACAGCTACCGGCCAGCGCATACCTGTTAAGGGAGAGTTGGGAGTTTCGATTAAGATCGGGGAAACTCCTTTTAAACATGAGGTGATTGTAGCTGAGATAGTGGACGATTGCATCATTGGCTTGGATTTCTTACAAAATCATCAGTGCGACATAGACATGAAGAACGGAGTGCTGCGATGTAACACAGAGGAGGTTCCGATGAAAGGTGGATCGTCGGGAAAGGTCTACTGTGTGAGAAGAACAGTTCTCAAACCTAGATCACAGACCTTGGTACCTGTCGTTTTGCCCAAGAGTAACGATGGGAGATTACCACGGAGATGTGCTGTGATAGAGAAAGTTAAAACTGAAACTTCTTGGATTCCGGCAAGGACAGTTGTTGGATCCGTTTCATCTACCTCAATCCCGATACTTAACGTTGGAGATGTGGACCTGACGATTGAGAAGGGGGAGGTTGTTGGTCACTGTGAGGAAGTTTTATGGTTGCGACAATGTGTGGAAAATCCTCCTAGGAAACATAAGGCTGAGGAGGATGTAGTATCCAAAGTTATGGAAGACTCCAACAGGGACCTGACTAAGCTACAGGCTGTGAAAGCGAAGAACTTGCTGCGGCGTTTTTCAGACCTGTTCTCCCAGAACGACGCAGATATTGGTAGAACAGACTTGGTGAAGCACACGATTAATACGGGAGATGTAGCGCCAATCAAGCAACGACCTAGGCGCATTCCGTTTGCTCGTGAGAAGGAAGTGGAGGAAATGATAGAAGACATGAGAAAGAATAACATCATCGAACCTTCATCAAGTCCCTGGTGTTCACCTGTAGTGCTCGTCAAGAAAAAAGATGGCTCAACGAGATTTTGTGTGGATTATCGGCAGCTGAACGAAGTGACGAAGAAAGACAGCTACCCCTTGCCAAGGATCGACGACACCTTAGACACTTTGAATGGAATGAAATGGTTTTCAACGCTCGATCTGAAAAGTGGGTACTGGCAAGTGGACGTAGACCCCAAAGACAAGGAGAAAACCGCGTTTTCTACCGGGAAAGGACTGTGGCAGTTCAAGGTAATGCCATTTGGATTGAGTAACGCCCCTGCGACTTTCGAGAGATTGATGGAACATGTCCTAGCTGGAATTCTGGGTGACACGTGTCTTGTCTACCTGGACGACATCATCATTGTTGGTCGAGACTTTGATGACCACCTGAAAAAGTTGGAGAAAGTCTTCGAAAGACTACGTGGAGCCAATCTAAAATTGAGTCCAAAAAAATGTTCTTTCTTCAAACGACAGGTCCATTACCTGGGACATGTAATCTCTGAGAGAGGAGTCGAGACCGATCCTGCCAAAACTGCTGCTGTGAGGGAGTGGCCAACACCGAAAGATAAGACACAAGTTAGAGCTTTTCTTGGACTCTGCTCTTACTATCGTCGTTTTGTGAAAGGGTTTTCGGACATCGCAAAGCCGCTACATCGACTTACGGAAGAAAAGAGGACGTTCACATGGGATTCAGAATGTGAAGAGGCTTTTATGGAGTTAAAGGAACGTCTGAGTAAGGCACCAATTCTTGGATATCCCGATGTCCAGGGTGAATTTGTTGTAGACGCGGACGCCAGTAACATCGGGATTGGAGGTGTGCTCTCACAGCGACATGGTGAAAAGGAAACTGTAATAGCCTACTTCAGTAAGTCATTATCTAGACCTGAGAGGAACTACTGTGTTACCAGACGAGAATTATTGGCCGTGGTGAAGACTGTACAACACTTCAAGAAGTATCTGCTGGGACGTAAATTTTTAGTCAGGACAGACCACGCTGCGCTGAAGTGGTTACTCCAATTTAAGAACCCGGAAGGTCAAGTTGCAAGATGGTTGGAGCAACTACAGGAATTCAACTTTGAAGTAGAGCATCGAAGTGGAAGAGTTCACTCCAATGCTGACGCACTGTCAAGAAGACCATGTCCAGAAGATTGTAAGCATTGCAGCAAGCAGGAAGGGAAGGAAACAGCTTCACTCAAGGTTATTAGAACTGATGCCATCAACGATGAGTGGGGAAACGAGGCAATGCGTCGCGAACAGGAAAAGGACTCAGGAGTCGGGCCAATCCTGAACTGGTTAAAGAGTGATGGTTCTAAGCCTCAGTGGAGCGAGGTGGCAAAGTACGGGGCAGTCACGAAGGGACTTTGGGCTCAGTGGAAGAGCCTCATCATGCATAACGGATTACTCTGTAGAAAATGGGAGACATCGGATGGAAAAGACTCGTATCTGCAGTTGGTGGTCCCGCAAGCTAAGGTGAAAGAAATTCTGAGAGTTTTTCATGATGGAACTTCCGGAGGGCATTTGGGTGTAAAGAAAACCTTGGAGAAAGTAAAGGAAAGATTTTACTGGTTGCATTGCAGAGACGATGTGGAAGATTGGTGCCGCAAGTGTACAGTCTGCGCAGCTGTAAAGGGGCCTCATACGAGGGGCAGGGCAGCAATGAAAATTTATAATGTTGGGGCGCCTTGGGAGCGAATCGCTTTGGATGTCGCGGGACCATTTCCAGTCACTAAATCGGGGAACCGGTATATACTTGTGGTAATGGATTATTTCACAAAGTGGCCAGAAGTATTTGCCATTCCAAATCAGGAAGCGGTCACTGTGGCTACCAAGTTGGTGAATGAAGTTTTCTGCCGGTTTGGGGTTCCGCTGGAAATGCACAGTGATCAAGGCAGGAACTTTGAGTCACAGTTGTTCCAGGAGGTTTGCAAAATTTTCGGAATCCATAAGACCCGGACTACTCCTTATCACCCGCAGTCGGACGGCATGGTGGAGCGATTCAATCAAACTTTGGAACGGCATCTTGCGAAGGTCGTCGATAATCATCAAGATAACTGGGACGAGTACATACCTCTTTTCCTGTTGGCCTACCGAACCGCTGTTCATGAGAGTACTTCGGCAACTCCAGCAATAGCAAACTTCGGGAGAGAGTTGAAGCTTCCAGCAGATTTGCTATCAGGATGCGCACCAGGCACTCCTAAAAGTATCAGTGACTATGTGAGCGAACTGCGGGAGAAAATGGTCGACATTTATGAACAACTTCGAGAAGCAGGTCGAAACTCAAGTGACCGTTCAAAGACACGATATGACCGAAAAGCGAACTATGCTGGGTTTGAGGAAGGAACATCAGTTTGGCTGCATAATCCAATTCGAAGGAAAGGGAAGAGTCCGAAGTTGCAAGCAAGTTGGGAAGGACCGTATGAGGTAGTGACCAGGATAAATGACGTCACCTATCGAATTCGACGATCGCCAAGGAGCCCGTTGAAGATAGTGCACGTGGATCGATTAGCTCGATATTTCGGCACTAATGATGCTCGGGACGAGCAGAACTAAGGAAGGGGCAGTGTTACGGCCGCTGTCAAACGTTAGACGTAAGAAGGCATTCAAAAATTCGGAGGGTGTATTAACAATCGCCGTGGTCTTACGGTCTAAGGTTCCGCCTCCCATGCTGGGGGGTGACGGTTCGAATCCGATCCGCGCCAAAAATATTTCTAGATTTTTGTGTTTTTAGAAATGTTCTAGAAGGAAGAAAGAGAAGGAATATTTAAAAAGGGACAAAAAGGTGAACGTGTCCAGGAACTTCGAGAAAGGAGGCGAAATTACGAATATTTGAAAAGAACCAGAAAAGTGGGCGTGTCTTCGATCGGTTTCGAGAAAAGAAGGCGGGGTTGGAAATATCTGGAGGAAAACAAACGAGTAAAGAAAAGAAGATCGAAAAAAGGGTATTCCAGAACATTCTGCGGACTATAAAAGGCGGCGAATTCCGACTGATGGGCAGTACTTGATTTAACAGTGAACAGTGCGAAACAAAAGGAAGAAAAGTAAAAGTGGAAAAGTACTAGTGAAGAGAAAAGTGCTAAGAGTGGAACAGTGAGTAGATAGTGTCAGTGTAGTGCGTGACGTCATAGTGTCGGTGTAGTACGTGACGTCATAGTGTCAGTGTAGTGCGTGACGTCATAGTGTCGTACGTCGTGACGTCATAGCCGTGACGCGTGTCGTGTCGTCACAGTAGTGACGTAGTGGACTGTGAACAGTGGACCGTTTGTAAGTGTATCCCAAATAAACTCTGTAAAATTGGACTTAGCGTTTCACTCCAATCCCGGAACCCGTAGCTCGTAACAATAGTTAATAAAAGCTTTCCAGTACCCATAGTACTCTGTGCCAATACTGAGCCCAGTAGGCATTTACATTCAACTTTAGCTTACTACTCTAGAGTCTAGACTATCCCTTTCCTTTTTATAATATTTCAAGATTTTAACTACAATTTGTATTATTTGTACAACATTTAGTTTTATTGTGTAAAATTTAAAGTCTAGTCCCACTTTATATGACACACTATTAATTTTGTAACCTAATTACATTAAATTAATAAACCTTAATTTATTTTCCCTCTTGACCTGTGAACTGTGATCGTTATTTCAGGAGTGAGGGTTGGTTAAGCAAACAGCAAGATAAGATTGACAAATCGCGATCAACTTCCATTCCAAGTAATTTTAAAACTTTGTGGTAGGATAGTACAGTTTATATACTTTTGTCACGTTTGTTAAGTTTGGATTTAAGTTTACTTTTGTTAGGTACTTATATAAAATCCAACTAAGTTTAACCGTACGTAGAACAATTTAAAAATATAATTTTTTAGGTTTTATTAAACCAACGTGAGATTGCACATTGTTACTAGAAAAGGTGTACTGTTGAACTACAAAAGTATTAGCAAGACTACTCGTAATTTCTAATTAGGCATATGCCTTATTCAATTTTTACTTCAATAGGTAATTGGATTTGATCACAAAACATTTTCATTAAGTATCACTTATACCTTGATTTACTCTCTGGCTAAAATATAAACATTTTCTTTTGGACAATATTGGTGGTGCTCTTAAATTGAAAAGAGTGGCCATTCGAAAATAATTTGTTACTCAAACAAACTTTGATTATGTCTTCGTAAAATATCGTTGTCCATGGCACTTAGCGTCAAAATCAATTTCAGTGTGATACGCTCCTTGTACCTGTGGACAGATTTCGAGTAGTATATTATTATTGGCTAGATAGCTATAATGCTTGCCTCATGTTTCCAGTTTCTGCAATGAACTTTATGGAATAATAAACAAAAGGTGTTCAAAAGAAACCTAGTATAGGTACAGGGCTATTGCATATAATTGTATGTCTTGTGTGTTCAATTTCTTTGCAAATTTAGAATTAAGTGTTTAGTCTATGTTTTCGCTGTTTATCATTGCATTTTAGTACATAAAGACTGTGACTATTGGGTCACGTTACTTAAATTGGTACATATGTTCCATTTGACAGCATAAAATATAGCTCTAGTATTTGCTAACATTCCATAGATCTTTATCATTTCTTATTTATTTATTTTATATTTATGTCCAATATATATTTATTCTAGACATTTAATAGCCCATAGTTTTAGTTTTACATTGAGTTTTTTGCCTATGGCTCATTTAGGATTATTTGAACCCGAAAGTTTCTGCTTGTTAATTGTCCAGTTTTGACTAATTTTCATGGCCTGTATTAGTTTCGATACTATAAACATAGTTTTTTTATTTTTATTTGGTCCTTTGCATTTCGTGTATCATGATGACACTTTTAAGTAGGTATGAATGGTCGTGTAATGTCCGGCTTAGAATAGCACCAAACATAATATTAATGTCGTAAAAGGAGACTAAGCAATCCCCTCAGGCTTTGTCAATATCTCGGATGTGCACCGGATGCTCGAATAATGTTTTAATGTCACATTAATATATGCACGCAATATGACGACCCAAAATTACTTTTGGACTATAAATTGACCATTATTCTTTCAATGAAAAGATTTTAACATTTCATTTGATTTAACTCGAATTGATTTGATTTCATTTAATTTCACTCGAATTTATTTGATTCTATTTGATCTCCTCTCATCTCATCTCATTCCTTTCCTATCCTTTCCATTCCTTTTTTTTATTCATTTCATTCAGATAACTACTGGTCAGAGTTACCTGCTTCAGGATCGTATCAATTTACGATTTATAATATTAAGGAAGTAAGGACAAGAGAGTAAGTCTGTGATAAGCACATACACTTAGGCACTTAAAATATTCAGCGTAACCGCCAGCCACTGCAATTAAGGACTTTTAATTTAACTGCTGTTATAGTTCATGTACAATTATATAATATGAGTGCAGTAACTATTTTATTTTCATGACCCTTTAGCTTTTGCTAACAACTTGATAGTTGCATGATTCTATAGGTTATAACCCATATGATTTTATAGTAAAGTTGTATGACACTTTAGCTTTCGCTAACAACTTGATAGTTGCTTGGTTCTGTAACCCATATCATTTTATAGTTGCATGATACTTTAGCTTTTGCTAATAACTTGATAGTTGCATGGTTTTATAACACGATGATGATAAGATGATGATATCATTTTATAGTTGCATGATACTTTAGCTTTCGCTAACAACTTGATAGTTGCATGGTTCTTTAACCCATATCATTTTATAGTTGCATGATATTTAGCTTTCGCTAACAACTTGATAGTTGCATGGTTCTGTAACCCATATCATTGTATATTTGCATGACCCTTTAGCTTTCGCTAACAACTTGATAGTTGCATGGTTCTGTAACACATAATTATTATCATTTAATAGTTGCATGATACTTTAGCTTTCGCTAATGACCTGATAGTTGCATGGTTCTCTAACCAATATCATTTTATAATTGCATGACCCTTCAGCTTTTGCTAACAGTTTAATAACTGCATGATCCTGTCACCATTGCATTTGCATGGGTTTGCATGGCCTTGCATGGCCTTGTATGTAACTGCATGACCTTTTTGTTTTTACTAACAACTTAGTTACTGAATAGTCCTTTAACTATTGTAGTTGCATATATTTGCATGGCTCTGCATGGCCTTGCATGGCATTGTATGTAACTGCATGACTTTCCCGATTTTACTAACAACTTAGTTATTGAATAGTCCTTTTACTATTGCAGTTTCATATTTTTGCATGACTTTGCATGGCCCTGCATATCCCTGCATGTATGATGCATCTGCTTGACCTTTTAGTTTTTACTAACAGTTTAATCACTGCATGGTCCTTTAACTACTGTAGTTTTACCTACTTCGCACTTTATACTTATCGCCTTTTAGTTCGCGTGACTCGCGCTTGGAACCTAATATTCGGTAGGTATGTATAAAGTGTATTATACTGATACGTAGTCAAGTCAGTAACTATCGGTGCAAACGATATAGCATATTCAACAGTGTATTTAGAATTGAATTCATCTTGAATCGCTAAGTTAGACGTATGGTATAGATGTAACGGAAATTTGCAAGAAATCCCTTTTTGCCCCCTTGTTAAATAGTTGCAACTTTGCAAGTCATTCCCTTATCACAAGTCCTTAGGGATAACTAGGTACAAACAATATTGATTGTGATTGAATATCAAAATAGTTTTACACTGACATACCTATGCAGAAACCTTATGTAATCCGGTAGGTATTTGTGTTAAATTTTATGAGCATTGGCTACTGTTTTGCACCGATTTACTCACTCGTATCTATACGTACGCAGCGTTACATAATATTTATAATAAATAACACTATAATATTCAAGATGTTATTATACGCCTGTTTTCTACAATTTATAGTATTAATCATTGTAACCAGACAATTAGTAGTCTTCGTAAATATGTATCTGTCTGTTTAACCTTAACCTTAACGGCAACTGTAACCGACCGACCAACCGACCGACCGACCGACCGACCGACCGACTGACCGACCGACTGACCGACCGATCGATCGACTGACAGACGGACCGACCGACCGTATCTGACCTTCAGCTTAACCTTTAACGGTACGCGAGTGCCATAGGGCACCTATCGCTACTCCGTCGAGTTATGTGTAGGTAGGTAACATAGACAGAGTCACGATTACGACACTCTTACAATTTTATGTATTCTGGGATTTCGTAAGAAAGGATTTTGTAAGATCCTCAGACGGCGTCGACTGTTAAGTCGAGGTCCTAATGAAACGGCTTGCATAGATATACATACTCCTCAATCTAGCTGAATAACTTCATATTATAAGATAGTCATTGTCGTAGTCTCTGTCTACTCCGTAGGATTATGGCTTGAGCGTAAGTCTATTATAAAAACATGTATGGTAATGTATTGTACATGACCTTTAGGATTGGAGTCTAGTCGCAGCAATCGTTCGAACAGGTGCTCGATTTGTGGTATGTATATTCTTATGACCTCGACCCCAGCATAGCGTCTATCGTCCTGATGTGTCCCCTTTCCTCTTTTTCCTCCAGCGTTTGATGGTCATAGTTCATGAAAAGAAAAATAATCACTGTTATAGATTGTCAACCACCGCACAAACTAAGAATCCAATGTTTTTTGACATGAAAACTAATGAAATAGGCATAGTAAATAAATGAAAGTACCATGATAGCCCTCGTGGATAAAATTATAATGAATTATCGTTATTGTCCTTTTAAATCAAAATAGAACGTTATTTTAGATAATAGATATTCGCTTTGTTCGTAGTTTTCGGAATATCACTGACCACCCCCTCGGGGAACATAGTCGTGAACACACGCTACTCTGCTGCATGAAATAATACTTTACAACGTCGCTTTAATTTCAAAATTCCGACGTTGTATTTTGTTTTTATTTCGAAACCAGATAAAATACAGTGTGCACTTACGTAAAATAAGATCCCATCCTCGTCGCCACATGTAGGGTTTGCTAAATAAGAACACATTTTCTGTTGCTCACTAGGCAGGTAGTATATGCGGAGCGCGCACGTCCGCACCCGACAAAGGCTGGCAGGCAACTGCCCCCACTACGCGTTCGCACAGACACTACACGTAGCACTTTTTTTTCATAGCTGAAATGACAACAAATCATTTTTGCCTCAATACATAAAATGCGAATAACTTTCAAAATAATGAAATTATTGTTTCAATCTAATTATTTTGTTATAGGTAAATCAGTTGGGGTGTATGAGGTTTTGCGCTAATTCATTAACACGTTGTACCTATACAAATGAAAAATAACAGTAAGTAATAGATGCCGCACTTTCTCTCGGGCGTCTTTTACTATTGCCAGAAGACAAACATAATAATTGATGTTGCAAAGTTAGCGAAGTACAACCAATGCTCAGACAATACTGTCATCATCAGCTACGTCCCACTGCAGGGCACAGGCCTACACCCGGGGGTGTTTGGGCGTTAGTCCACCACGCGTGCCTAATGCGGCTTGGTAGATTTCATATACGCATTTTTCTACACCGTTTGAGAGCAGTTCGGTATTACGTAGCTACTTATACAGGGTGTAACAAAACAACCTAGTAATACTTAAGGGGTGCTTCAGACTATCAATCTGAACAACTTTCACTATGGAGCCAAAGTCGAGAAAAAATAAAATAAAAATCTGCCGTCCCATGCATTTGAGTCGAGACTCGAGTTCGGAATGAAAATCTCAATTCGTATGCGAATGTCAATATCGGTGGTGTTCAAAAATCGCACTCCTGGAAGCTTGAAATTGTAGGGAAACAAGCTTCTTGGTCGAGAAGGTACTGCAGTTTTGAATGAAAGAGCTGTTTTTTTTCGTGATTTCGATGTTGGCTCCATAGTGAAAGTAGTTCAGTTTGATGGTCTGAAGCATCCCCTTAAGTATTACTAGTGTGTTTTGTTACACCCTGTATAAGTTAGAAACTAGGTACCTACTGTAGTGTCTGTGCGAACGCGTAGAGGGGGCAGTTGCCCGCCAGCCTTTGTCGGGTGTGGACGTGCGCGCTCCGCATATACTACCTGCCTAGTGAGCAACAGTAAATGTGTACTTATTTAGCAAACCCTACATGTGGCGACGACGGGATCTTATTTTACGTAAGTGCACACTGTATTTTATTTGGTTTTGAAATAAAAACAAAATACAACGTCGGAATTTTGAAATTAAAGCGACGTTGTAAAGTATTATTTCACGCAGCAGAGTAGCGTGTGTTCACGACTATGTTCCCCGAGGGGGTGGTCAGTGATATTCCGAAAACTACGAACAAAGCGAATATCTATTATCTAAAATAACGTTCTATTTTGATTTAAAAGGACAATAACGATAATTCATTATAATTTTATCCACGAGGGCTATCATGGTACTTTCATTTATTTACTATGCCTATTTCATTAGTTTTCATGTCAAAAAACATTGGATTCTTAGTTTGTGCGGTGGTTGACAATCTATAACAGTGATTATTTTTTTTTTCATGAACTATGACCATCAAACGCTGGAGGAAAAAGAGGAAAGGGGACACATCAGGACGATAGACGCTATGCTGGGGTCGAGCTCATAAGAATATACCACAAATCGAGCACCTGTTCGAACGATTGCTGCGACTAGACTCCAATCCTAAAGGTCATGTACAATACATTACCATACATGTTCTTATAATAGACTTACGCTCAAGCCATAATCCTACGGAGTAGGCAGACTACGACAATGACTATCTCATAATATGAAGTTATTCAGCTAGATTGAGGAGTATGTATATCTATGCAAGCCGCTTGATTAGGACCTCGACTTAACAGTCGACGCCGTCTGAGGATCTTACAAAATCCTTTCTTACGAAATCCCAGAATACATAAAATCGTAAGAGTGTCGTAATCGTGACTCTGTCTATGTAACCTACCTACACATAACTCGACGGAGTAGCGATAGGTGCCCTATGGCACTCGCGTACCGTTAAAGGTTAAGCTGAAGGTCAGATACAGTCGGTCGGTCCGTCTGTCAGTCGGTCGATCGGTCGGTCAGTCGATCGGTCGGTCGGTCAGTCGGTCGGTCAGTCGGTCGGTCGGTCGGTCGGTCGGTCCGTTGGTCGGTCGGTTACAGTTGCCGTTAAGGTTAAGGTTGAACAGACAGATACATATTTACGAAGACTACTAATTGTCTGGTTACAATGATTAATACTATAAATTGTAGAAAACAGGCGTATAATAACATCTTGAATATTATAGTGTTATTTATTATAAATATTATGTAACGCTGCGTACGTATAGATACGAGTGAGTAAATCGGTGCAAAACAGTAGCCAATGCTCATAAAATTTAACACAAATACCTACCGGATTACATAAGGTTTCTGCATAGGTATGTCAGTGTAAAACTATTTTGATATTCAATCACAATCAATATTGTTTGTACCTAGTTATCCCTAAGGACTTGTGATAAGGGAGTGACTTGCAAAGTTGCAACTATTTAACAAGGGGGCAAAAAGGGATTTCTTGCAAATTTCCGTTACATCTATACCATACGTCTAACTTAGCGATTCAAGATGAATTCAATTCTAAATACACTGTTGAATATGCTATATCGTTTGCACCGATCGTTACTGACTTGACTACGTATCAGTATAATATACAGTATTTATACATACCTACCGAATATTAGGTTCCAAGCGCGAGTCACGCTAACTAAAAGGCGATAAGTATAAAGTGCGAAGTAGGTAAAACTACAGTAGTTAAAGGACCATGCAGTGATTATACTGTTAGTAAAAACTAAAAGGTCATGCGGGGATATGCAGGGCCATGCAAAGTCATGCAAAAATATGTAACTGCAATAGTAAAAGGACTATTCAGTAACTAAGTTGTTAGTAAAAACGGGAAAGTCATGCAGTTACATACAATGCCATGCAAGGCCATGCAGAGCCATGCAAATATATGCAACTACAATAGTTAAAGGACTATTCAGTAACTAAGTTGTTAGTAAAAACAAAAAGGTCATGCAGTTACATACAAGGCCATGCAAGGCCATGCAAACCCATGCAAATGCAATGGTGACAGGATCATGCAGTTATTAAACTGTTAGCAAAAGCTAAAGGGTCATGCAATTATAAAATGATATTGGTTAGAGAACCATGCAACTATCAGGTCATTAGCGAAAGCTAAAGTATCATGCAACTATTAAATGATAATAATTATGTGTTATAGAACCATGCAACTATCAAGTTGTTAGCGAAAGCTAAAGGGTCATGCAAATATACAATGATATGGGTTACAGAACCATGCAACTATCAAGTTGTTAGCGAAAGCTAAATATCATGCAACTATAAAATGATATGGGTTAAAGAACCATGCAACTATCAAGTTGTTAGCGAAAGCTAAAGTATCATGCAACTATAAAATGATATCATCATCTTATCATCATCGTGTTATAAAACCATGCAACTATAAAATGATATGGGTTACAGAACCAAGCAACTATCAAGTTGTTATCTAAAGCTAAAGTGTCATACAACTATAAAATCATATGGGTTATAACCTATAGAATCATGCAACTATCAAGTTGTTAGCAAAAGCTAAAGGGTCATGAAAATAAAATAGTTACTGCACTCATATTATATAATTGTACATGAACTATAACAGCAGTTAAATTAAAAGTCCTTAATTACAGTGGCTGGCGGCTACGCTGAATATTTTAAGTGCCTAAGTGTATGTGCTTATCACAGACTTACTCTCTTGTCCTTACTTCCTTAATATTATAAATCGTAAATTGATACGATCCTGAAGCAGTAACTCTGACCAGTAGTTATCTGAATGAAATGAATAAAAAAAAAGAATGGAAAGGATAGGAAAGGAATGAGATGAGATGAGAGGAGATCAAATAGAATCAAATAAATTCGAGTGAAATTAAATGAAATCAAATCAATTCGAGTTAAATCAAATAAAATGTTAAAATCTTTTCATTGAAAGAATAATGGTCAATTTATAGTCCAAAAGTAATTTTGGGTCGTCATATTGCGTGCATATATTAATGTGACATTAAAACATTATTCGAGCATCCGGTGCACATCCGAGATATTGACGAAGCGTGAGGGGATTGCTTAGTCTTCTTTTACGACATTAATATTATGTTTGGTACATTAGTATTTTGTTTTATGTTTGCTATTCTAAGCCGGACATTATACGACCATTCATACCTACTTAAAAGTGTCATCATGATACACGAAATGCAAAGGACCAAATAAAAATAAAAAAACTATGTTTATAGTATCGAAACTAATACAGGCCATGAAAATTAGTCAAAACTGGACAATTAACAAGCAGAGACTTTCGGGTTCAAATAATCCTAAATGAGCCATAGGCAAAAAACTCAATGTAAAACTAAAACTATGGGCTATTAAATGTCTAGAATAAATATATATTGGACATAAATAAATATAAAATAAATAAATAAGAAATGATAAAGATATATGGAATGTTGGCAAATACTAGAGCTATATTTTATGCTGTCAAATGGAACATATGTACCAATTTAAGTACCGTGACCCAATAGTCACAGTCTTTATGTACTAAAATGCAATGATAAACAGCGAAAACATAGAACTAAAACTTAAAACTAAATTCGAACGAATCGATTCGATTCTAATTTCGATTCTGAGGGTCTACCCGCACATTCGATTCGAACTTTTGCGTGAATGTTTTCGTTCCAATTTCAACTCTATTACAATGAAGTGCGGACCGAAACAGTGGCGATATGGTGAAGATCGAAAGTGCGGGTAAGGGGGCAGAATTAGAACTTAATTCTAAATTTGGAACGAAATTGAACACACAAGACATACAATTATATGCAATAGTCCTGTACCTATACTAGGTTTCTTTTGAACACCTTTTGTTTATTATTCCATAAAGTTCATTGCAGAAACTGGAAACATGAGGCAAGCATTATAGCTATCTAGCCAATAATAATATACTACTCGAAATCTGTCCACAGGTACAAGGAGCGTATCACACTGAAATTGATTTTGACGCTAAGTGCCATGTACAACGATATTTTACGAAGACATAATCAAAGTTTTTTTGAGTAACAAATTATTTTCGAATGGCCACTCTTTTCAATTTAAGAGCACCACCAATATTGTCCAAAAGAAAATGTTTATATTTTAGCCAGAGAATAAATCAAGGTATAAGTGATACTTAATGAAAATGTTTTGTGATCAAATCCAATTACCTATTGAAGTAAAAATTGAATAAGGCATATGCCTAATTAGAAATTAGGAGTAGTCTTGCTAATACTTTTGTAGTTCAACAGTACACCTTTTCTAGTAACAATGTGCAATCTCACGTTGGTTTAATAAAACCAGCTTAGATAAAATTTATATTTTTAAATTGTTCTACGTACGGTTAAACTTAGTTGGATTTTATATAAGTACCTAACAAAAGTAAACTTAAATCCAAACTTAACAAACGTGACAATAGTATATAAACTGTACTATCCTACCACAAAGTTTTAAAATTACTTGGAATGGAAGTTGATCGCGATTTGTCAATCTTATCTTGCTGTTTGCTTAACCAACCCTCACTCCTGAAATAACGATAACAGTTCACAGGTCAAGAGGAAAAATAAATTAAGGTTTATTAATTTAATGTAATTAGGTTACAAAATTAATATTGTGTCATATAAAGTGGGACTAGACTTTAAATTTTACGCAATAAAACTAAATGTTGTAATAATACAAATTGTAGTTAAAATCTTGAAATATTATAAAAAGGAAAGGGATAGTCTAGACTCTAGAGTAGTAAGCTAAAGTTGAATGTAAATGCCTACTGGGCTCAGTATTGGCACAGAGTACTATGGGTACTGGAAAGCTTTTATTAACTATTAATGAAATGAAATTAAGCAGTAAGAAACGTAACCTTTAATAATCAAAGATTATCAATCATAACACATTATATTGTTATGTTATAGCGATGTGCATAGTGGAGTTTCTTGCGCCGTTTCTTCTCCCAAGCGAAGCACCTTCCGAAGCGGTGGTAGATTCATATAGAAATATATAAAATATTAAGAAAATATAAAATAAATGCAAGCTGTAGTACTACTGACTTTATAATAATAATTATATTCATATGTACCTGTATTGCTTATAGTTTTGATATTAAGTGTACTGTTACAAAATACATCTTAAATTAAATTAAAATAAAGAAGGGATGTAGTGTCTGTGCGAACGCGTAGTGGGGGCAGTTGCCTGCCAGCCTTTGTCGGGTGTGGACGTGCGCGCTCCGCATATACTACCTGCCTAGTGAGCAACAGTAAATGTGTACTTATTTAGCAAACCCTACACCTACTAAATGTTGTTATACAGGGTGTTAACACTCGCTGCTAAGCTCAAAATCGTCATCCTCGCGCAGTGCTAAAACTGACGCCCCTCGTAGGTCGTGCGCACATTTGTCACGTAAATAGACCAATGCGGCTCACATCGTGGGTCGCCCGCACATGCGTAAGGTTTGGGTGACTCACGCTGTAGGTCATGTCATGAGCACAGGCGAAATGCAATAGCACTTGACCCCTCTCGTAGGTCGTGCGCAGTCGTGACGTTGAAACGGTAAACTGGCTCATCTCGTGGGTCACCCGCGCTGGCGTAAGGTTGTCGGTGACTCGCGCGGTAGGTCATGAGCACAGGCGAAATGCAATTGAACTGACTCATTACGTGGGTTTTTCAGCACCGCGGCCCATTTGTCGCCGACCTACGACGTAGGTCGTCAGCAGTGAAGGTTTGGTGAACAGTTGCATTTCTTGAAGGGGTGATTGTACCCATGATACTGAACAACTTGGAAACCAAAATGAAATTCGCAAAAAAAAATTGGACTAAATGCAACCAGATGATAGAAAGTTTGTATGAAAAGTCGAAAAAAAAATTGCGAATTTCCTATAGGTTTCTTAGGGAAAGTTGTTCAGTATCATGAGTACAATCACCCCTAAGTAATGCAACTGTTTACCCTAACACCCTGTATAAGTAATATCATATTGACTAACTAAATGAATAAAAATTAGATACATAGCCACTATTTATTTTATATTTATTACGAAAGACATAATATTATAATTTGAAATTAAAATTACGTTATTTAATCGATGATGGTCACGTCATAATATAATAAGCATATGCTCACGACTATATTCCCCGAGGGGTTAGTCAGAGATATTTTATATATTTTCCTCAGAAAATCCACGTTTCACTAGTAGTAGGTACCGAAACTCTGTCCAGTGTGACGGGGAGTGAGCCCGTCGCCACATGTAATGGACAGTGGGTACAATACATGCCTCGAAATTGAAGCATGCAGGTTTCCTCACGATGTTTTCCTTCACCGAAAAGCCAGTGGTGTTACAAATCGTACATAAATTCCGAAAAACTCATTGGTACGAGTCGGCCTGGACGGGGATCGAACCATCGCCTCCTGCACGGCAGGCAAGGTTACTCGCCACTGGACCACCACGGCTTACGACATAATATAATACAATTATCTTATTATAGGGTAGGTACATAGGATACGTAGGGTAGGTTTATAAAACCTAAAACACGGTCCCAAAGTTTCGGGATAGCGTGTTGAACCTCATCTGGCAGCACGGCATCGCCTTTTTCGGTTGCTCCATCCTTTTCTGTCACTCAGGAACGTCATTTGCTAGAGCAAATAAGGTAGACGGAATGCGGCCGCACGCCGCAGCACAGCCGCGCGCGATCGCGTTCCGTCTATCTTATTTGCTCTAGCAAACGACGTTTTTGAGTGACAGAAAAGGATGGAGCGACAGAAAAAGGCGATGCAGTGCTGCCAGATTAGGTTCAACCCTTAAGTGGAGACCATGGTTTAAACTTATAGTGTTAAGCCCCAATAAATGTGCATAAAATCTGCCTAATTAAATTATGTTACTTATTATGTAAGACTTATGAAATGCATGTTGCAAATAAATAGGTAACATACCTATATTTTTATAAATTTTCGTTGATTTAACAATATAAGTACATTTATTTTTTCAATTATTTTATTATTATTTATTTTATTCATTTTAGGAAAACTTACGGACTAGGATAGTAGGGTATCAACATTTTTTAAAACAACATTGCCATTTTTTGATCTGTAATATTGAAATAAATACAAATATGGTCATTAGAAAATAAAATAATGTCTTGCTTTATATTATTCATTTACCCTATAAGAAGTACCTACCTACTAAACTCATAATCTTTCTTATACCTACTGAGCTATGCCTACACTATATCCATGATTTTTGTGAAGTTAAGGTTTACCAGGGTGTTTACAAGGTCGTCATCATGTTTCGTTACTCGTTTCAATGAAAAACTAACATTATTTTAATAAAAATATCCTAATCCTTTCATTTTAAAATATCTAACATGAAAATATTATTATTGCGACAATTTATCTCGAAATGGTTTTCGATTCTGCCTTAAAAAAAATTGATGTAGGTATTTTACTAAGTACCAATGTGTCTAGTCAGAAAACATTTCACGGCACTTTTGTACTACTAGTGAAACGTGGATGTTCTGATGTTTCAGAATATCTTCGACTACCCCCTCGGGGAATATAGTCGTGAGCATATGCTTTGTACTTACAGCGAGAGCATGAACTGTTAGATATTTACTTTGATATTTCACCAGAGTGAATAAGTACCATGTGTCTCGTCAGAGAACATTACACGGCACTTTTGTACTTACAGCGAGAACATGAACACTTAAATATTTACTTTGATATTTCACCAGAGTGAATAAGTACCATGTGTCTAGTCAGAGAACATTGCACGGCACTTTTGTACTGACAGCGAGAGCATGAACTCTTCGATATTTACTTTGATATTTCACCAGAGTGAATAAGTACCATGTGTCTAGTCAGAGAACATTGCACGGCACTTTTGTACTTACAGCGAGAGCATGAACACTTAAATATTTACTTTGATATTTCACCAGAGTGAATAAGTACCATGTGTCTAGTCAGAGAACATTGCACGGCACTTTTGTACTGACAGCGAGAGCATGAACTCTTCGATATTTACTTTGATATTTCACCAGAGTGATTAAGTACCATGTGTCTAGTCAGAGAACATTGCACGGCACTTACGTACTAGATATTTACTTTGATATTTCACCAGAGTGATTAAGTACCATGTGTCTAGTCAGAAAACATTGCACGGCACTTACGTACTCACAGCAAGAGCATGAATAGGTTTTTACGAATTTTTCTGTACACCAGCGGCAGCGTGAATACGTAAATGTTCTGAAAAAATACACTTTTGATTACATTCGTAATTACAGTGAGGGCATAAATATCGTTTTTTGACAGTAGTGTGAGCACGTAAATGTCTTGACAATGACCTCTTTCGAATACATTTGTAATCACAGTGAGGGCATGAGTATTCACCAGTGTGAATACGTAAATGTGCTGTTAAATTACTCTTTCTAATAGCTTTGTAATTACAGTGAGCGCATGAATATGGTCTCTCACCAGTGTGAATACGTAAATGATCGGACAAACTACACTTTCTTCTACATTTAAAATTACAAAGAGAGCACGAATATGGTTTTTTGTCATCGTGAATAAGTAAATGTAATGATAAATTACACTTCTGCTTACATTTGTAATCACAGTGAGTGCATGAATATGGTTTTTCACCAGTGTGCGTGCGTAAGTGTGTATTTAAGCCCTGCTTTCGGACACATTTGTAATCACAGTAAGAGCATGAATATGGCTTTTCTCCGGAGTGAATACGTAAGTGAATTAATAAATCGCCCTTTCGATTACATTTGTAATCACAGTGAGCGCATAAATATCGCTTTTCACCAGTGTGAACACGTAAATGTATTGACAATTGAAACTTTTGTATACATTTGTAATCACATAGATTGCATGAATATGGTTTTTCGCCAGTGTGAACACGTAAGTGTTCTGACAAACGACCTTTTAAGTTACATTTATAATTGCAGTATGAGCATGAAAATTTCTTTTTCTTACATATAACAACATGTTGTGCTAATTTATATTTCTTCTGAAATTTTTTACCACATTCGTTACATATGAATACGTTATTTAATATTCCGGGTGTTTGATTACATTTAGGTAGCTCGTAACAATTATTTCGTACGAATGTAGTATTTGTTTTTATATTTGAGGGTGAATTCTTGTTTAAGTCAACATTAGAGATGATTCCTTCACTATTATCTTCCTTCACTCCCATCTGAGGTTTGTCTTGATCTGTCTCTTCATCTGTTGTCTCTAGTTTTGTCTTCTTGGGTACAGGTACATCTGAAATTGTAATAAACATAATATTAGTAGATTTGAAACATACCAAGACATAAATCAGTAAGACATATGCTTTGTTCTGCTCTTGAGTCACGTGTATTGACCACAGTTGGTTGATTGATGGTTTGGCTATTGCAAGCAAGGAAGGGCCGAGGGTCGTTTATGACCATCACTGGTCTATTGTGTTCGCCCCAAGCTCACCCATATTTTACGCATACCTCCGAACTTATGATTTTTTTCATACTCAAGTATGCAGGTTTCCTCACGATGTTTCCTTTCACCGCCGAGCTAGTGATAATGATATATTTATCATTATCATGTACGGTTTGTATTCAACCGTACATAAATTTCGTAGAACAGGCCAGGAATCGAACCACCATCGCTAAATCTCTTCCGTATGGACTATGCTCGCTCTTGGCCGCAGTACAGTAACAGTATAAGAAAGAGTATCACACACCCTCTGGTAGGAAGTGTGGCAGGAAATGTAGACAATGGCGTATTCCTGTCTCACTCGCACTCAGCATCACACATGCTAATCTCCTCTTTTAAATTTTTCTCATTTGTGTGAAATGACAACAAAACGTAACGTACAAGGTGTGCCACAGTAAAGTGTGCATGGTAAAACTGTTAAAATTGTTTGTTGCATTTTAGGCAGAGTTACCTTGGTAGGAGATAGGGTTGCCAGATGGGAAGTCTAAATTATCTGGGCAGAATTTCATAAAGTCGGGATTTTGGGATTACTTTCGGGACAAATAAAGATTTTGAATGATATCATTAGCATCCTTTTAAACTAAGAGTCTACACATCAAACTGAATAACTTTCACTATATGGGAGCAAACCGATCGGAGCAAAAAAATAATCAGCTGTTCCCCATACTAACTACAATGCATACTCGACTCAAATGTATGCAACAGTCGATTTTTTTTTTGCTCCGATCGGTTTGCTCCCATAGTGAAAGTTGTTCAGTTTGATGGGTAGACTCTTAGTTTAAATGGATGCTAATGATATCAATTTCACCCTGTATAAACCTTCCTCCTAAATCACTCTATGTATTAAAAACAAAATTTTAACAAAAAATTAAAACCGCCTTCATAAAAACTAAAAAGTTAAAAAATAATATTGCAGCCGACTATGGCATGGCAGCCGATGACTTTTTCGTTCGCATCATAAGAACATTAATTTGTTTTATTGAAGTCGCTGTCAAGCCGGTACGATTCGCGACAGGGCTTGCATTTTTTGGCTTGGCTTGACACCGACTTGTATAAAACAAATTAATGTTCTTATGATGCGAACGAAAAAGTCATTGCATGCAATATTAAGTATTTTTTAACTTTTTAGTTTTTTTGAAGGCGGTTTTAATTTTTTGTTAAAATTTTGTTTATTTCACAATTTTCAGTGGTGAATTCATTAGTTCGATTTAATAGTAGTGCTTTAAATTAACAAACGCACTAGTCGGCACTACGATTTTCGAAGGTTCCTCTCAATTTCTCTGGAATCCATCATCAGATCTTGGTTTCCTTATCATAGATCATGGTACCACACTTGGGATATCTTCTTTCCAACAAAAAAAGAATCATCAAAATCGGTTCATAAACGACGAAGTTAACCGCGAACAAACATAAAAAAAATATATATATACGGTCGAATTGAGAAACCTCCTCCTTTTTTGAAGTCGGTTAAAAAAAAAACGCATCAAAATCCGTTGCGTAGTTTTAAAGACCTAAGCATACATAGGGACAGACAGACAGACAGACAGCGGGAAGCGACCTTGTTTTATACATAGATGTTTTATACATAGACGAAGAATTTTTCGATTACGCTTGTTTTATGCCATGTAGTGATGATGTAGGTATGTACCCACAGAACATTATAAGAGGGGTTAGAAATGCAAAGTAGCGCTTTCGCTTCGCTCACGCTGCTACAATTACTCATTCCCTCTCGCTCGCACCACACCGCACGCCTTATGGCGTTCCACTTGCATAGCCTGTGGCGACACGTTCCACGCCTAATTTGCACTTCTAACCCATCTTATAATGTTCTGTGGGTCCGCCACATACCTACATACGGAATAAACCTGATTCGAAATTAAATCAACGATGATTTTTGATTGAATTACGAAACAGGATTCCGGATGCAGCGATTGCATTCAACCTCAATGACCTACCACACACATTCAAAACTATTCCGTTTGCAATATTGTCTAAAGGACATCCGGCACATAATACCAAAAAATTTATAATCGTACTTCTATTTTTATTATGGACTATGGAACACTAGAAACTAACTGCAGGCATTAGTTTATTTTATAATGATTTATTAGTTTTTATCATTTTTATATAAAAAAACATTGTGTTTGCTCCTACTAAACAACATTGACAGCCATTTTGGGGTTGCTGCTTTTTTATAATTTATTAATGATAAATGACTAAATAACTCGTTAAATAAAAATAAATGATACCATCTGAGTAGTTTTTATAAAACCCCATAATTTATTACACATTTGACTTCAGTTAAAACTTCTATACATTTTAAGGTATTTTTTCAAGGGAGAGCGGCGGTTGTCCTTTTATTTTTTATATAATAATATTATATAATGTTCTGTGGGCGGACCTTAGACGCTCAGGATTGTGATTTTGTATAGGATTTGACAGCTGCGCAATTCCGAAAGCAATTGTGGAGGGGGAAAATCCATACGAAATCGTAATCCTGATTCAGGATTCCGGATTGCAATTCCGTATGTGTGTGGCGGACTTTACGTAACTGCCCATACGGCGAAGATCGGACGGGCCGTTCTCAATCAATTAAAATACACAGTTGTGTGCATAAATATGATAATTGATAATAATATAACATTTAGGGTCAGCGCACACCCAGCGTAAATCTGCTCGCGCATGCTCGAGCATGTTCTTTGCAGTCGCGCACACCTAGCGGCAAAATCCGCCGGCGGCAGAGGCGAAATCCGCCGGCGGCAGCGGCGGATGCTCGAGCATGCGCGAGCATGCTCGCGCGTGTTCGAACAGTCTCGCGGATGCTCCCGTGTTGCTACAGTTGACAGTGAATTTTGCAGTTGTGTTTACAATATTTTAAAGTAAAGACGTGCGAAGAGTAATTTTAAAGTATGGTGGACTGGGATTTGGTAATTATTGGGTTACTAGCAGAGGAAGAGGAGCAAGAAGAGCACATCAATAAAATGAAAAGAGGACGACACAAAATTGAAAGAAGAATATGGGCTGAAGCAACCTGGCAAGAAAGATGTACATTTGGGGAATACCACACCCTGTGCTACGGTTTAAAGTTCAAGGGACAGTTATTTTATGACTACTATAAAATGGAATATGAACAATTTGAAAACCTACTAAATCTGCTTCGACCTTTGAGATTTTCATTGTATTTTCAAAAAGAGTTAGATTATTATATATTTTCTGTACTAAATTGCCCTTTTCGGGCTAAAGTAGTTAAAAAATATGCTAGATTTAGTCCGAAACCGGCAGAGGTGGCAACACTTACGACGGATCGCAAGCATCGACACGGGCGTATGCTCGAACATGCTCGAGCATGCGCGAGCATGCGCGAGCATGCTCGCGACTGCTCGCGTCGCCGCGAGGAGCATACGCGAGCATACTCGAACAGACGCTGAAGGGATTTAATCACTTGCAAGCTATTTTCGACTTTATTTCAATGGGAATAGAGTTCATTATCAATTGAATCAATGAAATCTGCTCGCGCATGCTCGAACAGTTTTACGCTAGGTGTGCGCTGACCCTTACAGTACCTACCTATTTATTTTACTACGCATTTACATTATACATTACTATGCACTTTAAATAATAATATGTGAGTCAGAGATATAACAAGGTACATTACCTACATGCAAAACGAGAGCAGAGCAGAAGCCGTAGCATGCCACACGTGATACGGCTGTGTCACGTCTTTATCTCGTTCGTTCGCGCGCAAATAGACAGGGAGCGAAGGTGTGATAGCGCTGTAACACGGTGGCATGCTACCCATGCAGGTGGAACGTTGGTTTCGTTTGTAAAATATTGATGTTTATTACCTACCTATTTGTTATTTTACCTTAGGTAGGGTTTATTTTATACAGAAGAGACTCGTGGCTGTGGCGGGTAGTCAAAGTAACACCAATATAAACCTTATATTACGAAGCATAGCGTCGTTTTTTGACGTAAAGAAAAATCGCGCCCCCGCCACCAGGCGACGTCGCCTGGAGGCGCGGGCGTAATTCTCCAAACGACTCTATGCTACGTACTATAAGGTTTAAATTGCCGCACCCCGCCCGCGAAATGTCCGCGCCACGTCATGTCACTTCTGTTTAAACAGCCTCTTAGAGTATGCACTATAATCACATATATTTTGCAATCAGCTCATGAAGCCCTTTCATTTATGGTCCGCCGCACACATACGGAATTACAATCCGGAATCCTGAATCAGGATTACGATTTCGTATGGATTTTCCCCCTCCACAATTGCGTTCGGAATTGCGCAGCTGTCAAATCCTATACAAAATCACAATCCTGATTCGGAATTCCGTATGTGTGAGGCAGACCTAATACCGCAAATGGTAGGTTTTAGCAGAAAAATGTTCAAAATTCCATACAAAAAATTGATGACGTCATAAAAATTTTATGAACCACAAAACTTGCCAGCAACCTCAAAGCCTAAAGAATACATTACCTATACAGCGTGAATTTGATATCATTAGCATCCTTTTAAACTAAGAGCTACCCATCAAACTGAACAACTTTCACTATGGGAGCAAACCGATCGGAGCAAAAAAACATCTACTGTTGCATATACATTTTGCGTCGAGTAACCATTGCAGTTTAGTATGGAACAGCTGATTATTTTTTTGCTCAGATCGGTTTGCTCCCATAGTAAAAGTTATTCAGTTTGATGGGTAGACTCTTAGTTTAAAAGGATGCTAATGATATCAATGTCACCCTGTAGAAGTCACACTGCAGTACGCATTATTATTTTGCAAAGGAAATTCAGTGTCCGTTCTGCAATCACAGATTATTTGCCCCTTTTTCACCTTTTTTGTATGACTGAGTAAGTGTCTTGATAAATTAGACTTTTGAGCACATTTGTAATCACACTGACAGCATGAATATGGTTTTTCACCAGTGTGAATACGTAAGTGTATTGATAAATCACTCTTTCGATTACTTTTGTAATCACAGTGAGAGCATGAATGTAGATTCTTGCCAGTGTGATAAAGTAAGTGTCTTGATAAGCTTAACTTTTGTTTACATTTGAAATCACAGTAAGAGCATGAATAAGGTTTTTCATCAGAGTGAGTAAATAAGTGTCTTGATAAATAAATCTTTTGATTACATTTATAATCACAGTGAGAGCATGAATATGGTTTGTTACTTAAGTGTTTAAGTATGTGTCTTGATAGAACTCCCTTTCGATAACATTTGTATTCACAGTGAGAGCATGAATATAATTTTTCGCCAGTGTGTATAAGTAAATGACATGATAAATCACCCTTTCGACTACATTTGTAATCACAGTAAGAGCATGTATATGGTTTTTCACCAGTGTGTATACGTAAGTGTACCGATAATTTACTCTTTTCATTACATTTGTAATCACAGTGAGAGCATGAATATAGTTTCTTACCAGTGTGATTAACTAAGTGTCTAGCTAAATATCTCTTTTGATAACATTTATAATCACACTGAGCACATGAATATTCTTTTTCACTAGTGGGAAGATGTGAGTGTGTGCCCGAATTGTCAATAATAGAGATGATTCCTTCAGTATTATCTTCCTTCATTCCCATCTGAGGTTTGACTTGATCTGTCTCTTCATCTGTTGTCTCTAGTTTTGGCTTCTTGGGTACAGGTACATCTGAAATGATAATTAGCACTTCGTAACTTATACTATCAGTTTAAAATAACAATGTGCATGACCTTGAAGGGCCGTTGGATAACTTCACTCGGTTGATAAAGGAATGCAGACTCTATGCAAAGGAAATAATAATTTGAATGACTCTAGTGAAGTTCGTGTGATTGAGTGGCGTCACATTTGCGAGCGAGGTCATGCACATTGCTATTTTAAACCGATGATCAGCACACTATCCTTTTATCTACAAACTGCATAAAAAAATTAAATTAAAAAATCATCATCATCATCATCATCTCAGCCGATGGACGTCCACTGCTAGACATAGGCCTCCCCCAAGGATCGCCATAACGACCGGTCCTGCACTGCCCTCATCCAACGTTTTCCCGCCGCCTTCACCAGGTCGTCGGTCCACCGTGTGAGGGGCCTAACCACGCTGCGCTTTCCGATACGCGGTCGCCACTCGAGAACTTTTCGGCCCCTTTAGCAATCGGTTCTGCGAGCAATGTGCCCACTTACACCTTAGTTAAGCAATTATTTGGGCTATGTCAGCTGCTCTAGTTCTTCAGCGGATCTCTTCATTTCTGATTAGATCTCGAAGGGAAACGTTGAGCATAGTCCTCTCCATTTCCCCTTCCACTCCCTTTGGGTGACTTTCAGCCTTTTTGAGGCCTTGAGTGAGCGACCACATCTCTTTTCCATGGTGACCAGCAGCAGGCTTGGAAGATTGGTTTTTTTGTTTCATAATAATGTTTCTTCTTTATTTTTGTTTTTTGTGAGAGGGGCGAGCTTTTATTTTTTATTCATATTATCATTTTTTTATTTACCAAGAACACTTCTTCTCATCGTGTGGGCATAGCACTGGTGTCAGAGTTTTATTACAGACCGCCTTACAGCCTCTGACGTGGTTTTTATGTAACGACTACTACCACCTGAGATAGTAGCCGGGACCAACGACTTAACGTGGCATCAGAAGCATGACTTTTCTTTTCAGACAACCAGGTTATTCAGCCTGCAATGTCCTAACCAACTGGCGAAAAATGCACAAATTGACATATCACTAGGTGTCCCCTGCGGGAATCACACCCATGACCTCAGAGTCGAGAGCCCAATACTCTTTACCATTAGACACGGAGGCAGTACCAAGTACAAAGTACCAGTACCCAGAATTGAATGATGCCTACTATCCATCAGGCGCGTGCAGTGAAGGTAGGCAAAAACCTTAATGATTTCTAAACTAAAAGTATTTTGTTTACTCAATGACTTTTAATTGGTTTAATTACCTGTATTTAAAAAAATCAAAGTCATTTAGTGAATTACATGCTTTTAGTTTAGAAATTATTAGGCTTACACTGTGTTTTGCCTGCCCGCAGGACAGAAACTGAATAATTTCTAAATTAAAAGCATTTTGTTTACCAAATGACTTTGATTTGTTTACATCATGGGAGAGCGTGTGAATTCTCTATGGTTTACACACAGGTAATTAAACCAATTAAAAGTCATTGAGTAAACAAAATGCTTTTAGATAAGAAATTATTAAGGTTTCACTGCTTTTTGCCTACCTTCACTGCACGCGCCTGCTATCCATACAACATAAATACAAAAAACCAACTTTAGGTACACACCAAATTATTTATAAATGGTTTTCAATTCAGTCCTCTAAAATAAACCTTGACACACCAAATTGCAATGTTTACCTTAAACTTACATGTTAAATGACCACATGGACATGGAAACAAACAGAACCAAGTTACTATTATCATGAAAACAGCATCGGTGGGTGGCAGGTTGCGGAGAGGTAAGTTTAATACAATAATAATAAAATACCACTAACCTTGAGGACGATATGTCACATTAACTTCTTGAAACACCACAGGTCCAATAACCATCTCATCTTTGATCACATGATCTGCATACAAGTCTGTCTCACTGGCTACATTATAATATGATTCATTTTCTTCTTCTATTTCTACTTTTATATCAGTTACACCTTCTGTAGATGTATTTTCAACATTCATTTTAGCGACAGGAATCCAACCAATATGTCTGTATCAAAACAACATGTTACAGCTCCATGAGCTCAGATGAGCGATGATTCTGTCAATGTAGAGGTAAGAAACAGCACTGTAGGTAGTTCCAAACTAAGTCAGGTGATAACGTCGTGGTTCAACAATGAGCATCTAAAAAGGACAGCACAGATTAGTACTTCTACAACGTGTTAATGAATTAACGCAAAACTAGAAAGTAGTTTGTTTAGAATCGAGAGCAGAATCGAATTATCATGGTTTCAACATAGGTAAGTTTTTCCAAAATATTAAATAATTTGTTTGCAAAATTTAAAATTTTCGGAACCCGATGTCAACCCACCGCACGGGCACACTCACCCTACTTACTACCAAAACAAGATTATAAAAATGTATCCATGAGTACGTTAGCGCTCTCATTCATTGCTGAAATGATAACAAATCATATTTGCCTCAAAACTTAAAATGTGAATAACTTTAAATTTTAACGATCAAAATAATGAAATTATTGTTTCAATCTAATTATTTTGTTATAAATCAGTTGGGGTGTATGAGGTTTTGCGTTAATTCATTAACACGTTGTATAAGGAGTACATACATACATAAACCTACGACCATAGTCCCTCTGGGGGTGGTCAGAAGCTTCGCTACAACAAATATCTGGCTGCTAAAGCACGCAGTTGTAGCAAGCCTCAGTCTTAGCACGGAGGGTTCAGGATAGAATGAAGTGTCAAATGGATAACGAGTAATATGCAATATTAAGATATTTAAACCTATAATAGTGCAGACTAGTTGTGTGAGAGGCTTGGACACTGGTAAAATCACAGGTAATCCTCAGTTTACAGTTTACAGTTCTTTCTAATTAGTTTATGAGTTTACATTATAAATAGATATTAATGAAGAATATTTATGTTATGTTATAGATACCACAAACCAATACTCACCTAACCTGTAATGTACAGTCACCAGCAGATATATCGTAGCAAACAAGGTGGTCAAATATTTCTAAGCAGTTCTAATTTTCAATAATTTCTTTACTCATAACCAATCAAAAATATAGGAACGCCGAGAACATCAAATATATCGACGCAGTCAGGGTGTTCATAAACATCAGAAAAAAGTCAGTTTCGGAAATAAAACTTAACTCCGTTGTTTTACATTTTAATTTTAAATAACATTGTAAAGAAATTATTGAAAATTTGCTGTTCAGATATTTATGACAAAATACACGTTTAGATATAATTGGTAACATTTACTGTAAAGAATTTAAAGAAAATTAGCAGTGCTCAGAAATATTTGTTCACCTTGTATGCTACGATATATCTGATGGCGACTGTACTTAATCCACAAGAAAGCTCATACATTTAGGAACCAAGGCAGAGATTCAGAAGCGATTTCATAGTTTCTAAGTAGGGTCAAAAACGTATGGATTTTGACATACCAGAGTTCGAACTAAGGCTTAAAAAACGTCTCTGAATCTCGACCTAAGTGTTAAATTAGGGAAGAAGACGCGAGTCTATCTCGGGCTAGTGTTTTACCTTCACAGTCATCATCATCATCTCAGCCGATGGACGTCCACTGCTGGACATAGGCCTCCCCCAAGGATCGCCATAGCGACTGGTACCAACACGCTGCGCTTTCCGGTCTAGTTTCCGGTACACAGTAACGACAAAAATCTAGTATTCACGATTCACAAACTGCAAATAATAAAAACAACAAACTTACAATAACTTGACCTCTGTGAATATTGTGAATTGAATTGATATTCCTTGATTGAATTAATATATCCAAATTACTGCCAAATTAAAGCGAATTATAGCGACCATATAGCGACAACGACATTGACATTTTTTTTTTTTTTTAAGTTTTTAACGGCTCTGGATTTTCTTTCCTTTTGAGCAGTCTTTTTAAGCAAATTATTGTTTCTCATTTATAGCAAATAAAACGTTGGTGTTCGACGTTTCAACGCTTCTTTGGAGTTTTTGGAGGCAATCGAGAAACGCAGGAAACGCAGAGAAGTCCACAGGAAAGAGGTGAACCGACCGCTTGCCGCGCTACAAAAGAACGGAACACTTTTCCTGTTCACGACCCACACCATCATATTTCACTGAACTGTATATTGTTCACTTGCACGACACTTTGTTACGCAAAACAACACCGATTTTACGAACCAAAACTCACTATAAACAATAAAAATTCGACGAAATATGAGGACTCCAAACGTATCTGTTCAAATCCCGCCAAAAACCCCACGACATTGACATTGATTGCAGTGCTGTCAATGTAAATTTCTTGATTCCCCGCTTAAGTACGCTCAATTCCCCGAATTTCCCCGATTTCCAATCATGCATTCCCCGAAAATTCCCCGACACTGTAATATGCAAAAAATAAAGCATTTTTCATGCAAAATGTAGTTAAATGTTTCAAAAATTTGCTTATCAACTTCTTTGTCTTCTAATTTTTATCAAAAAATCTACTTAAACATTTAGAATACGATGAGTTTTGTTTATTATTTATATTTCTCCCACACTTTCGGACTAAGGTTAGTCCGATTCGATTCTAATTTTAGCAATTTCCTCTTCTTTAGACATCCTTTGTTCGACATTTATTAGGCGATTCCCCGAAATTCCCCGATTTGAACCATTCCCCGCGCTCTCCCCGCACGCACCCCTCATTCCCCGAAAATCGGGGAAATTCCCCGGAATCGGCAGCCCTGATTGATTGACATTTCATTTTTTTTGTTCAGTTCAAGGTAAAGGGTATTCCCATACAACCCATGTCTTCAATAAATTTCTTTCATTTATAACAATTAAAACGTTGGTGTTCGACGTTTTGACGCTTCTTTTGAGTTTTTGGAGACTATTGAAAGACGCAGGAAACGCAGAAAAGTCCACAGGAAGGAGAACACGAAGAAGACACTTTTCCTGTTTGAGACCCATACACCATCATATTTCACTGAACTGTATATTGTTCACTTGCACGACGCTTTGTTACGTAAAACAACACAAATTTTACGAACCAAAACTCACTAAACAATAAAAATTCGATAAAATATGTGGACTCCAAACGAAACTAACATACAATGTTCTTGAAGCTAACGAATTACCGCCAAAAACTCCGATTGACAATTAATTTAATTAAAAAATTTATCCTTTCGGAAATGCAATGGGAACTAGCCCTTACAGCATGGTCATAAGTAACATTTTTCTTTGTACTTAAAACTAAACTAGCCTATAAGCCTAACTAACCTTATACCTAACTATTGAAATGCGAGGGTGGTACACACATTCCAATATTCAAGAGTTTTACGTGAGGATCAATCCGAATCAAACGGGAGCGCCTTCTTTATTTCTCACTTTTACTACATTGTCCTCCATTAATGGCACATTATTAAACTAATTCCACCACATTAACACAATAATGACCTTGAAAAACGAATTTAGAAAATTAAGAAACAAAGCCCTTCCTTTTCTTCAAGATTCTCGTGTAGAACTCTCCTGGGCGATGATGGGATGATAGATGAACATAGATACAGCCCGACTGCGACCAAATATAGGATAGACGTACAGTCTTATGCAAAACCACACCGAATCTGCGGCGCCGCGTCAATTCATACTTATTCAGGTATATACCTCGTCAGCCTTTCATCTTAACATAGACCTTAATGCGCAGTGATAACGTCGAAAGCCAGTTGTTTCACTTTTTACTTATTAAAAAATATTCATTTTGAAATGACCTTTACGGTTAAAGTAATAAAGTACAAAATCGTCACAAAGGATATGCGTGTAACGTCATTTTGGAACTGCTTACCAAACCGTGCACACGCAGGAGTGAGACGTGCTCATTTTATTGGACGTGCGTTAGAATAGTAAGGCGATATATAGCCAATGGCGGCAAAATGGCAGTGCGCCGCCGTAATCCGTGCCGCTGCGCCATGCAGTGTGACCAGATTCTGTATTTTAATACTTTTTTGGTATATTTTATCGACTTTTCCGAGCATCAGTATTTTTGTAGACGTAGTGGCGGAAGTCAGTATTTTTGGGTATATTTTGCATAAAAAGTTATAGCAGCACCGTAGCGATCGTCCTCGTGAACATTTTCAGGGAATCCCGGATTTAGTCCACATTTTCATTCTGGAGCAAAGATCCCCAAATTTATAGTACCTACGTTTTTGTCATTTTAATCCTCCGAACCGAATATAATGTTAAAATATCCATTCTAACATTTATTGTGATGTTAAATGAATAAAACTTGATTTGCAAATCAGTATTGTTATTGGTATATTTTCCCTGTGCAAGTTGGTATATTTCAGTATTTTTGAGGTGCCTCGGCATGCATGCATGCATATGCTCACGACTATATTCCCCGATGGTAGTCAGAGATATTCTGAAACATCAGAACATCCACGTTTCACTAGTAGTACCGAAACCCTGTACAGTGCGACAGGGAGTGAGCCCGTCGCCACTTGTAACGGACAGCAGGTACAATACATGCATCGAAATTGAAGCATGCAGGTTTCCTCATGATGTTTTCCTCGGTGGCTCGGTATTTTCGTAAAATTGTATCTGGTCACACTGGCGCCATGTGCTTGTCACTGTGGCTTGGAACATGGATTATAGGAGGTGTGGAGTCGCTGAGATTTTTTTTTTTTAGTTTGTAATAAACTAATAATACGTGATAAAATTACAATTTCATTAAACAAATCTCATCGAAGAGCGATTCTTTGTGATAAGATTTTATGTAAAGAAAAAATATTGGATGACACTGAATGCATCTTTAGCCCTATCTAAACTATTATAAAACTGTAACAGAAGTGTGTCTGTACATTGAAGATATTTACAAAAAAAAGATTACGATATGGTTTTTAGGCTTCGCTGATTCCAAATCAAAAATTTTGTCTGTCTGTTTGTTTGTTTGTTTGTTTGTTTGTTCGTTTGTTTGTTTGTTTGTTTGTTTGGGTGTTTGTTTGTTCGAGTATCACGCAAAAACTACTGAACCGATTTTGATGAAACATTTTTTGTTTGATAGCTTATCATCTGACTTAAAATCTGGTATATAATTTATGCGGACGAAGTCGCGGGTAAAAGCTCGTTCCCTATAAAACCTTGTATTTCTTGGGGTGAAGAATTATGGTGCTTCCCTGATTACCTGATTAAGTACCTACCTTTGTTTTGTACTTATTATGCAATTGATTAGGGTGAATAGTAAACTTGAAGTAATATTGCTTTGACTCTCAAATATTAAAGGAACGGTTGTAGGCTGCGATCAAATACAGGGTAGATAAATAGTAGGGCTAGCATTCCACGCACGACAAAGCGACAAAACGAGAAAACCATCATGCGCGCTCGCTTAAACCAAACCCAATCTGCGGCGCGCCGCGTCAATTCTTACTTATACAGATATAAATACATATTTTCAACTTCAACATTAATTTATTAGAGTTAAGTTTCATTTTGCGGAAAACAATAATGATCGAAACATTTAATCAAATAAGTCATTAAAATGTAACACATTAAAAAGAACGAAAAAAAAAAGTAATGACGACTCCTTCGACCTTGTTCTAAGGCATTATCCTCGGTTCTTTTTCACTATACTCGCGTAGGCGAGAGTGAAAGGGATAGTTGCGTGCTTGCCGCGAGGTTGTAAATGAACAAAAATATTAGAAAAAATGCGATTAAATGCCATGATATATAAAAAATATTGAAGATAATGTGATTACAAAGCGATACTTACTGAAAGTATGACACTCCATCTTGTTTTTTGCACTTTTCGTGAGTTGTTTTTGCAGGCACGGTCGATTAGCGACTGAGAGCGATACAAGCCACGCTGCCAGATTGTGCATTGCTTTGATGGTGCCATTTTTCGAGCGGCGTTTCAAAATCTACCTACTATACTTGATCGAAGCAAGTATATTATATGTAGATGAAAGATGACAATGAAATTCTGGTTGATTTTGTAAGCTCGCGCGTTGCCCCCAAAACCACCATGTACGAGTAAACTTGCACTAAAACTTTTGTTCTTTCTTCGTATGTATTTGAGATTCCTGTTATGTTGGTCGATCTACGCAACCTTTTGGTACACAATCCGCACGAAATTATGTCACAAATATCACTAAAACCAACTTTTCAAAAATATCAAATACAGTCACAAACGAACAAAATAATGGCGGCAATCAAACTCCTCCGATCGTAGACAGAGAATACTATAGACAAAGTGATAGCTTTCATCGCATTCACACAAGAAAAAGAACAACTTATGCCCACGTCTTGAAAAAAAACGAGACGACACGATTAGATCTTTTGTTTCGCGTCGCGTGCCGGTTTTTTCAAGGTCAGCATACTAGTGTTCTAAACAAACTTGACAGGTACTTCATTGCTCTTTTGTTTTTCATAATAAAATTAATGTTTAATACTAATAGTGATTGCGGTTAAGAAGCTATAACCATCGGGAATTGTAAAAGACGAATTTCTATAAAGAATTTACACGAAATAATGGTTCGGCGTAGCGTATTAGGCGGTGTCCTATTGCCATCGCACGCGCGATGGTGCGATGCGATATGATCGTACTGATGGGTAATTCTCCGAAATTTTACAAATAGTTGAAATTTTTCCATAGAAAAATTTTAAAATTTGAAAAATTTCGGAGAATTAACCAACAGTACGATCACATCGCATCGCACCATAAGTGCGATTTTTGAAAATCATACGAGCGACTTGGTAGTAGAAAGATGCATAATCTCCATAGTAATTTTGACCTTTTCTACTGCCAAGTCGCTCGTATGATTTTCAAAAATCGCACTTCATCGCGCGTGCGATGGCAATAGGACACCGCCATACAGGGTTGGATTTTGTACTATAATTATAGTATTTATACTATAATTTCGCTCTTTGTACTATATACTATCCACAACTAAGGATAGTACGCTAAAATACTATAATTTTAAGTTTGCTCCCGAATGCTTAGTTTTCGTCATATGAATATTCGACCGTGCATGTGCGAACGAATATTCAGTAAAGTGAACCTTACCAAGACTAAGATACGAGACAAACTGGCAAAACAATCCATAGACGGCATTTTATTGTCTTGTGACGCTATCAAAAGCGGTAGCAAAAGTGGTAATTTAACAGATTTTATTCCTACTAAGGATATGTTGATGAGATTAAATGCCAAAAATGATGATAGAACTAATAGTAATATTCAAGAACTGATAAACTTAGTAGAAGAGGAGTAAATTTTGCCTTGAATGGTGTTGATTCTAATGACTATTATGTTAAATTACAAAAAAAATAAAGTGTACTATAATTTTTTATAAATACTATCCTTTTCAATTTTTTGTACTATCTCTTTCAACGTCCCTAAATCCAACCCTGCCGCCATAGGGTGTAAAAAGTGACAGTGAAATGAAGCTTCCCAATTTGTCTTTCCACTCGTAAGTACGATACATTTGATCAAGTATTAGCTTTAGTTATGATTATATAATTTAACTGCAATACGTAAAAACATGGAAAATTTAACTTTGCGCCTCAAATAAGCCTAAAAAGTCGATTATTTACCTTTACATAACCTAAAAATAATTCGGTTTAGTGTTGCCATCTTTTGGTACTAAATTTCCCCAAAACTCACAAGTGATTTTTTGAAATAAAGTTATTGAATACTATTTACTTACTGTTCTTACAGTTTACTCTATTTGTTACAGTTTTCCCGTAAACGATGATTTACGAATGAGTTGGATTGAGGCTACGGGGCGACAAAATTGGACTCCAAATAAGTGTTCATGAATTTGTAGTAAACATTTTGCGGCAAACGTTATATTTAAAAAGAGGAAAGTGACTGTTCTACTTCCCAATGCTGTTCCAATGCTGGTAATTATTGTTTTATTTATGTACTCACCTATTCAACTTGTAGTAATTAATAATGGTTTAATGACCGCCCTTTGTACCATTTTCATTCTTGTTTTAAATTGTATTTGTATTTTCTTAGTGTGCAAATAAAGAATATTTATCTTATCTTATCTTTAAACTAAAGCAACTAAAAGAGTACCTAGTTTTAAAATCCCTTTTAAATGACTACTACCTACTAACTACCATCTACTACTAATTCGTAAACCTTGCTTTTCAGGAAACAGAAATGCTTATTCCTATTCCTTCTACAAGTTCGGTAGTTGAAGAACCTATGGACATAACAGTAATCTAACACTATCTAGTTCAGATGCTGATTTTGTAAGTATACTTATAATTATCTTTAAAAAATACTATTTGCCATATCTTCTATTCTATTCAGCTGTTACCCTAATGTTGTTTTTATTATTTTAGATCAAAGGACCAGATTCCCCAATGACTGCAGATGTAGATAAATTATTGCCTGGAACTAGTTTCAAAATTGGCGAATCTACAACAGTAAGTTCAGATTTAAGTCTGAGATCACTATTGCTATACCTATCAGAGTATTTTCCTATTAAAAAGCAGTTTGGTACGCCTGGTTGCCTTGTAGGACATGCACATGAATACATATTATATACATCACATGTTAAGAAATATAAAATAAATATTACGTTACTTTTGTACTTTTTGTTTGATTATTTCTCAACAAAAACCTCTCTTTTATTTTGTCTAGTCGGACAAAACAACATATTTTTGACAATCCTAGATGAATCACTAAGTTTGTATTAAAATCTCTAGAAGCCTATCTTCGCCTGATATCTTGAATTCTGAAAAATTATGATGATTTCAAATGTAGATCAAAGTCTTTATTGATAATTCATAAATTTTATATTGTGCAGTAATTTTAACAAATTTCACCCGCCACTTTGTCCGCACAAAATATATACCCACCAGATTTTAAGTCAGATCAAAAGCTATCAAATAAAAAAAGATTCATCAAAATCGGTTCAGTAGTTTTTGCGTGATGCTAGTACACAAACAAACAAATAATTTTTTTTTTGTAAGTATCTTCAATCCATAGACACAGTTCTGTTAGGGTTTTATAATAGTTAAGATGTTATATATCACTTTCATCACGTTAGCTCAAGCTCTTGAATAAACACGTAAAAGAACGCACGTTTGTGCGATCTTTTGGTTGTGTCCCCCTCCCCCCTCTCCTTGTCCTCATCCTATTACTCGGGAGTTGGTAAAATATTTTAATAACTCATCTTTGTCAGCTGTATGTCTACGCTTATCAATTAACCATTATCATCCTTTAGTTTACACAGTCATCTCATCTATCTTCTAGTAAGATAATCATATAAGCGCGTGGTAAGACTGAAAATGAGTATTAAATATCTAAATTGGTGAAGATGTACTTTGAATCCTTAAATCGATTAAAATCGGGTAATTATGTTAATATGGTAACACTGCTCCTTGATATCGCTCTATCTCATGTGGCCACGGCAACCAGTTGTCTATAGTATTCTCTGTCTACGCCTCCGATTGACATTTTCAACGTTGTTTGTTTTTTTTTGTAATTCTCAAGGCAAAGGAATCTAGCCCATACAGCCTATATTGACGCTTCTTTAGAGTTTTTGGAGACAATCGAAAGACGCAGGAAACGCAGAGAAGTCCACAGGAAAGAGGTGAACCAATCGCTTTGCCGCGCTACAAACTGATACTTTGTTACGCAAAACAACACCAATTTTACTAAATAAACCATGCTAAAACTCATCTATCATCAATCTATATCTTAACTATTATAAAACTGTAACAGAAGTGTGTCTGTACATTGAAGATATTCACAAAAAAAGATTACGATATGGTTTTTAGATGTCCCTGATTCCAAATCACCAATTTTTGGATTTCTTGTCTGTCTGTTTGTTTGTTCAAGCATCACGCAAAAACTACTGAAACGATTTTGATGAAACTTTTTTGTTTGATAGCTTATGATCTGACTTAAAATCTGGTATATAATTTGTGCGAAGTCGCAGATCTACGGACCCAGGCCACGTCCACCAGGCCACATGTTAAACCACAAACTTGTAACATAAGTTTGTGTGTTAAACTATGTTTGAACTAGCTGTCAGAAAATTACTCATTTCCACCGAGATGGGGAAAAAGTATAGATGAAACCATACCGTGGCCGCACATGAAACAGCAATAGTGTGACTTTTGCATACAAAAAGTCGGTTTGTTTGGCAAAATGTCATCAACATTCCATAGGTTTGACATCTTGCCAAACAAAAAAACCGGCCACGGTGACCAAAACAAAAAATAATGTTTCCGTCTTTTTTGTTTACATAAGTTTTTACAGAGTTTTTATAACTAGCTATCCCGCTCTCTCATTTCTTGGCTTCATCTTTCAGCGTAAGCGAAAAGTTTTTAATCTAAGGGAAAAAGGATGCAAAGTAGGGAATCTTGAGGAAAAGTCAAGTAAAATGTTAGTTTTTCTTTAATACCTAAATGTAAATATTTAATATATTTTTTTTATTATTATTAAATGTGGCTATAAGTCACATTAACACCATCTAAGACTTAATTTGACAATGGGTTATTTTAATTATTTGATATTATAAATAATAATTAATTTATTTGCCGCCAAAAACACCAAATGTATATTTTGGGTAATTATATTATTATGTTACAAAATTATACATTGTTTGAGATACAAAAGAATGATTCTCGACCATATACAGGGTGAAATTGATATCATTAGCATCCTTTTAAACTAAGATTCTACCCATCAAACTGAAAAACTTTTACTATGAGAGCAAACCGATCGGAGCAAAAAAATAATCAGCTGTCCCATACTAAACTGCAATGCCTACTCGACTCAAATGTATGCAACAGCAGATTTTTTTTTGCTCCGATCGGTTTGCTCCCATAGTGAAAGTTGCTTAGTTTGATGAGTAGACTCTTAGCTTAAAAGGATGATAATGATATCAATTTCACCCTGTATACCTACAGGGTGTTATGGTTAAATTGTTGTGTCCGTATAGTTAGCAGCCTCACCAGCTCATTCGAAGGTTTTGACTAAGCCACGATTTAGTGCCCAATTAGTGCAATTTGGTGCCCAAAGCGCAGATTTGGTGCTCATGTAGTTTAAAAGATATTTGGGTACCTTACTGAGGCTGCTAGATAGACGTCAAGCTAGCAGTCGCATTTTGAAATACTGTTTGTATCGATGTGATTTATATGTCACGATTTAGTGCTCATTTAGTGATTCCTATATCCAAAATTTCATTAATATTGATCCAATACAAGCCGAGATATGATAGTACATTGTTGAGGCTGCTAACTAGACGTTTCTTCCAACGATGATTCCAATGAAACGGATGCACATTTGAAACAGATAAATACATAGCGATTTAGTGCTCGATTTGGTGACTCTTATGACATTTATGAAAAGAAGAATTTTCTTTCCTATTTCCCAAAAAAATTACGTAAACTTCTACATACTAATCGTAATTTAGGTCTGACGAAACCGTTGATCAAATTTAGACTTTATTCAACTGTGATAGGGTTTAAAATTATTTTTAATTTTATGGTTAGTACTGCCAAGCAAAAAAGTTAAATGATTCTAAATTTTTATAACTGTGACAATACTCACTCTCTTATGTATGTATTGAGTGACTCAATTTGAGTCCAGGAGTGCGATTTTTGAATCTCATTCGCTGAGTTTAGCAGTTGAAAATGTCAAAATTACTGTGGAGATATGCATCTTTCTACTGCTGATTTGACTTTCAAAAATCATACTTAAGGAGTGCGATTTTTAAAAGTCAAATCAGCAGTAGAAAGATGCTTATCTCTAGGTAGGCTTATCTCCATAGTAATTTTGACATTTTCAACTGCTGAAATCAGCGAATGAGATTCTAAAATCGCACTCCAGGAGTCTATTATTCTTCTCTACTATTTGACTATTACTGTATTAATTGACTAGCCCCAAATCATTTGTGTCAAGCTTGTGTCAGGTAATGAGGATTTTTGCCGACAGATTAGGTAATTTTTTGCAAACTACGTCCTTGTTTTACTTTACGATTACTATTACCCTCCTTCTAGCGCAGTCGGGTAAAAACTGAATGTTTATTAGAAAAACTAAATGAAACTAGGAGAATAATGAACAGATTTATTATAAGTGAATAAATCACACACAGATTTTTGACTTTTCTTTTTGAAATGCCCTGCCAATAACTGCCTCTCTGTGCTCTAATGGTTAAGAACACTGGGCTCTCGACACGGAGGTCGTGGGTTCGATTCCCACGGGGGACACCTCCTGATATGTCACTGTGTGCGTTTTTCCCCAGTTGGTAAGGACATTACAGGCTAAATCACCAGATTGTCTGAAAAGAAAGATGATTCCGTGCTTCGGATGGCGCGTTAAGCCGTTGGTCCCTGCTACTATCTCTTGTGGTAGTAGCCGTTACATAGTTACATAGTTTTTGCTACCAAAATCTACCAGAAATTACCAAAAACTAGGTACCAGAAGAAACAAAAATTTCCAAAATTACAAAAAAGAACCAAAATCTACAAAAAATCGAACAAAAACGTTCCAAATCTATCATAAAGAACCAAAATGTACTGAAATTTAAAATTTGTATTTTATTTTGTTACGTGAGCGTAACATTGTACACGTCTAACCACTTGATGCGCGCTTCCCGCTCCGTTGACGCTGCCTTCCCGCGTCATGGTTGCGTTGGTTTGGGCGACTTGGCGGTACGCCGTAAGATTACATGGGCAGCGACCGCCGCGCGGTAGACGCTCCCGCTTCCCAGTCGCTTTGTCGTGCGGGTCTGAACACCCCATTAGTCTTCTTCTTATCACGTGGGCAGAGCCCTGATGTCAAAGTTTTTTCAGACCGCCTGACGTGGTTTTTATATAATGACTACTACCACCAGAGATAGTAGCAGGACGAACGGCTTAACGCGCCATCCGGAGCACGGAATCATTTTTCGTTTCAGACAACCAGGTGACTCAGCCTGCAATGTCCTAATCAACTGTTTAAAAACGCACAAAGTGAGATATCACTAGGTGTCCCCTGTGGTAATCGAACGTGTCGAAAGCCCAATATTCTTAACCATTAGACCACGGAGGCAGTTAGTTAATTTATAGTATAAATAATACAATGTGGAACTGTAGACGAGGATAAGAAGTTATAACTTATAATGCACTAATTTGTATCAAGCAATAAGTTCTTCATTCTATGTAATAAAAAGACACGTTTTCGCATCTTCGTAACTCACGTAAACAATCCGCCAGTCCCGCCCGCCATCTCTCGGTATAACTATGAACTACTTGCGCGAGCGCAAGCGCTAGCTCATGGCAGTAGTTCCGAGAAATGAAAATTTTTGTGCACGGTTGTACCGAAAATCGTTGTATGTAGAAGTTTACGTATTTTTTTTGGGAAATAGGAAAGAAAATTCTACTTTTCATAAATATCATAAGAGTCACCAAATCGAGCACTAAATCGCTATGTATTTATCTGTTTCAAATGTGCATCCGTTTCATTGGTATCATCGTTGGAAGAAACGTCTAGTTAGCAGCCTCAACAATGTACTATCATATCTCGGCTTGTATTGGATCAATATTAATGAAATTTTGGATATAGGAATCACTAAATGAGCACTAAATCGTGACATATAAATCACATCGATACAAACAGTATTTCAAAATGCGACTGCTAGCTTGACGTCTATCTAGCAGCCTCAGTAAGGTACCCAAATATCTTTTAAACTACATGAGCACCAAATCTGCGCTTTGGGCACCAAATTGCACTAATTGGGCACTAAATCGTGGCTTAGTCAAAACCTTCGAATGAGCTGGTGAGGCTGCTAACTATACGGACACAAATTGTTGCATTACTTTACCATGATATTGATCAACTTTCCTTAAGAAACTTACAGGAAATTAGCATAAATAAAAGTTCGACTTCGTACAAACATTCGAGATTACATTTAGTATGGAAAGTGCACATTTTTTTTTTAGAATTTCCTATAGGTTTCTTAGGGAAAGTAGTACAATCACCCCTTCAAGTAATGCAACTTATTTGACACTAGCTGTTGCGTGGCAATGTCAGTTTGTATCCCAACACACACTTGGCCGTTTTTTTTATTGCCTATGTTCATCACGGATAATGTAGCATTCTAATGGTGAAAGAATTATTCAGATCGGTCCAGTAGTTTCGGAGCCTATTCAATACAAACCTTTATACAAAGAATAAAAAACAAACAAACAAAAAATCTAATCTTTCCTCTTTATAATATTATAGTATAGTATAAAGGGTGTTACGGTAAACAGTTGCATTATTTTAAGGGGTGATTGATAATTAACAACTTTCCCTAAAACACAAAATAGCAAATTCAACTGATTGCATTAGTATGGAAATTTGAAAAAAAAAATCGAATCTCCTATAGGTTTCTGTGGGAAAGTTGTTCAGTATCATGGGTACAATTATCCCTTAAAGTAATGCAAGTTTTAACCCTAACACCCTGTAGATATACAGGGTGCAATTTTACCATTTCAAGTTAGCATTGAAAAAAAATGATTTCTTTTCCTTCCGCCCTATACCATGATAATCTTCCTATGCCACCACCTCAGTTCGAGCTATGGCCCAGGAGTGCGGTTTTTGAATCTCATTCGCTGAGTTCAGCAGTTGAAAATGTCAAAATGATTATGGAGTAACGCATCTTTCTACTGCTGATTTGACTTTCAAAAATCGCACTCCTGAAGTATGATTTTTGAAAGTCAAATCAGCAGTAGAAAGATGCATATCTCCACAGTAATTTTGACATTTTCAACTGCTGAACTCAGCGAATGAGATTAAAAAATCGCACTCCAGAATAGAATTCTATTAGAAAATTACTAAGATTTATCTCTAGTGTGCGTAAGTAGGTGTCTAGTTAAAGCACTTTTAAAAGTACATTTATATTCACACCTAGAGCATGAATATGGTTTTTCACCAGTGTGAATACGTATGTGCCTTGATAAATCACCCCTTAAGTTACATTTGTAATCACAGTGAGTGCAAGAATAAAGCTTTTCACCAGTGTGTTTACGACAATGTCTTAATAAATCACCCTTTCGATTACATTTGTAATCACAGTAAGAACATGAATATGGTTTTTCGCCAGTGTGTGTACGTAAATGTACTGACAAATTTCCCTTTTGAATACATTTGTAATCACAGTAAGAACATGAATACAGTTTTTCTCCAGTGTGAATATGTAAGTGTCTTGATAAAAGAATCTTTTCATTACATTTGTAATCACAGTGATCGCATGAATATAATTTATTATCAGTGTGGTTGAGTAAGTGTTTTGATAAGGAACCTTTTCTGTGACTTTTGTACTCACAGAATGAACATGAATATGGTTTTTCTCCTGTGTGAATATGTAGGTGGCTACTCAGATCCCTTTGAGTAGCACATTTGAACTCACAGTGAGAGCATGAATATAGTTTTTCAGCAGTGTGAATACGTAAGTGCACAGTCAAATCTTTTGTATAAGCACATTTGTAATCACAGTATGAGCATGAATACGGTTTTTCACCACTGTGAATACGTGCGTGACTTACTAAATTATCTTTTTTTGTACATTTGTACTCACACACAGAACAAGATAATTTCTTTTGATGACTTATAACATGTTGTGCTAATTTATATTTGTTCGGAAATTTTTTACCACATTCATTACATGTACGTTTTTTTTCTGATACTCCGGTTCTTTTATTTCCTTTTTGTACTTCGTAACAATTTATCCATTCGTTATTTCTCGATATTGTATTCGTTTTTATATCTGTGGACGAATTCTTTTTAAAGTCAACATTAGAGATGGTTCCTTCAGTATTATCTTCCTTCATTCCCGTCTGAGGTTTGACTTGATCTGTCTCTTCATCTGTTGTCTCTAGTTTTGGCGTCTTGAGTACAGGTACATCTGAAATTATAATTAACATGTTAATTAACTGTCTTTTATTTAAAGCATGCAGTTGATAATTAGGGATTGCAATCTGGTTTTCCGGATCCGGTAATCCGGCGGATCTGGCACCATTTGAGGGTCTACCGGATAAGGCACCAGCTAGCCAGATCCGGTGCGGATCCGGAAAATGTCTTGAAAATAGCATAAAACCATTTTTTTTTTGTGAAATTTCTCCTGTTGGTCGTCGCTTATGACGTTATTGAATGACCTGCTACGCATCCGCACCTAAACGCACAGAGATATTGTAATTTTTTGGGAAACTAAACTTTTTTGAAATAATGTGCAAAAGTTTATTTTATTAACCACCAAATTCTTCAAATATCATGCTGTGATACAAGGCCTGACTTCAATTTCTTTTCACGTGACTTTGAATTGTAATTGTAGTAGGTACCTGACGAATTTGTTCAATAACATATTGAAAGGTCCTAAAATCGATCTACTACTAAAATTGTTTCTTTGTTAAAAAAAAACCCCGAAATAATCAAAAGAAAATGTTTTTAGCATTATTAATGCGATAGAAACTTCGTATCTTTTTTTTGCACAGTTGCTTTTACAGTTGATTTTAAACACAAATTATTACGGATATTATCAATCCGGTGGGATCCGGTGGATCCGGCCGGATCGATTATAATCCGGTCGGATCCGGCCGGGTTGAAAATTGCACCGGGTTGCAATCCCTATTGATAATACAGGTTGAAAGGAAAAGTATCATTAACCTTTGAACTGTATACTCCAGTCTACCCATCAAACTTTACATGATGTTTTAAATGTTTATTTATTTTACTTTTGTAACAACCTGTCTGTATACAAAGGGTAAAAGATGATTGATGGATGAAAATTAAAAAATAATAAATATGGATGGAAAAAATACTGGTCACTCAAAGAAATTATGAAGAGCAAAGAACTAAGCATCCATATCAAAAAGAAGGTGTTTAACACCTGCATCCTCCCCTGCATAACATATGGCTGTGAGACCTGGTCCCTTACCGAAGACCACAGAGAAAAACTGGCCAGATGTCAACGTGCAATGGAGAGAAGCATGCTGGGAGTCAAACTAAGTGATAAAGTTAGAAATCTTGATATAAGAAACAAAACCAAAGTCGCAGACATACTTACTCGAATCGACCATTAAAAATGGGGCTGGACGGGACACATGCTACGTTGTACAGAAAATAAATGGAGTAAACAAGTCACACTATGGTACCCAAGGGATAGCACCAGAAGACAGGGACGCCCAATAAGACGATGGGTAGATGATATTCGTCTGACCTTGGGGCCGCATTGGACAAGGGTTGCAGCTGATAGAGCGCAGTGGAAACAGTTGGAGGAGGCCTATGCCGAAAGGCACGCCGAACTAAGAGACATTTTATAAAAGCATGACCAAATTTTCTTTAAACTCTTTTTCTGTTATTAGATATTACTTTAAAACTAGATTGTAAGAAACTATGTAAAAACTTTCGGAAATAAATGGCTATTATTATAAATATAAATATTGCATGCATTATGAAATTGGAAATAATATGTTAGTTGAATGTTATTATGTAAATTTATTTAATATTGTTTTATAGAATTCTTGTAAGGAATGAATAAAGCTTATATTATTATGTGGATACAGACACAAACATCAAATAAATATGATATCAACGAAATACAACTAACCTTCAGGACAATATGTCACGTCAACTACTTGAAGCACCACAGGTCCAACAACCATCTCATCTTTAATCACATGATCTGTATACAAGTCTCTCTCACTCTCTACCTCATTGTCTGATTCATTTTCTACTTTTATTTCTATTTTGACATCAGTTACACCTTCCGTAGATGAATTTTCAATACTCATTTTAGCGACAGGAATCCAACCAATATGTCTGTATCAAAACAACATGTTACAGCTCCATCAGATGAGCGATGATTCTGTCAATGTAGAGGTAAGAAACAGCACTGTAGGTAGTTCCAAACTAAGTCAGGTGATAACGTCGTGGTTTCAACAATGAGCATCTAAAAAGGACAGCACAGATTAGTATTACATGGTAGTATAATTATGAGAATTTAGCCTATAATGGTTCAGGCTAGAAAAATTAGAGGTTTGGACATGGTATATTATATCATAGGTAGTCTTTGCAACTTTGTATGTTATATCTCACAAGTTAAAGAAACTCAAATACCTAAAATTAAAACTAACCTGTAAACCACTACTAAAACCACAACAAAACAAAACGAAGCACATCGATTTAGAAACTCAACGAAAGGAAAACGCGTGGTTAGGTACTCGGCACTCTCAGTATGCGTGTTATCTTCACATTATAACGATGAATCCAGTATTTTAATAATTAATTTTATTGGGAAAGCTCTCTCGCCAGCGAAAAACAGTCTATCGCAACTGCATACTAAAACGTAGTGATTATATTCTCTTTGGCGAAAAATCAATTAGCTTAGTTTTTTTTAATAATATTTTTTACGGCATTGGATTCTAGTCTTTTTGTGCCTGTGACAAGGGTTGCCAGATGTGATTTCGGATATTCCGCCAGATTGCGATTTTTTTCCCCCCAAAACGATACGAAATAAAATCCCCCAAATGACTTTTGGCTGAAATCTAAACTATTATAAAACTGTAACAGAAATTTGTCTGTACATTGAAGATATTTACAAAAAAAAAATTACGTTATGGTTTTTAGATGTCCCGGATTCCAAATCACAAATTTTTGGATTTTTTGTCTGTCTGTTTGTTTGTTTGTTCGTTTGTTTGTTTGTTTGTTTGTTTGTTTGGGTGTTTGTTTGTTCGAGTATCACGCAAAAACTACTGAACCGATTTTGATGAAACTTTTTTTGTTTGATAGCTTATCATCTGACTTAAAATCTGGTATATAATTTATGCGGACGAAGTCGCGGGTAAAAGCTCGTAAATCATAAAATCACAAATGCACAGAAAGCGAACGGTTGATCAACTCACAGACAACACCAACCGTTTTTTTAAATTACTATAAATTAGAAAACTCTACTAAAGACATCAGCTGTATGGGCTACATAGATACCTTTGCCTTGAATTTACAAAAAAAAAAAACAATAAGCTGTCATCCAGTGTTGCAAAAGCTACCGATTTATCGGTAGATCTACCGATTTCGGGTACTGTCTACCGATATACCGATTTTAGGTTGTGATCTACCGATTTATTTCACAGAAGATGGTTTAGCCAAATATTGAACTATTTAGCCTTTATTGTGGCTGATAATTAGAAATTAGGGTTAAGGCGTTTCCCCGATGGAGCGACCTTGAGCATTTCAGTTCCTCCTCGCCCCGCCTCACCTCTACTTAACTACGTAATTTTAGTAGCGACACCTATTGGTAGCTGACTTGTACTTCATTACGTCACTGTGGTGCCATCTAGCAACAAACTGTGTAGAACCTCTGACATTGGCTAAATTGCCTCATAGCAGAAGCCAAAAAAAAAAAAAAAACTGTCAAAGGAAGCCCAATACGAAAAGCCTAAGAGTCTAATAGAAGCGGCAGCGTACAATATTTTTTTTTTAACCATACAAGAAATTTATTGAGCGTCAGGATGTCTGGACCAAGCCGGCGATTCGATTTTTAAGCTATGCACGATTTAGTACCTATTTAGTACTATTTGATACTTATCATCAAATATTAAGTACCTCGCTACAAACGGAGTAAAATAGAAAAACAGTGGTTTAGTCATCCTGACGACCATTGTCTGGACCATTTTTTTTACCTAGTTGTAGTCCTCCTACCTTTTTTATTTTTACATAATGATTTAGTACAAAATTAGTACAGGCAAAAAAAAATTTGCCAGATTCTTTAGATGTACCAAAAAAAAAAGTAGCATCTGAAAATCAAGGTCATGAGAGATATTGAACTTTAAACAATACTAAGTTTTAGTACGGATTAGGTAAGTACTAAATCATACTTACCTTCAGATACTTAGTACCTCGCTGTAATCCGAGAAAAATAATAAAAACAGTGGTCTAGTCATCCTGACGGTCAGGTTGCCTGGACCATTTCGTTTGACCAAGTTCTAGTCTTCCTACCTTTTTTATTTGTCCATTTGTACAACTATAGGTATTATATATTTTTCCAGATTCATTAGAAGCACCAAAAAAAGGGTAGCATCTGAAAATCAAGGTCATGCGAGATTGAGAGATATTTAACTTTAAACAATACTAAGTTTTAGTACGTATTAGGTACTAAATCGTACTTACCTTCAGATATTTAGTACCGTCCCACCCATCGTTTCGTGCGTATGTGTTTGTAATGGTTGTTATTACAAATAATTAATATTATCACGATATTGTGCTTAGAACCAGATACCAAATGCGTCTGTTAAGTTTCCTCATCTTTTGCTCGAATTACCGTGAGGTACTAAATATCTGAAGGTAAGTAAGATTTAGTACCTAATACGTACTAAAACTTAGTATTGTTTAAAGATAAATTCTCTTATGACCTTGATTTTCAGATGCTACCGTTTTTTTTATGCTTCTGGAAAAAATATATGTACATGTACAAAAAAGTTACTAAATCATCACGGAAAAATTAAAAATGTAGGAAGACTAGAACTTGGTCAAACGAAATGGTCCTGACCGTCAGTTTCCCGAATTACAGCATATGGTAAGTACGATTTAGAACCTAATACGTACTAAAAATTTGTATTGTTTAAAGTGCAATATCTCTCACGACCTTGATTTTCAGATGCTATCCTTTTTTTGGTGCTTCTAATGAATGTGGAAAAAATATATGTACATCTCAAAACTAGGTACTAAATCATAATGGAAAAATAAAAAAGGTAGGACGACTAGAACTTGGTCAAACGAAATGGTCCAGACAACCTGACCGTCATGATGACTGGACCACTGTTTTTATTATTTTTCTCGGATTACAGCGAGGTACTAAATATCTGAAGGTAAGTACTTTTTTTTGGTACATCTAAGGAATCTGGCAATTTTTTTTGGCCTGTACTAATTAGGTACTAAATCATTATGTCAAAATAAAAAAGGTAAGAGGACTACAACAAGGTAAAAAAAATGGTCCAGACAACCTGATCGTCAGGATGACTGGACCGTTGTTTTTCAACTTTTCTCCGTTTGTAGCGAGGTACCTACTAAATATTTGATGATAAGTACCAAATAGTAGTAGTAATGACGACCCGGTTGGTGTAATGGTTACCACGCCGGACTGCCAAACCAGGGTGCTGGGTTCGAATCCCGGTTCGGTCATGGATGTTATATGTTCGTGCCGTTGTTGTATGGTTACCATATTAAAAAGCCTAATTAACTTGGGATCATTACAATGTATGTGCCTGTGAGCGTTATTTATTTTAATAGTGATCCCCCCATTTTGGGGGAGGCTTATGTCCAGCAGTGGACGTCTATCGGCTGATATGATGATGATGACCAAATAGTATTAAATAGGTACTAAATCGTGTATAGCTTAAAAATCGAATCGCCGGCTTGGTTCAGACATCCTGACGCTCACGAAATTTAAGAGGATGATTTGACCATCAAACTGAACAACTTCCATTTTAGTGCCAACACCGCAATCTCGGTACTATGGTTACATTCACCCCTTAAAGTAATGCAACTGTTTACCTTAACACCCTGATAAATTTACATTTAGATATTGCAGTTTTATATGAAACAGCTGATTATTTTTTTTGCTTTTCTTGCGATTTCAATACAGGGTGTAACAAAACACCCTAGTAAATACTTAAGGGGGTGCTTCAGACCATCAAACTGAACAACTTTCACAATGGAGCCAACATCTAAAGCGCGAAAAAGAAATCCGCTCTTTCATACAAAACTGCAGTGCCGTTTCGACTCAAATGTATGGGACGGCAGATTTTTTTATTTTTTCACGACGTTGGCTCCATAGTGAAAGTTGTTCAGATTGATGGTCTGAAGCATCCCCTTAAGTATTACTAGGGTGTTTTGTTACACTCTGTATATGCGCAATTTGTTCAGTTTGATTGTCTGATCATCACTTAAAAAGGAACGCATCTGATAATGCAAAATCGCTAACGCCCTATACAAGGTCTTTCTTAATATGCTGACGGTTTTTAACCGACTTCAAAAAACAAAATTTTAAGAAAAAAATTAAAACCGCCTTCAAAAAAACTAAACAATTAAAAACAATATTGCAGCCGATGACTTTTTCGTTCGCATCTATAGGAACATTAATATGTTTTATTGAAGTCGCTGTCTGTTTTTAATGTTAATTAATGTCCCTATACAGGGTGAAATTGATATTATTAGCATCCTTTTAAACTAAGAGTCTACCCATCAAACTGAACAACTTTTACTATGGGAGCAAACCGATCGGAGCAAAAAAAAAGTCTGCTGTTCCATACTAAACTGCAGTGCCTACTCGACTCAAATGTGTGCAACAGCTGATTTTTTATTTGCTCCGATCGGTTTGCTCCCATAGTAAAAGTTGTTTAGTTTGATGGGTAGACTCTTAGTTTAAAAGGATGCTAATGATATCAATTTACCCTGTAGATGCGAACGAAAAAGTCATCAGCTGCAATATTATTTTTAATTTTTTAGTTTTTTTTAAGGTGGTTAAAATTTTTGTTAAAATATTGTTTATTTCACAGTTTTTAGTGGTGAAATACATTAGTTCGACTCAGATATCAGTTATACATGGTGTAACAAAACACCCTAGTAATACTTAAGGGGGTAGTTCAGACCATCAAACTGAACAACTTTCACTATGGAGCCAACGTCGAGAAAAAATACAAAAAATCAGCTGTTCCATACATTTTAATCGAGTCGGTACGAAGTTTTGTATGGGAACACGCTAAGGGTACATCGATACGAAGAAAATGTTGCTGACGGTTGACGGATGACGGTTTGCTGTCTTATTTTGAGGAGTTCTATTGTGTAGCTCCGAAGCGCGTTATCAGATCTTCACCAAATTGAAATGGAACTATCTCGGCGCTAATTCCTTCAGAACTAAAAAGGCTCATCCGAATCTGTCAAGAAATGCCGAAGTTATCGCGTAAATACTTACAAACCAGACCATTACACTTACACGTATAGTCCAAATCTTGAAAACTACTAAACCGATTTCGATGAAACTTGCACTGTTCCCTAAGTTGGAGTAAATATAAGCCAATAAAAAATGCTCACAATCCGATTAATAATTTCGGAGAAATGCTTGGATACATTCGATATATTCGGGTAGACTTAGGCTTGCTGTTTTGTAGGGAACAGCATTGGATATGGAACGATTTCCATGTTGTTCACTTAGAGCAAGTTGTTCAGTTTGGTGGTCTGATCATACATACCCTTAAAATACTTTCAGCGAATTGATGAAAAAATAAAGCGAATATCGATGCTTCAAAAACTAAATTATTAAGAGGGTACCGAGTCTTTGGTGTATGTGTGTGTGCAATGAGAGATCACATCGCGAAATCGTAAATAAAATAATGCAGGTTTTAGCAGTAGTTCTAAAACAATTGTAGAATTGCGTCCTAGAATTTTAAAGAGATAATTAAAAAGATACAACCTAAAATGTGTGATCTCTCAATCCTCACAGAGGACCTTCTACATCTGGGAAAGTATTAAGTTTAAACAAAGTTTTTGCTTGCGGACATTTAGAAGTACTTTATTTACAATAAATCTACCATATTTTATAACAAGATACAAAGCATCGTATTGGCTATGTGCGAAGTGGGTATTGGGAACCGTCAAGTCGATCGCATTCGATCGCAGCTTGAATCTATGCAAATCCGGACACTCACTCAACGCTCAAATACCTAAAACTACAAAGACTCCTAACTTAAATCTGGCAGGGATGTTTTTATTGTCATCTACGTGTTCACCAAAAAATATTTTTCGCAATTCAACCCCCAAAGGTGTGAAAACGGGGGTGAAAGTTTGTATGAGAATTTCGTAACAAACAATGGGAATTTCACCTAGTTATGTATAATAACTGATACTATGATTTGTTATTGACTAATTTAATTATGTAATTATTAATATGATGACAACTAGTAGCCCTTTACGTTTTGCTGTGCCCTTACAGGGCGTCACCTGTACCTACTTTATATTATATAACATCCAAATAACTTGTGACTTGCAAATAAATAAATATGAATATGAATATAATATAATTTTTAATAGCGACAACATTGCTCATTTATTTAGTTTTTACTTTATTTTAATATAAAAGAACAAACTTTATCCCAACATTTTATATACAAGTAACTCACGGGGCTGTACTGCGCTAGATGGATCTAGTCTGGTTAAGTAACTTGTTGTCAGCATCTGACCATCAATTTGTCTTTGTTGAAACCGAACTGTTATTTAGCTGTAAGTTCTCCAAAAAGGAAATAAATAAAATAAATAGTGTCGTGCATATAACCAATACATTTTTTACTGTGCTTTCAATCCACACGCTGCATCAAGAAAAATGTAGAAACTCAAGAAAAATGGCTTAGAAATTAACAAAACAATACGCGTTTGGTAAATGTGTTTAGATGCCCATTTAGACTGACATAATGACTAGTAACGGTGGTAATTTTGCACATAAAATTCATTTCTTCATTTTTTTTTTTCATTTTTTTTATTATATATTAAGAAGCGTTATTTTAAACATTTTTAAAATCTAGATACCGAGAACATATAGGCATACTGACATCGACCAAAACATCTGTATTATCTTCCATTTCTCTGGTTTCCACTTTAGTTTTCTTAGCGTCCTCAGCACTTTTTACTAGTTTTTTAACCGGCTTAATATCTGCATCCAAGCGGTCCATGGTTTGAAATTTCTTGCAATTTTGAAAAAAAGTGGGTAACTGACACTATTCTTCTTCCAACAACTTTTTCTTTTTCTTCTCTTTCTTTTTCGTACGTTTGAAACTGCAAATAAAATCAATACCTAGTCAAAAAAGTGTATTAGTGTAGAAAGTTTCTTTATGGAACCAACACCGAATCGCAAAAATAAAAATTAACTGTCCCATACATTTGGGTCGAGTAAGATTGCACTTTTATATGGAACAGCTGATTTTTTCACGATTTCGAATATGCAAAAAACCGCAGCATATAAAGAGGGCTATCGGAGTCCAGTGGCGCCCTCATCACGTTAATAAAGATTTCTCAATAAAGAAAGCCCAAATTGAAAAAGTGCTCAATTGACAAACTACAAAAGCTTTAAAGCTATTTTCGTAGAATATTTTTATAGGTTTTTTAAAGGTCGAAACATACACATTTTGAAAAAAGAAAAAAAAAACGGCCGCTTTTGTTTTTATTCGAAACTGTCTAAAAGTGGAATGTTAAGAACCTATAAAAGTATTGTATAACAATAGCTTAAAGGCTTTTGTAATTTGTCGATTGAGCACTTTTTTAATTTAGGCTTTCTTTATTGAGAAATCTTTATTAATGTGACGAGGGCGCCACTGGACTCCGATAGCCCTCTTAAGAATGACCCTATAGATCGTTCATGACCTAGATTAACAAAAGGCTACATTATTGGGATATTCCCGTTGTTCCTCACCGCTTCGGCCCCGGTGGGCCGAAAAAAATGTTATGAATTCGAATACAACACTTACACTTACAACAAATCAATATTAATAAAACTGAAAATTTTATATAGTTACGTTATTCGTTACGATTAGCGAAGTATATTACGAATCTTTCTTCAAAACATAAATAATTAATATGTGTTGTATTCGAATCTATAACATTACAAGTTAATTATTAATGTTTAAAGCACACTATATTATTGAAAAAAAAAATCAAAATACAGTTGATTATAGAACTATTTTCAGTGGTTCCCTATTAAACGCAACTTTATAACCTTTAGCAACGCAACCTCGTACGGCACGTCCGTCCCGGTCGCTAATATCACTTTTAATTTTAAATTTTTATTTGCTTTTTATATTATTTTTTGTCGACGGGACCAGTTAATGTGCCTGTGACGAAATTTTGTAACGGTCATCGACGGCCAACTCCAAGCAAACGGGTAGTATTTTAGTGGGGGACATCGATCATTTGTTTCCCGTTGGACACCACTGGAGCCGAAGCGGTGGGGGACGACAACGGGAATAATCCACATTATTACATGTCAATGCGGACAAAGACGCGAGCAACAAAAGCAAGTAACACACAACAACACATCAACATAATACAGGTTACAATATGGTTTCAAAATATTGTATGTAGGTACACTCACCAATTCAGAATCTTCATACTCAGTATCTTCATAGGTTTCAGTGGCGTCAGTCCCGGTCTGCTTTAATTCTTCGAGTTTTTGCGTTAAATAAGACACTCGAGCACCGATCGCATTCAGTCTGCAATAATACAAAGTATTAGAGTTCACCCGCGACTTCGTTCGCACAAATTTTATACCAGATTTTAAAAATGATGAGCTATCAAACGAAAACCTTCTTGGATTGCGCCATTTTGATTTTTTTTTCACCGCTAACCAAATCTGACCAGGGTCCACTATGAAATTTGTTCGAGGTCCATACTACTATCTGTCATAGTTTCCGCGGGCTGTTGACCTCATCCGTCAAGAGTCGAGGAAGTCGAAATCATTATAATCATTTTCCTTTATTCATTACTATTATTCCCATCGTCGCAAACAAACAAAACACGAAAAGAAAAAAGAGAGAACGCTGTGCGTGTCTGTTGTTTTCATAACTCTATGGATGCGTTCTGACAAATAAATTTTATCACTTGTTATCACTCATATCCAAGGAATATAATACTCCCTAGGGAGCTCATATCACTTATCAATTATCATAAGCAGATCATTTAGTGAGTAAATCTTTATTAGTACTCACCCGTTATCATATTGTTGAGATTTGGATGATGACATGTCATGTTCTCTGGATTTATCTTGACCTGTCGTTTGCATATGCCTAAAACAAATATCATAATTATTTATAGTTTACAGATGTTTACAGATAGCATGCAGCTTGCATGATTTGTAGGTTCTTAGGGGGGTAAATACAGGATGTAAAATAAAATGGGACAGCTACTACCATCAAACTGAACAACTTTTACTACGGGACCAACACTGAAATCGTGAAAAAACATTCCGCTGTCCCATACAAACTGCAAACATAACTCGGCTGAAATGTAGGTATAGGACAGCCGATTTTTTTTCGCGATTTTAATATTGATCCCATAGAGAAAGTTGTTCAGTTTGATGAAATAAAATTTACACACTGCAACTAGGTAATATAAATTACTTACATGTTATGTGCATTCCTTATGCTCGCTCACTTTTGTCTTCGATATTTTGGGATTTTCACTCGGATAATAATGTCCAATTAAATGTCCAAAATAAATCCAGCACAATTGAATATAAAACAAATTCACAGCTTCCTTCTCGGTAGATATGTTAGAAAAACGTCTTTTATTAAAGATGATTAACACAACTTTAATCCACCTCTAACAAAACCATAAAATCCATAAATGAAATATAATTTCACGAAAAGAAAATTCGAAACGGCCGACGGGTGGCAGCGGACGCGAGAGTGACACGTGCGTTTCGCATATGCGCCGGAGGCGAACTGCGAAACCACCCGCCCGTCGCCCGCGCACTCTCTTCGTGGACGAGATTTTAAAATTTTCAAATTAACTCATTAAATATTGGTCTTAAAAAAAAAAATTCAAATAGCAATTTTAGATCATAATATTGTCTACACAATGGTGTGCGTCGCAAGTAAAAGCGACTTCAACTTGTAAAGTAGATGCACATAATACCGATTTTTTCCAATATTTAGGCTTTACTTTGAGCACAGGTTTCATATGTATTTTATAGAAAAATAAAAAATATGTTGTATGGCAACTAAAGCCGAGAAGCTGAAGATTATTGCTATACTTTTCATAAATTTCTATGTCTTTCAAATAAGGAGAAGATAGCTTTTGAAAACCAGCAAAATATGGCCCGGCCGTGCACATGCCATGAGGGAGCGTCTTAAATAAGAATCTTTACATGTGTAGCAGAAAAGCAAAAGCAGCTATATTTCCAGACACAATGGATTTTCCATTGTGTCTGGAAATATAGCTGCTTTTGCTTTTACACCCGTCATATGGTCTGATTAGAAAGTTTGGACTTCCCCTTGTAAGTTTGTGAACTGAAATAATTATGTAATGCAAATTAGATTGTATAAGTTATGGAATAGAGTTCTGGCTTTTTAAACCACTGCACAAAAATCCTTGAAATCAATATTTATCTATAGTAAGTAGGTATTATAGGGGAGGAGGCGTAGTTCAGGGCTAAATAAACTCGTTTAATTATGAATATCGGGACTTTTATTATATTTTAAAATAGGTGGCACTTGACGCCGCTAGGCGTCTGATAGTCTTCTATCAATTAATAAAAGAACAATCAGCCTAGGGTTCCGCGTTTCAAATTCCGAATCTAAAACCAGCCAGTAGTATTCGACATACAACGTGTTAATGAATTAACGCAAAACTAGAAAGTAGTTTGTTTAGAATCGAGAGCAGAATCGAATTATCATGGTTTCAACATAGGTAATTTTTTTCAAAATGTTAAATAATTTGTTTGCAAAATTTAAAATTTTCTGAACCCGATGTCAACCCACCGCACGGGCACACTCACCCTACTTACTACCAAAACAAGATTATTAAAATGTATACATGAGTACGTTAGCGCTTTCTTTTAGTGCTGAAATGATAGCAAATCATTTTTGCCTCAAAACTTAAAATGCGAATAACTTTAAATTTTAACTATCAAAATAATGAAATTATTGTTTCAATCTAATTATTTTGTTATAAATCAGTTGGGGTGTATGAGGTTTTGCGCTAATTCATTAACACGTTGTATACGTATACGATCTCCATGCAACAGTATCTACTAAATTTTTACAAAAATTGTTTCACTTCACTCAAGTTTAAAGTTTTGGTTAATAGTAGGTACGAAACTGGCATGGGCACAAAATGCTGTCTTATCGTTCAGAATTTGTTGGCGATTGAGAACTTTTTGAAAAAATAGGAGTTTAAACCAATCTACCGATTTCTACCGATTTTTTGTCGCCAATCCTACCGATTTTATCAAAGTGACTTTTGCAACACTGCTGTCATCTGTCATCATTCATCATCTGTGCTGACTGCCACTGTTGCCAGATCTCCCGATTTTCCGGGATATCTTCCGATTTTTGTCAATGTCTCCCGATGTCCCGGATTCCCACTCAAATCTCCCGATTTTTTAAGAACAACTTTTTTTTCGAAAAAACTGCGTGATTCGGAACAATATTAAATACTAAGATATGCAATGCTATGTTAAATGTGTACATAACTTTGTAAAATGCGTAGCCTAAACTATACTTTGACTTAATAACATAAAGTTGAATACCTATTCAATGGCAAGCTTTGGCAGTTATAGTTTACTAATTTTGCAACATTGCAAAGTAGCGAAATAAACCTGCTTTTGCTTTGGTTATCCGGCCAAATTAGGAAATTCAGGGATCTTGCACACGAAAAATATTTAAAAAAATTACAATTGCTATGATTTTAAAGTAAACGAAAAAATGTTAAAAAAAACATTTATTAAGAGACCATGGTCTGATTAATTTTAAGGAAAAATGTATCTCCCGATTTTTTCATAATGTCGCCCATACATCTCCCGATTTTTTATTGGTACACCTCCCGTATTTCGAAAATTGGATCTGGCAACACTGCTGACTGTGCTGCTGACTGGGAGTTTTTGGCGGGATTTGAACAGATACGTTTGGAGTCCTCATATTTCGTCGAATTTTTATTGTTTATAGTGAGTTTTGGTTCGTAAAATTGGTGTTGTTTTGCGTAACAAAGTGTCGTGCAAGTGAACAATATACAGTTCAGTGAAATATGATGGTGTGGGTCGTGAACAGGAAAAGTGTTCCGTTCTTTTGTAGCGCGGCAAGCTGTCGGTTCACCTCTTTCCTGTGGACTTCTCTGCGTTTCCTGCGTTTCTCGATTGCCTCCAAAAACTCCAAAGAAGCGTTGAAACGTCGAACACCAACGTTTTATTTGCTATAAATGAGAAACAATAATTTGCTTAAAAAGACTGGCTCAAAAGGAAAGAAAATCCAGAGCCGTTAAAAACTTTCAAAAAAAAAAAAAAAATGCTGCTGACTGCTGTGAAATGAAATTAGAAACCGTAGAGGGAGTAGAACTATAGAGCAAGTGACAGTGTAACCGGTTTTCTATCGGTGTCTGATTTGTACATGTGTGTGTAAATGTTACCCGATTGAACTCAATTTTCCCACAAATTTATCAATACCACCAACTTTTCACAGTCGGCTAGTCTAAGTAATACATTTTGTTAATACTACTTTCCTAACACAAATCGCAGAAATATTCACAAATAACATTAAAATTTAATGTTACGGTGGTTTCAGTCCATACAAAAGTTTGACACAGAATACGCGTAGACGGAATTAATAAAAGTAATATTTTATATATGGAAAAATAGTTTATAAAATCTAGATGCCGCGTTACAAATAACATTTGCAATTTATAATATAATTACGAAGATTTATAAAGCTTTTAAAATGTAGTATGAAAAATTACAAAGCATTATATCTTCGTAATTATATTATAAATTGCAAATGTTATTTGTGACGCGGCATCAAGATTTTTTAAACTATTTTTACATATATAAAAAATAAAAATTTATTTATTCTAAGTTACTTATACTTATAACGTCTATGCGTATTGTGCGTCAATAAAATTGTTTTTGTATAAAATTGACCCCTCTGCAACCACCTTAATATGTAATAAAATTAGCCAGAATTGGAGCCTTGAAAAACTGTGTAGTTATTTGTCAAGCAATGAGGTCAAAGAGGTTATTTTTTCGAATTTGATCAATTTCTTTATTTGACTGAAGCATGATGAAGGGTTATGGTAAATAAATTACAATTTGGAAAATAAATTTTAATGTTTCTTAATCTAACCAAATGGCTTTGATCAGGAATAGTGTTGTAAAAAAACAGTTTTTTTTCTACCGTTAAAAAAAACGTGAAAAAAAATTTAATTTAAAACATCTGCACTGGTAGCATGCAAACCCGCGATAGCCGTGATACGGCTTTATCACGTCTTTTATCTCGTTCTTTTGCGCACGAAAGAACGAGATAAAAGCCGTGATAAAGCCGTATCACTGCTATCGCGGGTTGGCATGCTACCAGTGCTGAAATCATAGCTTTAACTTTTAATTCCATGATTATATTGAGTAACTCAGCATTCTTCTTTATTAATCGTCTTTGCGCTTAACGAGTAGTACGCAACTTCTTTAGGCGCTTTTCAGCTAACTCACTCTTCAATTGAATTCTAAGATGTTTCTTCCTCAGTGTTTCTGTAATTTTTTCTATTATGACAGGTTGTCTGGTAGCTGAATCCTGAAAATGAACAAAACAGTGATGAAACCAAACCATTACTAGGTACCTATGTATTTTCCAAGTCAGTTTTCCCGTATTTACGGGTGTTTCAAAGGCCATAAACTGGTAACACTGAATGACTGCTGATCTAGAGGTTATGGAATCAATGTTGACCTATAACTTGGTTTTATGATTTAATTTGTATTGTAATATCATTTTAACGTGTACAATAGACATTAATCTAATCACAAACAAAGTATTTGTAGCATTTAATTGCAGTGAAACGTACCTGTGAAACGAAACATTCCCAGCAGCACTTTTCGATCTGTTTTTGCATCCTAGGACACTGCAGACCACCATTTTCACTTCGATAATGATTATAAATTATTATATTATCAGAACACCTCACACAGCAGGTAATTCAGGCTGTTACAATTCCGTAATTCATAACTTTTGATAAGCCTAACAACAATACTAGTCAATTTAGACCGCAATATGTCAAAATGACAAGTTGCGGTCACCAAAAAAGTGGTTACACGGCGTTCATTATAGTCTTTCTCACTCTTTCTACAGACTAGTGTATAGGTTCACCTCTATCGAACATTAAAGATGTGTGCGTATCATTTACTCCATAGTTCTACTCCCTCTACGTTAGAAACAAATGTACAAAAACACTTGCCCCAAAGAGTGCTTTTTTTATAACTTACCCGAGAGCCTCACCTAAATACTTATACATTACGTTCCTTGCCTGTGCACGGGTTCCTAAATACATATGTGGTTTTAGTGATGGTTTCTAGGTTAGGTGAGTGTTTGTTTGTGTTATTTATTTATAAGGATTGGCTTTAGAACTGGGGCGCAGGAGTTGGGGGGGTGGGAGTTTGGGGGGAGGGGTACCCCCTGGTACCACTCCCCCCCCGCGGAGATGCATAGTTACTGAGATATATTACTAATCTAACCTAAAGTTACTATTAAGACCGGAATTTTGGGTTTTAGGAGGGGGGAGGGGTGGGGGGAGTGGAGGGGAGGGGGAGTGAGATGAGTGGAGGGGAAGGGGGCTGTTTTTAGTGTTGCCGAAAAATCGATAGCTTTGCTATCGATTGTTGAACGTCAAAATCATGTACCCGCTCGATAGTACAATCGATAGTATCGATACTATCGATACTATCGATACTATCGATATCTCTTTTTATGCAATACTATTGGTAAACAGCAATACTATCGATAGCATCGATAGTTTCGATCGCTCCTAACCAATGAAGTATCGACAGTATCGATAGTATTGCTCTCCAATAACGAATAGACAATCGATAGTGTCGATACTATCGATAGTTTTGTATTATCGATAGTGATATTTATTTCGATAGTATTGCATTCAGTATGCAAGCCAAACGTGCGCTTATTATAAAGGCAATATACTAGAAAAGTGGTTTTGGTTGAACATAGCCACGTTATACATTTCCACTACCCATTATGCCTGCATACCGAATGCAATACTATTGAAATAATTATCGCTATCGATTGTGCAAAACTATCGATTGTATCGATACTATCGATAGTATCGATAGTCTATTCGATATTGGAAAGCAATACTATCGATAGTATCGATACTATCGATTGATCATTAGATGGCAGCGATCGAAACTATCGATACTATTGTCCTATCGAGCGAGTACATTATTTCTCACCTATCGATAGCTATCGATAGACAATCGATATTTGGCCTATCGAGCGGCAACACTAGATGTTTTATTTTGAATGCTCCAAAAAACTGGTCAGTGGGTTGTAGCTACTTGCCAACAGATGGCGCTACCAGTACGATCGAAGAAATACGACGTAAGACAATTTGCGATGTCACATTGGAAACCCGTAAGCTGCTACACTAAGGTTCACAATCGCATGCAAGACACAAATCGCGCAAGAAGAATTATCACAGAGTCTCAGTATATATACAAGGTTCCGACTAACATCAGTAGGACCACGGCCGGTCCCCAGGCATAACACCAAGCCTGGCGGAAGTACTTCCCTTTTCAATGGAGGAACCTTCCACCTCAGTTCCTCCATAGGGTCATTACCTTTCTGTACTGGCATTGGCACCGGGCCGTAGCGGAGCGGCGGAGGCCCGGCCCCTTTTTTACAGAAGTAAGGGGTGCAATAAATAAGTGCGGAGCGAAACGGAGCAAATGCGTTTCGACTTGCAACAATGAGTCTTTCAATTCTATTTTTAGGTATGACATCAGCACCGCTCTACTCCACCCTTCCCCTCCACCATTCCACTCCACCCTCCCACGTTGCCCCTCCCCTCGCCCCTCCACACCCTCTCCTCCCCCTCCCCCTACCCTTCACAAAACCCTAAAATTCCTGTCCCAATAGTAATTTTAGGTTAGATTTTACAAATTTTTTAATTATATCTCAGTAACTATACATCTCCGCGGGGGAGGAGTGGTACCAGGGGGTCCCCCCCCCATTTTCCTTGCGCACCAATTGTAAATTTTTCCCATGCTAATCTATGCTGTCCTTTTTAGATGCTCATTGTTGAACCACGACGTTATCAGCTGACTTAGTTTCGAACTACTACAGTGCTGTTTCTTACCTCTACATTGACAGAATCATCGCTCATCTGATGGAGCTGTAACATGCTGTTTTAATACAGACATATTGGTTGGATTCCTGTCGCTAAAATGAATGTCATAACATCCACGGAAGGTGTAACTGATATAAAAGTAGAAATAAAAGTAGAACATGAATCAGACAACGAGGTAGAGAGAGACTTGTATGCAGATCATGTGATCAAAGAAGAGATGGTCATTGGACCTGTAGTGCTTCAAGAAATTGATGGGACATATTGTTGTGAAGGTTAGTGGATATTCCAATAATCTTCTTATCTTATGGGCAGAGCCCTGGTGTCAGAGTTTTTTCAGACCGCCTTACTGCCTCTTACTGGCCTCCATATCTTTAAAATGTTCCCAGAGTTGCAGCTTCAGTTCTTGACTGAATTCTTGCCGTCTGCTCCCCAGGACCTTGGCACCTCCTATGGTGCTTATACAGTTTTTTCCTTAGATCGGTATTTTTAAGTAATAATCAGTATGTAGATTGTTTAGTAGCTGTTTTTTACAGCATGCCACGTTTCACAGCATGTAATGCGTTGATCATGGAGATTTCGTTCAAAGGACATTGGTACCGATTCGGACTGTGCCACGACTTAATTTAACTAAATTTATTCCTGTCACTTTCTAAAATAAGATTAAGAAAAGAGACAGAAAACCAACAACTGACTTTAGTGCTGTCACGTGACATTACACGCCCAAAATAAGATGCCATCATAATGTACGCCATCTTATTTAAGGCGTTTTTGTCACTTTGACAGCACTAAAGTCAGTTGCTGGTTTTCTGTCTCTTTTCTTAATCTTATTTTAGAAAGTGACAGGAATAAATTTAGTTCAGTCGTGGCACAGTCCGAATCGGTACCATTGCCCACGTGACATAGTGTATTCGTTTCGGGTCGTTTCACAGCTGGCGAATGTGTATGATAAAGGAACAAATACAAATCGTATGATAGCTGGAATTATACACAGGATAGGAGGAATTAGGCCAATCATTTTACGGAGTTTTGTTAGGCGAGGTAGGGAGTAATTATTAATTGGACTTTTAAACTGTAACCGGCACCATTTAGTGACAAAAACACTATCCTAAACTATATTTAAAAAAAAGATTACTACACAACATAGAAATCAAAATTGTGTGTTCCAGAAGGCATTTAAATTAATAATATGAATACCAATGCACTAATTTGAATTAGATTTAACAATATACATTATTTTTGATAAATAAAAATCAAAATTAAAAAAATGAGGTATTCATTAGAAAATACCTTAGACTAATTATATCGGGACGCGTAACCACGTGTCATTCTACTAACAAACTTTCTGCCACTTTTTGCGGGGGGCGAGGTAACATGTTATCCGCAACTTTGGATTTTATTCCCTATGACTTTAGATTCTAATTTTGAATGTTCAAAATCATGAAAAGTAGTCTCGTGTAAACCCCAAACGTTCTAAGTTCAAAATTATTGTTTCGCTATTATAGGCTGTCTTGTATACCTTATCACTAAATAAGGTATAAAATTGGGTGTAAATGCGCTAGATTAATTGATCTAATACCGTGGCAGAGGGGAAATGCTACCGCAAGGCCGGTCCGGATATAATTAGTCTAAGGAAAATACGAATGTATTTTTCAAAACCTTCTAAGTAGATTGTGGTGTATAGGAAACTTCTTAGTTAACTCTATACAGCCATCTCCATGCTTGATAATTTTGATACCTGTCAATGTCTTGTCAAATAAATATAATAGCTTGATTACGTAACGAATATGTTTACTTTATCGGTATTTATTACTGGCGACGATCCTGAACCCATAAAAACATCCTAAAAACACTACAGAATATGGATAAAGTAAGGAAACATCGGGGCACCCTACGCGGGTTGCTCACACGACTCGACAACTACATCGAACAGAGGACGACGATGTCTGACGAGGACATCACCGCCCGCTCCCAAGGGCTGAAAGAGACGATTCAGTCACTGCGGGGAATACAAAAGAACATTGAGGACCAGACTATCGAAGCTAACGACGAAACCTCCTACGCACAAGAACAGGAATACAGATACGAGTTTGAAGAACTATATACTACAATCACAATGAAACTTTTGATGAAACAGAAACAAAACCAACAACAACACCAACAACAAGATCAGCGGCAACAACAATACGACCGTAAGAACTCACCCAAAATCAATTTCCAACCACTGCAAGACTCAGAAAAATTTAATAATTTTAGAAAGAGACTGGAAGTGTACTTCAGATTGAATGAAATCACCGAAACACAGATGAAGACCAACATCCTACTTTCCACCTTATCACCAGAACTCCATGAGAAACTCTGCGATCTGGTATGCCCAGAAGAGCCAATGAATATGACATTTGATCTTATTACCGAAACACTTGACGACTATTTAGACCCTAAACCTAGCAAATGGGCACAACAACACAAATTTATAACGAGAACACAAAAGTTCGAGGAAACAACAGCCCAATATGCAGCAGAATTAAAGAAACTTACAACCAACTGTGAATTCAAATGCCAACATTGTCAACAAAATACATCAGAAAGCTTTCTGTGCCTACAATTTATAAGAGGATTGAAAGATAGTGACGCACGAACGAGAATCCTACAAGATCCAACAGTATGTACATTCAAATCACTAACACAGATCGCAACATCCATCGAAATGGGCAAGGCAGAAAACGCAACAATGATCACTAATGAACAACCAAGCACCAGTCAAGACCACATCAACAAAATATCTACAAACAAGAATACTTACCGATCGAAGATTCCAAGCCCAAAGCAAATCACATTCAGAGATCTAAAAGGGAAATGTTTCCGCTGTGGATCTACTCATGAATCCAACACGTGTACTGCCATCAACGTAACCTGCCGAAAATGCAATAAGGTTGGTCATCTTGCCCGTGTTTGCCTGCAAAACCAGTCCGACGCGAACTTCAACACAACCAGACTGAACACACATCAACTAGAAGAACCAGCTGTAAGCGATAACGATGACTGGAACGATATTAATGTGATAGTCGGAGAAGCATCTGAAAAGTTCATCATAACCGTACAAATTGAAAACACTACACTAAAGATGGAATTTGATACTGGAGCTACACTATCGTCAATGTCAATGCGAGACTACAGAAACCTAAATATAAAAAAAAGGCTATTCAAGACAGATATCAAACTTAGAACATATACTGGAGAAATAATCAAACCAGCGGGAGTCACATACGTCCAATGCAAATATCAAGAAAAGGAATTCCACGGGAAACTGTATATTATTAACGACAACGTAGACCCTATCTTCGGACGCAGTTGGATGAAGGAACTCGAGACACTGAACCTAGCAGACATAAAAACGGTACAACACACTGAAAACTTAGAATTAGATCAACTGTTAGAGCTTTATAAGACCTCAGTCTTCATGTCAGACCTTGGCGAAATACCTAATTACAAAGGACATCTAAACCTGAAAGAAAACACGCAGCCAATTTTTATTAAACCACGAAGAATACCTTACGCTTTAAAAACCAGAGTAGATGAAGAGATAGAACGGCTATGCAAACAAGGTGTCATTACAAAAGTTGACCATTCCGAGTGGGGTACCCCAGTGGTACCAGTTGTCAAACCCAACGGCTCTATCAGGTTATGCGCCGATTACAAAGTCACCCTGAACCAAGTGATTCAAGACGAACAATACCCAATACCGATGATAGAAGATATTTTTGCAGAAATGAACGGAGGAAAGTTATTCTGTACACTCGACATTACGCAAGCGTACCTCAACATGGTGATGGATGAGGAAAGCGCAATGCTACAAACACTCAGCACACATAAAGGTACTTATAAAGTAAATAGGCTCATGTTCGGAGTAAAGGTCGCACCAAGTTTATGGCAGAAGTTTATGGATAAACTTTTACAAGGGCTAGAAGGAGTTAAATGCTTCTTTGACGACATTATCATACAAGGAGCAACAAAAGAGCAACTACTACAGAGACTGAAGTTGGTTCTAGACAAACTGAAAGAGAATAACCTTCGAGTAAATAAAGACAAGTGTCACTTTTTCAAAACTAGCATAAATTACCTCGGACATACGATCGACAAAGAAGGACTACACAAAAACAGAGACAAGATAAACGCTATAATCAAATCTGAACGCCCAGCAAACACCGCAGAACTGAGGACATTTTTGGGTATGGCAAACTTTTACAACAAATTTATACCTAACCTAGCATCAATCACAAACCCGCTGAATAACCTACTAAAGAAAGAATCAAGCTTTCGTTGGTCTACAGAATGCGACCAAGCTTTCATTCAAATAAAGAAGGAAATTTTGAGCGAAAGAGTACTGATACATTTTGATCCCACAAAACCTTTAGTATTAGCTACAGACGCATCACCACTAGGACTTGGTGCGGTGCTATCACATAGACTCCTCGATGGATCAGAGAGACCGATAGCGTTTGCTTCAAGAACATTATCGGACAGTGAGAAGAAATACAGTCAAATAGACAAGGAGGCTACGGCAATATACTGGGGGTTGAAAAAGTTCTTCCACTTTATCTACGGCCGAAAGTTTATACTCGTCACGGATCATAAACCGCTGACATCCATTTTCCATCCACACAAAACCCTACCAGCGATGAGCACGATGAGACTATTTCACTATGCTCACTTCTTATCGGGATTCAACTACACGATTGAATATAGAACCTCAGGAAACAACTCTAACGCTGATTATTTGTCCAGATTCCCTATTGAAAACACTAAAACTAACAGAATCGACCAGAATTACAACTTTCAAATGCAGCAAATACATACTATTAATATTAATCCCGACACAATAGCGACCGAAACGAAGAAAGACCCCGATTATACAACCCTACTACAAGCATTAAAATCCGGAGCATCATTGAGAACGCTCGGGTATGAGGATAACGAATTTACCTTACACGACGGATGTATAATGAGAGGAATGCGAGTTCTTATTCCCAGAACACTTCACGAACGCGTACTCAATGAATTGCATCTAGGTCATCCAGGAATTGTGAAGATGAAGCTTCTAGCCCGCAGTTTCGTCTATTGGAAAGGGATTGATAACGACATTGAAACGAAGGTAAAATCTTGCAGAGCCTGCAGAATGCAACAAAACGAACCAGAGAAAGCACCAGTGCACCACTGGGAACATCCTGATGGCCCATGGCAAAGACTTCACATCGATTTCGCGGGCCCTGTTCACGGGCACCAACTGTTTATTATTGTGGATGCATTCTCAAAATGGACTGAGATTATACCCACTAAGTCAACCACAAGCTCCTGGTGTATTCAGAAACTGAAGGAATTATTTTGCACCTTTGGGATACCTCAAGTTTTAGTCTCGGACAACGGACGCCAGTTTGTCTCAGAAGAGTTCGAAAGTTTCCTTAGAGACAGTATGGTTCGACACCGGACCTCCGCTCCATACCACCCTGCAACGAATGGACAAGCAGAACGGTTTGTGCAGACAGTCAAGAGAGTTTTGCGAAGTTTAGAGGGGGAAGGAGGTAACCTACACGAGAACCTGGTAACTGTGAAAACTCGTCTCCGAAGAACGCCAAACGCGGATGGCCATACGCCGTACCAACTCATGTTTGGCAGAGAAATACGCACAGCATTGCATGCTATGTTTTTGAGAAATGCAGGCAAAGAGACTTTTCTAAGGCACCCCATCAACATCAAGCAGTTCAATCCTGGTGATCATGTGCAAGCTCGTGACTACCGCAGTACCGCACAGCGTTGGCAATTTGGCACTATCACGAAACGACTGGGCAAACTGCACTACGAGCTCCGCACCGATAGCGGCGCTGTCTGGCGCAGACACCTCGACCAGCTCTTGGCTGCACCCTTAATCCGCAGCAGCTAGGAGGGGAGAATTGTGGTGTATAGGAAACTTCTTAGTTAACTCTATACAGCCATCTCCATGCTTGATAATTTTGATACCTGTCAATGTCTTGCTCTCGGTAGAGAGTACATATGTTCCTTGATGTCTTGTCAAATAAATATAATAGCTTGATTACGTAACGAATATGTTTACTTTATCGGTATTTATTAAAAATATTTACACCATGTTCGAAGTATGTATGATGGTAAAGCCTTAAACATGTGCAAAAAAAAATTTATCATCAGGTTTTTTAGAACGAGATAATATCTATATATTTTAAAATTGGAACTGTTGCTGACGTAATTTGTTTTTAATTTTGGTACATTCTTAAGCTCATATTAGCTCTTCAATATTATAGCGAAAAAAAATACAATTAGTAATTAGTCCTGGCTCAAACCGTAAAATGACTGGGCTAGAATATCATGCTTCCCAATGAAATGGAAATTATCTGCAGTGGGATTTCTTATAAAATTAAAATTTACCAGTGTTGTATGGGAAACGGGATTGGGCAATGTCTTTTAGGAACATAATTTTTCTGCGGCATTGTTTCTAAAACACAGCGTGATCGTTTTACCTCGAGGGATCATTTTGTATCACTTTTCCTTGTGCACAAACTGTTTATTATAATTTCAGATGTACCTGTATCCAAGAAGCCAAAACTAGAGACAACAGATGAAGAGACAGATCAAGTCAAACCTCAGAAAGGGATGGAGGAGGTTAATACTGAAGGAATCATCGCTAATGTTGACGATATCAATAACGGTTTTCTTGTATACTCGAACTCACACGCTCACACAGCTGATAAACCATATTCATGCTCTTACTGTGAATACAAATTTATCCGAAAGGACCATTTATCATCACATTTACGTACTCATACTGGCGAAAAGCCATATTCATGCTCGTACTGCGAGTATAAAAGTTCTTTAAAAAGTTTACTGACTAGGCACCTACGTGTTCACACTGGTGAAAAACCATATTCATGCTCTTACTGTGATTACAAATGCAAAGATAGCAGCTCTCTATCAAGACACTTACGTACACACACTGCAGAAAAACCATTTGCATGCTCTTACTGTGATTACAAATGTAACCAAAGGAGTATTTTATCATCACATTTACGTACTCACACTGGAGAAAAACTATATTCATGCTCATACTGTGATTACAAATGTAAGCAAAAGACTAGTTTATCATACCATTTACGTACTCACACTGGTGAAAAACCATATTCATGCTCTTACTGTGATTACAAATGTAAAGACAACAGCTCTCTATTAAGACATTTACGCCTTCACACCGGTGAAAAACCATATTCATGCACTCACTGTGATTACAAATGTACGCAAAAGAGTAGTTTATCATACCATTTACGTTCTCACACTGGTGAAAAACCATATTCATGCTCTTACTGTGATTACAAATGTAAAGACAGCAGCACTCTATCAAGACATTTATGCCTTCACACTGGTGAAAAACCATTTTCATGCACTCACTGTGATTACAAATGTACGCATAAGAGTAGTTTATCATTCCATTTACGTTCTCACACCGGTGAAAAACCATATTCATGCACTTACTGTGATTACAAATGTAAGCAAAAGAGTAGTTTATCATACCATTTACGTTCTCACACTGGTGAAAAACCATATTCATGCTCTTACTGTGATTACAAATGTAAAGACAACACCTCTCTATCAAGACACTTATGCCTTCACACCGGTGAAAAACCATATTCATGCACTCACTGTGATTACAAATGTACGCAAAAGAGTAGTTTATCATACCATTTACGTTCTCACACTGGTGAAAAACCATATTCATGCTCTTACTGTAATTACAAATGTAAAGACAGCAGCACTCTATCAAGACATTTATGCCTTCACACTGGTGAAAAACCATTTTCATGCACTCACTGTGATTACAAATGTACGCATAAGAGTAGTTTATCGTCCCATTTACGTTCTCACACTGGTGAAAAACCATATTCATGCTCATACTGTGATTATAAATGTAAAGACAGCAGCACTCTATCAAGACACTTATTCCTTCACACCGGTGAAAAACCATTTTCATGCACTTACTGTGATTACAAATGTAAGCAAAAGAGTAGTTTATCATACCATTTACGTTCTCACACTGGTGAAAAACCATATTCATGCTCTTACTGTGATTACAAATGTAAAGACAACACCTCTCTATCAAGACATTTATGCCTTCACACCGGTGAAAAACCATATTCATGCACTCACTGTGATTACAAATGTACGCAAAAGACTACTTTATCATACCATTTACGTACTCACACTGGTGAAAAACCATATTCATGCTCTTACTGTAATTACAAATGTAAAATTAAAATCACTCTATCAAGGCACTTACGTATATACCATAGAGAAAGAGAAATTACACGAGGTACTCACGCTGGATCGTAGAAAGAGAAAATAATAGAAGGAACATGGAGTAAGGTGTGTAATTTCTCTATGAAGCACGTGTCTTGTCATATTCACTCAATGAGAGATGCACATAGCAAATTCGTCCTAGTTAAAAAAGGAGACCGCTATCTTATTGCTGTCCTTATCGGCGTTACCACTTTTTTGTACACCTGCCTCAAAAATGTCACTTCATATAAATTGTATAGGATTTTACAAAGAAATTTAACTTATACTAGTATAGGGATTTTATTACTGTCGCTATCTCGTTAGTTATTTTGTATTTTGTTTAGTCTAGTTACTTATATCTTAGGTTTAGGATATTTTAGTTTAAGAATATGTTGTTCATTTGCTGTATAACTTTTTTACTAAATAAATAATTACCATTTAAAAAAAATTATATAAGTTGAAATTAGAAATGTAACTTTCAATATTGTGTTTGGAGCATAAAGTTATTATACCTAACGGAATAGAGGAACTGACAGCTGAGAGAGCGAGATGTACCTAGCGGCATCACTGTATAATAGAAAGAGACACGTGACGCGAGGCAATCTAGGAGGCAATAGAACCGTTTTTGGAATCTTATCGCAGGGTAAAATTCTGTTTCTGTGAATATAATATGCGAATCGAAAGTGAAATCGTAGATAATAATTATAATTATAAAACTGTAACAGAAGTGTGTCTGTACATTGAAGATATTTACAAAAAAATGATTACGATATGATTTTTAGATGTCCCTGATTCCAAATCACCAATTTTTGGATTTTTTGTCTGTCTGTTTGTTTGTTCGTTTGTTTGTTTGGGTGTTTGTTTGTTCGTTTGTTTGTTTGGGTGTTTGTTTGTTCGAGTATCACGCAAAAACTACTGAACCGATTTTGATGAAACTTTTTTGTTTGATAGCTTATCATCTGACTTAAAATCTGGTATATAATTTATGCGGACGAAGTCGCGGGTAAAAGCTCGTCGTAGATAATTTTGTGAAATATACCAACACTATTTCATTAAATTATCAAAAATTTAACGACTCGGACTTATAGACAGTGTTCGAGTTTTTTCCTGCAAATAATCTCCTGAAAACGGTTTCATTTGACAACTCAAGTCAGTTCCTCTACCTACTGTAAGCTGTAAGGTATAATAACTTTATGGTTTGGAGAGGTTTGGAGGCCCTAATGAGAGCCAACCTCCGATAACCTACATGGCGATAGGAGATGTCGCGTCAGACTTAAAAGCTTTAGTCATACTACAACGGCGCGGAGACGGACGGAGGACGGACGGAGACGGGACGGCAACGGACGGAGACGGGACGGCAACGGACGGAGCACGGGCACGGACGGAGGACGGACGGAGACGGGACGGCAACGGACGGAGACGGGACGGCAACGGACGGGCGCGGGCGGAGGACGGGCAGGCACGACGCGAAACCGACACCCAGTGTTGCCAGACGTACTTTAATTATCGAATTTTAACGGTAATTTCATACCCCGTACGGTAGAACAGTCAGTACCCGGCAAACAGAAGTGCGATTTTTGAAAATCATACGAGCAACTTGGCAGTAGAAAGATGCATAATCTCCATAGTAATTTTGGCATTTTCTAATGCCAAGTCGCTCGTATGATTTTCAAAAATCGCACTTCAGACTTGAAAAATGCGGAAGAGTGCGGCAGCAGTTGAAAATGTATGGACATATTTCTACTGCTGATTTGACTTTCGAAAATCACTCTCCTGGAGTATGATTTTTTAATGTTAAATCAGCAGTAGAAAGATGCACGTCTCCATAGTAGGTACCTAACTGCCTCCGTGGTCTAGTGGTTAAGAGCATTGGCTCTCGATACGGAGGTCGTGGGTTCGGATCCCACGGGGGACACCTAGTGATATGTAACTTTGTGCGTTTTTCCCTAGTTGGTTAGGACATTGCAGGCTGAATCACCTGATTGTCCGAAAAGAAAAATGATTCCGTGCTTCGGATGGCACGCTAAGCCGTTGGTCCCGGCTACTATCTCTGGTGGTAGTAGTCGTTACATAAAAACCACGTCAGAGGCGTAAGGCGGTCTGAAAAAACTCTGACACCAGGGCCTGCCCACACGATAAGAAGAAGACCTAATATTAAATTTATCAACTGCTGATTTCAAAGAGTTTCTATGAGTTTCAAAAATCGCACTCCTGGGAAGAAGATCAAGACACAAATCGCGCAAGAACTACCTTATATTATAGAGACTCAGGAGGTATAGGTACAGAGTGTACATTTAAATGCGCTATTACAGGGGTGCTTCAGATAATCAAACTGAACAACGTTCACTATGATCTAAGTTAAACAAAAACAATGATTTTGTTTTTCAACCGATTGATTCCAAAATCGATAACTGAGGGTCCGGTCCGCGTGGACTCTAAACAGGAATCTGATGTCAGATTTGAGAAAAGTGGCCGCCATCTTGAACTTTTTTGTTTCTTAACCGATTGCTTCCAAAATCGATATCCGGGGGTCCGCGTGGACTCCGAACACGAATCTGATGTCAGATTTGAGAAAAAAGGCCGCCATCTTGAACTTTTTTGTTTCTTAACCGATTGCTTCCAAAATCGATATCTGGGGGTCCGCGTGGACTCCGAACACGAATCCGATGTCAGATTTGAGAAAAGTGGCCGCCATCTTGAACTTTTTTGTTTCTCAACCGATTGCTTCCAAAATCGATATCTGGGAGTCCGCGTGGACTCCGAACACGAATCCGATGTCAGATTTGAGAAAAGTGGCCGCCATCTTGAACTTTTTTGTTTCTCAACTGATTGCTTCCAAAATCGATATCTCGGGGTCCGCGTGGACTCCGAACACGAATCCGATGTCTGATTTGAGAAAAGTGACCGCCATCTTGAACTTTATTGTTTCTCAACCGATTGCTTCCAAAATCGATATCTGGGGGTCCGCGTGGACTCCGAACACGAATCCGATGTCAGATTTGAGAAAAGTGGCCGCCATCTTGAACTTTTTTGTTTCTCAACCGATTGCTACCAAAATCGATATCTAGGGGTCCGCGTGGACTCCAAACACGAATCCGATGTCAGATTTGAGAAAAGTGGCCGCCATTTTGAACTTTTTTGTTTCTCAACCGATTGCTTCCAAAATCGATATCCGGGGGTCCGCGTGGTCTCTGAACACGAATCCGATGTCAGATTTGAGAAAAGTGGCCGCCATCTTGAACTTTTTTGTTTCTTAACCGATTGCTTCCAAAATCGATATCTGGGGATTCTGGGGGTCCGCGTGGACTCCGAACACGAATCCGATGTCAGATTTGAGAAAAGTGGCCGCCATCTTGAACTTTTTTGTTTCTTAACCGATTGCTTCCAAAATCGATATCTGGGAGTCCGCGTGGACTCCGAACACGAATCCGATGTCAGATTTGAGAAAAGTGGCCGCCATCTTGAACTTTTTTGTTTCTCAACTGATTGCTTCCAAAATCGATATCTCGGGGTCCGCGTGGACTCCGAACACGAATCCGATGTCTGATTTGAGAAAAGTGACCGCCATCTTGAACTTTATTGTTTCTCAACCGATTGCTTCCAAAATCGATATCTGGGGGTCCGCGTGGACTCCGAACACGAATCCGATGTCAGATTTGAGAAAAGTGGCCGCCATCTTGAACTTTTTTGTTTCTCAACCGATTGCTACCAAAATCGATATCTAGGGGTCCGCGTGGACTCCAAACACGAATCCGATGTCAGATTTGAGAAAAGTGGCCGCCATTTTGAACTTTTTTGTTTCTCAACCGATTGCTTCCAAAATCGATATCCGGGGGTCCGCGTGGTCTCTGAACACGAATCCGATGTCAGATTTGAGAAAAGTGGCCGCCATCTTGAACTTTTTTGTTTCTTAACCGATTGCTTCCAAAATCGATATCTGGGGATTCTGGGGGTCCGCGTGGACTCCGAACACGAATCCGATGTCAGATTTGAGAAAAGTGGCCGCCATCTTGAACTTTTTTGTTTCTTAACCGATTGCTTCCAAAATCGATATCTGGGGGTCCGCGTGGACTCCGAACACGAATCCGATGTCAGATTTGAGAAAAGTGGCCGCCATCTTGAACTTTTTGGTTTCTCAACCGATTGCTTCCAAAATCGATATCTGGGGGTATGCGTGAACTCCAAACACGAATCCGATGTCAGATTTGAGAAAAGTGGCCGCCATCTTGAACTTTTTTGTTTCTCAACCGATTGCTTCCAAAATCGATATCTGGGGGTCCGCGTGGACTCCGAATACGAATCCGATGTCAGATTTGAGAAAAGTGGCCGCCATTATGAACTTTTTTGTTTCTCAACCGATTGCTTCCAAAATCGATATCTGGGGGTCCGCGTGGACTCCGAACACGAACCCGATGTCAGATTTGAGAAAAGTGGCCGCCATCTTGAACTTTTTTGTTTCTTAACCGATTGCTTCCAAAATCGATATCTGGGGGTCCGCGTGGACTCCAAACACGAATCCGATGTCAGATTTGAGAAAAGTGGCCGCCATCTTGAAATTTTTTGTTTCTCAACCGATTGCTTCCAAAATCGATATCTGGGGGTCCGCGTGGACTCCGAACACGAATCCGATGTCAGATTTTAGAAAAGTGGCCGCCATCTTGAACTTTTTTGTTTCTTAACCGATTGCTTCCAAAATAGATATCTGGGGGTCAGCGTGGACTCCAAACACGAATCCGATGTCAGATTTGAGAAAAGTGGCCGCCATCTTGAACTTTTTGGTTTCTCAACCGATTGCTTCCAAAATCGATATCTAGGGGTCCGCGTGGACTCCAAACACGAATCCGATGTCAGATTTGAGAAAAGTGGCCGCCATCTTGAACTTTTTTGTTTCTCAACCGATTGCTTCCAAAATCGATATCTAGGGGTCCGCGTGGACTCCGAACACGAATCCGATGTCAGATTTGAGAAAAGTGGCCGCCATCTTGAACTTTTTTGTTTCTCAACCGATTGCTTCCAAAATCGATATCTAGGGGTCCGCGTGGACTCCGAACACGAATCCGATGTCAGATTTGAGAAAAGTGGCCGCCATCTTGAACTTTTTTGTTTCTCAACCGATTGCTTCCAAAATCGATATCTGGGGGTCTACGTGGACTCCAAACACGAATCCGATGTCAGATTTGAGAAAAGTGGCCGCCATCTTGAACTTTTTTGTTTCTTAACCGATTGCTTCCAAAATCGATATCTGGGGGTCCGCGTGGACTCCGAACACGAATCCGATGTCAGATTTGAGAAAAGTGGCCGCCATCTTGAACTTTTTGGTTTCTCAACTGATTGCTTCCAAAATCGATATCTGGGGGTCCGCGTGGACTCCGAACACGAATCCGATGTCAGATTTGAGAAAAGTGGCCGCCATCTTGAACTTTTTGGTTTCTCAACCGATTGCTTCCAAAATCGATATCTGGGGGTCTGCGTGAACTCCAAACACGAATCCGATGTCAGATTTGAGAAAAGTGGCCGCCATCTTGAACTTTTTTGTTTCTCAACCGATTGCTTCCAAAATCGATATCTGGGGGTCCGCGTGGACTCCGAATACGAATCCGATGTCAGATTTGAGAAAAGTGGCCGCCATTATGAACTTTTTTGTTTCTCAACCGATTGCTTCCAAAATCGATATCTGATAATCCGCGTGGACTCCACACACGAATCCGATGTCAAGTTTGAGAAAAGTGGCCGCCATCTTGAACTTTTTTGTTTCTCAACCGATTGCTTCCAAAATTGATATCTGATGGTCCGCGTGGACTCTAAACCTGAATCCGATGTCAGATTTGAGAAAAGTGGCCGCCATCTTGAACTAGTTTGTTTCTCTATCGATTGCTTCCAAATTCGATATCTGGGGGTCCGCGTGAACTCCGAACACAAATCTGATGTTAGATTTGAGAAAAGTGGCTGCCATCTTGAACTTTTTTGTTTCTTAACCGATTGCTTCCAAAATCGTTATCTTAGGGTCCGCGTGGAATCCGAACACGAATCTGATGTCAGATTTGAGGAGTTATCAGTTAGTCAGTTATCGATTTTGGAAGCAATCGGTTAAGAAACAAAAAAGTTCAAGATGGCAGCCACTTTTTTCAACTCTGACATCGGATTCGTGTTCGGAGTCCACGCTGACCCCTAGATATCGATTTTGGAAGCAATCGGTTGAGAAACTAAAAATTTCAAGATGGCGGCCACTTTTCTTAAATCTGACATTGGATTCGTGTTTGAAGTCCACGCGGACCCACAGATATTGATTTTGGAAGTAATCGGTTGAGAAACAAAAAAGTTCAAGATGGCGGCCACTTTTCTCAAATCTGACACCGGATTCGTGTTCGGAGTCCACACGGACCCCCAGATATCGATTTTGGAAGCAATCGGTTGAGAAACAAAGAAGTTCAAGATGGCGGGCACTTTTCTCAAATCTGACACCGGATTCGTGTTCGGAGTCCACACGGACCCCCAGATATCGATTTTGGAAGCAATCGGTTGAGAAACAAAAAAGTTCAAGATGGCGGCCACTTTTCTCAAATCTGACATCGGATTCGTGTTCAGAGACCACGCGGACCCCCAGATATCGATTTTGGAAGCAATCGGTTGAGAAACAAAAAAGTTCAAGATGGCGGCCACTTTTCTCAAATCTGACATCGGATTCGTGTTCAGAGACCACGCGGACCCCCGGATATCGATTTTGGAAGCAATAGGTTAAGAAACAAAAAAGTTCAAAATGGCGGCCACTTTTCTCAAATCTGACATCGGATTCGTGTTTGGAGTCCACGCGGACCCCTAGATATCGATTTTGGAAGCAATCGGTTCAGAAACAAAAAAGTTCAAGATGGCGGCCACTTTTCTCAAATCTGACATCGGATTCGTGTTTGGAGTCCACGTAGACCCCCAGATATCGATTTTGGAAGCAATCGGTTGAGATACAAAAAAGTTCAAGATGGCGGCCACTTTTCTCAAATCTGACATCGGATTCGTGTTCGGAGTCCACGCGGACCCCTAGATATCGATTTTGGAAGCATTCGGTTGAGAAACAAAAAAGTTCAAGATGGCGGCCACTTTTCTCAAATCTGACATCGGATTCGTGTTCGGAGTCCACGCGGACCCCCAGATACCGATTTTGGAAGCAATCGGTTAAGAAACAAAAAAGTTCAAGATGGCGGCCACTTTTCTCAAATCTGACATCGGATTCGTGTTCGGACTCCACGCGGACCCCCGGATATCGATTTTGGAAGCAATCGGTTAAGAAACAAAAAAGTTCAAGATGGCGGCCTTTTTTCTCAAATCTGACATCAGATTCGTGTTCGGAGTCCACGCGGACCCCTAGATATCGATTTTGGAAGCAATCGGTTGAGAAACAAAAAAGTTCAAGATGGCGGCCACTTTTCTCAAATCTGACATCGGATTCGTGTTCGGAGTCCACGCGGACCCCCAGATATCGATTTTGGAAGCAATCGGTTAAGAAACAAAAAAGTTCAAGATGGCGGCCACTTTTCTCAAATCTGACATCGGATTCGTGTTCGGAGTCCACGCGGACCCCCAGATATCGATTTTGGAAGCAATCGGTTAAGAAACAAAAAAGTTCAAGATGGCGGCCACTTTTCTCAAATCTGACATCGGATTCGTGTTCAGAGACCACGCGGACCCCCGGATATCGATTTTGGAAGCAATCGGTTGAGAAACAAAAAAGTTCAAAATGGCGGCCACTTTTCTCAAATCTGACATCGGATTCGTGTTCGGAGTCCACGCGGACCCCCAGATATCGATTTTGGAAGCAATCGGTTAAGAAACAAAAAAGTTCAAGATGGCGGCCACTTTTCTCAAATCTGACATCGGATTCGTGTTCGGAGTCCACGCGGACTCCCAGATATCGATTTTGGAAGCAATCGGTTAAGAAACAAAAAAGTTCAAGATGGCGGCCACTTTTCTCAAATCTGACATCGGATTCGTGTTCGGAGTCCACGCGGACCCCCAGATATCGATTTTGGAAGCAATCGGTTGAGAAACAAAAAAGTTCAAGATGGGGGCCACTTTTCTCAAATCTAACATTGTATTCGTGTTCGGGGTCCACGCGGCCTCTCAGATATCGATTTTGGAGGCAATCGGTTGAAAAACAAAGAAGTTATTGAGTACTACTACAAACGGGTACTGTTATGTAACTCGCTTCAGCGCCATCTATCGAGCCATTTTGAACTGTCACCTTCACCATATCAAATTCTTTTCACCATAAAATTTTCCTCGATTTTTCGAGATCAACTATTGGCAGCACCGCGCGGGCGGAGGACGGACGGAGACGGGACGGCGACGGACGGAGACGGGACGGCAACGGACGGAGACGGGACGGCAACGGACGGAGCACGGGCGGTGGACGGACGGAGACGGGACGGCGACGGACGGAGACGGGACGGCGACGGACGGAGACGGGACGGCAACGGACGGAGCACGGAGGCCGTTGGCCGTCAAAGGATTTTATACTCTCCTACTATGTAAATAAGGTTCATTTTTCATTGCTCTCGCTGGCTCCGTCCCGTCCCGTGCCCGTCCCGTCCCGTCAAATATGAATAGAGCTAAAACGGTTTCAAATTTTCGATTAAAATGATTTGTGGGCACGCCACGCAAGAAGGGTCCAGTGGTCGGGTTTTGAGTTAATGTTAGATTCGGCATATAGATCAGTCACATGATCATATGAAACAATAAAAAAGGGGGGTTAAAATGCCGACCACTGGACCCTTCTTCCGTGGACCCCCCCCCCCCACATTTGTATTAAATATTCCATCAAAAGACGCGTTGGCATCTTTTGGATTATCTTTTTCCTCTTTATTATTTTAAAGAAATACTTTTAGAATTTTGACCTTTTTTCGCACGGACCGTAGCGCCATCTATCGGTCCCCTAGAAAACGAAAAGAAAAACGCTCATTGGGTATATCACCCACCACTGTACTCCTATATTCTTACCACTGACTTCTGGATCTTACGAATGAAGTTGGTTCTGTTTCTGTCAGATAAGCTATGTTAACAAGTAACAAAAAAGGAGTCACGTTGCAGGGACTGACCCGAGCACACGTCTCGCGTGGTTTCGCGCGTCGCGTTTTTGCCTGCGACGAGGCTCCGCAATCCTCAGTCTCTTCTTGTTCTTGTCCAAAAACAATCCCTGAGATTGGGATAGATTCTCCCAATAAAATACTTGACACTGGCGGAAATGCAGTGCTAACGCACAAGCAAGAGTCCATTTAATTATAAATAAAAAAAAGTAACAAAAACTTAAATGCTTTCTATCAAGGGCAATCGCCCGTTAGCCAAATTGCACTATCTAAAGGGGCCAATCGCACGATCACAGACTTGGTCTCAGTCAATACTATATACTATTACCTATTCTGTGTCAATAGGGAACGCTCGCCGCTCCCCTCCAACTGTTTTTATTGGCTTCGTTAGAAAGCCTGCGATCAGTCGCCACGCCTGTCTAATGGGCATTAAAACCCGGGCGAATTAACTTGACACCTGGCCACGGAATATAGAGGGTGTAACAAAACACCCCTAGTAATACTTAAGGGACCATCAAACTGAACAACTTTCACTATGGAGCCAACACGGAGAAAAAATAAAAAAAATCTGCTGTCCCATAAATTTGAGTCGAGCCGATACTGCAGCTTTGTATGGGACAGCTGATTTTTATTTCGCGATTTCGAAGTTGGCTTCATAGTGAAAGTTGTTCAGTTTGATGGTCAGAAGCACCCCTTTAAATATTACTAGGGTGTTTTGTTACACCCTGTGTAAGAGTACAAACCTGGCTCGGAATTCGACAACCCTCCTGCTACCCCCCGGGGACCCCGCCGTCGCCGTACGAGGCCAGTAGCGATAGCATCTCAGTTACCGTTGCACGTGTCCCTGCGCTGTAGAATTTTCGAGTAAGTTAAGGGTTGAAACTCATCTGGCAGCACCGCATCGCCTTTTTCTGTCGCTCCATCCTTTTCTGACACTAAGGAACGCCGCAGCACCGCCGCGCGCGATCGCGTTTCTCTATCTTATTTGCTCTAGCAAATGACGTTCCTGGATGACAGAAAAGGATGGAGCGACAGAAAAAGGCGATGCGGTGCTGCCAGATGAGGTTCAACCCTTAGTCGCCCGTAGTGTGGAGTGGTGAAACATACTTACTACCCGTTTGTTTGGAGTTGGCCGTCGATGACCATTACAAAATTTCGTCACAGGCACATTAACTACTCCCGTCGGCAAAAAATAATATAACAAGCAAATAAAAATTTAAAATTAAAAGCGATATTAGTGACCGGGACGGACGTGCCGTACGTGGTTGCGTTGCTATAGGTTATAAAATTGAGTTTAATAGGGTCTCTTAGGGGTGCGGTGCGGGCACAGAGAAGTCACAAGGTGCGGGGAAGCGGGAAGGGAGGTAGCGGCCAACTCGAAGTGAACGTCTAGTACTTAGTGTTGCTTTAATATTTTAGTCAGTTTGTTAAGTTTACTTGTAGATGCAGAAGAAGAAAAGTAGTTCTTCTACATCTACTACAAGTAAACTTAACAAACTGAAAAGTTCTGTGGTTTTAGGAATCTTTATTCAAAACATAATTATTAATAAGTAAGTATATTATAATTTGTGTGTGTGTGATGTTGATGTAAGTATAAAGCACAGTATTTTATTACAAAAACGAAATACAATTAATTACAAAACTATTTAAAATTGGTTTCATTAAAAATCCTTTGATTCTATTTTAGTGGGTGACAACGAGAATATATTTTTAGGTTGGCCCCCAGTGGGGAACAGCGATAATTTTTCCCGTTGGCCCCCAACCAGTTGGGACAACGGGAATAACCTGGAGTGCGATTTTTGAAACTCATTCACTGAGCTCAGCAGTTGAAAATGTCAAAATTACTATGGAAATACGCATCTTTCTACTGCTGATTTGACTTTCAAAAATCATACAGCAGGAGTGCGGGGGCCATGGCATCGACACAAAAATATTGCATCGACTAGAGAATTTAGCAAAAAATCTCGTGCTCGCTTTGCTCGCTCCTGATTTCGGATCGCATTTTAGTCATCTCATTTTATTGCAGTGAGGAAATCTAGAGCTTGCTTCGCTCGCTCTTGGTTTAAGATAGTTTTGCAGTCATCTCATTATTTTGCAGCGAAATCTCGAGCTCGCTTCGCTCGCTCTTGGTGTTAGATCTTATTGCAGTCATCTCGGTATATTTCATTGAAATATCGAGCTCGCTTCGCTCGCTCTTGGTTTAAGAATAGTATTACAGTTATCACATCACTAATCACATTATGGATATTGCAGTAAAATCAAGATGGAAAAAAAAATATTGCATCGACTTGAGAATATTGCAGTGAAATCTCGTGCTCGTGCTCGCTGCGCTCGCTCTTGGTTTTTTGTTGTACCTATGGAAATTACCTATTGCAGAATTCGATCATATTGCGAATTTTTGACTCGACCTAATCATATTGCAGTAAAATCTCGAGCTCGCTTCGCTCGCTCTATGTTAAACGTTTTATTGCAACCATTCAACCTGGACCTGGCCTCCCTAAGAAAAAATTATTGCTACACTCTTGTAGAGGAGGCCTGGCGCCAATCTCATGTTTCTGCCCCGCCTCGAAAAAATCTTAGATCCGGGGCTGATTGTTTTAATTTTCTATGTATGTATACAAGACGTCTCGGGTCTGTGTCTCTAACTTAATTTTTTTATATCTTAATACGTGGCCTGAATCGGCCGAGGGCCCCCCCCCCCAATATGAAATCCTGGATCCGCCCTTGCTACCTAAGGACAAAAAAAAAAGGAAAACTGGTGATTTTGTACACACGGCGACAGATCAACCTACCCATAGTTGGACCTTATGTCCATGAACATAGAGTTCAACTATGGGTAGGTTGATCTGTCGCCGTGTGTACCTACAGATCGGCTTCGTTCAATAGGTACGTTTTTTATAACAATAATGATCACCGGTTAATATAATATTTTGCAAGTATTCAATAATTATACCTTACCTCAAAACTAAATAAGTAATTTGTTTGTACACATTTGCTTTGTGAAAATTAACTGTCTCTTTTCCTGGTATGCTAAAAGAAATATCTTTATATAGAAAATATATCTAGAAATAAGTTGGAGTGAGCGAAGCAAGCTCATGATTATGCTAACCACATAATAAAATAATTGGGTAGCTCATGCTGAAATCAAGTAGATTTGAGCGCATACGTCCAACTGCAGGGCACAGGCCTATAGGCATTTTGTTTTGTTTATTTGGCACACCATGTCGCTAAAATAAAGAGGGGTACCTACCGAGCCTATTGTGCTGCCCTCAATCGTCTAGTCGAGCGGGTTCAATTCCCTCAGTGGGTAATTACGTCAAATGGCTGTAACTTTTGTTCTATAAGCACTTATAGTCAGTAGCAATCGGATCTTCCAATATTTCCTTTCATGTGTCGCCCTACGCGCACAAATCAGTCTGGCGAGGCGGGCTGAGAGGCCTGAGGCACAGCCCCGGACACTGCATACAAAAATTTTAAATTGACAAGATGACGTCAGCACATTCTTTTTAGGTAACGAGTAACCCATAGAGCTGGAGTAACCAGACGGCGATAGAGGGGGTGAGGTAAAAAGTTGGTGGGAGGAAGGGAGTGTCCGTACTGTATCTAGTAATAGATAGGTACTCTTTCTTATACTGTGCCTGAGGGTCCTCCGCAAAAAGCGGCTCACGCGCACTCGTTCTGACGTATTTCAACATTTTCAACATGATTTCAATATGCCTCGACAGATTGTGTTGACGAGCGTTGCTATATACACATAAGCGGGTCGGCACTGTCGGTTCGGCAGTATTTATCTATCAACAAAGCCGACCCGAAGCAATCACTGCACTTGTTCGGCTTCATTCGGCTTGTGCCGAATTTGTGCCTTGTGCTGAGCGGTAATTCGTTCGAGTAGACGCATCATTCGAACATTCATCTGCATACATTTAATTTTACCGCCCGGTTTTGCCGATTGTTCCATATGGCTTTGCCCAGCCACTGTATTCGTGCGGCAAAGACGAGCGGCTTTTTTCCCGAACATTCATCAACACATATTCGATATTTTACCGCCCGGCTGTGCCGATTAATGCCGGACCGCTTATGTGTATCGCAACCCTGACCTGGGTACGCAGATGGATGGAAATGTTTAAATAAATGCACTTCACTGTTTCAAACGAATCCTTTGAACTATTTTATTTGCATTTTATTATTATTACTAAATAAATTATTTTACAATGAGGCCCTCCGCTGCCTAAAACAATATTCATCCTTAGACCACATAACTAGGGACCAGCCTGGCGTCTAGCATTCCTCTCTGCCACGTTACACGATCAGTTGCATACATCATGTGCATACATACAATTTTATACCTTACTAGCGGCCCGTCCCGGCTTCGCACGGGTGGACGTCTTATTTTTTCTAGCAATAAATATAGCCTATGTTACTCAGGGTGAATGCAGCTTTCTAATGGTGAAAGAATTTTTTAAATCGGCCCAGTACTTTTTGAGCCTATTCATTACAAACATACAAACATACAAAAATAGGTACAAATCTTTCCTCTTTATAATATTAGTGTAGATTATTACTAAACGGGACAGGCTATAATTGCAAAACAATAACTTCAAACTACCTAGTCTCGTTTGGGGTTCACACGAGACTTTCTTAACAATCAAAATTAGAATGTAAAATAATGGAATAAAATCCAAAGTTGCGGATTTCATGCTAGGTTTTTCATTTCATAAGTAGATGTCATTAATATACAGTCCCAACGTAATTTTACCCATTTTGGGTGTGGCAATTTTACAATATTGATGTTGATAATACAGTATACATTACATAATAGGAATTTATAACAAAATAATTAATACAATGTCCATTGAAATTTATACATGAAAATACACAAAGAAAGAAGCTGTGGTGGTCCAGTGGCGATCAACCTTGCCTGCCGTGCAGGAGGCGATGGTTCGATCCCCGTCCAGGCCGACTCGTACCAATGAGTTTTTCGGAATTTATGTATGATTTGTAACACAACTGGCTTTTCGGTGAAGGAAAACATCGTGAGGAAACCTGCATGCTTCAATTTCGAGGCACTCCCCGGCCTCAATCGCCCTAAGTTTGAACGATACTACCAAAACAAAACCACAACCAAAAACGTTACGTTATGCACAATTCGTATCGCGCAAATTATATTAACGGTAATGATTTAGCTTTATTTCGGAAGATACGTTGGCGTAACGTTTGATGTCCGTTCGATCGAATTTTATGTATTGTGCGATTTAAAACCGCGCAGAAAAAAATATCGCGATAGCTTTTTTACTTCAGCTAAACCAAATCTAAACGAAAACTAAACCAAACCAAACCAAAACCGTATAAAATTGCGCAATTGAGGCCCTGGATCCAGTCATGATATCGATCTAGACTAGACTATTCTATTAATAAACTCTCTTAAAAATTACTATGATTTTTCATCAGTGTGAATAACTAAGGGTCAGCGCACACCCAGCGTAAAACTGTTCGAGCATGCGCGAGCAGATTTCATTGATTCAATTGATAATGAACTCTATTCCCATTGAAAATAGCTTGCAAGTGATTAATTCCCTTTAAAGTCTGTTCGAGTATGCTCGCGTATGCTCCTCGCGGCGACGGGAGCAGTCGCGAGCATGCTCGCGCATGCTCGAGCATGTTCGAACATACGCCCTGCAGTGCGATTTTTGAAAATCATACGAGCGGTTTGGCAGTAGAAAGATGCATAATCTCCATAGTAATTTTGACATTTTCTACTGAAAAGTCGCTCGTATGATTTTCAAAAATCGCACTTCGTGTCGATGCTTGCGATCCGTCGTAAGTGTTGCCGCCTCGGCCGGTTTCGGACTAAATCTAGCATATTTTTTAACTACTTTAGCCCGAAAAGGGCAATTTACTACAGATAATATTATATAATAATCGAACTCTTTTTGAAAATACAAAGAAAATCTAAAAGGTCGAAACAGATTTAGTAGGTTTTCAAATTGTTCATATTCCATTTTATAGTACCTAGCCATAAAATAACTGTCCCTAGAACTTTAAACCGTAGCACAGCACAGGGCGTAGTATTTCCCAAATATAAGTACATCTTTCTTGCCTCTTTTCATCTTATTGATGTGCTCTTCTTGCTCCTCTTCCTTTGCTAGTAACCCAATAAATACCAAATCCCAGTCTACCATACTTTAAAATTGTTGTTATCGCACGTCTTTGCTATAAAATATTGTAAACACAACGCAAAATTCACTACGTCAACTGTAGCAACACGGGAGCATCCGCGAGACTGTTCGAACACGCGCGAGCATGCTCCGCCGCTGCCGCCGGCGGATTTTGCCGCTAGGTGTGCGCGACTGCAAAGAACATGCTCGAGCATGCGCGAGCAGTTCTACGCTGGGTGTGCACTGACCCTAAGTGTCTAGTCGTGAGAGCATGAATATGGCTTTTTATTTTGACTAGAATGACTACGTAAATGTATTGACAAACGACCCTTTTGATTACATTTGTAATCACAGTGAGAGCATGAATATTGTTTTTCAGCTGTGTGAGTACGTAAGTGACTAGTCAGACCCTTTTTAGCAACACATTTGTAATCACAGTGAGAGCATGAATATGGCTTTTCATGATGACTAGAATGACTACGTAAATGTATTGACAGACGATTCTTTTGATTACATTTGTAATCACAGTGAGAGCATGAATATGGCTTTTGGCCAGTGTGAATACGTAAGTGTCTTGTTAAATCTCCCCTTTCTTTACATTTGTAGTCACAATGAGAGCATGAATACGGTTTATGTCCAGTGTGACTACGTAAATGTACAGATAATCGACCCTTCCGATTACATTTGTAATCACAGTGAGAGCATGAATACGGTTTTTCACCAGAATGGCTGCGTAAATGTACAGTCAAATGATCCTTTTGATTACATTTGTAATCACACTGAGAGCATGAATATGGTTTTTCACCGGTGTGAGTGCGTAAATGTATTGACAGATGATTCTTTTGACTACATTTATAATCACAGTGAGGACATGAATATGGTTTCTCGCCGGTGTGAATACGCAAGTGACTTTTTAAGTTGTCTTTTCTTGCACATTTGTACTCGCACTCAGAACATGAATATTTTTTGACGTGAATATGGTGGGAGGTGATTCCTTCAGTATTATCTTCCTTCTTTCCCTTCTGAGTTTTGACTTGATCTGTCTCTTGTTTTGGCTTCTCGGTTACAGGAGCATCTGAAAATTTACAAAATTTACATGTATTTTATTCTTTAAATTGTGGCAACACCATCGCGTCAATGATTTTGCGATTCTGTAATTAGGAAATGTGCTTGATGTTGTTCAGTAATAAATATTTTTTGATCTCAAGGATTGTTTCGTGTTCAAAAACACACACTTGAACTTGAGCTACCACAAAATGATGGAGTCTCATGGCAAGCCAGAAAGAAGGAAAGAAACAAAGTTCTAAGTCGGTTTTACGTAAGAATGTCCTAATCAGAATCAGAAGTATTTTGTTGCTGAAACATGGTTTAAAATTGTGGAAGGTATAAGTCCTCACATTTCACCACGACATGGCATGTAATATATTGGCATCTTTTTTTTCGAAGCAGCCATGTTCCAAATGTTGTGGTTATTTTAGGGCTAATATTAACTAACATTATTATAAAATTATCCTACGGACAGTGTAACGTGTCGGAGATATTTAATTTTAAAGTTTAAAAAAAATATATTGAGAAACCTCCTTCTTTTTTGAAGTCGGTTAAGAAAGAAACTCTACAAAGGTCATTAAAAGTTACTAGTTTTGGTTTTTTTACCACATATTCAAGGGGGGTCAAGTGCTATTGCATTTCGCCTGTGTTCATGACCTACAGCGAGAGTCACCCAAAACTTACGCCTGTGCGGGTGACCCACGAGGTGAGCTGCATTGGACTTTTCACGTTACAACTGTGCGCATGACCTACGAGGGGCGTCAGTTTTAGCTCTGCGCGAGGATCATGATTTTGAGTGACTTTGACAGAAATGAACACACTTCATGTGGGAAATGTCTTTTAATATGTTTTTAATATGTTTAGTACCTTCAGCCTTTTCAGGACAAAATGTCACATCAACTACTTGAAGCACCACAGGTCCAATGACCATCTCTTCTTTGATCACATGATCTGTATACAAGTCTCTCTCACTCTCCACTTCATCTTCTGATTCATTTTCTTCTTTTATCTCTATTTTGACCTCAGGTACACCTTCCGTAGATGAATTTTCAACATTCATTTTAGCGACAGGATTCCAACCAATATGTCTGTATCAAAACATGTTACAGCTCCATCAGATGAGCGATGATTCTGTCAATGTAGAGGTAAGAAACAGCACTGTAGGTAGTTCCAAACTAAGTCAGGAGATAACGTCGTGGTTCAACAATGAACATCTAAAATGGACAGCACCAATTAGTATTGTAAAATGGGTATCTATACATCATATAAGAATGAAATCTATTATGGTTTAGGCTAGTACAGTGAGGCTTGGACATGGTACGTAATATAACACAATATTTTAGTTCTTGTATGTCCCTCTACAGTTTAAAATAATAAAAATAACACATACCTATGTAAACCACCTCACAACAAAATGAAGCACATAGATTTATGAAGTTAGAGTTGTAAAGAAAGCACGAATCTAACTTGGGCATGTGTGTACCTTCACAGTAATAATGCTGTAATGATCGGATGGTGTATTTTAATGGGCTTTGTACATTATTTTGTTAGAAATTCCTCCATAAATTCCCCAAGGCAAGGCAAAGCAAAGGCAAGGCCATACATATAATAGTCTGTGGGCAAGGCAATGCAACGCCAAAGTCGCCAGTGTTGCCATCTCAGTTTTAGTAATAGGGCCAGTTGAAGAATCTAAAAAGGGCTAGATCGGGCTCTTTGACTACTTATCGGGCTAGATGGAGCACAAATTACCAAGAAAACACTTGCTGTAAAAAAAGGCTAAAAAACACCTATACTAATGATTTTAATTATGTATTTATTGAATCGCAAATGTTATTTAACAAACTAAACCCGGATCGGCGCGGGGCGCGGCGTAGAGATGTGGTATGTTGCCATAATCGAACAAATGGTATCTATCTACCACAAAAATATAAATAAATCAATATATGACACAAATCGCCATAGTTCGATGTTATTGCGATGTTAGCATGACGCAAATTTCAGATTTTGGTGCAATATTTTCATGAAAATGAAAAGCCTGAAAAGGGCTAGATTGCCCTTTCCGGGCTAAATCATTAAACAACGAGTTCACCTCCGGTAAAAAGTGCTAGATCTAGCCCCAAAAGGTGGCAACACTGAAAGTCGCCAAAGTTGACATTGACAGTGACATTTTTTTTTGGTTCAGTTCAAGGTAGAGGGTAGGAGGTATCCCATACACCCGATGTCTTCACCCACTTTTCCTGTTTACGACCCATACACCATCTATATTGTTCACTTGCACGACACTTTGTTACGCAAAACGACACCAATTTTACGAACCAAAACTCACTATAAACAATAAAAATTCGACAAAATATGTGGACTCCATAGAGAATTCACACTCCATTCACATCCCGCCAAAAGCTCCTCTTGACAATGACATTAGTTTTCTTTTTGTTAAATTCAAGGCAAAGGGATCTAGCTCAATACAGTTAGTTGATGTACTTTGGTCCTTTTTTTTATCGAGTTTTTGGCGATCAGAACTGCATGGGTAGCATGACAACCCGCGATAGCCGTGATACGGCTTTATCACGTCTTTTATCTCTTTCGTTTCCGCGCGAACGCGCAAGAGCAACTTTTGTCTCCGCCAGCCTCGAATCTACGATGTTTCCGAGGGGGGGCAAAAACATGACATTGGCGCCCCTCCCCTATTAGGGTGTAGCAATATTTTTTTCCCTGGGAAGCCAGGTCCAGGTTAAGTGGTTATAATTAAATCTATAACTTAGAGCGAGAGCGAAGCGAGCTTTAGATTCTAAAACCAAGAGCGAGCGAAGCGAACTCGAGATTTCACTGCAACATAATGAGATGACTTCACCAAGATCAAAAACCAAGAATGAGCGAGGCGAGCTCAAGATTTCACTGCAATCATTATAATGAGATGACTGCAATAAGATCTAAAAACAAGAGCAAGCTCGAGATTTCACTGCAATAAATGAGATAACTGACTCCCCAATGATCAATAACAGAAGAAATAATCGAAATTTAAATAAATTATTTAGACCTTCCACAAAAATGTACCTTGTTTCTTCTAGCCCCCACCACATGGTAATTAAAATATATAACCACATTCCAAATTCTATAAAAAACATTGAAAAACTCAACATATTTAATAATCACCTTAAAAATTTTCTTTTGAATAAATCCTACTATAATATTTTAGAATTCTTTGACGATAAACTAGATACCTAGATGCTTCGATGACTCTACGACTAGCAATTAATTTTGACTTACGATGTTACTTATTAATTTTAATTTTTTCACTATCTTTTTAACATATTGACATTATATAACGTTGACATTGTGATTTGAATTAACTGATACTATGATTTGTTATTGACTAATTTAATTATGTAATTATTAATATGATGACAACTAGTAGCCCTTTACGTTTTGCTGTGCCCTTACAGGGCGTCACCTGTACCTACTTTATAGTATATAACATCCAAATAACTTGTGACTTGCAAATAAATAAATAAATATGAAATATAACTACAGTATATGATCTAAAACCAAGAGCGAGCGTAACTTTTCATACAAACTCTGTGAGAGACAAATCTCTAGTACTTAACGATTAGCATATGCTGAATACATAATTACAGACAAAAAGATCAGACTTTGTTTTAATTTTATTTATTTATTTATTCAGATTTTGCTCTAAGGGAAGTTCTCAAATTAAAATAATGTAACAAGTATTGAGTGAAATAAATTATTTTTATTTTATTAGATTTAGGATTACTAACAAGGTTAACACAGATTCAATCACAGTTCTAAAGGTAATACAATAAGCACGTGCCACCTCACTTATAATTAGTTAGGCAATGAACATTCAAAATTGCAAAATTTTTGTCAATATTTCTAAAATCTTATTCAAATATTTATCTGTCAATATATTATAATAATAATTGATATGCAGATTATACACACACACACACACACACACAGTGACGTAGCTACGTAACCAAAGGCCCCGGGGCAAAAAAGCAATAGGGCCCTATTTGAACTCGTTAGGTTTTATATAAAGTGTGAAATCAGTGGCAGTAACTAGGGATAATTTTCAAGGGGTGCCTCCAAGTGGTGAAGCGTAGGTTTCTGCAGCTCGGAGCAGAGACTGAATTTGTCACCTCCGTCCCTTATACAAGATATACGATAAAATTATGGAGCGAGCGAAGCGAGCTCGAATTTTTTTTAGCTCTCCTAACTACCTACTCGGCCATTGACGTAGCTAGGGAAAAATAATTACTACAGAAAAGTGACCCTGTATTACAAAAACGGTGTATGGGATAAAACATTATTGAAGATCATCTCCACTACCCCTCGTACATTTTGGATCAACAGTTCTGGGACACCCTGTATGTATAACTATTCAACAGACAGCAAAGTAACTTATCAATACATAACACAACACAACACCATTAGGTACTATTTTTTGACTATTTTAATAAAAACTTAGATAACTAAACAGACTGGAAAGGTCTGAACGGAATCTCGCTTACAAAAACACTGGATGACCGAAAGGGACGATACATGGGGTGCGCCGAGCGAGCAAAATAGGGCATATTATTATCAACAGATGGTTAACAGACTCGGCCACAGTCATTGATTGTGTTTGGTGAAAGTTCGGTCATTGTTTAATCATTTAGGTATAGAAGGAAGGGTTGGTTGTTCTGAATGTAAGAGACATTGTCACGAGGCCGGTTCGAAGTTTGTGGGCCAGGGGCCCCCTGAGCTTGGGGGCCCCGGGGCACTGCACCGCCTAGCCCGTACGTAGCTACGCCACTGCACACACACACACTTCGGTTGGTTTTATCAATAAATGAAAAATAAAATTTTCTAAAAACTGGGTCTGGTATTAAGTTGAAAAGCGAAAAGGGAAAGTGAAATGCATGGGTAGCATGCCAATCCGCGATAGCAGTGATAAGACTATATCACGTCTTTTATCTCGTTCGTTTGCGCGCGAACGACGAGATAAAAGACGTGATATAGCCGTGACACGGCTATGGCGGGTTGGCGTACTACTGCTTCTGGATCCAGTCACTCTATCAATCAGAAGTGCGATTTTTGAAAATCATACGAGCGACTTGGCAGTAGAAAATGTCAAAATTACTATGGAGATTATGCATCTTTCTACTGCCAAGTCACTCGTATGATTTTCAAAAATCTCACTTATGGACTATTCTGGGCACTCTTAAAAATTACTATGATTTTTCACACGTGTGAATACGTAAGTGTCTAGTCAGCGAACTTTTAAAAGCACATTTGTAATGGGTCTGACAAACGTTTTTCACTTTACATGTCAAATAAATATTCAAAAAATTACGAAAAAATCTGTGTTTTTACTTTTTTTATATCTTCAAAAATGGCTGAGATATTAACGATCAAATTGCGTATTTCCGGACGAAGGTTTTTAAAAACGCGGGCGGGCGCCCACTAGCCGATGACGTCACACCCCCGGTCATTCGTCAGTCGCGCTCTCGTACGCTCGCTGCTGTGCAGTAAACATCGAGTTCTCTTCAGTGAAAATGGAAAAAAGTATTGTATTGTGCCTCAGCGTTTCAATTCAACTGTGAAAACACCCGATAACTCTTTTTTTATGTGCCTGAGGACCCAAAAATGAGAAAGAAGTGGATGACGGCCATAAAAAGAGTAGATGCAATAGGGCCTAAAACTAAAGCGCACTGCTGTGAAGACCATTTCGATGTTTTTAAACTAATAAAACACAAATAATCATCAACAACAACAACCTCGTACGTGCAAGATGTGGATTGCGATTGCGAGTACCTACCTAGATTTTTGAAATCGTTGTCCATAATGTAGGTCCTAAATAAAACACACACAGACACACTTTAAGGAAGGTTTAAGCTTGAACAAATACCTACCCGGCGCAGTAGGTAATGCTTACATAAAACATACACACCTTTTCATCTTTATTCCGCAAATTTGACAGCCCGGTAGCACAGTCGGTAGTGAACCCCGTAAGGGACAAATATTTGTATGATGAATATGAATATTTGTACCCGAGTCATGGATGTTTGTATCTACAGGGTGAAATTAATATCATTGGCATCCTTTTAAACTAAGAGTCTACCCCGTCTACCCATCAAACTGAACAACTTTTACTATGGGAGCAAACCGATCAAAGCAAAAAAAAAACAGCTGTTGCATACATTTGAGTCGAGTAGGCATTGCAGTTTAGTATGGGACAGCAGATTTTTTAGTTGCTCCGATTGGTTTGCTCCCATAGTGAAAGTTGTTCAGTTTGATGGGTAGACTCTTAGTTTAAAAGGATGCCAATGATATCAATTTCACCCTGTATATATGTATTCTATATCGTTGTCCAGTCATCATAATACAAGTCCAGGCTAGATTCTGGTACTTTAAATGTGACTAGATAATTTGTGTGACATTGTCCAAGAAATTATTATTAATTATTATTATTTCGGCAGCCGTAAAATCCTTATTCTTCATAAAATATTTTGCCACCATCAAACTATCCACTCTTGGCAGATTGTCCGACTGACCTTTTTGAAAACCTTCATCCATTCTACACACCACACGGTTTACTTTAGTGTAATCGGTTATAAAATTAATGTAAAAGTATTATTTCCTTGAAATACAAGCACACTATTAGGTATAAACGAAATTAAACGAATTTTTGACGAACAAACGAAACAAAATGCACCGGACCGAGCGCCGCGCTGTGTCGCGGTCGCGGGCTGAGCGGGGGTGTGACGTCAAAGCGTGAGCGCGCGTAAACTCGGAAATTTTAAAAAGCGCTTAAACTTCTCGTCGTCGTAACTTCGGAAATACTGCATGTATTGAAGTGAAATAAAAACTAATGTAATGTACATGATCTACGCTAAGATTTTGAGTGTATTTTTTAGTAATATTTTGACCCTTTTGTGTTCCCCATTACATTGAGAGCATGAATATGGTTTTTCAGCAGTGTGAATACGTAAGTGTCTTGATAAATCACCCTTTTGATTGCATTTGTAATCGCAGTGAGAACATGACTATAGTTTTTGTCCAGTGTGACAACGTAAATGTAATTCCAAACGACGCTTTCGATTACACTTATAATCACACAGAGAGCATGAATACGGTTTTTGACCAGAATGGCAGCGTAAATGTTCTGACAATCGACCTTTTTGATTACATTTGTAATCACAGTGAGAGCATGAATATGGTTTTTCGCCAGTGTGTATAAGTAAGTGTCTTTTTAAATCTCCCGTATGTTTGCATTTGTAGTCACAATGAGAGCAAGAATACGGTTTTAGTCCATTGTGACTACGTAAATGTACTGACAAACGACTCTTTTCATTACATTTGTAATCACACTGAGAGCATGAATATGGTTTTTCTCCTGTGTGAATACGTACATGTCTTGACAGACGACTCTTTTGATTACATTTGTAATCACAGTGAGGGCATGAATATGGTTTCTCACCGGTGTGAATATGCAAGTGGCGTATCAAATTAACTTTTCTTGAACACTTGTACTCGCACACAGAACATGAATATTTTTTGACATGAAAATGATGAGATTTAATATGGCGTGCTAAAGTAAATTTGATCCGAAAATTTTTACCACAGTCATTACATATAAATACTTTATCTGATATACTAGATGTTTGATTACATTTACGTACTAATGTTGTGCTTGTATTGATATTTATGTCAATATTAGAGATAATTCCTTTAGTATTGTCTTCCTTCATTCCCTTCTGAGGTTTGTCTTGATCTGTCTCTTCATCTGTTGTCTCTAGTTTTGGCTTCTTGGGTACAGGTACATCTGAAATTATAATTGTATTCTAAAAAGAGTGTCACAGTTCAAATACCTGGGACACATAGTGACAGAAGACCTGCAGGATGATGCAGACATAGAAAGGGAGCGCAGGGCGCTTGCAGTCAGGGCCAATATGATAGTCCACAGATTCAGGCATTGCTTAGCGCAAGTAAAAATAGCATTGTTTAGAGCGTACTGCACATCCATGTACACCTGTAATCTGTGGACTGCATATCGCCAGGCGTCTCTAAGGGCCTTGCGCACCCAATATAATAACGCCCGCCTTCAGGATGCTGCTGGGGCTGCCGCGCTTCTGCAGTGCGTCAGGCATGTTCGCGGACGCTCATGTCGATGGGATTCCCACCACGCTCCGCAAACGCTGTGCCGCCGCGCTGCAGAGGGTTCGCGCCAGCACCAACAGCATTCTGAAGAAGGTCGCAAGTAGATACGACAGTAGCTTTATTAAGCACTGGGTCGGTCTGCACTTAAGTGTTTGTACTACCATATTTATTTAAGTGTGTTACTAACAACATAACATGGATGTAATGTCTGAAATACAGAATTTTTATTTTTATTTTTTTATTTTTATAATTAACATTTTGTTTGCGCATAATCTATTCTGATCTTATCTTAAAATTGTGGCTTACATCATCGTGTCTATGATTTTGCAAATCTATACAATTTTACACTATGTAATGCAATATTGTATTTTAATTGTACTTTGTACATTTTGTTTTGTTTAAAAGATGTGTGTTGTAGAGTTTGTAGTTTTTCTGCCGCATCTTCTCTCAACGGAACACCTTCCGACGCGGTGGTAGAGTCAAAAAATGACGTCAAAAAGCTATCTATATGATATTATTTTGAATAAAAAATTTTGAATTTTGATTTGAATTTTATAATTAAGAAATGTGTTTGAAGGTCAGTAATAAATACTTGTTAATCTCTAGGATTGTTTCATGTTCAAAAACACACACTTGAACTTGAGCTACCACAAAATAATGGAGCCTTGTGGCAAGCCAGAAAGAAGGAACCTGACACGCGTTCCAGTAACAGACTTGCAACGCAACTCCTGATTTTTATTTGATACCGGGGTGGGGGTGATAATTTGGTAAATTGACTTGGACAACATAAACGACCTGAACAACTCGAACAACATGAACAACTTGATCTCGATCAATTTATACAAGTTTTCTAGTTGGTTGATCAAGTAGTTCGAGTTCTCTGAGTTGTTTGAGTTTTCTGAGTTGTTGGAGTTGTTTATGTTTTCCAAGTTGGCCAAGATTTTGAGCTGTTTATGTTGCTTATGTCGTTCAAATTGTTAGAGTTGTTTAAGTTGTTCACCAAGTTGTTCATGTTATAGTCCAAGTCCCTTATCAAATTGTCTCTCCTCACCCCGTACCTCATGAGGAGGGCACTGGTGGAGTACCAAGGACCACATGAACAACTCAAACAACTTGGTCGGGACCAAGTTGTTCATGTTGTTCAAGTTGCCTGAGTTGTTCAAGTTGTTCAGGTCGTGTATGTTGTCCAAGTCAATTTACCGAATTATCTAACGCACCCATGCCATATCATATTAATGAAAGGAAAACGTCCAATCCCGTTTCGCCTCGAAAACTGGTTTTGAATTTTATCAGAAATGCCACGATAGAAAAGGATAATTTACATTTAATTGGGAAGCACAATATTCCTTCTATCCTGTTTATAATTTCAGCTATCATACGATTTGTATTTGTTCTTTAATCATACACATTCACCAGCTGCGAAATGACAGAAACGAATACACTTCATGTGGGAAATGTCTTTTAATATGTACTAACCTTCAGCTTTTTCAGGACAATATGTCACATCAACTACTTGAAGCACCACAGGTCCAATGACCATCTCTTCTTTGATCACATGATCTGTATACAAGTCTCTCTCTCTCTCTACCTCATCTTCTGATTCATTTTCTACTTTTATCTCTATTTTCACATCAGTCACACCTTCTGTAGATGTATTTTCAACATTCATTTTAGTGACAGGAATCCAACCAATATGTCTGTATCAAAACAACATGTTACAGCTCCATCAGATGAGCGATGATTCTGTCAATGTAGAGGTAAGAAACAGCACTGTAGGTAGTTCCAAACTAAGACAGGTGATAACGTCGTGGTTCAAAAATGAGCATCTAAAATGGACAGCACAGATTAGTACTTGTAAAATAGGTAGGGAAATATTAACAATTGGGGGGAGGTTGGGGGAGGGAGGGGAGGGGTAGCCCCTGGTACCACTCTCCCCCCGCAGAGATGCATAGTTACTGAGATATATTAATTTAAAAATGTGTAAAATCTAACCTAAAGTTACTATTGGGACCAGAATTGTTGGGTTTTTAGAGGGGGGAGGGGTAGGGGGTGTGTAGGGGAGGGGGAGTGGAGGGGAGAGGAGAGGAAGGGGGAGGCTTCCTCCCTCTAAAAACCCAACAATTCCGGTCCCAACAGTAACTTTAGGTTCGATTTTACACATTTTTAAATTAATATATCTCAGTAACTATGCATCTCTGCGGGGGGAGAGTGGTACCTGGGGGTACCCCTCCCTACCCCCAAACTCCCATTCCCAAACTCCTGCGCCCCAATTCTGAAGCCAACCCCTTGTATGTCCCTCTACAGTTTAGAATAACAAAAATAACACATAACAACAAACTAACTCACACCAGTATAAAGCACATACATTTTGGAAGTAAAGAAAGCACGAATCTAACTCGGGCACGTGTACACCTTCACTGTAATGCTGGTAGTTCTTTCTAATTAATTATGCTGTAATATGATCGGATAATGTATTTAAATGTACATTATTTTTTAGAAATTTCGCAAAGCAAACTCATCTAGTAATTACGAAAGCAAAGCAAAGACAACAGGCCTCCAGTGTTGCCAATGCAAATTTTTAGGCGGCCGTGTACATTAGGTAAAAAAGCCGTGTTTATATGGAAAAAGACCAACTGTGGGCCGTGTCACTGCTTAAAAAAGGAAACATTTTTCAATATTAGCCAAATGGTGCTGTTGTAAGGTTTTTAACGTTAATTAAACGTTCGCAAATTATATCTATTTGAGTTAAACAATTTCATCTCATCTGTTTTTTGCTGACAGAGCAAGAAAGAGGAACAAAACCCAGCCAACATACCATAGACAACTTAGTTGCAATGTTGGCATTCGGATTCGGAATTGGATACAGTAGGTACACAGTCGAACCATACACTTATTTATAACAGTCTAATACTCTAAAAGTGATTTATTATAAATAAATTAGTCAATTACCGTAGAATTTGCGAAAAGCCGTAGAATCTGCTACGGCCACAGGGTTACAGCCGTAGGCCGTGGATTTTGTAATTTTTTGGCCTGAAAGCCGTAGAACACGGTAATTGCCGTAGCATTGGCAACACTGAGGCCTACTATGACAGCTTTAGTTCTGGTGTAGCCGTTGTGGCGCTGTAGTCACATTTTCCCGTCGTCCTCGAGGACAGGAGATACAACATCATATTGAACTTACAACAACAGCAGCCTCATGCCGTGTTGTTGCGTCAGAAGCTTATATCTTGTGATTTTCCTGGTATTTTAGCTTGAGTTGAGAATCCTCGAGAAGCCTCAATTCTTCTCCGTCGTATGACATAGAACGCCACAACCGTCGTTTGACGACAGAACGCCACAACGGAAATGATGGAACTAAGTGAAAATTTCACTGTCGCATCTGTAGCTTGCTACATATCAGTAATCTGTGGTTGACAATGTCATTACGACATTGACAAATGACATTTGTTTTTTGTTTTTTGCGGGATATGGATAGCTACGTTCAAAGACTACAGTTTAATATACGGCTACGTTTTGAGAGTCGCGTGGCTAGAGGCATAGATAAGCTACTATCTAGAGGGCTCTCGAGTGGACGTCTGTCGTTCGGCTCGCGATTTAGGTAGCCATGCGGCTCCGCCATTTTATGGCGGTTTCGAGTGTGTGTTTTTGTATAAAAACAGGGTTTTGAGATCGCCATATCCATTACCGTACAACGTCAAGCACTAATTGCTCTTTTTAAACTAGATATTGGCAAAATCCACCAAGGAAACGTCATTAAACAAAAATAGAATAGAATAGCTACGTTCGGAGTCCTCCTATTTCATCGAATTTTTATTGTTTATAGTGAGTTTTGGTTCGTAAAATCGGTGTTGTTTTCAAAGTGTCGTGCAAGTGAACAATATCAGTGAAATATGATGGTATATGGGTCGTGAAACTCGTGAACAGGAAGTGTTCCGTTCTTTTGTAGCGCGGCAAGCGGTCGGTTCACCTTTTTCCTGTAGACTTCTCTGCGTTTGGAGCGTTTCTCGATTGCCTCCTTAAACTCCTAAGTCACTTCCCGCTGTCTGTCTGTCCCTATGTATGCTTAGCTTAGTGTAACGGCACACTGCACACTTTGCGGAACGTTCCGCGCAAACAAAATTTATAATCCTGACGGGTTCCGCGGCTGAACGTTCGGTTGAAGTTTAAACGCGTCTACTAGGAAAAATGGCGCGTAATAGCGCACACTGCATACATGGGTTGCATGACAACCCGCGATAGCCGTGATACGGCTTTATCACGTGTACGTCTTTTATCTCGTTCGTTCGCGCGCAAAAGAACGAGATAAAAGACGTGATAAAGCCGTATCACGGCTATCGCGGGTTGGCATGCTACCAGTGCAGTGCTGCATGTCTTGTATGATTTCTCTACACGCGCGCGACGCACCTTTGCTGCATACAAAATAACCTGTTCCCGCGCTTTTCGGAGAGCGAAAGCCACGCTTGCCGCAACTTGAAGTATGGAAAAAAGCAGAGTCGCGCGCAAGTAGAGAAATCATGCTAGGGGGTCTAGTGTGTCGCCGGTATAGAGAAAAGCGCTGCGGGCGTATATGCAACCGAACGTTCAACCGCGGAACGTTCCACAAGTGTGCCGTAACACTTCTTTAAAAACTACGCTACGGAGGAGTTTGATGTGGTATTTTTTAATAGATAGAGTGATTCAAAAGGAAGGTTTATATGTACCTATATATGGTATCAGCATTGCACCCGTGCGAAGCCGGGGCGGGTCGCTAGTTCTTATGGGATACCCACTGAATAGTCTATACCTACCGCTGCCAATATACGTGCAATATACAATGTTTTTGACCGCTGCGAACAGCATTAATATCATTGGCTGCAAAGACGCGGGACATTTTATGCCCGCGGGCAACCGTGGTCACGCCTACGGTAGTAAAGTAACCATAGGCGCTGTTTAAACAGAAGTGACGTGGCGCGGATTTTTCGCAGGCGGGGTGCGGCAATATAAACCTTATAATACGTAGCATAGAGTCGTTTGGAAAATTACGCCCGCGCCTCCAGGCGACGTCGCCTGGTGGCGGAGACGCAATTTTTCTTTACGTCAAAAAAACGACGCTATGCTACGTGCTATAAGGTTTATATTGGTTTACTTTGACTACCCGCCACCGCCACGCGTCTCTTCTGTATAAACCCTACCTTAGACCCTTTACGGCATGAATTATGAAGGATGCGATCAAAAAAACGTTTGATACTATCTGTAGGTATATATTATCAAGTACAAAAACCAAAACATAAATTTAAAAAATTTCTAACTTAATTTTACTAGTCATTCACTTCGAGTTGGCCGCTACCTCCCTTCCCGCTTCCCCGCACCGCACCCCTAAGAGAGCCTAATAAACGCAATTTTATAACATTTAGCAACGCAACCACGTACGGCACATCCGTCCCGGCCACTAATATCGCTTTTAATATTAAATTTTTATTTGCCTTTTATATTATTTTTTGTCGACGGGACCAATTAATGTGCCTGTGAGGAAATTTTGTAACGGTCATCGACGGCTAACTGGTCGTGAACGGGTAGTAAGATATTTTTCAGAGCCATATATGGCTTTGTATGCATTCAGTCCAAAATTATTGCTGTCATAAATGGCTTCGTATGCAAGTATTTTTAATTAACATTTTAGTACCTAACTACGAGTATGTATGATGTTGGTGTAGGATATTGGTTACTTCTAAAAACTCATTGCTTAGTTGAAATGACATTTAGCTAAACGTTAACGATTATTCCTATGCTGAAGGTTACCGAAGAAGTAACAATACCATAGATAAGCTACTATTTTACAGAACAATACCAAAAGATCAGATTTAGTTTTAATTTTAAGCAATGGACATCCAAAATTGCAACATTTTTGTCAATCAATAGGTATTTCTAAAATTTTATTCAAATCTTTATCTGTCAATATATTATTATTATATTTGATATGCAGATTAGTCTCTCTAAGTACCTGCACTGGTAGCATGCCCAACCCGCGATAGCCGTGATACGGCTTTATCACATCTTTTAACTCGTTCTTTTGCGCGCGAACTAACGAGATAAAAGATGTGATAACGCCGTATAGCCGTATCACGGCTATCGCGGGTTGGCATGCTACCAGTGCTGGTATTATAAAACTGTAATTTAACAAGGACAATTTCATGATTTTGGACAGTTAGGGCGCCTTCAAATTTGCACAGAGTGTCGCGCCGGCGCCGCGGCAGCGCGGCTGCAGCGCTGCGCTGTCAAATTCATACAAATTAACAAAGCGCGGCCGCAGCGCGGGTGTAGCACTACAGTCGCGCGTTTTTTATTTGAATGAATTTGACAGCGCAGCGCTGCAGCCGCGCTGCGCGCTGCCGCGGCGCGATGCTGCACCAAAAGCCTATGCCTAATAAATGCGCCTTTTTTCTTTTTTTTAGCGCGGCCATCAATCAAACTTGAATATTATGGTTCAGAATAAAGCTAAAAACAAAAATTGTTATTACAAATATCTTGGAACTCAGTCCGAACTGAGATATTAAAGGCTAATATTTTGAACTTCAAGCCTTTATATCTCCGTTCGGACTGCTTGCTTGCTTATCGTGTCGACTTCAACACAACAAAGTCGCTAAATAGTACTTTGCCAGAATTTGGCAACCGATACTGCACCGTCGCTAGCGGTCATGAGCTCCTCCTGCGTGCAGGTGTTAGGGCACGCAGGGCACGATGTGAGATGGGCCATCGTTTGTGGAGCTCCACACAAGCAAGACACATTTTGCGCATCCGAGAATCCCCACCCGGCCATGTTGTCCTTGCTGCGACCGACCTGGGTTCGAAGTCGGTTTAAGGACTTCCAGGTCGCCCAAGGCAAGTCATGTCCAGGCGGTAGGGTCTCAGACGGCGGCACAAATGGAGTTGGGAGGGCCACTTTTTGTCTCCAAAGAGTACACCTCGCTTGCGCTGGGCCAGTATTCGGTGGGTCAACACACTTCATAAAGCTGCGTCGGCTTGGCAGCCTTTGCGGCGCAGGGATGAAGCCGTGCATGGGATGTCGTGTGTCGTCCACCATTTTGGCTCTCTCTGAGGAGCCCGCCACAGCCCTGCGGACATCTGGGGGCGCTACGCCAGCCAGTGGATAAAGCAACTGTACCGGAGTCGGTTTCAAGCAACCAGTTATAATCCGGCACGTTTCATTTAGTGCCGTATCCACCAGCTTGGCGTGGGCAGATCGACCCCACACCGGGCACGCGTATTCTCCAACGGAGAACGCGAGTGCTAGTCCAGACGTCCTCAAGACCCGCGGCGAAGCTCCCCACTTGGTGGTAGTAAGGCGCTGTAGGATGTTATTGCGAGAGTGTATCTTCTTTTTGACATTTTCACAGTTCTTGCGAAAAGTGAGCGACCTGTCTAGAGTGATTCCGAGGTACTTAGGGAAATTGTTGTGAGCAGTTGGCACCCCTTGCCACGTGATGTTCAGTTTACGTCCCGCTTGTCTGTTGCGAAGATGGAAAGCGCAAGATTCCGTTTTTGACGGGTTAGGCTTGAGAGAGTTTTCCTTGTAGTAGTCACTCAAAGAATTGAGTGCCACGGTGAGGTCAGCCTCAACTTCGGCAAAGCTTGTGTGTTGCGAAGTTAATGCAAGGTCGTCTGCGTAAAGGAAGCGGGACGTTTGTGGGCTCGATGGTTGGTCGTTGGTGTAGATGTTAAAGAGGAGCGGGGCTAGAACGCTACCTTGCGGCAGGCCGTTCTTTTGGGCTCTCCAGCGACTTTGGTCTGAGAGAAGGTTGACTTGAAAGCGACGATTGTGGAGAAGTTCACGGAGTACCATGACGAAGCTGTGATCTCCGGTCATAGTTTCCACTTTCCACAATAGTCGCCTTAGATTCACTGTGTCGTAGGCTGCGGACAGGTCTACAAACACAGTGCCAGTCACCTTCCCTAGCTCAAAACCATCTTCGATGTGTTGCGTGAGTTTCAGTGTCTGGCTGCAACAAGACTTGGCTGGTCGGAATCCTGCCTGCTCTGGGATGAGTTTCGGGTCAACAATTCCCGTGAGCCGGGTCAACAGTAATCTCTCAAAGAGCTTATAGGTGTGGCACAGGAGGGAGATAGGCCTAAAGTGCTTGGGACTATCTGTTGATTTTCCCGGCTTGGGGATGGCTATGACCTTCGACTTTCTCCAGAGACTGGGGACCTGGGCGGACTCCAGGCAGTTGTTAAAAAGCTGAAGCAGCCATGACACAGCAACTGGGCCGAGGTGCTGTAATTGCTCAACAGAGATGTTGTCCACTCCGGAGGCTTTACCGCGTTGCAGGTGTTGGATAGCCATGACAATATCACTCAGGTGAAACGGCTTGCTTATACTGTCGCAGGAACTAGCACTGCTTAGTTTAGGGACTTTCGCAAGCCGACCAGTTGACTTGCCATTGAGGAGGAGCTGATGGGCTACCTGGTTAGCGGTAACTCGGTAAGGAGATGTTGGTGGGGGTGGATCACTTGTAAGCATTCGGATGGTGTGCCATGCTTTCTTGCTGTTATGAGTGAGGTCGATGCTGGTGACCGTAGTGATCCACTTCTCCTGCCGAGTCTCGCTAATCCTTTGTAGTAGCTCCTCGCCTGCCGCCACGGTATCCTCCGAGAATGGATCGACCCTGTATAGGGTCTCGTACTCTTTGAGCAGTTCGGCAGAGTCTTTCGATAGCCCAGGGATGTAAGAAGTCCGTTCGGACTGAGTTTAGGGATATACACGTTAATAAGTTTTGTTTGTTACTTTATTCTGAAATAAAATGCCAGGAAGTCCAGGAAGCTCATAGGTGATCCAACCTCTGTGGCGAAGCTACAAAGTCTTGAGCATCGTCGCAAGGTAGCCTGTCTATCTGTTTTTTATAGGATACATTTCGGAGAGTGTGCGACGGAATTACACGATTTAATACCTCCGTCTCCCTTTCATCTGCGGGGGACGAGACGCAGGCTGGGTTTCCACCCTTATGTCGTTGACCTACCACCAATTCGCACGAAGAAGTTTGCTTCTTCTTTTATAATGCGCACGGCTAAGGAGTGGAACGCACTGCCTGCGGACCTGTTCCCTGAGCAATACAACCTGGGCCTCTTCAAGGCAAGAGTGAATAGGCATCTTTCTAGGTAAGCATGCTACATCTTCGGCCTCATCATCACTCAACATCAGGTGAGATTTAGTTCAATCATCGAGGAGATTTCTTGTATGGACACCCTAACAATAAATCATCTCTTGCTGAAACTTTGCAGTGTGATAAACTGAAGTTTAAAAATAACGGTTGACAAGTATCTAGGTTTTTTTTAAATTTGGAAGTTAGGTATTTATACCTAAACATAAAAATCACTTATAGTTCTCGGCGGAAAAAGTTTCTCTCCAAAATTCCTTTGGTATATGTTAGTATATACTAATTACCATAGAGGTGATCGGTATCTAGGAATTTATCGATTTCACGAAGGGAGAAACATAAAAATACCGTTTTTAATCCATAACTACTTCAGGAATAATTGTCTCACAATTGTTGTCTTTTTGTGTGTATTAATTTCATTACATGTATCGTCTTGCACAAGAAGCTAGAATATTTTCATTTCAGTTATAGTTTTATGATTTTTGGGCAATAACTTACTTCGGAAAAGTATTCTCTTCCTCTTTATCCATTAACAAGTTACAATACACTTTAATACAACAGGATTACTAAGAATCTATTAAAATTTTGCCCTCATTAGTATATTAACATTTTTTCAATAATATTCTTCCCGCGCTAGGCCCCGATCTACGAGCGCGGGGTAAGGAAGGGTTGAGGGGAGTGGGCGGCGGCGGGCACCGCATCATCGCACGTGCTCACTGCTTAGTGCTACCCGCGCCGCGCCGCTGATTTATAATAGTACCTACTGTAGCCCCGGGACTATTTAATTACAAAAAAGATTACCGATTGCCGTTTTGATATTGTTGTAGGGTACGAAATTACTAATATAAAAACCCTATTCCTGCGAAATTACTAAGATAAAAAAATCTTTTTGTATACTGTCATGTTCTTTGCCTTAGTTCAATACTGTAATAGTAAGACTGTCTAAAGTTGTCATACAAAGCTATGGGACTAGATGAAAACGACTATTTTGATAGGTCTTATAGCTTTGTATGGCAACTTTAGACAGTCTTACTATTACGTATGGGTAGGTGTTGATATTGAACTAATAATTAAGTACTATAATTTACAGTGCATAATCACTGAGATAGAGACTCTTTACTAAAAAGTGCCATATTTAACCTCACATTTTACGTAATTATTTTTGAAAATCCACTTTTTTGTCTGTAAGTTCTTAACATTTTTAGCCATTCTATTCTTTAGTCACTAGTCTAAAAATAGTTTCTGCGAAAGATTTGTGTACCTACATCTGTAGTTTAGCTTTTATTGATTATTCTCTGTTCTCCTGTTTTTTGATCATAACTTCGGACATAAGTGTAAGAAATAGCTGAAAATCAGAATTTACATGTTTCAATTTATGCTCTATTTTAAAAGACGATAAAAAATTTTGGTGTAAAAAAAAAACAGAATAATCGGTCAGGGTTGCCTCTTGCCTCTCATTTTATTCAAAATTATTCCATTTTTTTATTTTTTTCAGTTTCTTTTAGTTCACTATACTATTACGTACATTCGTTCTGCCTCTCGACCGAATTCATATTTTAGCTTCATTTTTACGTAAATAATTTTCGAAAACCAACTTTTTTATTTATAGTTTTTAAATTTTTCCATCAATTTTATCGTGTTGCTGGGTACACAAAAATAGGCTCAGAGTCAAAATTTCTCTCACAGACCGTCACAGTTTTGGTTCCATAAGGGTTTTTATTTTCCGCTTTTCAAATTCAAATTGTTTTATTCTCGTTGTACAACTTTGTACTATCAGTTTAAAATAACAATGTGCATGACCTTGAAGGGCCGTTGGATAACTTCACTCGCTTGTCAAAGGAATGTAGACTCTATGTAAAGGAACTAATCATTTGAATGACTCGAGTGAAGTTCGTGTGATTGAGAGACGTCACGTTTGCGAGCGAGGTCATGCACATTGTTATTTTAAACTGATAGTAGGTTATCTATATGACCATAGATCCTTTAAATTTCAGAACGGTTGAGCATACTGAAAAAATTTTCTAAATTATTCTTGTATTTTTATTCACTTTTATTATCATTTTAACGATCTAGTCTGTCTTGGCATCAACCATAGCTTCATATCTCTTAGTTTAACAACTCACAAATTTTACTGAGCATCGAGAGTGCATAAGTTTATCCTACCACTATCCATCATCTCCATTCATCATCAGATCAGCTCTTGGCCACCCTAATATTACATTGTCATTAGGTTTATCTTTGTGTACCACATTGCAGTCAATTCTGATAACGGGAACTGGTTTTTAAAACAACAGATATTATCAAAATCGATCAAGTAGTTTTTAGGTGATGCTATAACGAAAACAGACATTTTCACTATTTTAATTAGTATTTGTATGACTGTCACGTAAAAACTACTGAACCGATTTTGATGAAATTTATTGTATCTTAAAGCATAAAATTTGACTTAAAACAAGGTATATTTTTTATCTTGCTACAATAACGGGAACCGGTGCTGACGAAGTAGCAGGCAAAATCTAGTTTTCTACACTATTATAAAAACTAGATATCTGTGTTTGTTCGAGCATCGCGTAAAAACTTCTATTTGGAATCTCTAGACCCAGCGGTTTGGGCTGTGCGTTGATATGTCAGTGAGTCAGTCAGTCATTTTCTTCTTTTATATATTTAGATTAAGATATATAAAATTTTATCTATTTAGACAGATTTTCATGTCCACTTTGTTAAATTTAAAAATCGATGCAATTTTCGTAATTGACGTCCCAAAAAACCATAAAAACGACACCCATAATGATATTTAGACATTTCAACCCCATCGCACCCCCACAGGGGATGATGGTATTTCACGTCCGCCACGTTGGATTTTAAAATCATTGTTTTTTTCGTAATCAGCCGATAAACCATACAAACAATAGCCATCTCGATTTTCAGACTTTGTCACCCCATTTCCCCCTTTCAGGGCACAGTATGTTTTTGGGCCTGAAAAACGGTCAGGGTCCTTTTATTCGTGTAATCGTTAGTATTCATCATTTTGAAACCAAGAGTAGAACTCCCGTGCGTCAATGTTACTTAGATATTGAGATATAAAATAATTAATTTTTTTTCTATGGTTTCCTAAAAAACCATAGAAATCGTTAAAACTCTAGAAATATTTAGTTTTTATTCTATCTGTTTATGCATTTATTTAGTACCTTAAAGTAGGTTTATTATCATGAAAACAGTGCTAATTTATAGTTTATCGGGTGGGAGTTACATCGAATATAACCAATTTTAGGTTTTTATTTTTTATTGAATTATTTGAATGAATTGGGATTCAATTTCTTTACTAAGTTGCAGTTCTAGCATCAAGGAACACCTCCTTAAAATACCATATATTAAAAATACCATACCATACCATATATAAATTATTACTTTTAAATCTCACAGGATCCAGACGATTTTGACGACCCGGTTGGTGTAATGGTTACCACGCCGGACTGCCAAAACAGGGTCCTGGGTTCGAATCCCGGTTCGGTCATGGATGTTTACATGTTTGTGCCGTTGTTGTATGGTTTCCATAATAAACAGCCTATTAATAGTGCTTTCTTGGGATCATTACAATGTATGTGCCTGTGAGCGTTATTTATTTATTTTTATTTATTTTATTTTTACAGCATTCTAAAGTTTCGGTGTTAGGGCTGACACCTAACAAAATTCTAAAAATTATTACTTTTTGTTGGAATATTATGACATTATGTGCTGCTAAACAAGCAATTATAGGCAGGTACGTATGTATGTATGTACGTATACCGTGGTATTCTTAAAAACACCTTAATGATTTCTAAATATAAAAATCTTGCACTAGAGATTTCTGGCGTATATAAAACAGCAGCAACTTTAAAAAAATCGTTATTTATATTATTATTCATCTGTTTTATTTAGCTTCAATCCGTATGTATGTTTATTTATTATATTATGTTTATTCCAAATCTCGCAACAGCTTTTTCAACTACTTTTACCTAATCGATTCTTATGAAGCTTTGCACGCGAACTAAGCCCCGTTGACACTTACCTTTCAAATTCCACTACGCAACTTTAGCAGGAATGATGAATTTTGTTAGGTTCTAAAAATAAAATAATGAATACAGAATTAAAAAATTACTGTTTTCTTTACATTGTAGTGTACCTAACACTTAAAACCTAAGTACCGATATTTACAATGTTCTATACTATATAAATACAAACATACATAAACTCACTACCGTAATACCTTTCGGGATGGTCAGAAACTAAACTACAACGATATAAATCTTGCGTTTAATTAGTTTCGGAAGTAGGTACTACCTACCTAAACAATAAGATTTAATAACCTGCTGATTTAGAATTAGTATTTGGGGCATCAAACAGAAACCTTAGCATCAAATTTCAAGTACCATATCAAATTTCAAGTACTTTATAATACAATTTATTTAAGAATGCTTGCGACCATGCTATTAAGGTGGAAAAGAATTTTCTAGGGATCAAGTCCAGTCGTTCTTAATAAAAACGTATGAGACAGATACCCAAGAAAGTAGTACCTACTTCCGAAACTAATTAAACGCAAGATTTATATCGTTGTAGTTTAGTTTCTGACCATCCCGAAAGGTATTACGGTAGTGAGTTTATGTATGTTTGTATTTATATAGTATAGAACATTGTAAATATCGGTACTTAGGTTTTAAGTGTTAGGTACACTACAATGTAAAGAAAACAGTAATTTTTTAATTCTGTATTCATTATTTTATTTTTAGAACCTAACAAAATTCATCATTCCTGCTAAAGTTGCGTAGTGGAATTTGAAAGGTAAGTGTCAACGGGGCTTAGTTCGCGTGCAAAGCTTCATAAGAATCGATTAGGTAAAAGTAGTTGAAAAAGCTGTTGCGAGATTTGGAATAAACATAATATAATAAATAAACATACATACGGATTGAAGCTAAATAAAACAGATGAATAATAATATAAATAACGATTTTTTTAAAGTTGCGGCTGTTTTATATACGCCAGAAATCTCTAGTGCAAGATTTTTATATTTAGAAATCATTAAGGTGTTTTTAAGAATACCACGGTATACGTACATACATACATACGTACCTGCCTATAATTGCTTGTTTAGCAGCACATAATGTCATAATATTCCAACAAAAAAGTAATAATTTTTAGAATTTTGTTAGGTGTCAGCCCTAACACCGAAACTTTAGAATGCTGTAACTTCTGGATCCTGTGAGATTTATATATGGTATTTTAAGGAGGTGTTCCTTGATGCTAGAACTGCAACTTAGTAAAGAAATTGAATCCCAATTCATTCAAATAATTCAATAAAAAATAAAAACCTAAAATTGGTTATATTCGATGTAACTCCCACCCGATAAACTATAAATTAGCACTGTTTTCATGATAATAAACCTACTTTAAGGTACTAAATAAATGCATAAACAGATAGAATAAAAACTAAATATTTCTAGAGTTTTAACGATTTCTATGGTTTTTTAGGAAACCATAGAAAAAAAATTAATTATTTTATATCTCAATATCTAAGTAACATTGACGCACGGGAGTTCTACTCTTGGTTTCAAAATGATGAATACTAACGATTACACGAATAAAAGGACCCTGACCGTTTTTCAGGCCCAAAAACATACTGTGCAGGGGTTGAATTCTGAAAAAACCTGAAACACATGTTTACTCATTTATTAATAGGAGTACTCCTGTGAAGTTTCGAATTAAATAGTCTAACTAATCTTGTTTCCCCATACAAACTTTGGACCCCCGTTTCCCCCTTGGGGGATGAATTTTGAAAAATCCTTTCTTAGTGCACCCTAGACCTCATAAGGAACCTATGTGCCAAATTTGAAATCTCTAGACCCAGCGGTTTGGGCTGTGCGTTGATATGTCAGTCAGTCAGTCATTCAGTCAGTTTCTTCTTTTATATATTTAGATATAAGTGAATTTATGGATTGCTTTCATTCTTGTAAAGACCATATAAGTTGCTGTTATTAGTTTGTTTGATAGATATCTTATAAAATGCTTCTTTAAGTTCAAAAGCATCATAGTGACCTTGTGCACTACTTTTAAAAGAATAATTGGCCTTATGAAAAGCCTTTATATGGCATTGAATATTATACGGCTAAAAAGCAATGTAACTAGCTTCTAAAAGAAGACAAAATTTTGAACCATTATTGTAGCCATATTAATCGGATTTATTAGCGTTTAACCAGCCAAATTATAAGAATAAAGGTAATATTAGCTAAATCTTCTTATAATGTGCCTTTATAAGGTACATTGGCATAATAAATGCTCTTTTAAAACTACTAATAGAGTTAAAACCTTATAGATTCAATTTTATAAGGTTAACTTGTTAGTTGGGAAATTCCTATTATGTAAAGTATGTATTATCAATATCAATATTGTAAAATTACCACACCCAAAATGGGTAAAATTACGTTGAGACTGAATTATTAATGACTACCTATTATCGTAAACATGTATTTTATCGCAATAAATATAAATGAAATGAACTAACATAATAATATAAACTTAGGTACTAATAACTAACAAGACCTTAAATGAAAGCTTGTAAAAAAATGCACATGAACTGGAGATGGATTACGGGATATTAACGTATTTGGTGGAACTTGACTTGCTCAGTTCAACTTTGCCACAATTTCACTTGCGCCGGCGCGCCGGCCTCAGTGGTCGGCGCACCGGCACAATAGACATCGTGGTGACCGTGGTGCGCTGGCGCGGAAAAAAAATCCTGGAAGTAGGTAAGAATCGTAGCGTGTGGCAAGTGGTAGTCTCTATCTACCCATTTTGTATGAGTTTTAGTGGCAAGGTACAGTTTTTAAAGAACAAATTTAGAACACGGTACAGTTTTTTTGGTGCTACTTGTTTAGCTTGATTTACATTTCTATACATTCTTATTCGTAGATTATTATTAGCGCTATTGCGCCAGTGCACCGACCACTGAGGCCGGCGTGCCGGCGCAAGTGAAATTGCGGCCGAATTGAACTGAGCAAGTCAAGTTACACATGTACATAAAAATGCACATGCACACGGAATATTAACATATCCCGTAATCCATCTCCAGTTCATGTGCTTTTTTTTACAAGCTTTCATTTAACGTCTTGTTAGTTATTAGTAAGTTTATATTATGTTAGTTCATTTCATTTATATTTATTCGACAAAATAAATGTTTACAATAGGTAGATGTCAGTGATAATATAGTCTCAATGTAATTTTACCCATTTTGGGTGTGGCAATTTTACAATAGTGATATTGATAATACATACTTTACATTATAGGAATTCACCAAGTACAAAATAATTAATACAATGTCCATTAAAATTTTAACTTGAAACGAACAAAGAAAGAAAGAATAATAATTAAATGGATTTCATTTGGTACATTATAAAAATAGAAAAATGTCATTTTATAATATACATTGAATTTATTAGTCAAACACATTTAAGCGAGATTTGAAAACTGTCTCCTTGCAGGCCACAATTTGTTTACTCTAAAATCATCTAAATGCTCGTTTAGGTCATTAGGGAAATTTTGATACTTAAAAGGTTTTTAGGTCCTTCAGAAACTTCTCATTCGGAAGAGTCTTCATTTCGTATGGCAATTTATTATATACTTTGACCGCATTTATTTTTGTGCTTCGCTTGAAGAGTTACTAGTTAGAATATTTTGTACAAATCGTGTTGCATGTTAGCTACATGCAAGATTAAAAACCAGTTCCCGTTATCAGAATTGACTGCAATGTGGTACACAAAGATAAACCTAATGACAATGTAATATTAGGGTGGCCAAGAGCTTATCTGATGATGAATGTAGATGATGGATAGTGGTAGGATAAACTTATGCACTCTCGATGCTCAGTAAAATTTGTGAGTTGTTAAACTAAGAGATATGAAGCTATGGTTGATGCCAAGACAGACTAGATCGTTAAAATGATAATAAAAGTGAATAAAAATACAAGAATAATTTAGAATATTTTTTCAGTATGCTCAACCGTTCTGAAATTTAAAGAATCTATGGTCATATACAGGGTGTAACAAAACACCCTAGTAATACTTAAGGGGGTGCTTCAGACCATCAAACTGAACAACTTTCACTATCGGGCCAACATCCAGAAAAAGGTACTGCAGTTTTGTATGGGACAGCAGATTTTTTAATTTTTTCTCGATGTTGGCCCCATAGTGAAAGTTGTTCAGTTTGATGGTCTGAAGCACCCCCTTAAGTATTACTAGAGTGTTTTGTTACACCCTTGACCCTGTAGATAACCTACAAAGTTGTACAGCGAGAATAAAACAATTAGAATTTGAAAAGTGGAAAATAAAAACCCTTATAGAACCAAAACTGTAACGGTCTGTGAGAGAAATTTTGACTCTGAGCCTATTTTTGTGTACCCAGCAACACGATAAAATTGATGGAAAAATTTAAAAACTATAAATAAAAAAGTTGGTTTTCGAAAATTATTTACGTAAAAATGAAGCTAAAATATGAATTCGGTCGAGAGGCAGAACGAATGTACGTAATAGTATAGTGAACTAAAAGAAACTGAAAAAAATAAAAAAATGGAATAATTTTGAATAAAATGAGAGGCAACCCTGACCGATTATTCTGTTTTTTTTTACACCAAAATTTTTTATCGTCTTTTAAAATAGAGCATAAATTGAAACATGTAAATTCTGATTTTCAGCTATTTCTTACACTTATGTCCGAAGTTATGATCAAAAAACAGGAGAACAGAGAATAATCAATAAAAGCTAAACTACAGATGTAGGTACACAAATCTTTCGCAGAAACTATTTTTAGACTAGTGACTAAAGAATAGAATGGCTAAAAATGTTAAGAACTTACAGACAAAAAAGTGGATTTTCAAAAATAATTACGTAAAATGTGAGGTTAAATATGGCACTTTTTAGTAAAGAGTCTCTATCTCAGTGATTATGCACTGTAAATTATAGTACTTAATTATTAGTTCAATATCAACACCTACCCATACGTAATAGTAAGACTGTCTAAAGTTGCCATACAAAGCTATAAGACCTATCAAAATAGTCGTTTTCATCTAGTCCCATAGCTTTGTATGACAACTTTAGACAGTCTTACTATTACAGTATTGAACTAAGGCAAAGAACATGACAGTATACAAAAAGATTTTTTTATCTTAGTAATTTCGCAGGAATAGGGTTTTTATATTAGTAATTTCGTACCCTACAACAATATCAAAACGGCAATCGGTAATCTTTTTTGTAATTAAATAGTCCCGGGGCTACAGTAGGTACTATTATAAATCAGCGGCGCGGCGCGGGTAGCACTAAGCAGTGAGCACGTGCGATGATGCGGTGCCCGCCGCCGCCCACTCCCCTCAACCCTTCCTTACCCCGCGCTCGTAGATCGGGGCCTAGCGCGGGAAGAATATTATTGAAAAAATGTTAATATACTAATGAGGGCAAAATTTTAATAGATTCTTAGTAATCCTGTTGTATTAAAGTGTATTGTAACTTGTAAGTGGATAAAGAGGAAGAGAATACTTTTCCGAAGTAAGTTATTGCCCAAAAATCATAAAACTATAATTGAAACGAAAATATTCTAGCTTCTTGTGCAAGACGATACATGTAATGAAATTAATACACACAAAAAGACAACAATTGTGAGACTATTATTCCTGCAGTAGTTATGGATTAAAAACGGTATTTTTATGTTTCTCCCTTCGTGAAATCGATAAATTCCTAGATACCGATCACCTCTATGGTAATTAGTTTATACTAACATATACCAAAGGAATTTTGGACAGAAACTTTTTCCGCCGAGAGCTATAAGTGATTTTTATGTTTAGGTATAAATACCTAACTTCCAAATAAAAAAAAACCTAGATACTTGTCAACCGTTATCTTTATACTTCACTTTATCACACTACAAAGTTTCAGCGAGAGACGATTTACTGTTAGGGTCAAACCCCTCCGGTGATCGGACTAATTGGGGTCAAATGTTTACCAATAGAAAAATAAAAAAAAAAAAAAAAAAAAAAAAAAAAAAAAAAATATTCAAATTTGGTTGCTGGCCGCGCCAAAAACAACGGCGAAAAATAAGGCGCCAACCTTACATACAAAACCCGCATTGTCTTTTGATGGCACCCTTAAAGCATTATCATAGAAAATACAATAAAGTCGATTATAAAGAAAATAGTTTTGATCTCAAATAATGATATAATAATTTATTGTATATGGGATTTGAGTAATACAATTTGCAGTTAGTGACATTTTTGTCAGGGCTTCCAAACCCTACCTTCGCAGGTTTACACACATTTATATAGAAAAAAAGAAGCTAAATAAATTACATAAATTAGTTAATTTACAATGTCAATGGAATTATCTACCCCGTACATACACAAATAAATAGTGTTATTAGAAATGAATTAAGTAAATGTCAATATAAATTAAGTTAAATAAAGCACAATACAATGTCATAAGAATTAATTATAAATTATCATAAGCCATTTCTTAGTTAACACACAGAGCACTACACACACACACACCCACACACGCACGCACTCACTCACGCATGCACGCACGCACTCACTCACTCACGCACGCACCGTTACATTAAGTAAGTACATATTATTTACACTCAGTTGCAGAAATGCTCATTAGAATTAATCCATCATTAAATCTCTTGCTAGCTCTTACTACGTCAACAAGACAAAAAGTGACAGCAAGAGAATTCGAATTCTGCATACGCGTCCTTAATGAGCGTTTCTGCAACTGAGTGTTAGATAGGTAATTAATTACTATCAGTTTAAAATAACAATGTGCATGACATTGAAGGGCCGTTGGATAACTTCACTCGGTTGACAAAGGAATGTAGACTCTATGTAAAGGAAACAATCATTTGAATGACTCGAGTGAAGTTTGTGTGATTGAGTGACGTCACATTTGCGAGCGAGGTCATGCACATTGTTATTTTAAACTGATAGTATGTTGGAAGCGCTGTGCTTGTGTTGATATTATTTAACTTAAAACTATCTTAATCGCTCAAATCCTTATGATGTGATGTAATCTAACTATTCTGTACTTCTAGACTACTACTCCAGGGAAACCTATAATTGGTTTATGTTATAGTTAGTTAATTTTAAGTACTATGTTTATACTTTGTATTCAGTAGGTAAATGTCACAGACGTAATTATGTTTTCTATTCTTGCTATTCTATTATAAAATCATAAAATGATTACAAGAAATATACCTAAATATTTTAAAATTGTAACTATAAATTGATATTAAAATTGTAACTATTATAGATGTCATTAAAATTGTATAAAACTTTAACGAGAAAATATCTGAAAACTGTAATGAAATGACGTTGCATACCTATTATTACTGCATAGTCAAGGGCTAAAGCTTTTAAAGTATTTAATCATAAGCATAAGCATATGCTCACGACTATATTCCCTGAGGGGGTAGTCAGAGATATTCTGAAACATCAGAACATCCACGTTTCACTAGTATTTAATCATAATCATAATTTATTCGTAATATTCATTACATTGATTACATTCATTACATTTATTTATGACGAGCTTTTACCCGCGACTTCGTCCGCATAAATTATATACCAGATTTTAAGTCAGATGATAAGCTATCAAACAAAAAAAGTTTCATCAAAATCGGTTCAGTAGTTTTTGCGTGATACTCGAACAAACAAACAAACGAACAAACAAACAAACAAACAAACAGACAGACAAAAAATCCAAAAATTGGGGATTTGGAATCAGGGAAATCTAAAAACCATATCGTAATCTTTTTTTTGTAAATATCTTCAATGTACAGACACACTTCTGTTACAGTTTTATAATAGTTTAGATTGTTTTGTCTATATACCGTTGGTGTGTCTAATAAAGTAAAATAAAAAATAAAATAAAAATAAAAGGCTGTTGGTTTTATCAATTAATGAAAATAATATTTACTACATAAAAAATGGACCTTTCTAAACTGGAAAGGACAATGCCAGAAAACTTAGGCCACCAGTGAACACATATGAAACTATATGGAAATAATCCCTAATATTATGAATGTGAATGTAAGTTTGTTTGTTAGGCTTTCACGCGAAAACTACTTAACCGATCATCATGAAACTTTGTACACAATACACATATTCTTGGAGGTATTAGAAGTAGCATAGGATACTTGGGGTTTTCCAAACTCCACGAGGACGAAGTCGCGGGCAAAAGCTAAAAGGTTTATAGAAAGTTCGTGGTTTGCAATTTGCGCAATTACCCATATTTTATTTGTAGTTTTACCTGTTTTCGGGATTCGTAATATAATAAACGTAATAAATAAATAAATTCTTAATGACCCCGGTATCGGTTAAGAGGTTTTTTATACTTAGAGAAGGAAAGAAATCATACAAAAACAATGTCTTCATCTTCGATAATAATAATAAACCAATTGCGAAGTTCTAGTAATTAATAAATAGTGCGAGAAATTATGAACGAATGTTTTATAAATTCTTACTAAATCTAATTTGATGTTCAATCATCAGGAGTGCGATTTTTGAAACTCATTTGTTGAACTCAGCAGTTGTAAATGTCAAAATTACTATGGAGATACGCATCTTTCTACTGCTAATTTGACATTCAAAAATCATACTCCAGGGGTGCGATTTATAAAAGTCAAATCAGCAGTAGAAAGACGCGTATCTCCATACATTTTCAACTGCTGAGTTCAACGTATGAGATTCAAAAATTGCACTCCAGGAGTGCGATTTTTGAAATTCATTTGTTGAACTCAGCAGTTGTAAATGTCTAAATTACTATGGAGATACGCATCTTTATACTGCTGATTTGACTTTCAAAAATCGCACTTCTGCATGTCTAGTATGATTTCTCTACACGCGCGCGACGCGCCTTCGCTGCATACAAAATAACCTGTTCCCGCGCTTTTCGGAGAGCGCAAGCCGCGCTTGCCGCGACTTGTAGTATGGAAAAAAGCAGAGTCGCGCGCGTGTAGAGAAATCATGCTAGACGCTCTGAAGTATGATTTTTGAAAGTCAAATCAGCAGTAGAAAGATGCGTATCTCCATACATCTTCAACAGCTTCAGAACAGCAGAGTTCAACGTACGAGATTAAAAAATCGCACTCCTGGGCCTAATCCTCTTAAGTTAAAAGCAAAAAGAGAAAGTGAACTGGATCCACGCACTCTATCAATCTGGACTATCCTGGACACTCTTAAAAATTACAGATTGTTCACCAGTGTGAATAAGTAAATGATTAGTCAGAAAACTTTTAAAAGCACATTTGTAATCACAGTGAGGGCATGAATATGGGTTTTCTGCAGTAGTGTGAATACGTAAGTGGCTATTGAGACCGTTTATAGCAACACATTTGAAATTACAGTGAGGGCATGAAAATGGTTTTTCATTTTGACTAGAATGACGACGTAAATGTATTGACAAACGATTTTTTTGAGTACATCTGTAATCACAGTGAGAGCATGAATAAGGTTTTTCACCAGTGTGAATAAGTAAGTGTCTTGATAAATCACCCTTTTGATTGCATTTGTAATCACAGTGAGAACATGAATATGGTTTTTGTCCAGTGTGACGACGTAAATGTATTTCCAAACGACCCTTTCGATTACACTTATAATCACAGTTAGAGCATGAATAAGGTTTTTGACCAGAATGGCAGCGTAAATGTATTGACAATCGACCTTTTTGATTACATTTGTAATCACATTGAGAGCATGAATATGGTTTTTCACCAGTGTGTATACGTAAGTGTCTTTTTAAATCTCCCTTATGTTTACATTTGTAATCACACTGAGAGCATGAATACGGTTTTAATCCAGTGTGACTACGTAAATGTACTGATAAACGACCCTTTTGATTACATTTGTAATCACACTGAGAGCACGAATATGGTTTTTCACCTGTGTGAATAAGTAAATGTATCGACAAACGATTTTTTTGGTTACATTTGTAATCACAGTGAGGGCATGAATATGGTTTCTCTTTGGAGAGAATACGCAAGTGGCTTATTACATTGTCTTTTGAATACTCATATGAATATTTTTTGACATGAAAATGATGAGATTTAATATGGCTTGCTAATTTAAATTTGAATGGAAAATTTTTACCACAGTCATTACATATAAATACATTATCTGTTATTCTGGATGTTTTGATGTCAACATTAGAGTAGATTCCTTCAGTATTATCTTCTTTCTTTGCATTCTGAGGTTTGACTTGATCTGTCTCTTCATCTGTTGTCTCTAGTTTTGGCTTCTTGGGTACAGGTACATCTGAAATTATAATTAACATTTTGTTTGTGCATAATCCAACCTCAGGAGAGCGATTTTTGAATCTCATTGGGATGCTAAAAGCTAATATGGACAAAATTTCATTTTTATAAACGATACCAAAATTCGAAAAAGATTTGGAGCTTATTTCATTTCTTTTATTTTATTTTACTAGCTTGGACGTCATTCAGGTGTCCCAAAACTCAACATCAAGCCGAAAAAAGGAGATAGGCAAGTTCTGACTTTCCGTATGCAATGAAGTCAGTTTGCAATGAAATTAATATGTACTACTATGTACTGTATTATTTATGTCACCTAAAAATCTCTTTTGGTTTATGTGATGTATTATTTAAGTCGTGTCAATTCATGTATCTGGTAAATAAATAAATACAAATACAAATACAATACTAACCTTCAGCCTTTTTAGGACAATATGTCACATCAACTACTTGAAGCACCACAGGTCCAATGACCATCTCATCTTTGATCACATGATCTGTATACAAGTCTCTATCACTCTCTACCTCATCTTCTGATTCATTTTCTTCTTTTATCTCTATTTTGACCTCAGGTACACCTTCCGTAGATGTATTTTCAGCATTCATTTTAGCGACTGGAATCCAACCAATATGTCTGTATCAAAACAACATGTTACAGCTCCATCAGATGAGCGATGATTCTGTCAATGTAGAGGTAAGAAACAGCACTGTAGGTAGTTCCAAACTAAGTCAGGTGATAACGTCGTGGTTCAACAATGAGCATCTAAAAAGGACAGCACAGATTAGTATTGGAAAATCGGTACCTATACATAATTAAATCTTTTATAGCTCAGGCTAGTACAATGAGCAGTCCCGGATCTAGGATTTTTCAGAGCCGGGATAAAAACTTGATTTTGACACCACCACCACAGCCCAGGAGTGTGATTTTTGAACATCACACGTTCACACATTTTAAATTAATATATCTCAGTAACTACCTAGTCAGTCCCTAAATACTGTCACTGGCATGCAAATTGTAAAACAAAAAAGAACTTATACTCTTTTTCAAATTTGTTCGATTTTCGAATCTTTTTTTAATAGAACAACGTAAACATTTTTTTCTTCTATTCATTTTTCAAAATGGATTGGACGCTCAAAGACAACCGCGTAGCAGTAATTGCGTTACATCGTTGTGGCCACTCGCCAACCATGATATTTAAGTTGCTACAAAAGTTAAATATCACGCTGCGTTTTGTGTACCGTACCATCAAAAGGTACAGTGAAGATTCTAGTATTGATGATAGAAAAAGAAGCGGCCGACCTCGTTCTGTTAGAACACCAGCAGTGATCAAAGCGATCAAGGCGCGAATCGCTAGGAATCCCGTGCGCAAGCAGAAGTTGATGGCTCTTCAAATGGGTTTGAGCAGAAAGACTATTAAAACAGTGCTTAATGTAGACCTTGGACTACGTGCTTATAGAAGGAAAAGCGGCCATCTTCTAAACAATCGATTAAAACTAATGAGAGTACAAAGATCGCGCGCTTTACTAAGGCGGTACGCAAAAAATCAACACCGGAACATTCTGTTTACAGACGAAAAAATTTTCGATATTGAAGAAACTGCCAACAAGCAGAATGACAGGGTGTACGCTAAAAGTTCAGAGGAAGCTGGCAAAGCCGTTCCCCGGGTACAACATGGCCATCATCCGTCATCAGTGATGGTTTGGTTAGGAGTGTCGTACTATGGCCCTACTGAAGTACATTTCTGTGAAAAAGGTGTCAAAACTAGTGCCAAAGTGTATCAAGAAACTGTTTTGGATGGTATCGTAAAAGATCTGTCTCAGACCCTCTTTAGGGGGCGGCCTTGGGTGTTTCAGCAAGATTCTGCACCGGCCCATAAGGCAAAAACTACCCAAGCCTGGTTTGAGCGCCAAAATATCAACCTTATCAAGCATGAAGATTGGCCCTCCTCCAGCCCTGACCTCAACCCTCTGGATTACAAGATATGGCAAGTTTTAGAGGAGAAAGTGTGCTCTAAGCCTCATAAAAATTTGGAGAGTCTCAAGTCATCATTGACAAATGCAGTGGCTGATATAGACATGAATATGGTACGTGCTGCTATAGATGACTGGCCGCGACGTTTAAGAGAGTGTATAAAAAATAGAGGTGCACATTTCGAATAATTTTTTTAAAAATAAATAGCTTAATTTAATAGTCTTTTGAATAACAAAACCGTTTTTTGAAAATAATATTTGTTTTTTTATTTTATGCCCATTTTTACTTGTATTTAAGGACCGACTAGGTATGCATCTCCGCGGGGGGGGGAGTGGTACCAGGGGGCACCCCTCCCCCCCCTCTTCCTCCCCCCAAACTCCCACCCCCCAACTACTGAGCCCCAATTCTAAAGCCAACCCAATGCAACAGCTGATTTTGTTTTTGCTCCGATCGGTTTGCTCTCACAGTAAAAGTTGTTCAGTTTGATGGGTAGAGTATGTGGTTTAAAGGTTAATGATACTTTACCTTACACCCTGTATAATTATCAAAGGTAGTCCTTGTATTGTCCCTCTGCAGTTTACAGTAACAAACACAACAGAAACACTTAATTACCTAATATTTCATTTACTTTCACCACCCGTATACCCAAATAAAATAAAGCACATAGATTTATTTATGAACTCAATGGTTTGAGTTGGAAAGGAAGCGCGGATCTACTCGGGCACGTGTGTTATCTTCAGCTTCACAGAAACAATCAGGAACTTATTGTAATTTTTAGAAATTCGGAAAAATTATTATAATTTTGTCGCAGCGGTCGCAGCCAACACAAAGCAAAGTCAGGGTTGCCAGATGCGATTTTCTATTTCTCCCCACATTTGAAATAATTTTTCTCCAAAACGATACTATTTTCTTTAGTTTTACCCAAAGGCCAGAATGCAGATCAGTACGTACAGTAATATAGACTAAAAAGAATAAAAACGCTTTCAATAGGATAGACATATTGGTACAGAGAAATAAAACCCCTGCTTTGTTCGGCAAATTAAGGAAAAAACATAAAACTTACCGGAAAATTGTGGTTCAGCTTCTCAAGCTGATCTGTATCTTCTTGTTGACATTAAGTTAAGAAATAATGTTGATAATGTGTTCTACGAGGAAGGGACTGAGTACGCAGCGCATTAAATTAAACTAACTTCTTCTCTTTGACTAATTATAAAAATTTTCTTCTCATAGATATTACAGAATGATCACGACAATCGACAAACCAAACAAAACTTTACAAAACAAACAACAAAAACCTAATGTGGGTGGGTGAGTGGGTGGAGCGAACGAATGAATGGAATGAAGAAACGAAAGGAAACGAACGAACATTCGAAAAATGCATGTTCATTTCATATACGGATACATTCCAAAACTAAAAATTAAATTACCCAAAATTCCACACTTGATTTTTTTTTTCTCCAAACATTTCTCCAAAAGTTCCTTTTCTCCAAAATTTCGCAAGGAGCCAAATTTTTACCCAAAATTGCGAAAAAAATACCCAATCTGGCAGCACTGAGCAAAGTTGACAGGAGTGCGATTTTTGAATATCAGACGTTCAAAACGAGTAGTAGAAAATGACGTAAAATCGATGATTTGCCATTTTTGAATTCAACTTTCTATCACTCGCAACGAGTGCTCCGAACCACTCGTAACCAATTCTACCACTCGAATGTTTGACGTTTGTAATGTTGTCAGACGTCAACAGATTTAACTTTTTTTCTACGTTCCGGTAACCCATAATTTTGGCGGTAAAGTCCGTTTTGAAATGTTACTATGAAACCATTCATTCGTTCGTTCGTTCAATTGAAACATTTTCTGTGTGAATCGAAACGGTTTTGGCACATCCGAACGATTTCAAAAATAGAGAAAAACGTAACCACTCGGAATGAAAATCTCAATTCGTATGCGAATGTCAAGTCACTCGTATGATTTTCAAAAATCGCACTCCAGGTGGTTGACAATGACAGTGACAGTTGATTTTTTTTAAATAATTTATTCTTTCGATAAGGCAATGGGAACTAGCGCTTACAGCCGTTGACTTTAGTTATATTTTTCTTTGAACCTATAAACCTTATACATAAAAATCTTGAAATGCGAGTGTGGTTCACACATTCCAATGTTCAAGGGAGTTTGATGCTAGGTCAGCACCTTCTTTATTTCTCACTTTTACTATATTAAAAAACAAAAACAAAGCCCGTACTTTCGGAGCCGGTGCATATGCTCACGACTATATTCCCCGAGAGGGTAGTCAGAGATATTCTGAAACCTCAGAACATCCACGTTTCACTAGTAGTACCGTAACTCTGTCCAGTGTGACGGGGAGTGAGCCCGTCGCCACTTCTAATGGACAGTAGGTATAATACACGTAGGTTTCCTCACGATGTTTTCCTTCACCGAAAAGCCAGTGGTGTTACAAATCATACATAAATTCCGAATAACTCATTGGTACAAGTCGGCCTGGATGGGGATCGAACCATCGCCTCCTGCACGGCAGGCAAGGTTACTCGCCACTGGACCACCACGGCCATGCCATCGGAGCCGGTGCCGGTGGTAAAAAAAAATGAAAAGTTATCAAAAGAGACTGCGGCGGTACGAAATTCTCCGTGCGCAAGTCGGGTTATTCCCGTTGTTCATACCCCATCTCTACGCCCCCAGTGGAGGTCAACGGGAAAAAAATTATCGCTGTCCCCCACTGAGCAAATAATCACTACGTTCAGTGCTGTCCCCTACTGGGGACTTGCTGGGGATGGGGACCAACCTAAAAATACAGGTTGTAAGTGACAGCCTAGCAAATACCAAATACTGGAACGGTGAATTCAGACCATCAAACTAAACAACTTTCACTACGGAGCCACCTTCAGCTAACGTGAAAAAAAATCAGCTGCTCCATACAAAACAGCTGTATCTTCTACTCAACTCAAATGTATGAAATAGCAGAGATTTTTTTCAGTATTTGCTAGGCTGTCTCTTACGCCCTGTATACAGGGTGTACAATAAAATGGGACAGCTACTCAAAGGGGTGCTTCAGACCATCAAACTGAACAACTTTCTCTATGGGACCAATATCGAAATAGCGAAAAAAAAATCCGCTCTCCCATACAAAACTGCAAACATAACTCGACTGAAATGTATGGGACAGCAGATTTTTTTTTCGCTATTTCGATATTGGTCCCATAGAGAAAGTTGTTCAGTTTGATGGTCTGAAGCACCCCTTTAAGTAGCTGTCCCATTTTATTGTACACCCTGTATAATCGTTGTCCTTCACTAAAATCTAAAATAGAATCAATTGATTTTTAAAGAAACCACCATAAATAGATAGAATAGAATAGTTTATTTTCAGGAATATGGTACAAAATACGTTCACAAAAATTCAGTTGTGATTTCTATTTTTGTTATGTGATAAATATTTTGGTTTTGTAATAACGTACTGGGCTTTATTTGTGCACGACAGAACCGGAAACAACACCTTAAGTAATTTTTTTTAATTTTGTTTTATTTATACCTTTTTACAAAATCTCTGACTCTACCCATCATACTGAACAACTTTTACTATGGGAGCAAATTAAATCGTTCTAGGAGCAAACCGATAGGAGCAAAAAAATCGTAGTATAGGCAATGACATTGGTAAACTAGGAGTATAGGTAGGTATTACCTACATACCTACCTACTTAAGTTTTCGTGTAGTAGGTAATTAATGTAGATAGGTAGGAAGGTACTTTCTATCGATTTTCTATAAACTAATTAAAACGAAACATGACGTCAGGTGACCAAAAATTGCCCACAATGAAGTGTAAAACACTGTTCTTTTACTAGTCGTTCACTTCGAGTTGGCCGTTACCTCCCTTCCCGCTTCCCCGCACCGCACCCCTAAGAGAGCCTAATAAACGAAATTTTATAACCTTTAGCAACGCAACCACGTACGGCACATCCGTCCCGGTCACTAATATCGCTTTTAATTTAAAATTTTTATTTGCCATTTATATTATTTTTTGTCGACGGGACCAATTAATGTGCCTGTGAGGAAATTTTGTAACGGTCATCGACGGCCAACTGGTCGTGAACGGGTAGTATTTTTGTAGGCGAGTTTTCCCGTTTAAAACGGTTTATTTGGGGTTTGAAACGGCAAAATTTGGCCTTCCCTACGCCACCCTCCAGCCTGGCTCACTATTGAGAAGAATATCGGTATTTCATTGAAGGACCCCGAATTATTAATCTAATCTACAGTCCACGCTCCACAATATTTCACTATCATCATCATCATCATAAAAAAAATATTACCTTAAATAATTTGTAGAAACAAAATTAATAAGAATAAATTCTTACTGGAAGTAAGTCGGTGATGCTGATCGTGTCCAGAAGTGCGATTTTTGAAAATCATACGAGCGACTTGGCATTAGAAAATGTCAAAATTACTCTGGAGATTATGCATCTTTCTACTGCCAAGTCGCTCGTATGATTTTCAAAAATCGCACTTTAGGTCGGCGGATCGGAATTGGCATGTGATGGGCAGGCTGGACTGGTGTTGTCGTATGTTGAGGTGGGATTGTACATTTCGGGGAAAACTGAAGGCAGAGTAGAGTTGAAGGTATCATAGGCGTTGGTTGATGGAGAGGGATTGGATTGAATGACTTTGGAGGTAGTAGGGTTCTGGCACGGATCTGAAGGTTCTGGGAAAAAAAGAATGTGGAGAAAAGGGAATTTTCACGTAGATATTATGGTTTTATATTTGATTTGTGTAAAGGAAAAGGAGATTCGGACATTAGAGGGAGGGGATTACGTTCTTCTTTATCGTCCTACGACGCGATAATTTTTTCTTAGGGAGGCCAGGTCCATGTTGAGTGGTTGCAATAAAACGTTTAACATAGAGCGAGCGAAGCGAGCTCGAGATTTTACTGCAATATGATTAGGTCGAGTCAGAAATTCGCAATATGATCGAATTCTGCGATAGGTAATTTCAATACATAAAAAAAACCAAGAGCGAGCGAAGCGAGCTCAATATTTCACTGAAATATAAGATGACTGCAATAAGATCTAAAAGCAAGAGCGAGCGAAGCGAGCTCGAGATTTCACTGCAATACAATGAGACGACTGCAATACGATCTTAAACCGAGAGCGAGCGAAGCAAGCTCAGATTTCGTCACTGCAATATAATGAGATGACTGCAATGAGATCTAAAACCAAGAGCGAGCGAAGCGAGCTCGAGATTTTACTGCAATATGATTAGGTCGAGTCAGAAATTTGCAATATGATCGAAGTCTGCGATAGGTAATTTCACTACAACAAAAAACCAAGAGCGAGCGAAGCGCGCTCGATATTTCACTGAAATATAATGAGATGACTGCAATAAGACCTTAAAGCAAGAGCGAGCGAAGCGAGCTCGAGATTTCACTGCAATATAATGGGATGACTGCAATACGATCTTAAACCAAGAGCGAGCGAAACAAGCTCGAGATTTCGTCACTGCAATATACAACGTTTTAATGAATTAACGCAAAACCTCATACACACCAACTGATTTATATCAAAATAATTAGATTGAAACAATAATTTCATTATTATTGTAGTTAAAATTTAAAGTTATTCGCATTTTAAGTTTTGAGGCAAAAATTATTTTTCATAATTTCAGCAATGAATGAAAGCGCTAACGTACTCGTGGATACATTTTAATAATCTTGTTTTGGTAGTAAGTAGGTTGGGTGTGCCCGTGGGGTGGGTTGACATCGGGTTCAGTAAATTTAAAATTTTACAAAAAAATATTTAATATTTTGAAAAAAATTACCCATGTTGAAACCATGATAATTCCATCTTGATTTTGGCGCCCCCTAAACCTGCCGCCCGGGGCGTGTTCCCCAGTTTGCTGTTAAATCTTTAGGATTATATTATGTGTATATACCTAAAGATTTCTGACCACAGCCTTGTTTTAATTATTGTACCTACACAGGTATAATAATTAAAACAGAAACATAGAGCGAGCGAAGCGAGCTCTAATTTTCTCCGCTCTACGAATTGATTATGGACAGAGAGCTCAATCAATCTATGCCCTAGTAAAGTGCCGTCATTACTCAGCCTCGAAATTCAATGCAATCCGCAGAGGTCCGTGGGGGGGGGGGGGCATGGCCCCCTGCCCCCCCTGGATCCGCCCTTGTCAGGAGTCTTTCGAGGTCTCCCATTGTCATTGGTACGGAAGCGTTGAGGCAATCCTCCAGCAACATCTTTTTGCACTCTTTTTTCTTCGTATGAGACCTGTAGTAATTGTAGGTAGACCAGTAGTTTTGATGGAAAAGAGATAATTTCTCTAGCTATGGGGAAAAGGCTACCAACAATTCTTTGCTTATATTCCGAGAGATAAGAGTACTTTTTGCAACCATCAGCAGCAAGGCTGATTCAGTGTTTATGGGGTGTAGAGCTTCTCTGTGATAGGGATGGACCAGGTCTGCCTGCAAACTCCAGTCGGTTCAGGAGTTACTGATGATTAAAGGTCTGTAAAAAATTTACGATCAGCTGCACGGCTGATCGTATGTTATTGTTGTAGTATGCACTGTAGCTATGTGAATAGTACAAAAACTGACATGGTTCATCAGTCGGTTTAGGAGATACAGCCAGTCAAAGTTCCGGCCTTTGAACGGCTGTATCTCCTAAACCGACTTATCGGCACCCTAAAACTTCGAGTTCTGTGTATAATTGGGAATCTAACGTGAAATCGTAGGTAATTTAATGAAATACTGTTAGTATATTTCACAAAATAATCTACGACTTCACTTTAGATTCACTAATTATTCACAGAGCACGAATATTTACCCAGTTGATTGTGCTGACAAGTTCCCAAAAACGGTTCTATTGCCTCACGTCACGTATCTCTTTCTATTATACAGTGGCGCCGCTAGGTACATCTCGCTCTCTCAGCTGTTTGTTCCTCTATATGATACCTTTATGGTACAAGTACTGTACTCACCTATGGCACGGGATGTGTAAATAAACACGATTTTTAATTTTATTTTATTCTACTTTACAATATTCGGGATGCTAACAGCCTCTTTTACAATATAGTGTAGGTATTAGAATTCTAAGCGATTTACAAGCATCCACATTTATATGTATAGATTAGATATGTCTACCTCATTTCTGTTTTTGTGTTACTATTACTGTCGTCATACCAAATTTCGATTCAATAGGTCCAAAATGTCTCGAGTAATGGAGGTTGGGCATACATACAGACAGACAGACAGAATGAACGAAATTATACAGGCTCCTTCTTAATATGCTGACACTTTTTTAAGGGGATGATCAGACCGACCGTGAAACTGAACAAATTTCTCCATGGGACCAACAAATCGCGAATAAAAAATCAGCTGTCTGTCATCGGTTATGGTTGCAGTTTTGTATGGACGAATTGATCTTTTTCGCGATTTCGATGTTAGTGCCATAGACAGTGGCGGACTAAGCCCGTCGGAGGCCCGGGGCGGCAAAACTAAATGAGGCCCCCCGGTCTTTCCAGAAATTGATATCTACAATTCTTTCGAGCCGTGGCAAAAACTTGTAGGTAGCATGTATTTTGTCCCGGGGATATCCAGGTCCTACAATATGGAGCGAGCGAAGCGAGCCCGAGATTCGTACAATGTAAAATCTAGAGCGAGCAAAGTAAAGTCGAAATTTTAAAGCAATATGAAAATATATCGGACAGAAAACTAAGAGCGAGCGAAGCGAGCTCGAGATTTCACTGAATTCTGGCTAAATGAGTTCGAGATTTTACTGCAATATAATGAGATCACTGGAATAAGATTTAAATCCTGGAGAGAGCGTAGCGAGCTAGAGTTTTTTTACGACCTAAAATCTGGAACGAATAAAGTAAGCTCAAGATTTAACTATACTATGAAAAGAAAGACATACCGTCCAAAACCGATTTCACTGAATTCTGGAGCGAGAGAAGCGAGCTCGAGATTTTTCTTCATTATAACTCGATTTTTTCAGCTCATGCCAAAATCGAGGCGATTGATGTAAACAAATAGCTGAAATGAGCTTATGCTTATAATAACTTTATTGTAGAGCTCATCTTGAAATAGAGTAGTATATTCGTGTATAAAATAAAACCGGAGCGAACGAATAGAGTTCTATAATTATGACTAGGCTATAGCAAGAACTCTGTCTCAAAGTACAGAAAGCTCAAAAAAGTAAAGCGAGCGAAGCAAGCTCAAATTTTCGAAATACATTCTGATTCCAACCACATTGACTTTTCAAGAAGCGAGCTCATAATTATGCTAACTGCATAACAACTTGAAAAAGATTGAGCGAGTGAGCGAGCTCGCAAATTCGCAATATTTTGGACTCTATTTCCTTCTTTGACTTTCAATGACTCCGTACGTACGTACGAGGCCTCCAACTTCAAACTGCAGTCCCAGTACCGAAGGCCCGGGCCTCCTGAGCGAGCGAAGCGAACTCATAATTATGCTAACTGCATAACAACTTGAAAAAGATTGAGTGAGCGAAGCGAGCTCGCAAATTCGCAATATTTTTGACTCTATTTCTTTCTTTGACTTTCAATGACTACCGTACGGGGCCTCCAATTTCAAACTGCAGTCCCAGAACCTGTTCTGGCATCCTGTGGCCCGGGCCTCCAACTCCAAACTGTCTTTACTTACTATACAAACGCCATTATTTTGGATTTGATTAAAAAGGGATTCTCTTCTCGAGATTCCGAGGCCCCCCAGGACTGGGGGCCCGGGGCGGACCGCCCCCCCCCCCCCCTAGTCCGCCAGTGGCCATAGAGAAAGTTGCTTATTTTGATGGTCTGATGATCCCCTTAAAAAAGTGTCAGCATATTAAGAAGGACCCTATACATTAAGGTAAGGGTTCCTTGTTTGACTACGGAACCCAAAAAAAATCTTTTTTTTGGGGATTATGTATATTACGAGAATGATTATGTACGACATTTACCTTACCTACTTAAGTTTAGAATAAATTACAGAAGCATTACGATTATTTAAATCAGTAATAAGTACTAACTACAGGGTGAATTTGATTTCATTTGCAGCCTTTTAAACTCCCCGTCTACTCATCAAACTGAACAACTTTTACTATGGGAGCAAACCGATCGGAGCAAAAACAAAATCAGCTGTTGCTGTTGTTGTTTTAATTGCGTCAAGTAGACATTGCAGTTTAGTATGGAACAGTAAATTTTTTTTTTTGCTCCAATCTGTTTGCTCCCATAGTAAAAGTTGTTCAGTTTGATGGGTAGACTATTAGTTTAAAAGGATGCTAATGATATCAATTTCACACTGTATAACTACAAACATTGTTTTAGTCTCTCCGACCAGCGAAGACAAAAAAAAAGGTTTTATAACTACATATAATATATTTAAATACTTTACGCCTTTAAATACTAAATTTCGTACTTTAAATACGAGTATAAATCTTTTATAAAAAACGAATCTATGCAACGTGTTAATGAATTAGCGCAAAACCTCATACACCCGCAACCGATTTGTAACAAAATAATTAGTTTGAAACAATAATTTAATTATTTTGATAGTTAAAATTTAAAGTTATTCGCAGTTTTGAGGCAAAAATGAATTGTTATCTTTTCAGCAATGAATGAAAGCGCTAACGTACTCATGGATACATTTTAATAATCTTGTTTTGATATTAAGTAGGGTGAGTGTGTCCGTGGGTTGGGTTGACATCGAGGCCAGTGAATTTAAAATTATTTAATATTTAAAAAAAAATTACCAATGTTGAAACCATGATAATTCGATTCTGCTCCCGATTCTAAACAAACTACTTTCTGGTTTTGCGTTAATTCATTAACACGTTGTATAAGAAAATTAATTTGTGTTATTGAAGTCGCTGTCAAGCCGGTACGGTTCGCGACTGGGCTTACAGTAATTTTTTGGCTTGGCTTAACACCGACTCCGATAAAGCAAATTAATTTTTTTATAGATTCGAAACTAAAAGTCATAATATAATTTTTTACTTTTTTTACTTTTGAAATCGGTTTATTTTTTTTTTATTCGGTGATTAATCATACATAATAAAAAATACATACAGCCGACAGTAGCGTAGCGAGGGGGGAGGGGGCAAATGCCCCGGGCGGCAATTTACTAGGGGCGGCAAATTCGGGAAAAATATAGATCGATTGAGAGCTCTGCCTATAACCAATTCGTAGAGCTTTAAGTTTCTATTTATGCATGGATAAAGTAAAAGATGTCTGGCCACAACATTGTTCATTGTTGTGCAAAAAGTTATTTCTTGTGTAGGACTTCATAAGGGGGCGGCAAAATCGGTCTGCGCCCCGGGCGGCTGAAACCCACGCCACGCCACTGACAGCCGAACATAGAACCTCCTCCTTTTTTTGAAGTAGGTTGAAAACAGTTTGTTTAGAATCGAGAGCAGAATCGAATTATTGAGGTTTCAACCTAAGGTTTCTGTGGAGCGTGGACTGTAAGTAGGGGTTTCTTTCTTCTAAATAAAAATGCCGATGAAATCTTCAGAATGTGAGCCAGGCTGGAGGGTGGGGCAGAGAGGGCTAGTGGTCGCAGAGAGTTTTCTTTCTTCAAGATGTTTTCTTCTCGAGTGCTGGATCCGGACTAAATCTGCGCCGAATCGGCGCTTCTTTTATACGATTTTCGAGCGACCACTCCCCTTCACCCCGCACTCTTCCCCTTGACTAAAATCTCTTTATTTCTATCTCAATCTTACATTTTACAGCAAAGAAACAATGTTCATTACTTACTTACTTATTTTCTAACATCCAAACATATCATTCTCATCGTCTGCCGGCGCAAAACAGAGTGAGGAGCGCGCGCGAAAGATTTCAATATTTATATGACCCCGTCCCCCGCTTCCTCATACCGCGGATTCGCGGGAGTCGGGGCCCCCCTCGCTCGCCTGTATGCGCCGACAGGGACAGTTGCACTGTCTCTTTCTATCGTTGATTTCTCTCAAGTTCCTACCTTTTAATGAGATACTAAGTCTAATCAGGGTAAATTCTAACTGGAATTATGTAAGCTAATCGTGTTATTTACTTTAAAATCTGATGAAACTATGTGCTAATTTAACTAGGGAAATGTGTACCTATCTAACTGGGGTAGGAATCTCAAGGGAAATCACTTAAACAATGAAATACAAGCCCTATTCTAACTATTTACATAACTTATGTACTAGGCCCTAATCCTAATAAGAAATTATGGCTTTATTCAAAGCGAAACAATACAAAACAACTATCCTATAACTAATCAAAACAAAGTAAAGTAAATTGAGACAAAAAAAACTATGTACAAATGATCGTTCTATGTTCTGTCGTGCACAGTTTCAACATAGGTAATTTTTTTTTAATTACACTACAACAAGATTCTTAAAATGTACCTATCCATGAGCACGCTAGCGCTTTCATTCATTGCTGAAATAATAACAAATAATTTAAGCATGAAAACTTAAAATGAGAATTAATGAAATCGTGAAATTACTGTTGCAATCCTTTTGATATTGGGCCCATTTGCTACTAGGTCATGTTGTTGCTAATTAATAGGACATTTTGTTTATATGCCGTTTTGCTTTTAGGACGTTTTGCTAATAGGACGTTTTGCTAATAGGTCGTTTTGCTTTTAGGTCGATTTGATCTTCTTCTTATCGTGTGGGCAGAGCCCTGGTGTAAGAGTTTTTTCAGACCGCCTTACGGCCTCTGACATGGTTTTTATGTAACGACTACTACCACCAGAGATAGTAGCCGGGACCAACGGCCTAACGTGCCATCCGAAGCACGGAATCATCTTTCTTTTCAGACAATCAGGTGATTCAGCCTGCAATGTCCTAACCAACTGGGGAAAAACGCACAAAGTGACATTTAACTAGGTGGCCCCCGGGGGAATCGAACCACGACGTCCGTGTCGAGAGCCAATGCTCATAACCATTAGACCACGGAGGCAGTTTGATAATAGGTTGTTTTGCTTTTAGGTCGACATGATAATATGTCGTTTTGCTTTTATGACGTTGTGATGCGAAGGACGTTTTGCTTATAGGTCGTTCGGATACGAACCCATTATTTTCGTCATAAAGTCAGTTTGGGTGTATGAGTTTTTGCGCTTATTCATTAACACATTGTATAAAAACTACTATAACGGATAAAAAAAACATTTAAAATTGTATGGTAAATGAATTCTTGGTCCGGAACGTCGCACCCAGGACAAAGGATCCTATCACATTAAGAGGGCTATTACAAAGCTCAGTGGCGCCCTCGTCACAATAAAAAAGATTTCTCAATAAAGAAAGCCTAAATTTAAAAAGTGCTCAACAGATAAACTACAAAAGCCTTCAAGCCATTTTTATACAATACTTTTATAGATTCTAAACATTCCACTTTTAGATAATTTCGAATAAAAACAAAAGTGACCGTTTTCTTTCTTTTTTCAAAGGACATCTGGCACATAATACCCAAAAATGTATTACCGTCCTTCTATTTTTATTATGGACGTAAAATAGTAGCTTATCTATGTTATGGACTATGGAACACTAGAAACTAACTGCAGGCATTAGTTCATTTTATAATGATTTATTAGTTTTTATCATTTTTATATAAAAAAAATATTGTGCTTGCAACACTCCTACCCCCTCCTACTAAACAACATTGACAGCCATGTTGGGGTTGCTGCTTTTTTATAATTTATTAATAATAAATGATTAAATAACTCGTTAAATAAAAATAAATGATACTATCTGAGTCGTTTTTATAAAACGTCATAATTTATTACACATTTGACTTCAGTCAAAACTTCTATACATTTTAAGGTATTTTTTCAAGGTTGTTTGTATGTATGCGCATACAAGCGGCCGAAGCGAGTTTAAATTCGTGGTAAGAGATTAATCAGGCTATGTATGCTCTTAGAATGGAATGTAATGTATTTTAATCTCTATAAAAATATGTTGTAAGTTCAGGAGTCGTACCTGGTTTAAAGGTTCTCTGGCCACCCAGGGTTCCCACCATGCGGTTGGTGTGATGGGATCTTAAGAGGGCTATTACGATCTCAGTGGCGCCCTCGTCACAATAAAAAAGATTTCTCAATAAAGAAAGCCTAAATTAAAAAAGTGCTCAACAGATAAACTACAAAAGCCAGCTATTTTCAGAGAATACTTTTACATACAAAGGACAACCGCCGCTCTGTGTCCTTTCTGCTGAAACTTATGGCCTAAATAGACAATTTAACTTAATTTGGCAAATCTAATATTCCGAGAGATAAGTGTACTTTTTGCAACCATCAGCAGCAAGGCTGATTCAGTGTTAATGAGGTGTAGAGCTTCTCTGTGATGGGGATGGACCAGAGCGTCTAGCATGATTTCTCTACACGCGCGCGATTCTGCTTTTTTCCATATTACAAGTCGCGGCAAGCGCGGCTTGCGCTCTCCGAAAAGCGCGGGAACAAATTATTTTGTATGCAGCGAAGGCGAGTCGCGCGGGTGTAGAAAAATCATACTAGACATGCAGGTCTGTCTGCATAACTCCAGTCGGTTTAGGAGTTACTGATGATTAAAGGTCTGTAAAAAAATTATCGTATGTTATTGTTATAGTATGCGCTGTAGATATGCGAACAGTACAAAAACTGACATGGTTCATCAGTCGGTTTAGGAGATACAGCCGTTCAAAGGTCGGAACTTTGACTGGCTGTATCTCCTAAACCGACTGACAGAACTTGACAGTTTTTGTACTGTTCACATAGCTACAGTGCATACTACAACAATATCATACGATCAGCCTTGCAGCTGATCGTTAATTTTTTACAGACCTTTAATCATCAACTCCTAAACCGACTGGAGTTATGCAGGTAGACCTGGTCCATCCCCATCACAGAGAAGCTCTACACCCCATAAACACTGAATCAGCCTTGCTGCTGATGGTTGCAAAAAGTACACTTATCTCTTATACTATAATAAGCTGAAACATTTTCCTTCAGTTCTACCGTGGTCTTCCTAGGCCCTATATTAAATGCTGTTATAGATACTGCTCTGAATAGAAGACTATTAGAAAAGAACATCATCCATGTTTCATACATTTTTGGTCCAAATTTGAAAGTGCCGGCCAACAAAAAATAAATGCTATATTCTATCAGAACTTGACCGTCTAAGCATATTTATCATTATCAGTGATCGGAATAGGTAGAGTCGATTAGGTTAAAGGCGTAAATATTTGTGTGATGAATATTAATATTTCTATTCGATTCATAGGTGTAGGGATCTATAAAGAGCGTGCACCCCGTTTAATATAGAACGCATACAATTTAACGCCCTGTATAGATACAAACACCCATGAATCGAATACAAATATTAATATTCATCACACAAATATTTACGCCTTTAACCTAATGGAGTCTACCTATTCCGATCACTGATCATTATGACGGGACCATAAAGTTATTATAGGAAGAACAGCTGTAGCTGGCTGTAGAAGTGTTTTATTACATCAAAAATGTATGAAAAGGCAGAATTTTGAAACTTAAATAAAACCAAGGCAAGGATGGCATTAGTGCCATTTACTTAGGTAAATCTTTGGTACCATACTAATAAATGCTGAGAGGGACAAGTTTTAACAGAACGTAGCCTTAGCTAATTTCATCGAAAATGTATGAAAATTCAGGTTTTTCTAACCCAAATAAAACCAAGGACAATGGCCCTACAACTTTGGGGCCGCCATAATAATAAATGGTTACACGGTTGTTACAGAATACCACATTATTATTTTTTGGCCGGCACTTTCGCATTATGGACCAACACGGATGATGTCTTTTAAGTTTTAATAGATACCTACTACACCGACATATCTTAGACATTGTCACTAGAATCGTCGATCTGTTGTTGGGAATTGCCACAAGAATCTTCGATCTGTTGTTGGACATTGTCACAAGAATCGTCGATCTGTTGTTGGGAATTGCCACAAGAATCTTCGATCTGTTGTTGGACATTGTCACAAGAATCGTCGATCTGTTGTTGGGCATTGTCACAAGAATCGTCGATCTGTCGTTGGGCACTGTCACAAGAATCTTCGATCTGTTGTTGAACATTGTCACAAGAATCGTCGATCTGTTGTTGGGCATTGTCACAAGAATCGTCGATCTGTCGTTGGGCACTGTCACAAGAATCGTCGATCTGTTGTTGGGAATTGCCACAAGAATCGTCGATCTGTTGTTGGACATTGTCACAAGAATCGTCGATCTGTTGCTGGACATTGTCGCAAGAATCGTCGATCTCTTGCTGGACATTGTCACAAGAATCGTCGATCTGTCGTTGGGCACTGTCACAAGAATCTTCGATCTGTTGTTGAACATTGTCACAAGAATCGTCGATCTGTTGTTGGGCATTGTCACAAGAATCGTCGATCTGTCGTTGGGCACTGTCACAAGAATCGTCGATCTGTTGTTGGGAATTGCCACAAGAATCGTCGATCTGTTGTTGGACATTGTCACAAGAATCGTCGATCTGTTGCTGGACATTGTCGCAAGAATCGTCGATCTCTTGCTGGACATTGTCACAAGAATCTTCGATCTGTTGCTGGACATTGTCACAAGAATCGTCGATCTGTTGATCGATCGATTTATCTCTATTGTGCATAAGTAAGTGTCTAGTCATAGAACTTTTAAAAGCACATTTGTACTCACAGTAAGAGCATGAATATGGTTTTTCACCAGTATGAATACGCATATGTACTAACAAATGATCCTTTTGATTACATTTGTAATTACAGTAAGTGCACGAATATCGTTTTTCGCCGGAGTGTACACGGAAATGTCTCGATAAATCACTCTTTTTATTACTTTTATATTCACAGTGAGTGCATGAATATACTTTTTTACCGGAATTGTGAATACGTATGTGGCTATTCAGAGCCCTTTCAGAAGCACATGTGAACTTACAGAGAGAGCATGCATATGGTTTTTCAGTAGTGTGAGTACGTAAATGTATTGACAAACGAGCCTTTTGTCTGCATTTGTAATCACAGTACGAGCACGAAAATGGGTTTTCAATGGGGTGAGTTCGTAAATGAAGTGACAAAAGACCCTTTTGGATAGTTTTGAAATCACAGTAAGAGCATGAATACGTTTTTGGATCAGTGTGAGTACGTAAATGTAGTGACAAACGACCCTTCTGTTTACATTTGTAGTCACAGTGAGGGCATGCATATGGTTTTTCGCCAGTGTGAACACGCAGGTGTCTGGTCAAAACGCTTTTGACAGCAAATTTCACCCCACAGTCAGGGCACGAGTACAATTTTTCCCCTGTGTGCGTACGTAAATGTACTTCCAAATGACCCTTTTGTTTACATTTGTAATCACAGTATGAGCACGAATACGGCTCTTCATTGGTGTGTATACGGTAGTGTCTTGATAAATCACCCTTTTGGTTACATTTGTAATCACAGAAAGAGCATGAAAACGGTTTTTCGCCAGTGTGAATACGTATGTGGTTAGTCAAGGCACTTTTGGATGAAAATTTGTTCTCACAGTGGGAGCAGGAATACGGTTTTTCCCCAGTGTGAATTCGTAAATGTACAGACAAATAACCCTTTTGGTTACATTTGTAATCGCAGTAGGAGCATGAATATGGTTTTTCGCCAGTGTGGGTTCGTAAGTGGTTAGTCAAAGCACTTGAAACAGTAGACTTGAACTCGCAGTGAGGGCATGAATACGGTTTTTCCCCTGTGTGAGTCCGTAAATGTACCGACAAATAACCCTTTTGACTACATTTGTAATCACAGTAAGAGCATGAATATGGTTTTTCACCGCTGTGTGTAAGTAAGTGTGTTTTCAGACTGCCTATTCTTGGACATCTATACTCACACATAGAACATGAGAATATTTTTTCCTTTGGATCATATTTTAAAGGAAAATGTTTCGTATTCAAATGTTCCTGTAGTTTATATTTTTCCTCGGATCTATAACCACACAGGTCACATTCAAAATTACGATCTTCCTTCATTCGTTTCTCAGGTTTGTCTTGATCTGTCTCTTCATCTGTTGTGTCTAGTTTTGGCTTCTTGAGTACAGGTACATCTGAAATTATAATTAACATTTTGTGTATAACAATAATATATCTATCTATCTAAACTATTATAAAACTGTAACAGAAGTGTGTCTGCACATTGAAGATGTTTTCAAAAAAAAAATTACGTCATGGTTTATACCTGTCCCTGATTCCGAATCACCAATTTTTGGATTTTTTGTCCGTCTGTTTGTTTGTTTGTTTGTTTGTTTGTTTGTTTGTTTGTTTGTTTGTTTGTTTGTTTGTTTGGGTGTTTGTTTGTTCTAGTATCACGCAAAAACTACTGGACCGATTTTGATGACACTTTTTTGTTTGATAGCTTATCATCTGACTTAAAATCTGGTATATAATTTGTGCGGACGAAGTCGCGGGTTAAAGCTAGTACAATTATAAAACTGTAAATTTAAGGCGTAATGAGTTTATAAACTCGTAAAAAATCGCTTTTTCGATTACGTTTTTTCCATTCAAAATGTAATAATTTTGATTTGAATGAAATATATATTATAGATGGGGATATTTCCTAGGCAGGAAGGTTATTCAGTACACGATTGGAACAATTTGGCTAGATAGAAAAACATCCCGAAGTTACCCCTCTTTCTTACTTTTAATATCATTTTATATCTAGAAGAAACTGTATTTACGCAAATAAAATATACTATTATCTTGGCCATAACATAAGCTTGGCAGCTAGGTATATTTCGTTTACTTTACTTTATATACTTCAACACAATTCCAAAATATCTACGAAATTTCGAGCGTCTCGCCATTTTGCCGATGCGATACGCCATTTTAGAAGCGCGGCAGCGCTTGTAGAGGTAAGACCTATGTCAAACTTTTCTTCAAATTTCACGTCTTATTTTACAACATTTCCGGCTTTTTTCTGTATTAATATCTATATAAATATTTCTAATATTGCTCAAATTGTAAATAATAGCTGTGATTATTGTAGATATAACTAATTTGTAAAAAATTTTTTGAATTGTAAATTATGTAGGCAAAATGACAGTTCCATCATAGTGCCACAGTTCACGAATATAGCTTTCAGTAGGACAACACCAAAATGACTCGTGGTGCTACGAATTGCTAAACTGATGTAGGTAAAGTTGTTTTTGTAGCGCATAGCGAAGCATCCTAAGAGGTAAGCGGTTCCCAAAGTGTATCTTAGGGTTTCGTGGAAAACAGTAGGGTTCCTTGAATCCAAGAGCGGATACTTACATTTTCTGAAAAGGGATCGTCTTGCGAGTTTAGCTTAGGTATTTTCTCATTTTATACTTTTATTTCCCACTGTACAAAGAAAGTACACTACAATTTAAAAAAAATACTGTAATAAAAATTGCTTTAATATTTACAATTTAGACTATTTTATTTAAAATATACCAACAGATATTGTACTGAATAAAAAATTTTTAACAAAAAATTAAAACCGACTTCAAATTTCAAAAAGTACCTAAAAATAATAAATATTGCAGCCGATGAATTTTACGTTAGCATCTATAAGAATATCATTTTGTTTTATCGAAGTCGCTGTCAAGCCTGTACGATTCGAGACTGAGCTTGCAATAATTTTTTGGCTAGGCTTGACACCGACTACAATAAAACAAAATGATATTCTTAATAGATGCTAACGTAAAATTCATCGGCTGTAATATTTATTATTTTTTACTTTTTGAGTTTTGAAGTCGGTATTCATACTTTGTTAAAAAAAAAATTTTTAAAAATTTTCAGCGTTGGTGTTATATTGGGTTAACATATCCGTTGGACATGTAAAGGGAACATGAACACGAATCTTTCATTTCAATCGTCGATGATATGCTATAGATCTTTGAGGAGTCTATTGTCTATCTCCGAAGCCCTTTACCAAATCTTCATCAAATTAAAATGGGACCACTTTTGAAGTATGACCTAAAAGAAAACTTGAACACGAATCATTTATTTCAATCGTCGATGATAGGCTATAGATCTTTGAGGAGTTCTATTGTCTATCTCCGAAACCCTTTACCAGATCTTCACCAAATTAAAATGGAACCACCTCTGAAGTATGACCTACTAAACAAAAAAAAAAATATCAAAATCAGATTACCTACTCCGTAAAAAGTTATGCGTACATACATAAAAAAATATATATACAGGGTGTACAATAAAATGGGACAGCTACTTAAAGGGGTGCTTCAGACCATCAAACTGAACAACTTTCTCTATGGGACCAATATCGAAATCGCGAAAAAAAAATCAGTTGTCCCATACATTTCAGTCAAGTTATGTTTGCAGTTTTGTATGGGAGAGCGGATTTTTTTTTCGCGATTTCGATATTGGTCCCATAGAGAAAGTTGTTCAGTTTGATGGTCTGAAACACCCCTTTGAGTAGCTGTCCCATTTTTTTTGTACACCCTGTATATATAGGGTGTAACAAAACACCCTAGTAATACTTAAGGGGATGCTTCAGACCATCAAACTGAACAACTTTCACTATGGAGCCAACATAAAGAAAAAAAAAAATCTGCTGTCCCATACATTTTAGTCGAGTCGGTGCTGCACTTTTGTATGGGATAACAGATTTTTTTAATTTTTTCTCGATGTTGCCCCATAGTGAAAGTTGTTCAGTTTGATGGTCTGAAGCACCCAGTTAAGTATTACTAGGGTGTTTTGTTACACCCTGTATACGCGTCGACTTGAAAACCTCCACCGTTTTTTGTTTTGTTTTCGTCGGTTAAAAAAGCGAACAATTTTGGGCGGTGCCACAAATGGCAAAACAATCAAGACTGTTGATTTACAGGTGCGTACCGACTTCGCGTGGCAAACCATCGAGCATTATCTATCACTATCCCTTTACACCCTAGACGTATCGATCGTGCGAGTAACATTTGAAAAATTCTGATGACCGCGCAAATTAATTTTAGCGAACGCAACCGGCACTGATCGCTCGTGCGAGTGCTACTCCCTTTCAAAGCGCCCTGCATTAGTTTTGATGCTTCAATAGCCGGTGATTAGACTGAAAAGGTGACTGCGTTTTTTGACCCTAGAAGGCGCTCACGTAAATATAATTTTTTCTCAAACATGCTTGGAAATGTGAGCATTATTTTGACAACCTTCTTCGAGATAAATCGAAATTGCTGTACTGGCCAAATACATGCGTGCAGCGGCCGGCAATGTTGTATGAAAATCCATATCTGTCGTGTTTTGCGGCCAAATAAATTACATAGTAAACTCATATCTGTAACTACCGCCCTATCGCCATTACTTCCATTCCCTGTAAAGTCATGGAAAGAGTACTTAACAGTAAGTTGCTGTCATACCTAGAAGACAATGATCTACTCAGCCAATATGGCTTCCGCCGGGGGCGATCGACTGGGGATCTTCTTGTGTATGTCACGCACTGCTGGGGCGAGGCCATCGAGAAGCACGGTGAAGCACTGGCTGTATCACTTGACATCTCGAAGGCCTTTGACAGGATATGGCACGCTAGTTTGCTGAACAAGCTTCCCGCTTATGGCATCCCCGCTGATCTTTGCAGCTGGATATCTAATTTCTTGAGAGAACGGTCGATTAGAGTTGTCATTGACAGCTGCTCTTCTGACCTTATGGCAATTGATGCTGGAGTTCCTCAAGGGTCTGTTCTCTCCGCGACACTTTTCCTGCTGCACATCAATGACCTCCTTGTGTCAGGTATTGTTGGGTATGCAGATGACAGTACTGTCATGGAGAGATATGAATCTGGCGCGTGGGCCAGCGGGTATAAAATACGCTCGCCATGGTTGAGCGGACAAACTTGACTTTAAGTCTTGTCTCCCAGTGGGGTGACAATAATTTAGTCAACTTCAACGCCACCAAAACACAGGCTTGTCTGTTCACCGCAAAAAGAAGTCCGTTTAATCTGACTCCTACTTTCCGGGGTACATCTGTCCCTGTTTCCGACAGTCTTGGGCTTCTGGGTATAAGCTTGACCATGAAACTCAACTTCGGCGCTGACATCGAGTCTAAGGCTCAAACTGCGGCCAAAAAGCTGGGCATCTTAAACAAGGTGAAGCGGTACTTCACTCCTGGACAGCTCTTAGTATTGTATAAAGCTCAGGTCCGATCATGTATGGAGTACTGCTGCCACCTGTGGGATGGCTCAGCCAAGTATCAACTTGCCGCACTCGACTCGGTTGAACGCAGAGCCAGGAGGCTCATTGGCGATAGTAAGCTGGTGGAGGCCAAGCTTCATTGCCTAGCCCACCGCCGCAGTGGCCTGCTTGTCGGTCTTCTACAGATTGTACTTCGGTGAGTGTGCCCTTGAGCTGCATGAGCTCATCCCACCTTCCCCTTTCTACTATCGGACTTCCAGACGCACCGCGGGATATCACCCCTTCTTGGTTGACATCCCACATATCCGCACCAAGCGCCTTTCTGAATCTTTTATAATGCGCACAGCCAAGGAGTGGAATGCCTTACCTGCGTCAGTATTTCCGAGTACTTACAACCCGAATTCCTTTAAAGTACGAGTGAATAGGCATCTTCTGGGTAAGCTCGCTACATCTACGACCCCATCTTCGTCCTGAGGACTGGATTGAGGTCAAGAGCAAACCCATAGTTAATAAAAAAAAAAAAAGATGTCTTCCTGTATAATTTTATGAATATGCACCATAGCTGCGTAGTAAAAATTTAGGACGTGTATTATTGAAGGCTGTAGATTCCAAACATGGAATAAAAGTAAAAAGGGTGTTATGGCACTTTACAACTTTATTCGTTCGGGGGTGCGTTATATCCATTAAAGACTCTGCAGGTGCATGTGATTCTGATGACAATACAATAATATGGTATTATCCAGCTGATCTGGTGATGGAGCTGGAAGGTGGCTAGTGGAACTCTTGGATGGCTAATAGTATACTCATCGAATTTCAGCTCGTTAAAATCATCTCGATGAGTGCTTTTGTAACAAGTACCTATTTAATGATGGAGCTGAATAACTGTTACAAAAACTGCTCACTGGTATTTTCAATTTGTGTTTCTCAACCGATTGCTTCCAAAATCAATATCTGAGGGTCCGCGTGGACCCTGAACACGAATCCGATGTCAGATTGAAGAAAAGTGTCCACTTTAGAGTCAGTATGACTCATCCTAAGCGTCTGTAAAGCGTAGTTGTGGCAAGGCATGCCTTTTTTTGCCGAGTCCAGCGCAGCACCAGTTGGTCGAGTGGTCTCGGTACTCGCCTCCAGAGCAGAGCGGCGGTTTGGTGCGGTTGGCGCGAGTTCGATTCCGGTCGCTAGCAAGGTGGCAAGGAGCTCGTAGCGAATCTTAGTAGGAGTTCGTTGGGACTTTATTATTTAATTTATATTTTTTTTTTTTTTTTTTCTGGCGAATTGTCACCTAACCCCAACTATTAACCATCTTTTAAAGCGTGTAGTTTTAGCAAGGCTCACTTATAGCATATAATTGATGATTTCAAACAACTTATTCAATTGCCAATGATTTGTTTTCAACTGTTGAGGAGTTCCATTTACCTATTTCCAAAGCCATTCATCAGATCTTCATCAAAGAATTACTTATGCCAATAGCCTACAATAATACCTATAAATAACTTTAACTTTGTTATTGGTGTTGTTCAACTGGTATCAATTATATGAAATGTTGGTATACTGTGGCATCTTGAAGAATTATTGAACACTCTAATATTTAAATTCAAAATTCGAACGAATTGCTCGCGATCTCCCCTCAGACCCCGCACCTCACCCCCTTTATCGGAGCTTAGCCCTGCCTTCACGTTGCCTTAAAAAAAGAAGTTTGTTTGTGTGTTTGAACGAGCATCACGCGAAAACTGCTGAACCGATTTTGATGACACTTTTTTTGTTTGATAGCTTATGATCTGACTTAAAATCTGGTATATAATTTGTGCGGACGAAGTCGCGGGTTAAAGCTAGTACAATTATAAAAAACTGTAAATTTAAAAAAAGAAGTTTGTTTGTGTGTTTGAACGAGCATCACGCGAAAACTGCTGAACCGATTTTGATGACACTTTTTTTGTTTGATAGCTTATGATCTGACTTAAAATCTGGTATATAATTTGTGCGGACGAAGTCGCGGGTTAAAGCTAGTACAATTATAAAAAACTGTAAATTTAAAAAAAGAAGTTTGTTTGTGTGTTTGAACGAGCATCACGCGAAAACTGCTGAACCGATTTTGATGACACTTTTTTTGTTTGATAGCTTATGATCTGACTTAAAATCTGGTATATAATTTATGCGGACGAAGTCGCGGGTTAAAGCTAGTACAATTATAAAACTGTAAATTTAAAAAAAGAAGTTTGTTTGTGTGTTTGAACGAGCATCACGCGAAAACTGCTGAACCGATTTTGATGACACTTTTTTGTTTGATAGCTTATGATCTGACTTAAAATCTGGTATATAATTTATGCGGACGAAGTCGCGGGTTAAAGCTCGTACTATTGGCGTCGAGACAGACATGGCGTCGAGTGTTTCACCCCACTAGAGGGCACATCTGAACGACTGTCAAATTAGACCAGCTTGACAGCTGCTGGCTTGCTCTGAGGCGACTTTGGACCCCCGTATTATAATGTTTGTTTGAAACAGCGTCATGCAAAATATACTGAACCGATTTCTAAGAAACTTTGTTTGATAGTGATAGCCACTGGCGCGGCGTATCGAGAGTTTCTGCCGCCCGGGGCACCGATCGATTTTGCCGCCCCCTTTTGTTTATAAGAGGACCTACACAAAAAAATAACTGAGCGAGCGAAGCGAGGTCGAATTTTGCTAGCACAAATATTCGAGTTGTGGTTATACATCTTTTGATTTATAACTTAGACTAATTATATCGGGACGCGTAACCACGTGTCATTCTAGTCATTCTACTAACAAACTTTCTGCCACTTTTTGCGGGGGGCGAGGTAACATGTTATCCGCAACTTTGGATTTTATTCCCTATGACTTTAGATTCTAATTTTGAACGTTCAAAATCATGAAATGTAGTCTCGTGTAAACCCCAAACGTTCTAAGTTCGAAATTATTGTTTCGCAATAATAGGCTGTCTAGTTTAGTGATAAGTTATAAAATTGAATATTGAATGTACATGATCATTGCTCTTATACCGTGGCAGAGGGGAAATGCTACCGCAAGGCCGGTCCGGATATAATTAGTCTAAGGATTTATAAATATAAACTTAGAGCGAGCGAAGAACTTTTCTCTGTTCTACGTATTGGTTATAGACAGAGCTCAATCAATCTATACAGGGTGTAAGTGACAGCCTAGCAAATACTGAAACGGTGAACTCAGACCATCAAACTGAACAACTTTCACTACGGAGCCTACCTCAGGAAACGCGAATACAAGTCAGCTGACCCTTACATTTTAGTCTGGTAGGTAGGTACAGCAGTTTTGTATGGGACAGCTGATTTTTTTTCGCGTTTCCTGAGGTATGCTCCATAGTGAAAGTTGTTCAGTTTGATGGTCTGAGTTCACCGTTTCAGTATTTGCTAGGCTAGTCACTTATACCCTGTATTTTTCCCGAATTTGCCCCGTAGGTACACACGGCGACACATCAGGTTACGCACCCTATATACCCATAGCTACACTACGTACAAAACACAAAATAGTCCGGTAGAGAGCCTGCATAGACGCGACTGCCGGCGCGGGCGCAGCGTGCTGTGAGACGAAACAACAACAACATACCTTACCCTTTCGCACGATTCAAAGCGTTCAACTTCTAATAGTTCAAAGTCCAAACAGGGTAACCTGACCTGTCGCCGTGTGTACATATGCATCCGAATATCCGATCTCTCATAAGTTCGTAACCAATCACATCAAGTATGACGATAATTGTTTGTAGGTACTACCGTTTTTACGATAGAGCAAGAAGATAAAACATTGACAAAAACTAGTTTCTTGTATGAGGACCCCCCTTAATTTTTTACTTTTTGACATTTATTATTATTTTTTAGCAAAACCGTCATAATAAATGTCAATAATCTACAGGGTGTACAATAAAATGGGACAGCTACTTAAAGGGGTGCTTCAGACCATCAAACTGAACAACTTTCTCTATGGGACCAACATCGAAATCGAGTTTCAGTCGAGTTTGTTTGCAGTTTTGTATGGGAAAGCGGATTTTTTTTCGCGATTTCGATATTGGTCCCATAGAGAAAGTTGTTCAGTTTGATGGTCTGAAGCACCCCTTTGAGTAGCTGTCCCATTTTATTGTACACCCTGTATAACGGATTAGAAGTTACAGCCCTAAATAGGTAGGACAGACGGACGGACAAAGTAGGCTTAGTACCAAAAGTGTCCATTATGCCGGCGGCGTTTCCCCGCTAGCAGAAATCCAGTCTCAAGATTTGCCAATGAGCTATGGAGCGCAGCATTTTAACAGATATTTATTTTGTGATTTGAAAAAGTAGTAATCATTTTTTTTCTCGTCGAACCACCCCCCATTTCAAAACAATAATTCCATACTAAAATTAAAAATAAACGTGCAACGCCCTAAATTACGGTGGCTTAATACAAAGATGTTTTACTATGGAATTATTGGTTTCAAATCGGATGTTCTGCAAGAAAAAAAATTATTACTACTTTTTTAGAAAAGGAAGTACCAAGTGTGATAGAATTTTGAAAACTTGATTAAATTGGCCAACTTTTAAAATTCCTTGCCAGCTTACTTAAAGGTTGAACTCAGGGTGGTGATTTTTCCAATGTTAAAAAAAATTTCATCATCTTGAAAACTATAAAACTTAGATTTTTTTTTTTATTTTTCCCTGAACAGTTATAAACTCACCTAGGTTGAGCTAAGGGTGGTGATTTTTCCAATGTTAAAAAAAATTTCATCATCTCGTAAACTATCAAACTTAGATTGTTTTTTTTGTATTTTTCCCTGAACAGTTATAAACTCACCTAGGTTGATCTAAGGGCTTTATGGGTGGCGATTTTTCCAATGTTAAAAAAAAAGTCATAGTCTCGAAAACTATCAAACATCGATTTTTTTTTTGTATTTTTCCCAGGAGTGTGATTTTTGAAACTCGTTAAACTCAGCTGTTGAAAATGTCAAAATTACTGTGGAGATATGCATCTTTTTACTATCAGTTTAAAATAACAATGTGCATGACCTCGCCTGCAAATGTGACGTCACTCAATCACACGAACTTCACTCGAGTCATTCAAATGATTATTTCCTTTACATAGAGTCTATATTCCTTTACAACCGAGTGAAGTTATCGAACGGCCCTTCAAGGTCATGCACATTGTTATTTTAAACTGATAGTACTGCTGATTTGACTTTCAAAAATCATTCTCCAGGAGTGTGATTTTTTTAAGTCAAATCAGCAGTAGAAAGATGCGTATCTCCACAGTAATTTTGACATTTTCAACTGCTGAACTCAGCGAATGAGATTCAAAAATTGCACTCCTGATCAGTTATAAACTCACCTATCTCCTATTTGCGGCTTGACATTGAGTTTTTGGACAGTCTGTATATGTATAGTAAATGATAGATCCCACTGAGGTGTGTCGCTAGTATTATCTTATCTTATTATGGGGGCTGGCAAGCCAGCAACACTTCGACCCAGTGGGATCTTTTGTGTTAGCCCCAATACTTGTTGCTTTCTTCACCCTTCAAATACATGGTCAATGAAGGAGGCAATACCATTGAGGGGAAGAAGCCTAACATCTCCCAGTTTTGAATATCCATCACCGGGGGTCACTAGTATTATATTAAATGTCCACTAACCTTCAGGACAAAATGTCACATCAACTACTTGGAGCTCCATAGGTCCAACAACCATCTCTTCTTTTTTGATAACATGATCTGTATACAAGTCTCTCTCACTCTCTACCTCATCTTCTGATTCATTTTCTACTTTTATCTCTATTTTGACGTCAGTCACACCTTCTGTAGATGAACTTTCAACATTCATTTTAGTGACAGGAATCCAACCAATATGTCTGTATCAAAACAACATGTTACACCTCCATCAGATGAGCGATGATTCTGTCAATGTAGAGGTAAGAAACAGCACTGTAGGTAGTTCCAAACTAAGTCAGGTGATAACGTCGTGGTTCAACAATGAGCATCTAAAAAGGACAGTAAAAATTAGAACTTAATTTAATGATAAGAATTAAAGCTATGATAGTTCAGGCTAATACAAGAGTAAGTACATAGGCGTAGTAATCTTATCTTGTTGTGGGGGCTCGCAAGCCAGCAACACGGGATCTTTTGTGTTAGCCCCAATACTTTTTGCTTTATTAAACTTTCAAATACATGGTCAATGAAGGAGGCGATACCATTTAGGTTATTACCATTCAGGTGGACTCGGTCTACTCCAGAATTGAAAGACATTAAGGGTCCCCCACCTCCCCACCCTCCCAAAGCCTGGGCCCCCTATATTTCCCCTTTCTTATACTGTGACTAAAGAGATTATACCTAAAGGCAAGGCTTTAGAATAAACAGATATTCCTCTGAGACTGTGACCTAATCCCCCTGGGAAAAAATAATTACTACGCCCACGGCCACGGGTGGTCCTTGTATGAACCTCACCAGTTTACAAATATAACAAACTCCTATTTACCGTGTTTGTAAATCACCACCGAAAACACAAAACCTCAAACAAAGCACATAGATTTAGTAACTCAATATTTAGAGTTGGAAAAAAAAACGTGTGTTACTTTCACAGTAACGATCAAAAGCACTCTTTGGTAACGATCCAAGAACCTAGAATTTTATTGGAAATATGTAAATCTTTTAATTTTTAATAAAAGAAATCTAATTTAATTTAATCAAGGGAATATAACTACTCTCTACGTTGACAACAGTCAGAAGTGCGATTTTTGAAAATCATACGAGCGACTTGGCAGTAGAAAATGTCAAAATTACTATGGAGATTATGCATCTTTCTACTGCCAAGTCGCTCGTATGATTTTCAAAAATCGCACTTCAGGCTTGCCAGACGTTGAAAATTTTTCCTCGTACAAAAGCAAGAAAAAAATCTCGTACTTTGGCTATTTAACCTCGTACATTCATCTAAAGTGTGAAAAAACTAAGAATTAGGCATACCTATACCACAATTTAATTGTAGACTTTTCATATAGTAAAATACATATTTTGTAATAAATAAAATTTTAATTTAGTTTTTAATAGAAAAAAGAATAAGAGCAGCTAATACAAGCTACAAATGAAGTAATGATCGGTTTCTAGTGGATTTCCCGGCAAACTACAAACTAAACATAAGCATCTGATTGTCTCTGATAGTTTATATGCTCATTTATGCTACAAACGTCACCTACAATGGACAATCATGCATTAATTTCCCTAAAAGTCAAAACCTCGTACTTATTTGTACGAGGCTGACATCATCCATCCTTGTACTTCGTACGAGAGACCCCAATTCTCGTATTTGTACGAGGAACCTCGTACGTCTGGCAACCCTGAGTCAACAGTTGACAAATGCCAAATTTGACATTGACTATTTTTAATAATCTTTTTTATCTCTTTAACGGCTTTGGATTCTTGTTCTTTTGTGTAAGTCGTACATTTTTTTTTAATCCCTTACTGCATAGAATTTTTGATTTGGTTGAAAAAATATATGGCTTAGAAAAACCCTAATGCAATCCACAATAAATCAGATAAAAATATTGCTGTAGTATTTTCGGAAATATTTATCAAAAACTGTCGATGCCAAATATAGCATTGGATGCAGAAGCAGGTGTAAAATTGGTTTTTCCAAATATGACATAGCATGCAGTAAGGGTTCTAGAGAACATAATAAAAATAATGCCTAGATTATTAAGTTTTTGACATTTGATTTGGCAGGCGTCCCGTAGTCTCAATCATTATCCCAGCAACCGGCGAAATTCCTTTCCATAAACATAGTAATCCTACTAACAATAGTATATAATTATACTATATAAACAGGGTGTAAGGAAATGTATCATTTACCTTTAAACCGCATACTCTAACCATAAAATAAATATATAAAATATCTTGGACAATGTCACACAAATTATCTAGTCACATTTAAAGTACCAGAATCTAGCCTGGACTTGTATTATGATGACTAGACAACGATATACAATACATATATAGATACAAACATCCATGACTCGGGTACAAATATTCATATTCATCATACAAATATTTGTCCCTTACGGGATTCGAACCCGCGACCCTCGGCACGGCAGGCAGGTTCACTACCAACTGTGCTACCGGGCCGTCAAACTGAACAACTTTTACTATGGGAGTAAATCTGTCAGAACAAAAAAAAATCTGCTGTCCCATACGTTTAAATCGAGTAGGTATTGCAGTTTGGTATGGGACAGCAGATTGTTTTTTTTCTTCTGACAGGTTTGCTCCTTTAGTAAAAGTTGTTCAGTTTATTTAATTTAATTCAATAAATAAAGTAATATTGCATGTAATACCAAATTTGTCCATCGTATTATTTTATCAAATCTGCATCTTAGCCCAGATATGTCAGTATGATATATTATATGTATTTTCAAATTAATTTTGTTCATGAGAATATGAAAAATGCCAATTTGTCAACTTGAGTATTTTAGTTTTTTTTTGACGCCAATATCAGTAACGTCATCCAAGGTTAAAGAATCTCGCTTCAGAATTTTTTTTAAGTAATGCAATCTCAACCTCTGTAGGTACACCTAGTACCTATATCAAGCTTCTTACCCCATGTAAACTCCCTTGGAACCGTCAGCTTGGAACCATGCTGAGTTAGGTTAGGTTAAGTAGGTTAAAAGATAGAATAATACGAAAAATCACTGAAGACTACAGCTGTAAGGGCTAGACCCATTGCCTTTCCGATTCCGAAACGAAAATATTGATTTTCGGGCACAGATTATTGATACCTATATGTAGGTATGTAGCAAGCTACAGATACGACTATGAAATTTTCACTTAGTTCCAACAGATCCGTTGCGGCGCTGCCGTCGTCAAGCTAATTTGTATAGAACTTGTAGTTATAGGTATGGTAGGTATGGTAAGTGACGAAATCGTAATAGCAGCTTCTATGTAACTTTCTGCGATTTTTAGGCTTCAACAGAGCTATTCAGTTAAATAAATTGTATGTTTTTTTTTTTAATCCAATTATACATGTATGAGAGTCCAGGATACAAAGAGACACCTAATCGTACAGTTTTTGTATCCAATTATTACAATCTGGCAGCCCTGGGCCGTGGGCTCTATTTAATAAACATGATAATTGACACTGAAAAAGTAGTCACATTTATTGCTGAGAATTCTAGGAGACACATGAAGCGAAGCACTGCAAGTTTAGTGTTGCGTTTACCGATTTAACAGGGTCCTGCCGACTCCTGCCAGACGATGACGACGACGTCCTATGATGACGTTTTGTAAGGGAAAAACAAGGGAAAAATGACTACCTACGCCTACAGCGCCACAACGGATCTATCGGAACTAAAGCTGTCATTCCGGTGTCGTGAAAATCAGTGAAAATCGTGAAATCCAAATCAATGAAGGAAAAATTTTATATTACGATATTACTTAATTATTTACTTTAGGAGCCGGTGCGAACACAGATACAATGAAACACTTCTTCATAAATCTGTGTGCTTTGTTCTGGTTCTAGTGATAGTTTACAGGTTAGGTGAGTGTTTGTTTGTGTTATTTATGTAAACTGTTGATATGAGATGAACGACAATGATCCCCTGATGAGGGAGGAGGTACATCCCAGGATATACCGATGTCCGAGCCCCTTTCCTTACTAACATTACTTATTTACTTAAATTATAAGTGACTAGCTTTTGCCCGCGACTTCGTTCGCGTATCTAAATAAAATATAGCATATGCTACTCTGGAATAGTGTTTTTTTTTTTTTTTTTGGTTCAGTTCAAGGTAAAGCGATTATAGTATCGCATACAACCGATGTCAGGAATAAATACTCTCATTTATAGCAAATAAAACGTTGGTGTTCGACGTTTCAATGCTTCTTTGGAGTTTTTGGAGGCAATCGAGAAACGCAGGAAACGCAGAGAAGTCCACAAGAAAGAGGTGAAACGGCCGCTTGCCGCGCTACAAAAGAACGGAACACTTTTCCTGTTCACGACCCACACCATCATATTTCACTGAACTGTATATTGTTCACTTGCACGACACTTTGTTACGCAAAACAACACCGATTTTACGAACCAAAACTCACTATAAACAATAAAAATTCGTTGAAATATGAGGACTCCAAACGTATCTGTTCAAATCCCGCCAAAAACTCCCTCAGGAATAGTGTAGCTTTTTACTAGTGAATTTTTTTTTAAGCCCGCACTTCACTCTCGCCGAGAACCCACGGCGAGAACTTTCAAGGTAAATTACTATGGCTTACGACGCCACGAGAACAATAATGAAGGGCATCCACACTCTCGTTCTCGGCCTGTCTCGCCAGTTCTCGTCGAGAATGAAGAGCCGGCATTACACTCAATTCAGTAGTTCCAGAGATTACCCCCTTCATTTTAAACCGGTTTGTGGGCAGTGAATGAGACACAATATAACTTTTATTGTTTTTAACCGACGAAAAAACAAAAGACGGAGGAGGTTCTCAAGTCGACGCGTATATTTTTTTTTTTTTTTGTTTTATGTATGAACACGCATAACTTTGTACAGAGTAGTCCGATTTTGATAATTTTTTTTTTGTTTAGTAGGTCATACTTCAGAGGTGGTCCCATTTTAATTTGGTGAAGATCTGGTAAAGGGTTTCGGAGATAGACAATAAAACTCCGCAAAAAATCTATGGCATATCATCGACGATTGAAATAAATGATCCGATAACTTCTTACAGAGTAGTCCGATTTTGATAATTTTTTTTTTGTTTGGTAGATCGTACTTTAGAGGTGGTCCCATTTCAATTTGGTAAAGATCTGGTAAAGGGATTCGGAGATAGACAATAGAACTCCTCTAAGATCTAGAGCATATCATCGACTATGGAAATAAATGATTCGTGTTCATGTTCCCTTTTAGGTCATACTTCAGAGGTGGTTCCATTTTAATTTGGTGAAGATCTGGTGAAGGGCTTCGGAGATAGACAATAGAACTCCTCAAAGATCTAGAGCATATCATCGACTATTGAAATAAATGATTCGTGTTCATGTTCCCTTTTAGGTCATACTTCAGAGGTGATCCCATTTTAATTTGGTGAAGATCTGGTGAAGGGCTTCGGAGATAGACAATAGAACTCCTCAAAGATCTAGAGCATATCATCGACTATTGAAATAAATGATTCGTGTTCATGTTCCCTTTTAGGTCATACTTCAGAGGTGATCCCATTTTAATTTGGTGAAGATCTGGTAAAGGGAGATATACAATAGAACTCCTCAAAAATCAGCTGCTGATGCTTAAAAAGTAAAACTGTGATTAAAGCATCAGCTTCCTTATATAGTTACATACTTTGCCATAAGGCCAGAGGGTACGCAGAGATCTGTTGCATATGAGTGCACAGTGCACGCTAAAGCGCGCTCATGTGTTGGTGTGTTTGGATGTGTTTGTATTTGTGTGTGTGGGGTGTGTGTGTGTGGGTGTGTGTGTTTGTGGGTGTGTGACAGGGGTTGGATGAATACGTGTGACAAAATAATTATAATAAAATGTTTATGTGCACCCACTTATCCAGCCCTACGACTTACGTCTTGGGATCACTTTATAAGCACATGGATAAGTGGATCACAAGTGGAGGATAGGAGGAAAAAATATTCAACTAAACTAATTCTTAATAAGACGATTAAGGAATTTCTTGCTGCTTATTATTATTAAATTTAGTTTTCAGCATTTTATATTGCAGTAACTTTTGTTGATTGCGCGCGTTTACGAAAGCTTTCTAAGCGTAGCCATTTTCCAAGACATTTGCTCAATTGATGATAATAATGATTGGGCCAAAATGTGTACTATTTTAAAAGTAATCGAAAATTATGCATGTAGTAATTAGAAGATTATAGCCACAAAAAATTATAAAATAAAAGCTTTTTAACAAAAAAATTCAACCGCCGAAAAAACTGAAAAGCAAAAAATAATAATTTATTTTACCTTAATAACTAAATTCTTAAACTAATGTAAGTAAGTATATCAAAGTATATAATATTATTTTGCAATTATTTTGAGTTTTTAATTAACCTTAATAACTAAGTTCTTAAACGAATGCAAGTATACCTAAGTAATTTTGAGTCGGCGCCAAACAATCAATGAACAAAGATCACTAAATAACCTTAAATTTAAAGAAATAACCAAAATGAAATTAACAATGCAACAACGTGAAATCTTCAGGGATTAACATTAACATTCCAAAAAAATGCGCTCTCAGCACGACCACTAGCAACGAGACGGGACGCATGCACCTGGGTCTCTACTCGGACATTCGAACTTCACAATTACGTGAACGTTTTCGTTCCAATGTCAACTCTATTACAATGAAGTCCGGACCGAAACAGTCGCGATATATCGAAAATCGAAAGTCCGGGTACAGGGCCTGTGTGGATAGTGATGTTATATTGGTTACGTTACGTGGTGTGTGCCCGTTCGGGTTGCTGGCGCGCATCACGCAATTAATTAATTTTCTTGTTTGGCGCCGACTCAAAATTACTTAGGTATACTTGCATTCGTTTAAGAACTTAGTTATTAAGGTTAATTAAAAACTCAAAATAATTGCAAAATAATATTATATACTTTGATATACTTACTTACATTAGTTTAAGAATTTAGTTATTAAGGTAAAATAAATTATTATTTTTTGCTTTTCAGTTTTTTCGGCGGTTGAATTTTTTTGTTAAAAAGCTTTTCACTGGTATAGTCGGTTACTGTCCGCGAACGTGTTGAACAGAAAGTTGGAAGTTATAGCAACGTTTCTGACCACCCCGAAAGGGATTACAGTCGTGAGTTTATGTATTGCACCTATGTACAGTACATTTGTCAGGACATTGCAGGCTGAATCACCTGATTGTGGGACTGACATGTACAAAATGTGTTTTGTATAAGTCCCTTAAAAAAAAATAGATTAAAAAAAAAAAAAAAAAACACCTGATTGTCTGAAAATAAAAATGATTCCGTGCTTCAGATGGCACGTTAAGCCGTTGGTCCCGGCTACTATCTCTGGTAGTGGTAGTCGTTACATAAAAACCACGTCAGAAGCCATAAGGCGGTCTGAAAAAACTCTGACACCTGTCTGCCCACACGATAAGAAAGACCTACGTACAGGTGTAAGGAAAAGTATCAATAACCTTTAAACCACATACTCTACCCATCAAACTGAACAACTTTTACTATGGAAGCAAACCGAACAGAGCAAAAAAATAATCAGCTGTTCCACACCAAACTGCAATGCCTACTCGACTCAAATGTATGCAACAGATGATTTTTTTTGCTCCGATCGGTTTGCTCCCATCAGGTCTACCCAATATCAAACTGTACAAAAACATGTATAGTCATTCCTTACAGTCGCACACAGATTGCCATAAGAGTGGCAGAGCTAGATTAGACGTTAATCTGTTACGTCTGTTAAAATTCTTTTATAATGCGCACGGCTAAGGAGTGGAACGCACTGCCTGCGGACCTGTTCCCTGAGCAATACAACCTGGGCCTCTTCAAGGCAAGAGTGAATAGGCATCTTTCTAGGTAAGCATGCTACATCTTCGGCCTCATCATCACTCAACATCAGGTGAGATTGGGGTCAAATGTTTACCTATCGAACATAAAAAAAAAAAAAAAAAAAAAAAACAAATCTGTACCTTTGGTGAAAAGAGAGCTAAGTCAAAAAATCGTATTTCGAGAAAAAAGGACTTGTTTTTTTTTTAACTTCAGACCCTCATAACTTTTTTGTTATTTATTATATTTTTAACCGAGTTAATGCTACTGGTTAATCATTTTAGTAGCAAAACTGTGGTGTATCAATAATAGCGATAAAATAAATAAATAATGATCAATAAACAAAAACAGTAAATTATATCATTTGCCACTTTAGAGTGAGGATGTGTAAAGTGATTTATTAACAATCATATCATTTTACATAACCACCAGTGGCCTTAACAGCCATTGGTGAACAATGGTTTAACTATAACTTAAAATGAATGTAAATTATTGTCTATTGTAAATAAAATAATCTTGTGAAATAAAACTTTCATATTTTATGAATACCCTCTCTCTGAATTAGTTAAAATAAACAAAAGGACAAAAATAAGACAAATGTATTAAAATACACCTCAACCAGGTTCAGTTTTTTTTGTGTATAATGATATTTTTTAATTTGTATTATTACAGATTTTTGTTTATGTTTGTGTGAAATGGTGTAACTCTCTATGGTAGTCGGTGGTAGTTTAACTCTGAAAGATAGGGCAGTAAATTTCGATGATCAAAAATAGTTAATGAACGCAATAAAATGGAAGGTTATTTAGCAAATAATAAATCAAGTAAAATCAGTACATACTTTTTATTAAAAATCTCAAAATAAATAGCAGTTTCACTGCTGAAAAAGTAAATCAAAATGCTTATGCTACTCGACTAACTAAGGCACTTTAACAATCAACAGTCTTTAAGTTACATCTTAGGAATGTATCAGGAGATCTTTAATTTAATACCACATGAAGTTTTATATTTCACCCACAAATGTTGGTTCATTTAAAGAGATTAATTTACAGTTGGATTAGGTTTAAATATCATTTTTGAATAATCGCATCAAATCAAATAGAAATATTAATAATTTTTATGTAGCTCAAAATCAAATTCAAAACACAAGTGAGTTTCTATGCGATATAACGACATCAGTGGATTCTTTACAACTAAGTAATAAACTATAATTTTTTCTTAAAAAGTCATAACGATTCACAGAATGCAATCAATTGTGGCACGTTTTATCTTACGAAGGTAAATAAATCTTGAAATTTCAAGATAATAGTGAGGTAACGAAGTAATTCACTTAATAGTTAAAATTTTTAGTAAATGTAAATATTCCTAATCATGACAGCCTTCAAAAGTTTACCTAGATAAATATATTAAAAAACACAAAGCTTTCTCTGATATTATATCACTTATACCTAGTAGACGAATCAACGGTCAAACTAAAAAAAGAATTGTAATCCAAAGTTATCTATCAGTTGAGTATATCCTATTTTAAATTATAAAGCTTGCGTGATGCTTTTGTCTCAACGCCACCAAAATTCACCAAATACAATAACGTAAAAACCTTTTTTATAAAACATAATTATAGTAAAATCAAATAAAAATCTTCTAAAATATCTTTCATCAAATCAGTCGCCCGTCGGCCTATTGCCGTTCTCAAAACCACTTATGATAAGATCAATTTTGACTTAAGAACAAAATCCATTGCGCGATCTGGCACTAACTAGAAAAGTAACCTGCCAGAATCAAGCAATGGAAGTCTTTAATTTATGATATTATCAATGGTTTTTAGCAGAGTTTCGGTACTACTTAGTGAAACGTGGATGTTCTGAGGTTTCAGAATATCTCTGACTATCCCCTTGGGGAATATAGTCGTGAGCATATGCATGCATCAATGGTTTTAAGAAACGTAATAGTCCCCCAGGTCTAAATTGGTGAATTAATAAATCAATTAAACGCTCAATCAAACATAGTAGATAATATAAAGTAACCAAAAAGCCTCGATACTTCAAAACGCCAGCAAATACAATAAAGTAAACAAAAATTTTTTTTAACGAAAGCGTAGGTACATAGTAAATAAAAAAGTCTTCTAAAAATGATCAGTATAAAAATCAGCCTCCTGATTCAAATCAGGATCTACATTAGGAGATTTATCAGCAGTCGAGGGCAAATTCAGATAAAACTCATGGACGCTCCGGTCAATATACTCCAGAAGAGAGATGAGATCAGCTTTTTTTTCTGCTGCTATAGGCACTGCGATCATACCTTTTGTTTCTTTTCGCGTATGACATCTAAATATAATCGTCATCCGCGTAGTTCTCTTTATATCCAAATGTAGGAAATTGATCCTTGGTATATTTCAATATTTGCACGTTTGACCACACAAATTTTTGGCTTTTTTTACTTGCAGTTGTTTTTTAGAAAAATCAGCAAAATAATAGAAGTCCGCATAAGTCATTTCTATTACAGAAATTCCCCCCTAATACAGAAAGCCCCCTTCCCCCGCGAACATGCATCCATCTCGTTCTACCTTGTCTAACGCTCACTTTTTATATATATTTATTTGTATCACTTTACGCTACAAATTTTAATTAAACCGGATAAAAAACTGGTAATTTTCTTGATATAACTGAATTGTATCATTATACACAAATCCATTGTATGGAGCAGGGTTTCGTGAAAAATAATACATTTCTATATATATTATTATACACAGAATTTTTTTGATTTATATCTACGTTTTTAATGATTATTATAGAATTGTATCATCATACACATACGAGTTAATGAGAAATGGTGTTGTGAATGCTAATATTATTTTAGTTGTATTATTAGTAACAACGGTATACGAATATAATTTCATTGTGTTAAATAATTTTATTTGAGTTATATTCCCTTACACTTCCTGTTTAAATAAGATTTGCTAAATTTTATCAGTGTTTATCAAATTGTATCACATTACACGAGATTTTAAACTCCATTTGATGAAAATAATCAACTTATAACATTATACACGAAAAATATCTCCGAATCTAGAAGAGCTACAGCTACGTAGATAGGACAGAAAGATAGATCATTTGACACACATGAAGAATGTCTTAAAAACTCAATTTTGATACAACTCGACTTAGCGCGTTTTTCACCAAAGGTACAGAAATGTCACCACTTTTTAAGCAAATTCAAGGAAAATTCGTTCTTAACGTAAGGAAATAGCTGAGTCTTCCAGCTGGAGGTCTGGTGACAAAATGATTCAAGACGGTTCCATTTACTATTGACATTTCACTTATTCTAATGGGTGGTTGTCATAAGTGTGAATGGATGTCAAGTAGCGTTTCTATGCCTTGCTTTATATTATTTATCTACCCCTATATTTGATTTTTGGCTTGTTCAGTTTGATGGGTAGACTCTTAGTTTATAAAGATGCTAATGATATCAATTTCACACTGTATACACATGGACTCATCACGTCACGTCATACAATAACAAAACCCAAATATGGCACGTCTCTAATATCACTGTAGTGTTCTTCAGTTGTGCTCTGCTGTCACACATTGCCCCTGACATTCCAGTCCTTTCAAATGTCCTCAGTAAAACAATAAAGGTGGTTTCAGTCCATACAAACGTTTGACGCACAATACGCATAGACGGAATTAATAAAAGTAATATTTTATAAATGAAAAAATAGTTTAGAAAATCTAAAGATATAAAGCTTTTAAAATTTTGTATGAAAAATTTCAAAGCTTTATATCTTCGTAATTATATTATAAATTGCAAATGTTATTTGATACCTGACATCTAGACGTTTTAAACTATTTTTCCATATATACAAAGTTACTTTTATTAATACCGTCTATGCGTATTGTGCGTCAAAGTTTTGTATAAAATTTACCCCTCTGCAACCGCCTTAAGCACACTTTTGCCGTCCTGTTAATAGCGTGCTGAAATCGTTGTGTATAGAATGTCATTGATCTCACTTGATATCCAAGTGCTGGTTGAGTATGACCCATTCCTTCACACTTTTATAATACTAATCTGTGCTGTCCTTTTTAGATCGTCATTGTTGAACCACGAAGTTATCACCTGACTTAGTTTGGAACTACCTACAGTGCTGTTTCTTACCTCTACATTGACAGAATCATCGCTCATCTGATGGAGCTGTAACATGTTGTTTTGAAACTGACATATTGGTTGGATTCCTGTCGCTAAAATGAATGTTGAAAATACATCTATGGAAGGTGCAACTGATATAAAAGTGGAAATAAAAATAGAAAATGAATCTGACGATGCGGTAGAGACTGAAATAGACTTGTATACAGATCATGTGATCAAGGAAGAGATGGTTATTGGACCAGAGGTGCTTCAAGTAGTTGATGTGACACATTGTCCTGAAGGTTAGTAGTGTCATGTCTGGTCAGTTCCATACATTTTAGATTTAGTATAGTCTTGGCGCAAACAGATGTCGCTACTGGCCTTGACAATTTTACACTATGTAATGCAATATTGTATTTTAATTGTACTTTGTACATTTTGTTTTGTTTAAAAGATGTGTGTTGTAGAGTTTCTGGCCGCATCTTCTCTTAACGGAACACCATCCGACGCGGTGTTAGAGTCAAATAATGACGTCAAAAAGCTATCTATATGATATTATTTTGAATAAAAAATTTTGAATTTTGGCCTGAACGAGAGATAAATCTTAAACGTTATTAGATTACTATTATTTGAGTTTTGTTCCACGGAAATAAATAATATAGATTATTTTCTTAAAAATTTTAATAGTAAATGTGTTTAACACGTATCTTAACGTAATTAAACATTGATGTAGTACCGTTACTCACCACCGGCGCTGTAGTTGCGCGAGTTTTCATATAAGAAGGTGGCAACTTTCTTAGTGTGGGCATTGACCCTCTGTTGTATATAATTTATTTACTCTATGGTAGTATTTAATTAATATAATACTGCTAATTTATTGATAGTTTGCTCATCACACTCCTTTCCCAGTGTTCTGGCCAGTTTCTAGTTTCTTGTTGTGGATGTTAGTGATTGCCCAGGATTGGCAACCCTAGTCACAGATTACTAGTTACTATGTAACCATAGTCTAAAAAAACAAGGTCTTCTATTCCCAGAGCGACACAAGCCTACGTCACAAAAAAATGGCAGCTAAACATGGTAAAAGGGTATGATGACGTAGGCTTGTGTCAGTCACGTGATCGGAAGAGAATACCAGGCGCAGTATATTATTGTACCATGTATGTAACTGATACATCAATTCCATAGATAATGATAAATTCTCACACTTAACCCGCGAGATTCCAACTAGTCAAATCAGTCACTCTTTATCAAACGTCAAAACACGAGCGTTGTATGAAAAATTGTACTAAATCATGCATAGTGACGTCATTGTTTTTCTTCGTCGTTTCGATACTTTTTAAAGTTTATCCTTTTATTAAAAATAGTATTCAAGGAACAGAATTACTGAAAATGTAGGTATAGCATTATTTTCCAACATATTTTTTACTCAGAAGATAAAACTAAAATAAATTGGATGCAGTCAACTCCCCAATTACCTACTGGCGGACGGTACGCGCAAAAATGTTCCTAGTGACAAGCCCACATCATTGTTATTACTTCGTACAGCGCGCGACGTATGCGACGTTGCCGTCTGGAGCGAGTGGCAGAAATCAAGCAAGTGCATCGCTTACTATGCGCCTAGGTGTAGGTTCTTATCTCTGTTGCTACAGTAAAGTGACGGAGGCCTGCCGTAGCAATCAATATAGTTCACGTGGAGAGAGCTTTACAGGGTGTAAGTAAAGGTATCATTAACCTAAGGGTTCTTACAGACGAGCGACACTTTGCTGTCGCGGTGGGTCGCAGAGCGCCGCGCTCATACATTTTACGGTCGCGCGACCCTCCGCGACCGTAAAGTGTCGCTCGTCTGTGAGAGCGCTAAAACCACATACTGACATACTCTACCCATCTGAAAGTCACCCAAAGGGCAATGTAGAGGGCTATGCTCGGAGTTTCCCTGTGAGATTTAATCAGAAATGAAGAGATCCGCAGAAGAACCAGAGTAGCTGACATAGCCCAAAGAATTGCTAAACTAAAGTGGCAGTGGGCGGGGCATATTGCTCGCTGAACCGATGGCCGGTGGGGCCGAAAAGTTCTCGAGTGGCGACCGCGTACCAGAAAGCGCAGCGTGGGTAGGCCCCTCACACGGTGGACCGACGACCTGTTGAAGGCGGCGGGTTACCAGTTGGATGAGGGCAGCGCAGGACCGGTCGTTTTAGCGATCGTTGGGGGAGGCCTATGTCCAGCAGTGGACGTCCATCGGCTAAAATGATGATGACTCTACCCATCAAACTGAACTACTTTTACTATGGTAGATAACTTGTCCGTGCAAAAAAATATCTCTAAATCTTCTGTTCCATACTAAACTGCAGCGCCTACTCGAATCAAATGTATGAGACAGCAGATTTTTTTGTTCTAACACGTTTACTCGCATAGTAAAAGTTGTTCAGTTTGATGGGTAGAGTTTGTAGGTTTAAAGGTTATTGATACTTTTCCTTACACCCAGTATAAGGCTGCCTGTATATTGAAGCTGTGCGAGCTGTGCGAGCTGTGTAGCTGTGTTTTTTTAACCAATCTTTATTGGTTTCTTGATTGGTTAAAAAAACACAGCTACACAGCTCGCACAGCTTTAATGGACAGGCAGCCTAAGGGGCAAAATCTCCTTTGCCTGAATCTAATCATCCTTTGAAATTTCTCTAAAATTGAGCCATGTCCCATGACAATCACTCGTGCTGTAGTGTAAAGATTAGCGCTGGCTAATCTTTACCGGCTGACTGCCCATAACCCTATGGGCGTTTCGTCTTGTTGGCACCTTAAGGGTTTGATCATCAGCTGGCAGCACCGCATCGATTTTTTCCAGATTTTTTTCAGTCGCTCCATCCTTTTCTGTCACTCAGGAACGTCATTTGCTACTTAGGAACGTCATAGCACTGCCGCGTGCGGTCGCGTTCCGTCTATCTTATTTGCTCTAGCAAATGACGTTCCTGATGGACAGAAAAGGATGGAGCGACTGAAAAAAGCGATGCGGTGCTGCCAGATGAGGTTCAACCCTAAATGCTAAGAGCAAGGATCTCCTTTATTCTAAAGCATAGAGACAGCATCAATTTACGATTGTAGTTAAGTCTCTTTTGTCTTATGACGTACCTTTAATAGCAGAAGGAGAGGAAACTATAGATCTTTGTTTATGCGGTTGTTCACTTTTCACTTGTCACATTGTGCTAGATTGGTCTAATTGGTCTCTTTTGTCCATACTACTTGACACCACACACTTTAAACACAAACGTCAAAAAAAGTGGACATTCTTGCAATGCTATGTCTCCCTCTATGCCTTTAAACTAAAGGAGATCCTTGCTCTTAGCTTAGATGTTAAAAAAGTTGGAAGACAGAATAGAAAGAAGATAGTAGAAGACTAATAAACGCATGATAATTTCATGCGTTCATTAGTTACTACTGTTATGTTATACACAAAACGTTTTGTAAATTATTTGTTAATTATAATTTTAGATGTACCTGTACTCAAGAAGCCTAAACTAGAGACAACAGATGAAGAGACAGATCAAGTCAAACTTCAGAAGGGAATTAAGGAAGAGAATACTGAAGGAGTCATCTCTTCGTCCACAAATATCAAAACAAATACAACATTGAGAAATAATAAACATACTAATTTTTACGAATTACAGAAACCAGGTAAATCTGAAAATGTATTGATGTGTAATAATGATACAGGTAAAAAAATTATCAAAACTGAACTAAGTGTATGTCATGAAATGAAACAGGATATTAACTTCAAATGTAAAGAATACACATATCAAACTGGATCACAAGATTTGTTAGAGCAACGCCACAAACTAAATGGCAAAGATCGTAGTTTTAAATGTGACCTGTGTGGTTATAGATCCAAAGAGAAATGTAGACTACTGAAACATTTGAAATTAAAACATTTTCCTTTAAAAGGTGATTCAAAGAAAAAGAAATTCTCATGTTCAGTGTGTGAGTATACATGTGCAAGAAAAGATAGACTAAAAACACACTTACTTAATCACACTGGTGAAAAACCATATGCATGCTCTTACTGTGATTACAAATGTAAACAGAAGGTTCATCTGTCAGTACATTTACGTAATCACACTGAGGAAAAACTATATTCATGCCGTTACTGTGATTACAAATGTAAAGAAAAGAGTACTTTTTCAGTACATTTACGTACGCACACTGAGGAAAAACTATATTCGTGCGCTCACTGCGATTACAAATGTAAAAAAAAGGCTCCTTTGTCAGTACATTTACGCACTCACACTGGTGAAAAACCATATTCATGCTCTCACTGTGATTACAAATGTAAACAGAAGGCTCATTTGTCAGTACATTTACTTAAGCACACTGAGGAAAAACTATATTCATGCGCTCACTGTGATTACAAATGTAAACAAAAGGGTTATTTGTCGAGACACTTCCTTATACACTCTGAAGAAAAACCATATTCATGCACTCACTGCGATTACAAGTGTAAACAACGGCATCAATTGGTGGCACATATACGTACGCATACTGAGGAAAAAATTTATTCATGCTCTTACTGTGATTACAAATGTAAACAAAAGGGTTCTTTGTCATTACATTTACGCACTCACACTGAGGTAAAACCGTATTCATGCACTTACTGTGATTACAAATGTAGACTAAAGCATCGTTTGTCACTACATATACGTACACACACTGGAGAAAAACCATATTCATGCACTTACTGTGATCACAAATGTAAACAAAAGAAAAACTTGACGGTGCATTTACGTACGCACACTGGGGAAAAACTCTATTCATGCCATTACTGTGAGTTCAAATGTGCTGTAAGAAGTATTTTAAATAGACACTTATGTACTCACACTGGTGAAAAACCATTTTCATGCTCTTACTGTGATTACAAGTGTATACAAAAGAGTGCTTTATCAAGACATTTACGTACTCACACTACTGAAAAACGGTATGCATGCTCTCACTGTGATTACAAATGTGCTACTGAAAAGGTTCTGAACAGTCACATACGGATTCACAGTTCTGGTAAAAAAGTATATTCATGCACTCACTGTGAATATAAAAGTAATAAAAAGGGTGCTTTATCAAGACACTTCCTTGTACACGCCGAGAAAAAACGATATTCATGCTCTCACTGTGATTACAAATGTAATCAAATGGATAATTTGTCTGAACATTTGCGTATTCACACTGGAGAAAAACCATATTCATGCTCATACTGTGAGTACAAATGTGCTTTTAAAAGTTCTCTGAATAGACACTTACATACACACACTAGAAGTAAATCATAGTAATTTTCTAAGAAAATTATAATCAGGGCCATAGATAGGTTTGAAATTATTATAGGGTCCGTAGGGCGGAAGGAAAATGATTCAGCTTATTATAGCTGCCAACTTAATCTGGGGAAACCGTCTAGATCCTAAGTTTCAGTAAAAAGTACTACATAAATCGGAATAATTCATACAAACAACCGAGCGTGAGTAGCTCGAAATTTCACCCAACAATACTTAAGAGGGCTATCACAGTCCAGTGGCGCCCTCATCACATTAAAAAAGATTTCTCAATAAAGAAAGCCTAAATTAAAAAAGTGCTCAACACGAACACTACTAAAGCCTTCAAGCCATTGTTATACAATACTTTTATAGGTTCTAAACATTCCACTTTTAGACAATTTCGAATAAAAACAAAAGCGGCCGTTTTTTTCCTTTTTTCAAAATTTGAATGTTTAGACCATGTTTAGATCTTTTAAAAACCTATAAAAGTATTCTATGAAAATAGCTTGAAGGCTTTTGTAGTGTTCGTGTTGAGCATTTTTTTAATGTAGGCTTTCTTTATTGAGAAATCTTTTTTAATGTGATGAGGGCGCCACTGGACTGTGATAGCCCTCTTAAAACGGTGGTGGTAAGTGCTCACACATAACTGCGACGTCGCATCGAATCGCAAATATCAGCGCGCGCTCGATGACTTATTACGATGACTTTATGTATGATTTTCAATCGTAGCGCTCGCAGATATTTGCGATTTGATGCGAATTCACAGTTATGTGATTGTATGGGAGCCCTCAGAGATCAATCACCTATCTATGCTATATAAGTCTCAAAACTAAGTGTATGTCATGAAATGAAACAGGATATTAACTTCTGGATATCTGACTGGATCACAAGCAAAGATCGTAGTTTTAAATGTGACCTGTGTGGTTATAGATCCAAAGAGAAATGTAGACTACTGAAACATTTGACATTGAAACATTTTCCTTTAAAAGGTGATTCAAAGAAAAAGAAATTCTCATGTTCAGTGTGTGAGTATACATGTGCAAGAAAAGATAGACTAAAAACACACTTACTTAATCACAATACTTGTCGTACCAATTATAAACATTGATTATGCTATCTGTTATCATTAACAAGTCCTCTGGTTCAGTTTCGCCAACTAATTTAAAATAACCCTATATAATATGTAACAAAACGCCCTAGTAATACTTAACCTAAGGTGGTGCTTCAGACCATCAAACTGAACAACTTTCACAATGGAGCCAACATCGAAATCGCGAAAAAAAAATCCGCTCTTTTCCGCTCATACAAAACTGCAGTACCGTCTCGACTCAAATGTATGGGGCGGCAGATATTTTTTATTTTTTCTCGATGTTGGCTCCATAGTGAAAGTTGTTCAGATTGATGGTCTGAAGCACCCCCTAAAGTATTACTAGCGTGTTTTGTTTTTTGTTTGTTTTCTTAATATGCTGACACTTTTTTAAGGGGATGATCAGACCGTCAAACTGAACAACTTGCTCTATGGCACCAACTCGGCTCGTCCATACAAAACTACAAACCTACTCGAGACAAATGTATGGGACAGCTGATTTTCGCGAATTCGATGTTGGTCCCATAGAGAAAGTTGTTCAGTTTCACGGTCTGATCATACCTACCCTTAAAAAAGTGTCAGCATCATAGATTTATATATTCATAGATTTATATATTACTAGCGTAAGGATAGGCCCGTCAGAATATTTTACAAAAACCTTCTTCATAGAAACAAAAATTTGCGCCATCTGTCATAACTCGTATACGAACTATATCGTGTCATATATTTGTAGTGCTCTAAATTGAAATTTTTCCTTGCATTTTAGAGCCAACGAACTGGGGACAATAGTCAAGCTCATAGGCCATGTCCTTACCGTACCGTAACATTATAAAGTATTTAAACATTATAAAGTATTTAAACATTATAAAGTATTTAAACATTATAAAGAATTAAAATATTATTTAGCGCTCTTACAGACGAGCGACACTTTGCGATCGCACTGTGTCGCAGAGGGTCGCGCTCATAGAGTTTACGGTCGCCTTGAGTCGCGCGACTGTGGCGCGACCGTCGCGCGACTCTCTGCGACCGCAAAGTGTCGCTCATCTGTAAGAGCGCTTATAGTTAAATTGGTATTTGAAAAATAGTAAAGCTTATAATCTATTCTAATGCAACACTTAAAAATATCAGGTAATCTGTGATAATTATAATATACTTGATCCTAAAAAAATACATTTAGTTCTAGAATTTTTTTAACAGTGAGCCATTGGTCATCACACTCGAGGCTCGAGCCGCAGGCGAGGTCGCAATACCTGCCGAGAGTGTGATGACCAATGTGCACGCGTTTCAACGCGCTTGTGAAGAAAAAATAAATACAATATCACAAAAAGGTTTAGACAAATATTTGTGAATAATAGCAGGCGGATTTCTTTTTTCACACTTAATAAATGTACTTGTACATAATTGAATGAAAAAAAAACGTGTTTCTTTTTAATCTTTTGAGTAGAAACCTTTCTGGTCGGGGCCTTATTTAGCTCGGCGAAGCTACATAAGGCCCCCTGGTCCCCGGGCCTCCGATTGGCTTAGTCCACCACTGTACTTGTGTGCTTCAATCTGTGATGGAGGAGCTGTTTTTTTTAAATTCCTATCTCGTAGTTGGACCCATTGTAAAAGTTGTTCAAATTGGTGGGTAAATACCAAAGAGATTTAATATAATACTACGTAAATACTTGAGTGGTTTCAGCCCCCTTAGTTTTTGGAAGCAATTCCCTTACATCCTGTGTAGCTTGATGTGTCGCCGTGTGTACTACCCAAAGTACACGCTATACAAAACCAACATAAGCTGGCCGCGCGACGCTATACGTTACGCGACCCTACGCGCGGCCAGCTTATTTTGGTTTTTGTATAGCTTGATGTGTCGCCATGCGTACTAAACAGTGGATCACCCATAAAGTTACTATAGTAACTTTATGGGATGACCACTCACCACCCATTCTCTATGGTATCAACCATAGAGAATGGGTGATACTATCCAGCGTACAGGCGGCCGTAGCATGGCAGTGTGATATAGCGCTGTCGCGCATTAGTTCTTTTTCTATTTGCGCTGGAACCAGGGACGGCTGGAACTAACGAGATATAGCCTTATCACGCTACGGCCGCAGAATGTGTTTTATGTCGAAACTAAGTGTCAAACAGACCAGCTACAGACTATAATTTTCGTGGACTTCAGATTGCATGCGATCGGAAGCATAATGCAAAGCGGCTTTTCTTAATTTTCTAAATTCGTTTTTCGGTGGTCATTATTGTGTTATTGTGGTGGAATTAGTTTAATAATGTGCCGTAATGAAGAACAATATAGTAAAAGTGAGAAATAAAGAAGGCGCTCCCGTTTGATTCGGATTGATTTTCGCGTCGAACTCTCTTGAATATTGGAATGGGTGTACCATACGCATTTCAAGAGTAGGTTAAGTTAGGTTATGTTAGTTTTAAGTACAAAGAAAAATGTTACTTATGACCATGCTGTAAGGGCTAGTTCCCATTGCATTTCCGAAAGGATAAATGAGAGATTTTCCAAAAGCAAAAAAAAAGTAAAAAGTAAGTTCCAAATTTCTCGATAGATGGCGTTGACAAGAGAGGGGTCGATTAATTTCTTTTGCGCGCGAACGAACGAGATAAAAGACGTGATAAAGCCGTAACACGGCTATCGCGGGTTGGCATGCTACCAGTGCTGGTCTACCCAATATCAAACTGTACAAAAACATGTATAGTCATTCCTTACAGTCGCACACAGATTGCCATAAGAGTGACAGAGCTAGATTAGACGTAAATCTGTTAAACAAATGTCACCACTTTTTAAGCAAATTCAAGCAAAATTCGTTCTTAACGTAAGGAAATAGCGGAGTCTTCCAGCTGGAGGTCTGGTGACAAAATGGTTCAAGATGGTATCTGTTTACTATTGACATTTCACTTATTCTAATGGGCGGTTGTCATAAGTGTGAATGGATGTCAAGTAGCGTTTCTATGTCTTGCTTTATATTATGTATCTACCCCTATATTTTATCTTTGAGTATGACCAATATAAGCTGACCGCGCGCAGGGTTAACCTATAACGTCACCCGACCACCTTATTTTGGTTTTGCTTAGCTTGATGTGTCGCCGTGTGTACAAACAAACCCTTTCTTATTTTTGTTGGTTTATTATAAACTATCTGCGGGGCTAGTATGCCAACCCACTATAGCGTGATATATCGCTATCACGCTTTCGCTCTCTTTCTATTTTCGCACGCACGAACGAACAAGATAAAAGATTTGACAGATGGATGTGTTAAATATCGCAATCGCGGCTTGGCGTGCGTACCAGCCCCGTTGTTGATGAAGTAGCGATTACAAGTTTCCCGGTTTATTTGTGTTTTTCTGTTAAGCCGGGTCTGCTGCGCCATGTTTTCGTGTTACGATGTTAGCAAACACGAAAACATGGCGCAGCGGACTCGGCTTTAGGTTTTTGTAGTTTGTTATTGTCGTTATATTCAAAATGGATACAAAGCCCATACAGCCACGTCCGATACTTGATTCATTGTTGACAGACAATAACACCGAGATTGTTAATAATAAACCGACAATAATATCACTGCGTCTTTTTATTAATAAACTAATATTATAAAGAGGAAAGATTTGTACCTATTTTTGTATGTTTGTATGTTTGTAATGAATAGGCTCAAAAAGTACTGGGCCGATTTAAAAAATTATTTCACCATTAGAAAGTTGCATTCACCCTGAGTAACATAGGCTATATTTATTGCTAGAAAAGATTAGACGTCCACCCGTGCGAAGCCGGGACGGGCAGTGTGACCACTTTTAGTAGATTTCTACTTTTTTGGTAGATTTAGGGCAAAGAAAACGATAATTTAGTAGTGGGAAATTGTTTAGTAGATTTTGGTAGAAATTCGGTATTCGAAAATTTTATCCAAAATGCAAGGATTCGGTCAAAAAAATCAAAGCTGGCAATACAAATAGCTGAGAAAACTATTGCAGTGGGCTTTCTGGAACTTTTAATAAACCTTTAGTGTTTTGCAGGAATATTAATCTTATCAAATAATGTTGTTATATACAAAAGAGGGTTTATAAGACAAAGAAAACTGTACCAACTTTAAATTTGCATAGGGACGACCAATTAATATTTATTTAGATTTTTTTGGAAATTGAAGCATCCATGTTACAAAATGATGATAACAGATACAAAATTATACAAAAATGCGAAAATAACATGAGTAATGATGAGCGTTTAGATAATAATTAATAATGTTAATATTTTGTTTAAAAACGTGTTTTATATTACATTTTAACCATCTGAAACGGCATAAATATTAGGTGGTAGAATTTAAGTAGAATTTGAAATAAGACTTGGTAGATTTTAGTAGATTTCAGCAGTAATTTTGGTAGATTCTCTGAAAAAAAAGTGGTCACGCTGGGGACGGGCCGCTAGTTAATAATATTCATAAATATACCATAGGTACCTAATCGACCCCCCTCTGTTCAACGCCATCTATCGAGAAATTATGAACTAGCTTTTTTTTTTCTGTGGAAAATCCCCCATTGTATAAAAAAAAAAAAGTGAGTTTTACGCAAGAAGCGAGAAAAAAATGGAAAGGCTTTGTTTCATAATTTTGTAAATTAGTTTTTTGTGGCTATTATTGTGTGAATGTGGTCGAATTAGTGTAATAATGTGCCATTAATGGATTATAATGTAGTAAAAGTGAGAAATAAAGAAAGGCGCTCCCGTTTGATTTGGATTGAAATCCTCGCGTAAAACTCCATTGAACATTGGAATGCGTCCATCCTCGCATTTCAATGTGTTAGGGTTTAGGTTTTAGGCTAGGAGGAGAGTTTTTAACGGGAATCTTGAAGAAAAGAACGGGCTTTGTTTCTTAATTTTCTAAATTCGTTTTTCGTGGTCATTATTGTGAATAAATGAAAAACAATATAGTAAAAGTGAGAGTGAAATAAAAAAGGCGCTCCCGTTTGATTCGGATTGATCCTCACGCAAGACTCTCTTGAATATTGGAATGTGTGAATTTGTGTGTACCACCCTCGCATTTCAAGAGTTAGGTACCTATAAGTTTAGGCTAGTTTAGGTTTATAAGTACAAAGAAAAATGTAACTTATCATAAGTTCCACTTGCGTTTCCGAAAAGATAAAAATTATTTAAAAAAATTATGTGTGTCACTGTCACTGTCATGTCATCGCACTTTCGGTCGCATATATACACGCTGATTTTTTAGTGGTCTTACATCGAAAGCCATGTTAATGTAACCGATGGTTATTATCCATTCGCAAAATAAAACTTGTAATATTGTAGATTATTTTTTAAAATAAAAATAAAAATTTAAATTATTAGGTAACTCAGACAACATCCTGTAGGGTGATGATATGGCAGGCAGGCGTCGACCTGTGTAAAGGCCCCTCCACATTCACGCGTTCGCGCGCGAAGTTTACACGCGGACGCGCGAAAATGTGAATGTGGAGCCGATTCGCATATTTTTCGCGGGTTCGCGCCTTGTTAACCACTTTTTGTCGGTTTTTGGCCCGCGTCAAAGAGCCTGCGAACACGCGAAAGCTGCGTAGTGATAACACTGCGAATGTGGAGGCAACAAGAGTTCACGCGCGATTCGCGCCGCATTTCGCGCAGCGATTCGCGCAGTGAATTCGCGCTGTGAATGTGGAGGGGCCTTAACAATGACACCGCTCGGCCATTGACTTTGGATATGAAGAAAAATTACAAATACACGTAATAATAATACGCCTACAAATTGAAATTCTCACTTACTTCATCTGTAACGTAGTAGCTGCTCAAACTGCGTACCGCGTGCACTTCCAGGCATAACCGAGCTCGTTTTTGTATGTTTTCTTTTAGTTTTCGAAGCGTCACTGTGTCACTTCTCACGGTGTTAAAAGCGTCAATAATCTTCTGCTTTAATTGTTCTAAGCTTCGGGCTTCTTCAGTGTAAACAAGACGTTTTAACTCTGACCACAGATAAAAATCCACTGGTGTTAAATCTGGGCTTCGAGGTGGCCAGGCAACTGGGCCACCTTTTTGGTTTGGGATTGCATACAAACGCACCATCTCTAAATACTCGATATTCGAGTACTGATAATGTCTATCACTCATTGCACCGATCACTTAGCCAAACCACAAAGTAAACAAAAACACAATAACAATAATTAATAGCGCGTGCGCGTGCGATGCGTTTACGAAAACACCGGGCGGCCGACTGAATTTCGTGGAGAAAGGGGCGTGGCCGAAACGGCATGCTAATCGATTATTGGCTAATTACAATTGCACTATTGGCTGGCGGTTTCTTTGAGGTCCACGTGGACTGCGCGTTATTGGTAGGCGGCTTCTTTAGTGAAATTGTAAACAATATTAACAGGATGATTTAATATTTTTTTGTACTTTTTATTTTTGATAAAAACTGTAGTAATGTTCACATATTACAAATTTAACATTGCGGATCAATATTAAACGTTTAATGGAGTAATATGGCTGTCGGTGTAAGACCACTAAAAATTCAGCGTGTATAACTATTTTATTTTGTTAATTTCTAAAAAATACACACTAGATTTCTATCGTTACTGTGAAAATAAAACACGTGCTTTAGATGGATTCGTTTTCTTTCAAATTATAACACTTGAGTTTCTGTATGTGCTTCGTTTAGGTTTACAGGTTAGGTGAGTGTTTGTTTGTAGTATTTATTTACATTTACAGTCACAACTGCGTGCTTTAGCATCCAGATAGTTATTTGTTGTAGCGAAGCTTCTGACCGCCCCTAGGGGGACTATGGTCGTGAGTTTATGTATGTATGTACTCCTTATACAAGTACTAATCTGTGCTGTCCTTTTTAGATGCTCATTGTTGAACCACGACGTTATCACCTGACTTAGTTTGGAACTACCTACAGTGCTGTTTCTTACCTCTACATTGACAGAATCATCGCTCATCTGATGGAGCTGTAACATGTTGTTTTGATGCAGACATATTGATTGGATTCCTGTTGCTAAAATGAACGCTGAAAATATATCTACGGAAGGTGTAACTGATATAAAAGTAGAAAATGAATCAGACAATGAGGCAGAGAGTGAGACAGACTTGTATGCAGATCATGTGATAAAAGAGGAGATGGTTATTGGACCTGTGGTGATCCAACCAGTAGTTTATACGGCATATTGTCCTGAAGGTTAGTGGTCGTTCATTAATATCATTTTGCAGGGAGAATTATGATGAGGTGCCTGTCTCACAACTCCTCCCTCGCGTGGAATGTGAACATCTCTTCCGCGGGACCTTCAGAGCTAGAGATTTATGCATGTGTGTTAGTCTGTGTGTTTGTTTGTGCAACGGTGCATTGATCATTTTTGACTTTTCAAGAATTTCAAGTACTTGCTTAATCATAAGGCTGAGATTCAGAGACGATTTTTAAGTCTTAGTTCGAACTCCCGTATGTCAAAATCCATACATTTTGTTTGACCCTACTTAGTTTGAACTATGACTTAAAAAATCGTCTCTGAATCTCAGCCTTAGTGACAGTTTAGTAAGTAGGTCGGTACTTTACTTGAGAAGGACATTGTTGTCATAAATAGACATCATAGAAAGCTATACAGCAGGGCCTCGATGATCCGAACACCGAAAATTTATACCCTGTTCGGATGCACAAAGCGTTTGGATCGCACTGCGGGATAGAAACTGTGAGAAATGGCGGTTGCGCAGGGGTAAGGGGGGTCGTTCGGATTATAGAGGCGTTCGGACGAGCTGGGGTACAGATTATCAAGGCCGTGCTGTAAGCCCAGACCGGTTTGTTGTTATTTATTATTATCGAGTTCAATATTATCTTTGTCATTTTTGTGTTCCATTTCTACACACTCATTGAAAACATTACACAAATATAAAATAATTATAACTCACTATTTACCTAGATCACATAAGAACATTTACTGAACACAACAGTTATCATATTTTTACGTTTCAATTGTTTGCTTTAACACAATTTAAAAGAAACTGAATTTTTCTTATATACTGTTGAATGCCACAGAAAAGAGGTAGCTGTTTCATTTGAGTCATCAGGGACCCGTGAGCCGAGGTAGAGCTTAGATTCAAACACAAATTACAAGCCAGAGAGTAGCGATACTGAAGACAATCACTGGGAAGTGAGCCACATGGCGCGGTTTAGCTTGGTTCTCTAGTACTAAGGCAGTGTGCTGCAACTCACACGCGAGAGCACCGCTGCGTGGCGCCGCGCGGGCTGCAGGCGCTCTCGCGCGCACGCATGCGGGTATGCTACGGGCTGTTGGGGACACTGGTGTAATAAACCTATTTCTGAACACATTCGCTACTGACGACCTACCTCGCGGGCCCGCAATAATCGGTCCCGCAGTGCGCACGACTCGACTGCCGGGTCCGGTTCATATCACATTTTGGTGTTAACCACGGAGAAATAACACGCTCCCCATGTTAACGCACGCGTAGCCTAAGGCGCTGTCCTATTGCCATCGCACTCGCGATCATGCGTCCGTCCGATGAAAATGATCGTGCGATCGTGCGATCAAACATAGGAATCAGTACTGATGTCCTAATTTCGATCGCGCGATCATGCGATGCGATCGAATTGTTCTATTTTCGACGCACGATCGTGCGATCGTGCGATCAAACATAGGAATCAGTATTGACTGTCCTAATTTCGATCGCGCGACCGAGGAGCGCCACGAGGCAAGGGTGTACCTACACTCAGCGGGACCCCGTGTCCTAGAACTTGTTCTATAGAATTTGTTCTAATTTCAAATATTATTGATTTCAAACATATTACAGCCATTGGATAACGCACTTCCCCGGTTTGGAAGGGTGCGGGTTCAAGTCCCGCTCGAGACTGAATTTTTCAATCTTTAATTTGATTAGAATTTGTTCTATCGAATCCAATTACAAATAAAATGTGTTCCGTCAAAATGGGAGAATGGCATAGGCAAAGATTTTTTTTGGTCTTTACGACTAGAATTCGAGTTTCAATAACAAAAAAAATAAAAACCGACTTCAAAGTAAAAAAGTTAAAAATAATACTTCAGTTTGACTTTTACGTTCGAATCTATAAGAAAATTAATATTTTGTTTTATCGAAGTTTGATAAAGGTGAGAAATAAAACCTTTGGCCTTAATAATTAAACTCAAGTTGTTTTATTAAAATAATCAACCACTGTTGTACAAGTAAGAACATAAATAGAACATTGTCTACAATTGTATCATGGACAAACTTTTTCTATCATCAACCGTTGTCGAGATATCTGTCTATTACTATTTTAATTTATAATTTTTTGCAAATATCTCGTTTCGTATGCATCAAATCGTGAACAAAGTTAAAACAAAACATGTAGAACATAACATTGTCTATAATTGTATCTTCAAGAAACTTTTTCTATCATCAACCGTTGTCGAGATATCTGTCTATTACTATTTTAATTAATTCGTTTTTGCAAATATCTCTTTTCGTATGCATCAAATCGTGAACAAAGTTAAAACAAAACTTGTAGAACATAACATTGTCTGTAATTGTATTTATAAGAAACTTTTTCTATCATCAACAATTTTCTAGATATCTGTCTATTACTATTTTAATTTATTCATTTTTGCAAATATCTCTTTTCGTATGCTTCAATTCGTGAACAAAGTTATTACAAAATTTGTAAAACATAACATTGTCTACAATTGTTTTTCAGACAAACTTTTTCTATCATGAACCGTTGTCGAGATATCTGTCTATTACTATTTTAATTAATTCGTTTTTGCAAATAACTCTTTTCGTATGCATCAAATCGTGAACAAAGTTATAACAAAACTTGTAGAACATAACATTGTCTATAATTGTATCTTCAAGAAACTTTTTCTATCATCAACCGTTGTCGAGATATCTGTCTATTACTATTTTAATTAATTCGTTTTTGCAAATATCTCTTTTCGTATGCATCAAATCGTGAACAATGTTATAACAAAACTTGTAGAACATAACATTGTCTGTAATTGTATTTATAAGAAACTTTTTCTATCATCAACAATTTTCTAGATATCTGTCTATTACTATTTTAATTTATTCATTTTTGCAAATATCTCTTTTCGTATGCTTCAAATCGTGAACAAAGTTATTACAAAATTTGTAAAACATAACATTGTCTACAATTGTTTTTCAGACAAACTTTTTCTATCATGAACCGTTGTCGAGATATCTGTCTATTACTATTTTAATTAATTCGTTTTTGCAAATAACTCTTTTCGTATGCATCAAATCGTGAACAAAGTTATAACAAAACTTGTAGAACATAACATTGTCTATAATTGTATCTTCAAGAAACTTTTTCTATCATCAACCGTTGTCGAGATATCTGTCTATTACTATTTTAATTAATTCGTTTTTGCAAATATCTCTTTTCGTATGCATCAAATCGTGAACAATGTTATAACAAAACTTGTAGAACATAACATTGTCTGTAATTGTATTTATAAGAAACTTTTTCTATCATCAACAATTTTCTAGATATCTGTCTATTACTATTTTAATTTATTCATTTTTGCAAATATCTCTTTTCGTATGCTTCAAATCGTGAACAAAGTTATTACAAAATTTGTAAAACATAACATTGTCTACAATTGTTTTTCAGACAAACTTTTTCTATCATGAACCGTTGTCGAGATATCTGTCTATTACTATTTTAATTAATTCGTTTTTGCAAATAACTCTTTTCGTATGCATCAAATCGTGAACAAAGTTATAACAAAACTTGTAGAACATAACATTGTCTATAATTGTATCTTCAAGAAACTTTTTCTATCATCAACCGTTGTCGAGATATCTGTCTATTACTATTTTAATTAATTCGTTTTTGCAAATATCTCTTTTCGTATGCACCAAATCGTGAACAAAGTTGTTACAAAACTTGTAGAACATAACATTATCTACAATTTTATTATTCAAAAACTTTTTCTATCATGAACCGTTGTCGAGATATCTGTCTATTACTATTTTAATTAATTATTTTTTGCAAATATCTCGTTTCGTATGGATGAAATCGTGAACAAAGTTATAACAAAACTTGTAGTACATAACATTATCTACAATTGTATGCTACACAAACTATTCCTATCATCAAAAATTTTCGAGATATATGTCTATTACTATTTAATTAATTCGTTTTTGCAAATATCTCTTTACATATGCATCAAATCGTAAACAAAGTTAAAACAAAACATGTAGAACATAACATTGTCTATAATTGTATCTGCAAGAAACTTTTTCTATCATCAACCGTTGTCGAGATATCTGTCTATTACTATTTTAATTAAATCGTTTTTGCAAATATCTCTTTTCGTATGTATCAAATCGTGAACAAAGTTATTACAAAACTTGTAAAACATAACTTTTTCTATCATGAACCGTTGTCGAGATATCTGTCTATTACTATTTTAATTAATAATTTTTTGCAAATATCTCGTTTCGTATGCATCAAATCGTGAACAAAGTTGTTACAAAACTTGTAGAACATAACATTATCTACAATTTTATTTTTCAAAAACTTTTTCTATCATGAACCGTTGTCGAGATATCTGTCTATTACTATTTTAATTAATTATTTTTTGCAAATATCTCGTTTCGTATGGATGAAATCGTGAACAAAGTTGTCACAAAACTTGTAGTACATAACATTATCTACAATTGTATGCTACACAAACTATTCCTATCATCAAAAATTTTCGAGATATCTGTCTATTACTATTTAATTAATTCGTTTTTGCAAATATCTCTTTTCATATGCATCAAATCGTGAACAAAGTTAAAACAAAACATGTAGAACATAACATTGTCTATAATTGTATCTTCAAGAAACTTTTTCTATCATCAACCGTTGTCGAGATATCTGTCTATTACTATTTTAATTAATTCGTTTTTGCAAATATCTCGTTTCGTATGCATCAAATCGTGAACAAAGTTGTTACAAAACTTGTAGAACATAACAATATCTACAATTTTATATTTCAAAAACTTTTTCTATCATGAACCGTTGTCGAGATATCTGTCTATTACTATTTTAATTAATTATTTTTTGCAAATATCTCGTTTCGTATGGATGAAATCGTAAACAAAGTTGTAACAAAACTTGTAGTTCATAACATTATCTACAATTGTATGCTACACAAACTATTCCTATCATCAACAATTTTCGAGATATCTGTCTATAACTATTTTAATTAATTCGTTTTTGCAAATATCAAGTTTCGTATGCATCAAATCGTGAACAATGTTATTACAAAACTAGTAAAACATAACATTGTCTACAATTGTTTTTCAGACAAACTTCTTCTATCATGAACCGTTGTCGAGGTATCTGTCTATTACTATTTTAATTAATAATTTTTTGCAAATATCTCGTTTCGTATGCATCAAATCGTGAACAAAGTTAAAACAAAACTTGTAGAACATAACATTGTCTATAATTGTATCTTTAAGAAACTTTTTTTATCATCAACCGTTGTCGAGATATCTGTCTATTACTATTTTTATTAATAATTTTTTGCAAATATCTCGTTTCGTATGCATCAAATCGTGAACAAAGTTATTACAAAACTTGTAAAACATAACATTGTCTACAATTGTTTTTCAGACAAACTTTTTCTATCATGAACCGTTGTCGAGATATCTGTCTATTACTATTTTAATTAATAATTTTTTGCAAATATCTCGTTTCGTATGCATCAAATCGTGAACAAAGTTGTTACTAAACTTGTAGAACATAACATTATCTACAATTTTATTATTCAAAAACTTTTTCTATCATGAACCGTTGTCGAGATATCTGTCTATTACTATTTTAATTAATTATTTTTTGCAAATATCTCTATTCGTATGTATCAAATCGTGAACAAAGTTATTACAAAACTTGTAAAACAACATTGTCTACAATTGTTTTTCAGACAAACTTCTTCTATCATGAACCGTTGTCGAGATATCTGTCTATTACTATTTTAATTAATAATTTTTTGCAAATATCTCGTTTCGTATGCATCAAATCGTGAACAAAGTTAAAACAAAACTTGTAGAACATAACATTGTCTATAATTGTATCTTTAAGAAACTTTTTTTATCATCAACCGTTGTCGAGATATCTGTCTATTACTATTTTTATTAATAATTTTTTGCAAATATCTCGTTTCGTATGCATCAAATCGTGAACAAAGTTATTACAAAATTTGTAAAACATAACATTGTCTACAATTGTTTTTCAGACAAACTTTTTCTATCATGAACCGTTGTCGAGATATCTGTCTATTACTATTTTAATTAATTCGTTTTTGCAAATAACTCTTTTCGTATGCATCAAATCGTGAACAAAGTTATAACAAAACTTGTAGAACATAACATTGTCTATAATTGTATCTTCAAGAAACTTTTTCTATCATCAACCGTTGTCGAGATATCTGTCTATTACTATTTTAATTAATAATTTTTTGCAAATATCTCGTTTCGTATGCATCAAATCGTGAACAAAGTTGTTACAAAACTTGTAGAACATAACATTATCTACAATATTATTATTCAAAAACTTTTTCTATCATGAACCGTTGTCGAGATATCTGTCTATTACTATTTTAATTAATTATTTTTTGCAAATATCTCTTTTCGTATGTATCAAATCGTGAACAAAGTTATTACAAAACTTGTAAAACATAACATTGTCTACAATTGTTTTTCAGACAAACTTCTCCTATCATGAACCGTTGTCGAGATATCTGTCTATTACTATTTTAATTAATAATTTTTTGCAAATATCTCGTTTCGTATGCATCAAATCGTGAACAAAGTTAAAACAACACTTGTAGAACATAACATTGTCTATAATTGTATCTTTAAGAAACTTGTTTTATCATCAACCGTTGTCGAGATATCTGTCTATTACTATTTTTATTAATAATTTTTTGCAAATATCTCGTTTCGTATGCATCAAATCGTGAGCCAAGTTGTAACAAAACTTGTAGAACATAACATTGTCTACAATTTTATGCTACACATACTATTCCTATTATCAATAATTTTCGAGATATCTATACGATACGTCTATTATCTATATCTATACGTCTATTACTATTTTAATTAATTCGTTTTTGCAAATATCTCTTTTCGTATGTATCAAATCGTGAACAAAGTTATTACAAAACTTGTAAAACATAACATTGTCTACAATTGTTTTTCAGACAAACTTTTTCTATCATGAACCGTTGTCGAGATATCTGTGTATTACTATTTTAATTAATAATTTTTTGCAAATATCTCGTTTCGTTTGCATCAAATCGTGAACAAAGTTGTTACAAAACTTGTAGAACATAACATTATCTACAATTTTATTATTCAAAAACTTTTTCTATCATGAACCGTTGTCGAGATATCTGTCTATTACTATTTTAATTAATTATTTTTTGCAAATATCTCGTTTCGTATGGATGAAATCGTGAACAAAGTTATAACAAAACTTGTAGTACATAACATTATCTACAATTGTATGCTACACAAACTATTCCTATCATCAAAAATTTTCGAGATATATGTCTATTACTATTTAATTAATTCGTTTTTGCAAATATCTCTTTACATATGCATCAAATCGTGAACAAAGTTAAAACAAAACATGTAGAACATAACATTGTCTATAATTGTATCTTCAAGAAACTTTTTCTATCGTCAACCGTTGTCGAGATATCTGTCTATTACTATTTTAATTAAATCGTTTTTGCAAATATCTCTTTTCGTATGTATCAAATCGTGAACAAAGTTATTACAAAACTTGTAAAACATAACATTGTCTACAATTGTTTTTCAGACAAACTTTTTCTATCATGAACCAGTGTCGAGATATCTGTCTATTACTATTTTAATTAATAATTTTTTGCAAATATCTCGTTTCGTATGCATCAAATCGTGAACAAAGTTGTTGCAAAACTTGTAGAACATAACATTATCTACAATTTTATTTTTCAAAAACTTTTCCTATCATCAACCGCTGTCGATATATCTGTCTGTTACTATTTTAATTATTCAGTTTTTATAAATATCTCGTCTCCTTTGCATAGGATTGTAAACAAAGTTATTACAAACGTAAAGACCATTAAATTTCCAACAATTTTGTTCATAACAAATTTTTTTCTATCACTTACCATAGTCGAGATATCTGTCATTTTTGTTATATTATAAAAGTGGTCTGATTCTGGAAAGGTGACCGATCCGCCATGTAAGACCGGGTTTTTTGTTATGGGTAAAGTGTGTTCTTTCGATCCAAGTTGGTTTCACATTTCCTATATGTTTAGGCCCAAGACCTATTTTTTTTAATTTTCAACCCCAGTCTGATTTTGAACGGTGACCGATTTGAGAATAACTAAATCTGCTGTGGTGTTCTCCTAAGAGGGCTCTTTCTTAAAATGCATCCAGTTCGTTTCCTATATATTTAGGCCCAGACCCCATTTTTTCGCGATTGTCTTACCGCTGTAAAAAAAAATCAGTGACCGCTTTGAGTCATAAGACCGAGGCTAAATGATGTACTTTGGCGTCTATTTTCGAGCTAGACTGAATCCAGCTTTCCTATACGTTTAGGCCCTAGACCGTTGGTGGCTCTGGATCTAATTCTTCCATTTTGACGGTTTTTTTTTATTTCTAATTGAATTCGATAGAACAAATTCGGAACTAAATCCCATACATACTCGCATCGTTCTAGGACACGGGGTCCCGCTGAGTGCAGGTACACGAAGCAAGGGAGGGTGATCGATCGCATCGCACCAAATTAGGACACACGTTTTTTGATCGCGCGATCGATTTCATCGCGCGATGAGATCGCATCGCACCATCGCGCGTGCGATGGCAATAGGACACCGCCTGATAGTGACGTCACAAAGTGGTGTGCCTATTAATTAGGATAGTTAATATTATTTTGTATTAACTCAATTATGTTTTCATAAAACAATCCTTGGATTACGATACGACACTCCCAAATCCATCGTCATTCGCAGTACGTTTTAATTATATATTTAAAGCTACAACTTAAATGATAGTGGGAATGTGTTTATGAGTAACTACTGTTATGCACAAAATGTTAATTATAATTTCAGATGTACCTGTACCCAGGAGGCCAAAACTAGAGACAACAGATGAAGAGACTGATCAAGTCAAACCTCTGATGGGAATGAAGGAAGATAATACTGAAGAAATCATCTCTTCTGTTGAGATAGACAAGAATTCGTCTACAAATATTATAACGAAAACAACGTTGAGCAATAACGAACAAACTAATTATTATAATCTACGGAAACGTGATCAAACACCAAAAATATCAGAGAAAGTACTTGTATGTAATGATTGTGGGAAAAAATTTCGCAACAAGTATACGCTAGCACAACATATTGTATGTCACCAGAAAATAAGGCAGGATAATAATTTGAAATGTAAAGAATCCACATATCAGACTGAATCTCAAGAACTACACGATAAAGATCGTAGTTTTGAATGTGACCTGTGTGGTTATAGATCTGAGGAGAAATATAAACTACTGAAACATTTGAAATTGAAACATTTTCCTTTGAAATATGTTTCGAAGGAAAAACGATTGTCATGTTCTGTGTGTGAGTATAGATGTACCTATAAACATGATCTGACCAGACACTTACGTACTCACACTGGTGAAAAACCATATTTATGCTCGCACTGTGATTACAAATGTAACCAAAAAAGTTCGTTATCAATACACTTGCGTACTCACACTGGTGAAAAACCATATTCATGTTCTCACTGTGATTACAAATGTAGTCAAAAAAGTCGTTTATTAACACACTTACGTACACACACTGGTGAAAAACCATTTTCATGCTCTCACTGTGATTACAAGTGTAGTACAAAAAGTTGTTTATTAACACACTTACGTACACACACTGGTGAAAAACCATATTCATGCTCTCACTGTGATTACAAATGTAGTCAAAAAAGTCGTTTATTAACACACTTACGTACACACACTGGTGAAAAACCATATTCATGCTCTCACTGTGATTACAAGTGTAGCCAAAAAAGTCATTTATTAACACACTTACGTACACACACTGGTGAAAAACCATATTCATGCTCTCACTGTGATTACAAGTGTAATGAAAAAAACAATTTTTCAGTTCACTTACGTACTCACACTGGTGAAAAACCATATTCATGTTCTCACTGTGATTACAAATGTAGCCAAAAAAGTCATTTATCAAGACACTTTCACATTCACACTGGTGTAAAACCATATTCATGCTCGCACTGTGATTACAAGTGTAATGAAAAAAGACGTTTATCAATACACTTAAGACTTCACTCTGGTATAAAACTATATTCATGCTCTCACTGTGATTATAAGTGTAATGAAAAGTGGCAGTTATCAAGACATTTACTTAGACATACAAAAAAGGGGAAATAATCATAGTGATTCTTAGGAGTTGAGTGGAGGCAAATGTATGTTTTTTCTATCTCAAACATTGGTTGTTCAAATTAGTAATGTAGAATGTAAAATGCGTCGTAAGGTGGCTGTAGATAAGTAAAGTAAATATCGTAGCATACTAACGCAATGGGGGATTTTCCAGAGAAAAAAAAAAGCTAGTTCATAATTTCTCGATAGATGGCGTTGAACAGAGAGGGGTCGATTAGGTACCTATGGTATATTTATGAATATTATTAATAAAAAGACGCAGTATAAACCCTTTGATATTATTGTCGGTTTATTATTAACAATCTCGGTGTTATTGTCTGTCAACAATGAATCAAGTATCTGACGTGACTGTATGGCCTAGGGCTTTGTATCCATTTTGAATATAACGACAATAACAAACTACAAAAACCTAAAGCCGGGTCCGCTGCGCCATGTTTTCGTGTTTGCTAACATCGTAACACGAAAACATGGCGCAGCGGACCCGGGAAACTTGTAATCGCTACTTCATCAACAGCGGGGCTAGTACGCACGCCAACCCGCGATTGCGATATTTAACACATCCATCTGTCAAATCTTTTATCTTGTTCGTTCGTGCGAAAATAGAAAGAGAGCGGAAGCGTGATAGCGATATATCACGCTATAGTGGGTTGGCATACTAGCCCCGCAGATAGTTTATAATAAACCAACAACGATAAGAAAGGGTTTGTTTGTACACAAGGCGACAGATCAAGCTAAGCATAACCAAAATAAGGTGGTCGCGCGACGTTATACGTTATTCACCCTGCGCGCGGTCAGCTTATATTGGTCATACTCAAAGATAAAATATAGGGGTAGATAAATAATATAAAGCAAGACATAGAAACGCTACTTGACATCTATTCACACTTATGACAACCGCCCATTAGAATAAGTGAAATGTCAATAGTAAACAGATACCGTCTTGAACCATTTTGTCACCAGACCTCCAGCTGGAAGACTCTGCTATTTCCTTACGTTAAGAACGAATTTTGCTTGAATTTGCTTAAAAAGTGGTGACATTTGTTTAACAGATTTACGTCTAATCTAGCTCTGTCACTCTTATGGCAATCTGTGTGCGACTGTAAGGAATGACTATACATGTTTTTGTACAGTTTGATATTGGGTAGACCAGCACTGGTAGCATGCCAGTATCGTTCTTTTGCGCGCGAACCAACGAGATAAAAGACGTGATAAAGCCGTAACACGGCTATCGCGGGTTGGCATGCTAGGTACCAGTGCTGCACTGGTAGCATGCACACCCGCGATAGCCGTGATACGGCTTTATCACGTCTTTTATCTCGTTCTTTTGCGCGTAAAAGAACGACATAAAAGACGTGATAAAGCCGCATCACGGCTATAACGGGTGTGCATGCTACCAGTGCTGGTCATACCTAATCGACCCCTCTCTTGTCAACGCCATCTATCGAGAAAATTGGAACTAACTTTTTACTTTTTTTTGCTTTTGGAAAATCCCTCATTTGTCACGTTCGTTTTTTTTTTAATTCAGTGCGTTTAAAAATAAGTACGGTTTTGTAGTGTCGAGGCTTGCCCTCGGTTTGGGCACAACTTTCAAACCTTCAATCTTTAACAAAACTATGAAATGCTTCTAATAATTCGTAAGTTATTGTTTGTTTGATATTTAAATAAGAATATGAATAAATTTATTAATTACTATTAATGTTGTTCTTTGACTACAAGAAACACGTGATTTTAGGGTTCCATAGTCAAACAAGGAACCCTTATCATAGCTAAACATTATTTGTTACCCTGACTGATGTGAAGACACAGTGGTACTTTTCTACAGCAATGACTGGCGGGGCAGAGAAAGGTATGGAGTAAGCTGGGAATAAACTCAGGGTACAACAGAAAGGAACGGTCATATTTAAAGGGGTGCTTTAGATAGACCATCGAACTGAAAAACTTTCCACGAATAAAACCATCCTCTTTTCCATGCAAGACTACAATACTTACTCGAATCAATGTTTTCTCCATATTGAATGTTGTTTAGTTTTATAGTCTAAAGTACCCCTTCAATTTTATGACCACATCTTTCTGTTACCCCATATACAGGTTCCAACGGTTTTTTAAGAGGTTGTTGAGGTAAAATATTATATCCTGCAGCACAGATTTAGGGGGAGGAGGGACCTCCCTACTCCTACTAGCCCAGTCAATTCAATTCAATTTTCTTATTCAATTTAGAAATAATTAAAGAAAGTAAAAAAATCATAAGTCCAATAAAATTCGAAAAAAGTATTATAAAAAAATTTTATGCCATTATTTGTTACGTACATTTCTGCTCTTTTCGTGGCTATTATTGTATTAATGTTGTGGAATTGTTAAATAATGTGCCATTAAATGGACAGCCCCGGATCTACGATTTTTCAGGGGTGGCTGGGTCCAGTTTTGGTTGTTGCAAAAATATCTAAAATTTTACGGCAATAAGATTAGAACTCTATTCACATTACGAAGTGCGGGCGCGGACGGGCGCGGAGGGTGCAATGTAAAATAATACCTATTTCAATACCAATAAAGTCAACAGAGAGAACACCCATATGGGCCCCACGGGCGGAGGACGGAGCCACACTGAGCTTTCTCTATGAACTCTATCGATATTGAAATAGGTATTATTTTACATTGCAGCCTCCGTCCTCCGTCCGCAAGGATAGAGCTTAGCTTGTGGTAATATGATCTAAAATCTGGATCGAATTCTGTAATAGAAGTGTAATAGGCATGACTGGGTACTTCCAATACAATAAAAAAAATTAAGAGTGAGCGAAGCGGGCTCGAGGTTTTACCGCAATATAATGAGATCATTGCAATATAATCCAAAACCAGGAGCGAGCGAAGCAAGCTTGAGATTTTTTTACAATATTTTCAAGCCGTTGCAATATTTTATTTTTCAAACTCTTCATTTTGGCGCCTCCTAGACCTGCCGCCCGCTACATTAGAAATATTGGAATGTGGTCCATCGTTGCATTTCAATGTGTTAGGTAGTTACGGTTTAGGTTTTAGGCTAGGAGGAGAGTTTTGCACGGGAATCTTGAAGATAATGAGGGTTTAGGTTTTAGGCTAGGAGGAGAGTTCTGCACGGGAATCTTGAAGAAAAGAACGGGCTTTGTTTCTTAATTTTCTAAATTCATTTTTCGTGGTCATTATTGTGTTAGTGTGGTGTAATTAGTTTAATAATGTGCCGCAATGAAGAACAATATAGTAAAAGTGAGAAATAAAGAAGGCGCTCCCGTTTGATTCGGATTGATCTCCGCGTAAAACTCTCTTGAACATTGGAATGGGTGTACCATCGACGCATTTCAAAAGTTAGGTATAAGTTAGGTTAAGTTAGTTTAAACCTTCTCACTTGCATCGATTTTGATTTTTTCACCTCTTTCACTCGCGGGGTGTCATGGCGGAATTTCGCAAAAAAAACAAATTTACGATAATGCTTCGTAAATTGTTTTTATGAAGCTATAATTTTTGTAACTTAGTGTGTTTCATCCTGAATATACAAGAAATCATTTATCAATATTATAGAAGTATCCAAATGATAAATCATACAGAAATATGTACTAAAATTGACCTTTGTCCAAAATGTGCACTTCACTTATTGGCTATGTGCACGACACTAGCGCCACACTAGCGCGGCATACTGACAGAACTTTTTCGGACAGCTTCGAATTATTTACACTATTATAGTACTGTAAAAGTCTGTGTTTGTTCGAGGATTCTGCTAAAACTACTGGACCGAATTTGATACAACTTTTTATATTTAAAAGCTAGCGTATATTTTATTCCGGTACGATGACGGGAGCGGATGCGGACGAAGCCACGGACAAAATCTAATTTGTATCGGAATTCCCACACAAACTTTTACCTCAGTTTTAACACCTTTGGGGGGTTAAAATGCAACAAGCCTTTTTTAAGTGAGCATCGCCAATAGAAACTTCCATGCCAAATTTTAAGTTTGTAGTATTGACAGTTTTGGAGATTTCGTGTTAAGTTAGTGTGCTGATTTTCATAGATTCAAGCAAATCTGACACAGCTTCGCCGTCAGTAGTACAAATTTCTGCCACGGCGTGCGCTGCGATCGACTTGACAGTTTCCAACACCCACTTCGCACATAGCCAATAAAAATATTTACCTATTACAAAATTATAACTTGACTATTCGTTCAGAAATACATGAAACTATATTTAGAAATATATTTTTTGTATGATAATATAATTTCTTTTTATATCACTAAAACCGTAATAAACCAATAAATAATTGAAGTGAACAAAATAATGAAAAAACAAATGAAGAGAAAAAACAATTAAAATTTTGAAAATATTTTTCTCAACTTTTTATTTCTGAATGAATGTAAGGTTATGGTACCAAATTGAAGAGCCATTCACGGTCTCTTTTCTTCTCATACACAGTACATTTCAATAAGAAAGGAATATAGAATAATAACCAGTTCTTTTAGTTGGGTACACTTGAGCGCCGCCGGCCGCACGCACGTGCGCGCGACCCAAGTTTACGGCATGGCTATTTACCGCGCGCACATGTGCGCGCGACCCAAGTGAAGAGGAGAAAAATGTTACTTATGACCAGGCTGTAAGGGCTAGTTCCCATTGCCTATCCGAAAGGATAAATTGTAAAAAAAAAATCTCTTTGTCACTGTCATGCAGTGTTCCCGAATCTCCCGATTTTACGGGAGATCTACCGATTTCCGACCTCATCTCCCGATCTACCGTAGCATGGTCAATTTCTCCCGATTTTTATGATTCTCTGAATAATTCATAATAAAAACCAGCTTTCTTCTAAAAAATATAATAATTAATGTATCCATAGATTTTTAAATAAGTTTTCATTATTGCATTTGTTTGTTTTCTGACGGTAAGAAAGTTTAAGGTATTTTTCTGGTAATGATAAATTAAAATACAATATGTTATTGTATATTATACTATTGTTACTAATCAACCTACTTACAAAATTATGGATTTTTTGGTCTGAAATAAATGAGTAATTTAATTTAATATCAAACAAATAAAATTAGGATTTAGTTAGATAGGTACGGTAGAAGTAGGGAAATTATTACAATACGGATTATTATTACAATAAGTTACAGGTTTTTAAAGAAAGAAGACAAAACATTTCAAATTCTTAGAAATTGCCTTTTGAAAAAATAAAATGGTATGTTCAAATTAAGTTTTGATTTTTTTTTAATTATTTTTTAATTACATCTTATAATATACTTTTGATGATAATCTGTACAAAAAATCTTAAATTAGCTTTATTTACAACAAATTTCAAAATCTCCCGATTTCTCCCGATTTTTTGACCACACTTCTACCGAATTCTAATTTTTTGTTTCGGGAACACTGCTGTCATGTCAATGTCATCGCCTGGTCATCGCACTTTCGGTCGCATATATATATCTATTTTATTTTGTTAATTTCTAAAAAATACACACTAGATTTCTATCGTTACTATGAAAATAAAACACGTGCTTTAGATGGATTCGTTTTCTTTGAAATTATAACACTTGAGTTTCTGTATGTGCTTCGTTTTGGTTTACAGGTTAGGTGAGTGTTTGTTTGTAGCATAAAGGTATTATACTACGTAAGAGAGACAGTGACAGCTGAGAGAGCGAGATGTACCTAGCGGCATGCCTTTATAATAGAAAGAGATACGTGACGCGAGGCAATAGAATCGTTTTTGGGGATTTGGAGTCCTGGTAAAAATTCGGTTTCTGTGAATAATCGTGAACCTAAAGTGAAATCGTAGATAATTTTGTGAAATATACTGTTACGGCCGCTGTCAAACGTCAAACGTAAAGAAGGCATTCGAAAATTCGGCCGGGCCATTAACAATCGCCGTGGTCCTACGGTCTAAGGTTCCGTCTCCCGTGCTAGGGGGTGACGGTTCGAATCCGATCCGCGCCAAAAATATTTCTAGACTTTAGTGTTTTTAGAAATGTTCTAGAAGGAAGAAAGAGAAGGAATATTTAAAAAGGGACAAAAAGGTGAACGTGTCTAGGAACTTCGAGAAAGGAGGCGAAATTACGAATATTTGAAAAGAACCAGAAAAGTGGGCGTGTCTTCGATCGGTTTCGAGAAAGGAAGGCGGGGTTGGAAATATCTGGAGGAAAACAAACGAGTAAAGAAAAGAATAACGAAATTCGTAGATCTGGAATATTCTGCGGACTATAAGAGGCGGCGAATTCCGACTGATGGGCAGTATTTGGACAAGGTGGCAGCTGGGTCTTGTTGGATTACGGCGAGGAAAGTTGTTGGACCAGTTTCTTCTGCTCCGATACTTAACGTTGGAGGTGTGGACCTGACGATTGGGAAGCAGAAGGCTGAGGGGAATGTAGTATCGAAAGTTGTGGAAGATTCCAGCAAGGACCGGGCAAGGCCGCAGGCGATGATAGTGAAGAAATCGCACTCTAAGAACGGCGCAGAGACTGGTAGAATAGATCTGGTGAAGCACGCGAACAATACAGGAGATGTAGCGCCAGTCAAGCAGCAGCTTAGGCGCATTCCGCTTACTCGTGAGAAGGGGGAAGGAACACTGGTTTGGCTGCATAATCCGGCTCGTAAGGAGGAGAAGCGTCCGAAGTTACAAGCAAGTTGGAAAAGGCCATATGAGGTAGTGACCAGGATGAACGTCGGCCAATACCGATTCCGGCGTCCGCCAGGGAGCCCGTTGAAGGTAGTACACGTTGACCGGTTGGCTCGATATTTCGGCAGTAACGATGCTCGGGACGAGCAGAACTAAGGGAGGGGCAGTGTTACGGCCGCTGTCAAACGTAAAGAAAGCATTCGAAAATTCGGCCGGGCCATTAACAATCGCCGTGGTCCTACGGTCTAAGGTTCCGCCTCCCGTGCTAGGGGGTGACGGTTCGAATCCGATCCGCGCCAAAAATATTTCTAGACTTTAGTGTTTTTAGAAATGTTCTAGAAGGAAGAAAGAGAAGGAATATTTAAAAAGGGACAAAAAGGTGAACGTGTCTAGGAACTTCGAGAAAGGAGGCGAAATTACGAATATTTGAAAAGAACCAGAAAAGTGGGCGTGTCTTCGATCGGTTTCGAGAAAGGAAGGCGGGGTTGGAAATATCTGGAGGAAAACAAACGAGTAAAGAAAAGAATAACGAAATTCGTAGATCTGGAATATTCTGCGGACTATAAGAGGCGGCGAATTCCGACTGATGGGCAGTATTTGGTTAAACAGTGAACAGTGCGAAACAAAAGGAAGAAAAGTAAAAGTGGAAAAGTACTAGTGAAGAGAAAAGTGCTAAGAGTGGAACAGTGAGTAGACTAGTGTCGGTGTAGTACGGGACGTCATAGTGTCAGTGTAGTGTGTGACGTCATAGTGTCGTACGTCTTGACGTCATAGTGTCGTACGTCGTGACGTCATAGCCGTGACACGTGTCGTGTCGTCACAGTAGTGACGTAGTGGACTGTGAACAGTGACAGTAAGTGGTGCACGGGAAATCCCTGCGAGGAGGACCCGGTGAAGTGAACCGTGTGGGGAACCTCTGCGAGGTGGACCGTTTGTAAGTGTATCCCAAATAAACTCTGTAAAGTTGGACTTAGCGTTTCACTCCAATCCCGGAACCCGTCGCTCGTAACATTTGGTGTCAGAAGTGTGGGATTGGAGTAAGATGCCGCTGGTGCCGAAAGAGTTAAAGGGTGTCACCACCCGGGCCATGTCGGAAGCGCGGCAAGAAGGTGCAGCCCCGGTAACTGAGGTGCAGCGAACCCCAGAGAGAAGACCTGAGGGAGGTGAAGTGCAGCGCACTCCGGAGCAGAACCCAGGAAACTTCCTCTATCAAATCCAGCGCATGATGGAGGAACAAATGCGCACGATGCAGGAGGCGCAGGCTCGCCGTCAGGAGGAACAGATGCGCATGATGGGAGAACAAGTTCGCCGTCAGGAGGAACAGGCAGCTCGCCGCCAGGAGAAACAGGTTCACGAACTGCGCGCATTAAAAGAAGAGCAGGCTCGCCGTCAGGAGAAGCAGGCATGCATGGCGGTAGAACAGGCTCGCCGTCAGGAGGAGCAAATACGCACGATGCAGGAGGCGCTTCATAAAGATATTACGAAGGGCTTGCAGCAGGCAGTGGAGAGAGTCGAAGCCGTAGAAGGGAGGTTGGATCGTGTGAAGGGCGAGTTCGAAGGGAGGTTTGATCGTGTGGAGGGTGAGTTCGCCAAAATCCGGCGGGAGGTTGAACAAAGCAAATCTCATAGCCGTGTCGCTGCTGTTTTTGACTCACCCATTCAACCAAAAGGCGTGAAGACTCCGGTTTACGATGGACTGACGTCATGGCTCGCCTTCAAGCTACAATTTGAGACGGCGATGAAAGTTAATGGCTGGGGCAAAGAGGAGGCGCAGTCTGCGTTGATGCCATTAGCACTCCAGGGACAGGCTCTCGCCGTGCTGGAAGCTGTAGGTGCTGGCGAAAATCTGACGTTTGACAAGCTTTTCGGAGCTCTGGAGGCTAGATTCGGCGACGGACATCTTGAGCACATGTATCGGGCGCGATTGAAGGAACGGAACCAACATGCTAACGAGAGTCTGCAGCAATGGTCAGTGGAAGTGGAGAAGCTCGTGCGTAAGGCTTTCCAGTCATCACCAGCAGCCATCGATGACATGCTCCTGCAGGCCTTTACCGATGGGATACGGGACCCGGAGGTGCGAGCTGCCGTGCGACTTGGGCACCATAGCACTCTCAGGGACGCTGTTGCCCATGCATTGGAGGTGGAGGCCGTACGACAGGATTCTCGTTCCGCTCGCCTCAGGGAGATTGTGGTAACTAGAGCCTCACCGCCAAGGAATCGAAGCGTCGGTTATGTGTGCTACGAGTGTGGTGAACGAGGGCATATTCGCAGCTCCTGCCCGAAGCGCACAGGTCGTCGGGATATAGGAGTCTCGACTGATGAGTAGCAGGAGAACTGGAGAACGTTGGCCGGTTATGTTGCAAACCCAATCATTAGAGTCAGGCAAATATCGGACGGAGATAGTTTGTTAGTTGAAGGAGAGGTCAATGGTAGAATCTGTCAACTAACTGTGGATACCGGAGCTTCGAGGACGGTGGTCAGTGCTCGACTGATAAGCGAAATGGGAAGTTATCAGGAGAACCGACTTCTGCAGCGAACTAAACTACAGTTAACGACTGCTACCGGCCAGCGCATACCAGTTAAGGGGGAGTTGGTAGTTTCGATTACGATCGGTGAGACTCTTTTCAAACATGAGGTAATTGTAGCTGAGATAGTGGACGATTGCATCATTGGCTTGGATTTCTTACAAAATCACCGGTGCGACATAGACATGAAGAACAGAGTGCTACGATGTAACACAGGGGAGGTTCCGATGAGATGTGGATCATCGGGAAAGGTCTACTGTGTGAAAAGAACGGTTCTCGAGCCTAGATCACAGAACTTGGTACCTGTTGTTTTGCCCAAGAGTAACGATGGGAGCCGTGCTGTGATGGACAAGGTGGCAGCTGGGTCTTGTTGGATTACGGCGAGGAAAGTTGTTGGACCAGTTTCTTCTGCTCCGATACTTAACGTTGGAGGTGTGGACCTGACGATTGGGAAGCAGAAGGCTGAGGGGAATGTAGTATCGAAAGTTGTGGAAGATTCCAGCAAGGACCGGGCAAGGCCGCAGGCGATGATAGTGAAGAAATCGCACTCTAAGAACGGCGCAGAGACTGGTAGAATAGATCTGGTGAAGCACGCGAACAATACAGGAGATGTAGCGCCAGTCAAGCAGCAGCTTAGGCGCATTCCGCTTACTCGTGAGAAGGGGGAAGGAACACTGGTTTGGCTGCATAATCCGGCTCGTAAGGAGGAGAAGCGTCCGAAGTTACAAGCAAGTTGGAAAAGGCCATATGAGGTAGTGACCAGGATGAACGTCGGCCAATACCGATTCCGGCGTCCGCCAGGGAGCCCGTTGAAGGTAGTACACGTTGACCGGTTGGCTCGATATTTCGGCAGTAACGATGCTCGGGACGAGCAGAACTAAGGGAGGGGCAGTGTTACGGCCGCTGTCAAACGTAAAGAAAGCATTCGAAAATTCGGCCGGGCCATTAACAATCGCCGTGGTCCTACGGTCTAAGGTTCCGCCTCCCGTGCTAGGGGGTGACGGTTCGAATCCGATCCGCGCCAAAAATATTTCTAGACTTTAGTGTTTTTAGAAATGTTCTAGAAGGAAGAAAGAGAAGGAATATTTAAAAAGGGACAAAAAGGTGAACGTGTCTAGGAACTTCGAGAAAGGAGGCGAAATTACGAATATTTGAAAAGAACCAGAAAAGTGGGCGTGTCTTCGATCGGTTTCGAGAAAGGAAGGCGGGGTTGGAAATATCTGGAGGAAAACAAACGAGTAAAGAAAAGAATAACGAAATTCGTAGATCTGGAATATTCTGCGGACTATAAGAGGCGGCGAATTCCGACTGATGGGCAGTATTTGGTTAAACAGTGAACAGTGCGAAACAAAAGGAAGAAAAGTAAAAGTGGAAAAGTACTAGTGAAGAGAAAAGTGCTAAGAGTGGAACAGTGAGTAGACTAGTGTCGGTGTAGTACGGGACGTCATAGTGTCAGTGTAGTGTGTGACGTCATAGTGTCGTACGTCTTGACGTCATAGTGTCGTACGTCGTGACGTCATAGCCGTGACACGTGTCGTGTCGTCACAGTAGTGACGTAGTGGACTGTGAACAGTGACAGTAAGTGGTGCACGGGAAATCCCTGCGAGGAGGACCCGGTGAAGTGAACCGTGTAGGGGAACCTCTGCGAGGTGGACCGTTTGTAAGTGTATCCCAAATAAACTCTGTAAAGTTGGACTTAGCGTTTCACTCCAATCCCGGAACCCGTCGCTCGTAACAATACTAACACTGTTTCATTAAATTATTCACCATTTCACGTTAGATTGAGAATTATACACAGAAATAGAATTTTTACCCTGCCGAGGACTCCAAAAAACATCCAAAAGCGGTTACATTTGACAACTCATGTCACTTACTCTATTCCGTAAGGTATAATATCTTTATGGTTTGTAGTATTTATTTACAGTTACAGTCACAACTGCGTGCTCGTCCAGATAGTTATTTGTTGTAGCGAAGCTTCTGATCGCCCTTAGAGGGACTATGGTCGTGAGTTTATGTATGTATGTACTCCTTATACAAGTACTAATCTGTGCTGTCCTTTTTAGATGCTCATTGTTGAACCACAACGTTATCACCTGACTTAGTTTGGAACTACCTACAGTGCTGTTTCTTACCTCTACATTGACAGAATCATCGCTCATCTGATGGAGCTGTAACATGTTGTTTTGATACAGACATATTGATTGGATTCCTGTCGCTAAAATGAATGCTGAAAATACATCTACGGAAGGTGTAACTGATATAAAAGTAGAAAATGAATCAGACAATGAGGCAGAGAGTGAGACAGACTTGTATGCAGATCATGTGATCAAAGATGAGATGGTTATTGGACCTGTGGTGATTCAACCAGTAGTTTATACGGCATATCGTCCTGAAGGTTAGTGGTAGTTCATTAATAACATTTTGCAGGGAGAATTATGATGAGGTGCCTGTCTCACAACTCCTCCCTCGCGTGGAATGTGAACATCTCTTCCGCGGGACCTTCAAAGCTAGAGATTTATGCATGTGTGTTAGTCTGTGTGTTTGTTTGTGCATCGGTGCATTGATCATTTTTGACTTTTCAAGAATTCCAAGTACTTGCTTAATCATAAGGCTGAGATTCAGAGACGATTTTTAAGTCTTAGTTCGAACTCCCGTATGTCAAAATCCATACATTTTGTTTGACCCTACTTAGTTTGAACTATGACTTAAAAAATCGTCTCTGAATCTCAGCCTTAGTGACAGTTTAGTAAGTAGGTCGGTACTTTACTTGAGAAGGACATTGTTGTCATAAATAGACATTATAGAAAGCTATACAGCAGGGCCTCGATGATCCGAACACCGAAAATTTATACCCTGTTCGGATGCACAAAGCGTTCGGATCGTACTGCGGGATAGAAACTTTGAGAAATGGCGGTTGCGCAGGGGTAAGGGGGGTCGTTCGGATTATAGAGGCGTTCGGACGAGCTGGGGTACGGATTATCAAGGCCGTGCTGTAAGCCCAGACCGGTTTGTTGTTATTTATTATTATCGAGTTCAATATTATCTTTGTCTTTTTTGTGTTCCAAGTCTACACACTCATTGTAAACATTACAAATATAAAATAATTATAACTCACTATTTACCTAGATCACATAAGAACATTTACTGAACACAACAGTTATCACATTTTTACGTTTCAATTGTTTGCTTTAACACAATTTGAAAGAAACTGAATTTTTCCTATATCATATTGAATGCCACACAAAAAAGGTAGCTGTTTCATTTGAGTCATCAGGGACCCGTGAGCCGAGGTAGAGCTTAGATTCAAACACAAATTACAAGCCAGAGAGTAGCGATCCTGAAGACAATCACTGGGAAGTGAGCCTCATGGCGCGGTTTAGCTTGTCTCTAATACTAAGGCAGTGTGCTGCAACTCACACTCGAGAGCACCGCTGCGTGGCGCCGCGCGGGCTGCAGGCGCTCTCGCGCGCACGCATGCGGGTATGCTACGGGCTGTTGGGGACACTGGTGTAATAAACCTATTTCTGAACACATTCGCTACTGATGACCTACCTTGCGGGCCCGCAATAATCGGTCCCGCAGTGCGCACGACTCGACTGCCGGGTCCGGTTCACATTATGGTGTTAACCACGGAGAAATAACACGCTCCCCATGTTAACGCACGCGTAGCCTAATAGTGACGTCACAAAGTGGTGTGCATATTAATTAGGATAGTTAATATTGTTTTGTATTAACTCAATTATGTTTTCATAAAACAATCCTTGGATTACGATACGACACTCCCAAATCCATCGTCATTCGCAGTACGTTTTAATTATATATTTAAAGCTACAACTTAAATGATAGTGGGAATGTGTTTATGAGTAACTACTGTTATGCACAAAATGTTAATTATAATTTCAGATGTACCTGTACCCACGAAGCCAAAACTAGAGACAACAGATGAAGAGACTGATCAAGTCAAACCTCAGATGGGAATGAAGGAAGATAATACTGAAGAAATCATCTCTTCTGTTGAGATAGACAAAAGTTCGTCAACAAATATTATAACGAAAACAACATTGAGCAATAACGAACAAACTAATTATTATAATCTACGGAAACGTGATCAAACACCAAAAATATCAGAGAAAGTACTTATATGTAATGATTGTGGGAAAAAATTTCGCAACAAGTATACGCTAGCACAACATATTGTATGTCACCAGAAAATAAGGCAGGATAATAATTTGAAATGTAAAGAATGCACATATCAGACTGGATCACAAGATTCATTAGAGCAATACTACAAACAACATGATAAAGATCGTAGTTTTGAATGTGACCTGTGTGGTTATAGATCCGAGGAGAAATATAAACTACTGAAACATTTGAAATTGAAACATTTTCCTTTGAAATATGTTTCGAAGGAAAAACGATTGTCATGTTCTGTGTGTGAGTATAGATGTACCTATAAACATGATCTGACCAGACACTTACGTACTCACACTGGTGAAAAACCATATTTATGCTCGCACTGTGATTACAAATGTAACCAAAAAAGTTCGTTATCAATACACTTGCGTACTCACACTGGTGAAAAACCATATTCATGTTCTCACTGTGATTACAAATGTAATCAAAAAAGTCATTTATTATCACATTTACGTACTCACACTGGTGAAAAACCATATTCATGCTCTCACTGTGATTACAAGTGTAGTACAAAAAGTCGTTTATTAACACACTTACGTACACACACTGGTGAAAAACCATATTCATGTTCTCACTGTGATTACAAATGTAGCCAAAAAAGTCATTTATCAAGACAGTTTCACATTCACACTGGTGTAAAACCATATTCATGCTCGCACTGTGATTACAAGTGTAATGAAAAAAGACGTTTATCAATACACTTAAGACTTCACTCTGGTATAAAACTATATTCATGCTCTCACTGTGATTATAAGTGTAATAAAAAGTGGCAGTTATCAAGACATTTATTAGACATACAAAAAAGGGGAAATAATCATAGTGATTCTTAGGAGTTGAGTGGAGGCAAATGTATGTTTTTTCTATCTCAAACATTGGTTGTTCAAATTAGTAATGTAGAATGTAAAATGCGTCGTAAGGTGGCTGTAGATAAGTAAAGTAAATATTATATTATCATCAATCTTATGTTTTACATGCAACTGTGTTTTAATATTTTTAATTTAGTTATTACGTAGCATACTAACGCAATTTGTCACGTTCGTTTTTTTTTAAATTCAATGCGTTCAAAAATAAGTACGGTTTTATAGTGACGAGGCTTGCCCTCGGTTTGGGCACAACTTTCAAACCTTCAATCTTTAGCAAAACTATGAAATGCTTCTAATAATTTGTAAGTTATTGTTTGTTTGATATTTAAATAAGAATATGAATAAATGTATTAATTACTATTAATGTTGTTCTTTGACTACAAGAAACACGTGATTTAGGGTTCCATAGTCAAACAAGGAACCCTTATCATACCTAGACATTATTTGTTACCCTGACTGATGTGAAGACACAGTGGTACTTTTCTACAGCAATGACTGGCGGGGCAGAGAAAGGTATGGAGTATACCATAAGCTGGGAATAAACTCAGGGTGCAACAGAAAGGAACGGTCATATTTAAAGGGGTGCTTTAGATAGACCATCGAACTGAAAAACTTTCCACGAATGAAACCATCCTCTTCTCCATGCAAGACTACAATACTTAGGTACTCGAATCGATGTTTTCTCCATATTGAATGTTGTTTAGTTTTATAGTCTGAAGTACCCCTTCAATTTTATGACCACATCTTTCTGTTACCCCATATACAGGTTCCAACGGTTTTTTAAGAGGTTGTTGAGGTAAAATATTATATCCTGCAACACGGATTTAGGGGGAGGGGGGACTTCCCTACTCCTACTAGCCCAGTCAATTCAATTCAATTTTCTTATTCAATTTAGAAATAATTAAAGAAAGTAAAAAAATCATAAGTCCAATAAAATTCGAAAAAAGTATTATAAACAATTTTTATGCCACTTTTATGCCATTATTTGTTACGTACATTTCTGCTCTTTTCGTGGCTATTATTGTGTTAATGTTGTGGAATTGTTAAATAATGTGCCATTAATGGACAGCCCCGGATCTACGATTTTTCAGGGGTGGCTGGGTCCAGTTTTGGTTGTTGCAAAAATATCTAAAATTTTACGGCAATAAGATTAGAACTCTATTCACATTACGAAGTGCGGGCGCGGACGGGCGCGGAGGGTGCAATGTAAAATAATACCTATTTCAATACCAATAAAGTCAACAGAGAGAACACCCATATGGGCCCCACGGGCGGAGGACGGAGCCACACTGAGCTTTCTCTATGAACTCTATCGATATTGAAATAGGTATTATTTTACATTGCAGCCTCCGTCCTCCGTCCGCAAGGATAGAGCTTAGCTTGTGGTAATATGATCTAAAATCTGGATCGAATTCTGTAATAGAAGTGTAATAGGCATGACTGGGTACTTCCAATACAATAAAAAAAATTAAGAGTGAGCGAAGCGGGCTCGAGGTTTTACCGCAATATAATGAGATCATTGCAATATAATCCAAAACCAGGAGCGAGCGAAGCAAGCTTGAGATTTTTTTACAATATTTTCAAGCCGTTGCAATATTTTATTTTTCAAACTCTTCATTTTGGCGCCCCCTAGACCTGCCGCCCGCTATATTAGAAATATTGGAATGTGGTCCATCGTTGCATTTCAATGTGTTAGGTAGTTACGGTTAGGTTTTAGGCTAGGAGGAGAGTTTTGCACGGGAATCTCGAAGAAAATGAGGGTTTAGGTTTTAGGCTAGGAGGAGAGTTTTGCACGGGAATCTTGAAGAAAAGGACGGGCTTTGATTTAAGCAAAGAAAAATGTGTGGAAAAATGTAACTTATGAACAGGCTGTAAGGGCTAGTTCCCATTGGCTTTTCGAAAACGAGTTTTTGGCGGGATTTGGACAGCTACGTTTGGAGTCCTCATATTTCATCGAATTTTTATTGTTTATAGTGAGTTTTGGTTCGTAAAATCGGTGTTGTGTTGCGTAACAAAGTGTCGTGCAAGTGAAAAATATACAGTTCAGTGAAATATGATGGTGTATGGGTCGTGAACAGGAAAAGTGTTCCGTTCTTTTGTAGCGCGGCAAGCGGTCGGTTCACCTCTCTGTGGACTTCTCTGCGTCACCTACGTTTCTCGATTGCCTCAAAAAACTCCAAAGAAGCGTTGAAACGTCGAACATCAACGTTTTAATTGCTATAAATGAGAGTATTTATTCAAGACATCGGTTGTATGGGATATTATAATCTCTTTACCTTGAACTGAACAAAAAAAAAATGTATTTAAAAAATCACTGTCATATCCAGTGTTGCAAAAGCTACCGACTTATCGGTAGATCTACTGATTTCGGGTACTGTCTACCAATATACCGATTTTAGGTTGTGATCTACCGATTTATTTGATTGAAGATGTTTTAGCCAAATATTGAAATATTTTTATATTAGAGTTAGTTAAGAATCTTTATGGTCATATTAATTTGAAAGTTTGTGGACAGTGTAGGTAATGAAAATATGATTTTAAACGTTATGCAATGGAATAGAGTTCATGTTTTTTAAATCTCTGAAGAGAAATCCACGAAATCAATATCCGATTTCTACCGATTTTTTGTCGCCAACACTACCGATTTTATCAAAGTGACTTTTGCAACACAATGCGTCATATCATATTTTTTTTCTATGCCAAAGAGCAGGAGTGCGATTTTTGAAAATCAGACGTTCAAAACGAGTAGTAGAAAATGACGTAAAATCGATGATTTGCCATTTTTGAATTCAACTTTCTATCACTTGCAACGAGTGCTCCGAACCACTCGTATCCAAATCGCACTCCTGGAGTGCGATTTTTGAAAATCATACGAGCGACTTGACATTCGCATACGAATTGAGATTTTCATTCCGAGTGGTTACGTTTTTCTCTATTTTTGAAATCGTTCGGATGTGCCAAAACCGTTTCGATTCACACAGAAAACGTTTCAATTGAACGAACGAACGAATGAATGGTTTCATAGTAACATTTCAAATCAGACTTTACCGCCAAAATTATGGGTTAACGGAACGTAGAAAAAAAGTTAAATCTGTTGACGTCTGACAACATTACAAACGTCAAACATTCGAGTGGTAGAATTGGATACGAGTGGTTCGGAGCACTCGTTGCAAGTGATAGAAAGTGGAATTCAAAAATGGCAAATCATCGATTTTACGTCATTTTCTACTACTCGTTTTGAACGTCTGATTTTCAAAAATCGCACTCCAGGGCTGCCGATTCCGGGGAATTTCCCCGATTTTCGGGGGGTGCGTGCGGGGAGAGCGCGGGGAATGGTTCAAATCGGGGAATTTCGGGGAATCGCCTATTTATAATAAATGTCGAACAAAGGATGTCTAAAGAAGAGGAAATTGCTAAAATTAGAATCGAATCGGACTATCCTTAGTCCGAAAGTGTGGGAGAACAAAACTCATCGTAAACAAAACTCATCGTATTCTAAATGTTTAAGTAGATTTTTTCATAAAAATTAGAAGACAAAGAAGTTGATAAGCAAATTTTTGAAACATTTAAGTACATTTTGCATGAAAAATGCTTTATTTTTTGCATATTAGTGTCGGGGAATTTTCGGGGAATGCATGATTGGAAATCGGGGAAATTCGGGGAATTGAGCGTACTTAAGCGGGGAATCAAGAAATTTACATTGGCAGCACTGAATATAATCACAATCACTTGATAATCACTACGTTTTATTCATATCGATCGATCGTTCGTTACTGTGAAACAAGGAATATAATACTCCCTATGCGGGAAAATTTCAAGCTTCTTGCCCTATGCTGTGAAAATAAAACACTGTGCTTTACATGGATTCGTTTTCTTTCAAATTATAGTTTATGTATGTGCTTCGTTTTGGTTAACAGGTTAGGTGAGTGTTTGTTTGTGGTATTTATTTATAATGTGAGGAGCCTTGCTAGTTAGTAGTTACTACAACTGCATGCTTTAGCAACCAGATATTTGGTTATTGTACCGTAGCTTCTGACCACCCCTAAAGGTACTATGGTCGTAGGTTTATGTATGTATGTACTCCTTATACAAGTACTAATCTGTGCTGTCCTTTTAGATGCTCATTGTTGAACCACGACGTTATCACCTGACTTAGTTTGGAACTACCTACAGTGCTGTTTCTTACCTCTACATTGACAGAATCATCGCTCATCTGATGGAGCTGTAACATGTTGTTTTGATACAGACATATTGGTTGGATTCCTGACACTAAAATGAATGTTGAAAGTTCATCTACAGAAGGTGTGACTGACGTCAAAATAGAGATAAAAGTAGAAAATGAATCAGAAGATGAGGTAGAGAGTGAGAGAGACTTGCATACAGATCATGTGATCAAAGAAGAGGTCAAAATAGAGATAAAAGTAGAAAATGAATCAGACGAGAGAGAGAGTGAGAGAGACTTGTATACAGATCATGTGATAAAAGAAGAGATGGTCATTGGTCCTGTGGTGATCCATCCAGTAGTTGATGTGACATATTGTCCTGAAGGTTAGTGGTATTTCATTAATATGTTATTATAGGGAGAGAGATTATTTTATTCAGGGTACAATTTGGATAAAAATTCATTTTCTTTTATTGTATAAATTCTATAAGTCTTTTTTTACCGTTTTATGCCGATTTTTGTTCATCATTGTTTATAGTAATAATTAAAGACATTTGCAGCGATGTTTTCTTGCTACTTCTTAAGTTTATTGATGTTTTTCCAGCAAAATAACCACTGCGTTACCGTCCCTCAAAATTATATTGCATTTCATACCACAAACAACTGAGTTACTGTAATTTGCAAAAAAGTATAGTATTTTACTTTAAGTCCTACGTTTTTCTAAGATTGGTTTCTTATTCAGTAGCTACCGATAACAGTTTTATTTTGGAATTTACCCATTTTATTAACATAATCGCCTTTATTCCGTTGCCTTTGAAGGGGCCCGGATTATGGTACCCTGAATAAAATAATGACCCGAGAATGATGACAAGGTTCCCGCCTCGCGCCACTCGGCCCCCGCATTGAATGTAAACATCGCATGCGATGAAGCATTGCCAGTGAGGGACTATTGCGCGGGACCTTCATGGCGAGGGACGTGTTGTGTGTGTTTCTCTTGGTAGTGCATCGGTGCATTGTTTATTTTTGACCACTGACATAAACTCTAGCGAGAGACACACCCTTTCATAGAAGCAACATGTCACACATAAATAAAATAAATAAATAAAAAAGCCTTTATTCTACTACTTTCATAAATTAACTTACATAAAGGTTCATAAATTAACAATTTCATGCACAAATTACATTTTTATAGATATCATTAAGAAAAAATAGCAATATCATTACACTTATTTGATTTAATTAAATATTATTATTATTGTATTCACCTAATTATAGTATATTATTATTAATTTCACTTCATTTTCATTCATTCATTAATCGATTAAGTATCATGGCACCTTTCTATTCATCTCCCTTCTGTAGTAGTCGCTTCTTTAGCGTAGGCCTCCCCCCATTTCTTCCACATGTCACACAAAATAACACAAAATGGCACATGGCAGTCTGTCATTGCCATAGTGACGAAATGAACTCGGGAACATCAATGCGGTTTGGGAACCGTATTCAATTGGAACATGTTGCTTCTATGAAAGGGTGTGTCTATCGCTAGAGTTTATGTCAGTGTTTTTGACAATCCAAGTATTTTTAAGTGTATAAATAAAAGATGCCTCCAAGGTGTTCCGTCCTACCATAAGGCCATAACACATGACCCAGCATGGGTGGCATGACAACCCGTGATCTGGCTATCACGGCTATCGCGGGTTGTCATGCTACCCATGCAGCTGTCGGGTCCGGTTTATATCGCATTCCACGAGCATAGTGTAGAGCTTCATTCTTTTTAAATAGCTGATCTGAGCTGATAGTTGTCAAAAAAAATTTAACACTTTAACTGCTGACGACCTACGTCGTAGGTCAGCAGCAAATGGACCGCAGTGCACACAACTCGCCCGGTGAGTCAGAATTGTTTAGCATTCCACAGTTTTAACAATGCGCATGTATCATTGTTTTGAGCTTAGCAGCGGAAGAGCGGAAGTGTTAATAAGGGTCTATTATTCAGTTTACGAAGTATTTTCTATTTATTATTTTAATACCAATTACTGTATTAAAGATTTGTCCTTTGGTGCAAACAAATAGTCACACTTAGCTCTCATGTATAGGTACCCTGTGGCAATGGCATTCTATGTGACTACAATTGGTGGCTCTTTGCTACCCGCGTTACACCGTCTCTACCTTGGGGAGCGTGTCATTTCTATGTGACTGTGATATAGTTCTCAAATAGTGACGTCACAAAGTGGAGTTCCTATCAATTAAGCCTCATAGCAGAGGATAGTATTTAATATAAATTACTATAATCCCAAACCCATTTGACATTATTACATTTGCTGAAATCAAGTGCAGCAATAAAAGTAGCAAAATTGTACTTTTTATGAGACATGCAACTGTACATGATGGTAGGAAGAGAATAGGATTGTGTGTTTACAAGTGACAACTGTTATACATAAAGAAAATGTTAATTATAATTTCAGATGTACCTGTATCCAAGAAGCCAAAACTAGAGACAACAGATGAAGAGACAGATCAAGTCGAACCTGAGATTGAAATGAAGGAAGATAATACGGAAGGACTTACTACGAATATAGAAACGAAAACAACATCAAAACATTTTCCATTAAAGTGTGTTTCGACAGGAAAACGATTCTCATGTTGTGTGTGTGAGTATAGATGTACCTCTAAAGGTGATCTGACCAGACATTTACGTACTCATACTGATGAAAAACCATATTCATGCATTTACTGTGATTACAAAAGTAATCGAAAAGGTACTTTATCAAGACACTTACGTAAACACACTGGCGAAAAACCATATTCATGCTCGCACTGTGGTTACAAGACTAATGACAAAAGTACTTTATCAAAACACTTACGTATTCACACAGATCAAAAACCATATTCATGCACTTACTGTGATTACAAAAGTAATCGAAAAGCTACTTTATCAAAACACTTACGTAGACACACTGGTGAAAAACTTTATTCATGCTTGCACTGTGATTACAAGTGTAATGAAAAAAGTTCTTTATTAAGACACTTACACTATCACCCTGATGAAAAACCATTTTCATGCTTGCACTGTGATTACAAGTGTAGTAATAAAAGTAGTTTATCAAGACACTTATGTACTCACACTGATGAAAAACCATATTCATGCCTTCACTGTGATTACAAATGTAATCGAAAAGGTACTTTATCCAAACACTTACGTAAACACACAGGTGAAAAACCATATTCATGCTCGCACTGTGATTACAAGTTTAATGAAAAACGTAATTTATCAAGACACTTACTTACTCACACTGATGAAAAACCATTTTCATGCTCTCACTGTGATTACAAATCTAATCAAAAAGATGGTTTATCAAGACACTTACTTAAACACACTGGTGAAAAACCATTTTCATGCTCGCACTGTGATTACAAGTGTAGTAATAAAAGTAGTTTATCAAGACACTTACTTACTCACACTGATGAAAAACCATATTCATGCTCTCACTGTGATTACAAATGTAATCGAAAAAGTACTTTATCAAGACACTTACGTAAACACACTGGTGAAAAACCATATTCATGCTCGCACTGTGATTACAAGTCTAATGAAAAACGTAATTTATCAAGACATTTACTTAGACATACAAAAAAGGTGGATAAGGGTAAATAATCATAGTGATTTTTTTTACCCGACTGCGCCAGGAGGGTTATGTTTTTAGAGCGTATGTTTGTATGTCTATTTCTTTGGCACGGCCTACAGCCTAAACGGCTTGATAGAATTTGACGTATGAGGTGTCGTTAGATTCGTAAAAATAGTGAGAGTGACATAGGCTATATTATTTTAATAAAGCGGCTGCGAATTAAAAAAGAGGGGAATCATTTTTTTTTGTTAAAATTACAAATGCATGTGTGCCTCGTAACGTACACGAGTATAGTGTAGTAGTGTTGCTGTAAATACTTGGCTCACAATCATGGTACAATAATATACTCCGCATGGTACTCTCTTCCGATCACGTGACAGACCATGTGACTGACACAAGTCTACGTCATCATACCCTTTTAACATGTTAAAACGGCCATGTTTTTGTGACGTAGGCTTGTGTCACTGGGAATAGAAGACCTTGTTTTTTTAGACTATGGTTCACAATGGAACAAAACACGCACACAAGCCACAAAAAAGACAGAGTCTAAACCAATCAGAGCCAGCCGAGCGTTGTAATATGCGACAATTTTAAAAGCTGCATTGTTTCTTTAAGTACAGAAATATCAAGAAAAAATGATTTTTTCATTTTTAAACTTACTCACAATCTAATTTTTTCTTGGTCTTTCTTTAATTTAAGATACTATGTTTAATGTATTTAAGATACGTTGTTTAAAAGAAATTGATCCTTTTTGTAGATTTTCAATTTGGAAAGTTTTGTTTTAGAGTTCTATTATATTATAATAATTAAGTATAAGTATTCTGTTTCTATTCTTAAAGGTATAACGGAAAGCATTTCCTGTGAGAGTTGTGGTTCGGGCAATGTGTGTTTGAAAAATTTACTAAATGGTGCGTTTTCAAAACTTTCATATGAAGCAAAAAAAGAAGTAATCGCGAAAGGGCGTTGCACACCGGAACTGGAGGGATTAGTTCAAGTCAAAGGTAAAGTAACGCGGAAATTTAATCCAAAGCAATATTATTCATTTACTTGGTTAACGGGGTGCAAACATTTGAACCGATTATTCTGCTTTCCTTGCTTATTATTTACTAATACTCAAAATGTTTGGAACTCTACTGGTTACACGGATATACACAACTTCCCCACCGCAGCAAAAAAGCATGATCAATCTGAAAAACATATAGAGGCCTCTCTAAAATTTAATACCTTCGGAAAAAACCGTATTGAAACGCGTTTAAACTCGCAGATACAAATAGATATATCTATCCATAATGCTAAAGTGGACAGGAATCGAAATATTTTTCAACGGTTGATAGACATCGTATGTTTCCTAGGGAAACAAGAGCTCACTTTTCGTGGTCATGATGAATCTTCTTCGTCAGTTAGTAGAGGAAACTACCTTGAGATGGTAAATTTACTAGCAAAGTACGACGGAATTTTAGAAAATCACCTACAAAATTCAACAAGTTATTTCACTGGATTGCCTAGTCGGATTCAAGATGACCTGATCGCGAGTGTCGCAAGTGTGATGACGAATAAAATAAAACAGGAAATAATTGCCACCGATTTTGTTGCGTTGATGGTAGACGAAACTCCAGATGTGAGTGGAAGAGAGCAATTGGTACTTATTTTAAGATATTTCAACAAATCTGAACTCGTTGATCGATTCATAAAATATATCGATGTAAGTTCTGACCGCACCGCAACAACATTGAGTAGTATTATTCTGCAGCACCTATCAGAATTTAATTGTTTGTCGAAATTAATAGCTCAGACATACGACGGTGCAGTGTTGTCCTCTGAATTAAGAGGCGTTCAGGCGTTAGTTCGTCAACAATATCCTGAAGCTCTATTCGTTTGGTGCTCCGCACACGTTTTAAATTTAGTGCTTTCCAAGTCCTGCGAACGTGTTAGAGAGACGAAACGATTTTTCAATATTATTAAAACAATAGCTAGCTTCTTTCATAATAGTACCCAAAGGCAGGCTCGTTATAATCAAATTGCCGATATGAATAAATTACCTCGCGTTGTGGAAACGCAGTGGACTTATAATTCCCAAACGGTGAATGTCATTTTCAACTCTTGCTCTAATTTGAAACATTTGTTTGAGGATATGGCCGAAAATGAAGACACTTGGGATGGCGAAACATTAAACCAAGTTTCAACATTTTTGCTTAATCTAAAAGAGTTTGAATTTCAGTTTTTCCTCCATATTTTCAACGACGTTTTTGCTGAAACTGATATTCTGCATGAAATTATGCAAAATAAAACTTCAGATGTATCCTATTGCGTTCGAAAAATAAATGAGTTCGAATCGTTTTTAGAGTCATTTAGAGCTAGGTTTGAGATTATTTACGAAAACGTGATAAAAATTACGGGGCCACCAAATAGAAAACGTAATGTTGTCGACGCAAAAATACATTTTAAACGGATTTTCATAGAAATCATAGATAACATTGTTAACGAATGTCACGACCGCTACAAAAATTTGAAAGATTTAAAATTTTTTGAACTACTTTCATGCGAAAATTTTAATAAATATAATGATAATTTTCCGGAAGAATTACTCGTTGAGTTCGTAAACGTTTATAAAACACATAATTTTAACTCGGAGCGCCTCATGAATGAGCTTAAATGCATTTATAAATCAACAGAATTCAGAGACTTCAGTATTTTCAAAATTATAGAACATTTGTATGAAAATGACATAAACACTGTTTTTTTCGAAGTACTGCGCTTAGCTAAATTAATAGTCACAATTCCCGCGAGCAGTGCTTCAACTGAAAGGTCGTTTTCGTCATTGAAACGTATTCACACGTATTTGAGAAACACGCAAGGCCAGCAACGACTCACAGAACTATCTATGATTTCAATAGAAAAAAACCTTCTTGCAGAAATTAAACGCGCGCCGAGTTTCTACGATTCCATTTTACAGGTATTCATACTTAAAGATAGACGTGAAGATTTAATTTATAAGTAACGAGCTTTTACCCGCGACTTCGTCCGCATAAGCTACCTATATACCAGATTTTAATTCAGATGATAAGCTATCAAACAAAAAAAGTTTCATCAAATTCGGTTCAGTAGCTTTTGCGTGATACTCGAACAAACAAACACCCAAACAAACAAACAAACAGACAGACAAAAAATCCAAAAATTGGTGATTTGGAATCAGGGACAGATAAAAACCACGTCGTAATTTTTTTTTTGTAAATATCTTCAATGTACAGACACACTTCTGTTACAGTTTTATAATAGTTTAGATTAGAGGCAAAAATATGGTGCGCGTATTTTCGCGCTTCGCGTTATCATTGTAAATACCTGAGCCACAGATTATTTAATAGTTACTACCGTAACAGATAGTTCACTCAACCCGATTTTTCAAATTTCGAACATTGCGCTTCAGGAACGCAAACTAAAATGAGCCTTATGTCAATGAGCTACCATAGACCCCACACTGGGGTCAAGCTGTCAAACGTACCTGAGCTGTGGAGTGAGACAGGCCTGCCTGAGCTGTATCGCACGGCCAGTCCCCGTTTGCGATACCTACCTGTTAACATTCAAATTATATTTGCTCGAACAAAGTTGTTATAGCTGATTAGTGAATATAAGAGCTTGTTTTTCTCTTTTCAGTTAATAATAATAGTTTTTTTAATCATAATCATATTCTTTATTGCTTATCATGTGTACACACGGCGACACATCAGGTTACGCACCCTATATACCCATAACTACACTACGTACAAAACACAAAATAGTGCGGTAGAGAGCCTGCATAGACGCGGCTGCCGGCGCGGGCGCACCGTGCTGTGAGACGAAACAACAACAACATACCGCACCCTCTCGCACGATTCGCAGCGTTCAACTTCTCAAAGTCCAAACAGGGTAACCTGACCTGTCGCAGTGTGTACATAAGTTGTTGTGTTGAGTTGAGTTTCAGGATTTCTTTAGCGTTGTGTTTCTAACACAAACATTGGTTGTTCAAAGTAGTCATGTAGAATGTAAATGCGTCGTAAAGTATGGCTGTTGAGAAATAAATAAGTAAAGTAAATACTATATTATCATCAACCTTAAATTTTTTACATGCAACTGTGTTTTAGTATTTTTAATTTATTTATAGGTACGTACTACGAATAAGAATGTATAGAAATGTAAATCAAGCTCAAAAAGTGGCACCAAAAAAAGTACACTGTGCTTTAAATTTGTTCATTAAAAACTCTACCTTGCCACTGCCAAAAACATAGAGAATTCACACGCTCACTCCATGGCCAAAAAATATGTTGCTTTTGTTTAGAGTCTTCTATTGAGTCTGGCCAAAGTCTGGCTAACGAAAGCGTGACCTGAGAAATCGCGGGAAATTCAAAAAATCTTTATATGGTATTACTAACTATAGTGGAGAAAAAGAGAGAGAAGAGACTTTGACGTGCCTTTAACAGCTTAATAATGTTGCCATATCAAAACGTTTAAGAAAACTCCAGGACACACTTTCGTTAGCCAGACTCTAGTTATTCTTATTCGTAGGCACAGAATAGGTAATAGTATATAGTTCTACATATCGTAGGGTACGTAGTATCGTAGTGTACTAACGCGCAATTTGTCTTTTGTAAGTCACGTTCGTTTTTTTGAATTCAATGCGTTTAACAATAAGTACTGTAACGGTTTTGTAGTGTCGACGCTTGCCCTCGGTTTGGGCACAACTTTCAAACCTTAATAATTTGTAAGTTATTGTTTGTTTGATATTTAAATGAGAATATGAATAAATGTATTTATTATTATTATTTTTTTCATTGACTACAAGAAACACGGTTTTTTAGGGTTCCATAGTCAAACAAGGAACCCTTATCATACCTTATTATTTGTTACCCTGACTGATGTGAAGACACAGTGGTACTTTTCTACAGCAATGACTGGCGGGGCAGAGAAAGGTATGGAGTATATCATTAGCTGGGTGTAAACTCAGGGTGCAACAGAAAGGAACTAGCCATATTTAAGAGGGCTATTACAGTCCAGTGCGCCCTCATCACATTAAAAAGATTTCTCAATAAAGCCTAAATTAAAAAAGTGCTCAACATCAAAACTACAAAAGCCTTCAAGCTATTTTTATGGAATACTTTTATAGGTTTTTTAAAGGTCTAAACAAACAAATTTTGAAAAATAAAAAAAAACGGCCGCTTTTGTATTTATTCGAAATTGTCTATAAGTGGAATGTTTAGAACCTATAAAAGTATTAAATGAAAATAGCTTGAAGGCTTTTGTAGTTTTGATGTTGAGCACTTTTTTAATGTAGGCTTTCTTTATTGAGAAATCTTTTTTTAATGTGGTGAGGGCGCCACTGGACTGTGATAGCCCTCTTAAAGGGGTGCTTCAGACCATCGAACGTAGTAATTATAATTAGATCGATCGTACTCTGTGATCGAACTGATAAACTTTCCTTATGGAGCCAACATAAAAATCACAAAAAAAAACTATCCTCTTTTCCATACAAAACTAGAATATTTACTCGAATCGTCGATGATTGCTCTATATTGAATGTTGTTTAGTTTTATGGTCTGAAGTAGGTACCCTTCAATTTACGAATTTAATGACCACATCTTTCTGTTTCACTACACTGACTACACTATACAGCAGGGGTGGCCAACTTGATTAGACATAAAGTATACTGTTTACTAACGAAACCCTGTGCGATCTACCACTTACATACTTCTTGAAATCTTAGGTTTATACCATAGAGAATTCACCGCTCCCCCTGGGGTTTATACAGAAGAGACGTGTGGCGGTGGCGGGTAGTCAAAGTAACACCAATATAAACCTTATAATAAGTAGCATAGCGTCGTTTTTAGACGTAAAGAAAAATCGCACCCCCGCCACCAGGTGACGTCGCCAGGAGGCGCGGGCGAAAAGAGCGTTTTTTTTTTTTTTTTTAGTTCCTAAAAAACTCGACAGATGACATGATTATCGCTCCATAGAGACGTAGGCGAGATCCTGTCAAAATCATGTCAAGACTGTGCCTGACTTTTTTTTTAAAGGCCAAGGAATCGAGCCCATACAACAATGTCAGACGTAAAAAGTTTCATATTTTCGATTAAAATGATTCGTAAATAATGAAATATTAAATCAAAAGATGAGTTGGCATCTTTTTGATCATCTTCTACCTCTTTATTATTTTAAAGAAACACATTTTGAAATTTTGACCGTTATTCGCACAGACCGTAACGCCATCTATCGATCCACTAGAAAACCAAAAGAAAAACGCTCATTCTCCAAACGACTCTATGCTACGTACTATAAGGTTTATATTGCCGCACCCCGCCCGCGAAATGTCCACGCTCCCTAAAATGAGACAGCATAGTTTAGTAAACAGTACACAATCATGTAGTATTTTTTACTAACCAGTCTAAGGAGTTCCTTTTCATATCACATGTGAGATTGTTTTTTGCCTTGCCACGATCGACTGGACTTTTAATAGTCGCGATCGACCGGTCGATCGCGATCGACTGGTTGGCCACCCCCGCTATACAGACCCCAAATTAATGTGCTGACGGTTTTTCGGCACGAATTTCCCTCTGTGCAGTAGGATCCACTAAGGGGGCCCTCCCTACTCCTACTAGCCCAGTAAAATTACGGTGCGCTTGTAAGCATGGCTTAAGTAAAGTAAATAATTTATAACAGCCGTTTTTTTTCTGTTTTAGTTTAGATTATAATTTATCTAGAATTATAATCTAAACTAAAACAAAAAAAACGGCTGTTATAAATTATTTACTTTACTTAAGCCATTCTTACAAGCGTCTTTATGTCAAGTTTAAACAAAATTTTTTCTTATTCATTTAGAAATAATTAAATTCGAAAAAAAATAGCATTAACATTGTTTTATATGCCATTTGTAATACATTTCTGTTCTTTTATAAGTATTAGAAGTAAATCTAAAGAAAAATCATAACGGGACCTTTCTTTTTAACTAAGTAGATATTATAGCCCCGTCATTTTACGGTTTGAGCTGGGACTAATTAATAATAATTTTTTTTTGGTATATTATTTAAGAGTCAATTTGTGCTTTGAAAAAACCAAAATAAAAATAAAATCCCGTCAGCAACAGTTCCAAATTTATTTAGCTATTATCTCCGACCCAGAAGGACTCTATTTTGCATAGCGATTTTTATGTTGCATAGCGATTATTTTTTAAATATGTTTTCAGTTAGTCTTTTTGCCACTAAATGGTGCCGCTTACAGTTTAAAGTCCAATTAATAATTACTTCCCACCTCTCCTAACAAAACTCCGTAAAATGACTGGGCTATTAAGAATTATTTTCTGAAATACTCAACTTTAGTACTAACACAGTGTATTTGAAGTAGTAACCTAAAGCAAACTATATTAGGGAGCATAAAATCTGTGCACCGCGATCAGCAGTGTGGGGCGCGCACTGGGGGGGGCGTCGCGGTGCAGCACACGCCCGGCACATGCTAAGTAAGTTAGAGCTCATCAGCTCAAACGAGTGTTACAAAAAATTTAGTCTCGGTGTCGCCTCTAGTAGGTATGTACACACGGCGACACATCAGGTTACGCACCTTATATACCCATAACTACACTACGTACAAAACACAAAATAGTGCGGTAGAGAGCCTGCATAGACGCGGCTGCCGGCGCGGGCGCAGCGGTGCTGTGAGACGAAACAACAACAACATACCGCACCCTCTCACGATTCGCAGCGTTCATCTTCTAATAGTTCAAAGTCCAAACAGGGTAACCTGATCTGTCGCCGTGTGTACCTCAATGCTAGGGAGTATTCTTTGAAACAAAAAATAAAAAAATAATTTAATCTGACAGATAAATAAAGAATATAAAATACAAAAGTAATAAAGTAGGTATCTTAATATCATTCGTTTAACCGATCCTAGCAAAACAATTGCTTATTATAAATTATTTCTTTTCGACGTGTCCTAGCGTACACATGAAAGGGATCTGGCTGGGATTAGTGCCAATAAGTAGTGCCTAATTAGTACCTAGGTCAAATAAATTGTGCCTCTGTACTTAACGAGATATCAATTTTTTTTACCTGGTAGGTACGCTAGCTTGACGTCAAGGTAGCGTACACATTTTCTGTGGCTAAAACGGCTTGCGTTACAGCAACGATTTTATACTAAAAAAAAGTGCCCTAGGGCATTCAAAATCTCATGGGTCTTCAGGGACCGGAGATATAAATATTACCTGGTAGGTACGCTAGCTTGACGTCAAGGTAGCGTACACATTTTCTGTGGCTAAAACGGCTTGCGTTACAGTCTTCTTCTTTCTTATCGTGTGGGCAGAGCCTTGGTGTCAGAGTTTACGTTACAGTAACGATTTTATACTCAAAAAAAGTGCCCTAGGGCATCCAAAATCTCATGGGTCTTCAGGGACCGGAGATATAAATAAGTCTTTTGAATAAAACACGGAGCTGGCGTTGCGCTAGCGTACACACGAATTCACACAATAGTTCTTACAGAAGGAGACGTTTCTTTTTATAAAAACTACATCAAATAAATAGTGCCTGAAATAGTGCCTCTGCCAGTACTAATATTTTATGAAAAGTCGTAGCGAAACAATATAAAAAATCAGTGCAAAGTTCTACGTACAATTAATGTTTTGGCAGAGCAATGGTGTGAAACCACTTGTACACACAAAAATGGACTCTGTCACTAACCACCTAAGTCTAAACTAGCTTGAATGAAAATAAAGTGCCATCTCTCGGTATGAAATTTTACTAAGGTTTAGTACGTATAACTTTAAATCGAATTTTTATATTGTTTCATTACGAATGTAAATAAAACATTAGTACTGGCAGACGCACTATTTTAGGAACTATTTATAATGTAGTTTTTGTAACAAGAAACGTCGCCTTCTGTAAAAATAATATCGAGGGAATTCGCGTGCATACTAGCGCCACGCCAGCCGTAGTCTATTCAAAATACTTGCTTATATCTCCGGTCCCTGAAGACCTAGCCTCATGATATTTTGGATGCCCTCGGGAAATATTTGAGTACTTTTTTTGAGTGTAAAATCGTTGCTCTAACGCAAGCCGTTTTACCCACACAAAATGTGTAGGTACGCTATCTTGACGTCAAGGTAGCGTACCAGGTAAAAAAAATCGATATCTCGTAAAGTACAGAGGCACTATTTATTTGACCTAGGTACTAATTAGGCACTATTTATTGGCACTAATCCCAGCCAGAACCCTTTCATGTGTACGCTGGCTATACGGACACCTTTTCGACCCGTATTTTCACTGGGCGTATTTTACTTATCTAAAAAAAAAATCTGCTATCTCATACTAACATTACCGCGCAAAATGTATGGAGGAGCTGATTTTTTGTAGATCTCGTAGTTGGTCCCTTAGTAAAAAGTTGTTTAAATTGTGGGTACTTTCACCCCTTACTGTTATACAAATTGTCTAAGCTTACTGTACTACCGAAAGTAATAGAAACTAGACAGCGGTGATACTATCCAGCGCGTACAGTGGCCGTAGCATGGCAGCGTGATATAGCGCTGTCGCGCCTTAGCTTTTTTTCTATTTGCGCTCGAGCTAACGAGATACCTAGCCTTATTATCACGCTACGGCCGCAGAACGTTTTTTCTTTCAAACTGACCAGTCGATGTACTACAGAGTATAATTTTCCTGGACTTCAGATTGCATGCGATCGGCAGCATAATGCATAGCGGCTTTTCTTCCACACAACTTTTTTCAGACTTGTATAACCTGAATATAACCTGCTTGTACCTTTTGAGTATTGACATGTACCGGGAGAGCAGAAATGTACAAGAGGTCAGTACCGACCTTATCAGACCTTATCTTTAAGGAAGTTCGACCTCTTGTGAACACGTCTGCTCTCCTGATACATCTCAATGTTTTCAATATAATACAAACGTATTATATTGAAAATACATATACTTTAAATAAAAATCATTAAAAAAAAATAATAAAAAAATGTATTTAAAATGAGAGCGTGCGTGCGTGCGTGCGTGCGTGCGTGTGTGTGTGTGTGTGTGTGTGTTTGAAAATATGTGAGTGAGTGAATGTATGCTTCAGTGAATGTGGGCGTGTGTGTGAGTGCGCGTTTGTAGTTACTGTAAACAACACACAGTAAAACACACATAAACACGCACCCCCACACACATCCAGTGATATGTTGCGAGTTGATGTTTTGCGAGAGAGATGTACACACACACACAGGCACGCTCAAATTTTTTTATACATTGTTTATATGTCTTGTTCGGCTTCCGGTGTCGTAAGAGTCTAGACGTAAATCAATGAGCTCAACAAAAAATTGCTTAAACATCACAAAAAACACTCGCAAGGAAGAAAACTAGTGATTATCTAAAGTAATAAACTGTGGGAAGTGTAATCACCTGATCATTTTGGAAAGAATATTCTGTTTTCGAATGAAAACTGATCACGAAGGGCGAAACTACATAACCTAAAAGTGAAATTAAGACAAAGGAAGTGTACATTTTTGTCGACTACCCTCAGAAGAATAATAAAAAATCTAAACCCGAACGTAGGTACAGGAAGTGACACTGACAAGTCTGGTGTTGCCATCTTAGAAACCAAATTCCTACAAATAATCTCAAAATGGATATGAATCTACTACTATGCAAACTTGATGAGATATTGAAGCAACAAACAATAACTATTACCACAACTGTTACAAAAAATGTTATGGAAGCATTGGATGAGAAAATAAACGGTTTACTAGAAGAAAACATACTGCTAAAAACCCACATTACGAAACTAGAGGGGAAAGTTAATTTCCTAGAAAGAGAGAAACGACAGAAGAATGTTATTGTCTTTGGAGTGGAGGAAAAGGAAGAAGGTGAATGCGAGCTGGTACAAACAATCAAAGATAACATTGAAGGAGCAGGTGTGAACATAGAATGTCAAGAAGTAGTCACTGCATACAGAATTGGGAAGAAAGGAAACAACATACGCCCTGTATTAGTTCAACTTACAACAAATTGGAAAAAACGAATCATATTGGGCAACAAAAAGAACTTGCCAGATGGTATTTATATCAAAGAAGACTATCCCAAAGAGGTTCTGGCAATAAGAAAGCAACTCAAACCTAAATTGGAGGAAGAAAGGAAAAAAGGGAATAAGGCTTACATAAAATATGATAAATTAGTAATAAAAGAAAAGAACACCAAAGAAAAACGGAAAAGAGAATCAATTTCGCCAGAAACACAACCCCGGAAGCAACAAACAACAAACAGTAAGGATGGCCGTCTCAACGCTCTTGATTTAATGCGAACAAGGTCAAACTCCTCTTCGGCATCCTCTAAAAAATAAAAATCTCTCAAAAATAAAAATTGTAACCACTACAGGAAAACCTTCCCCAATACGGCTGGTCACCGCGGGGAAGTAGACTACCACCCCCTAGAGAATAATAGGCAAACTTGATAAACAAGAAAAAAGTTAAGATAACTAAACTCGAGGGGAGGCCTATGCCGCAAGGCAAGACGACATAAGTGAATAGTCAAGGATGAAGTTAAGTATAGGTAGTTTTGTTAAAACCAACTTATGTTTACAATGAAATGAAATTCTATATTTAATATAATAAAATAACATAATGAATAGTACAGAATGAATGAAATGTAAAACTTATATTTGAAATTAACTTATTTTTATATACAGTTATATTCTATAGTAAAGAAATATAGAAAATAATGTTATGATGTATAATTATTGTATACTTAAATATTTAATGCATGTGAAAACAAATGTGTATTTCTTGAGAAATCAAAGCATGTAAAACAATGTAATGAAATGATACTATGTGGTCGTAATAAAGGCTGTAATAATTATATGTCTTGTTCGTCTAAAACACGCACACACGTACCACGACCAGCCAGACGACGACGACGACGACGACGGACGACGTAAATCGAAAATCGGATAATGGATCTACCATACCCCAGGTCACATCACTATTGGATAATATAGGGGTATGGTTGAGTCGTATGGTGGGTCCGTCACGCTAAAATGGCTGCTTCGGCTATACGGTACCCTTTGCCTTTCCGCAAGAAAAATATATTGAACAACCACAACGAAATTGAAATGTCAATGTCAATTCAATGTCATTGTCACCGCACGTACTGTGTGTGTCTCTGTTGCCAGATCTCCCGATTTTCCGGGATATCTCCCGATTTTTGTCAATGTCTCCCGATGTCCCGGATTCCCACTCAAATCTCCCGATTTTTTAAGAACAACTTTTTTTTCGAAAAAACTGAGTAAAACGGAACAAAAATTAAATGCTAAGCTATGCAATGCTATGTTAAATGTGTACATATCTTTGTAGTTGAATACCTATTCAATGGCAAGCTTTGGCAGTTATAGTTTACTAATTTTGCAACATTGCAAAGTAGCGAAATAAACCTGCTTTTGCTTTGGTTAACCGGCCAAATTAGGAAATTCAGGGATCTTGCACACGAAAAATATTTAAAAAAATTGCAATTGCTATGATTTTAAAGTAAACGAAAAAATGTTAAAAAAACATTTATTAAAAGACCATGGTCTGATTAATTTTAAGGAAAAATTTATCTCCCGATTTTTTCATAATGTCGCCCATACATCTCCCGATTTTTTTATTTTATTTTTATTTTTTATTTTTCAATTTTTCATTTTTTATTGGTACACGGTATTTCCAAAATTCGATCTGGCAACACTTGACTCGGTCGGCTCGTAGTACCAACGTAGTACATATAATAGTCTGTGGTCGGCTCGGTCGGTCGCATCGCATATATATTTTATTTTGTGAATTTCTAAAAAATACACGTATCTCGATCGTTACTCTGTGAAAATAAAACACTGTGCTTTTTCTTTTAAATTCTAACACTTGAGTTTCTGTATGTGCTTCGTTTTGGTTTACAGGTTAGGTGAGTGTTTGTTTGTAGTATTTATTTACAGTTACAGTCACAACTGCGTGCTTTAGCAACCAGATAGTTATTTGTTATAGCGAAGATTCTGACCGCCCCTAGAGGGACTATGGTCGTGAGTTTATGTATGTATGTACTCCTTATACAAGTACTAATCTGTGCTGTCCTTTTAGATGCTCATTGTTGAACCACGACGTTATCACCTGACTTAGTTTGGAACTACCTACAGTGCTGTTTCTTACCTCTACATTGACAGAATCATCGCTCATCTGATGGAGCTGTAACATGTTGTTTTGATACAGACATATTGGTTGGATTCCTGTCACTAAAATGAATGTTGAAAATACATCTACGGAAGGTGTAACTTATGTGAAAATAGAGATAAAAGTTGAAAATGAATCAGATAATGAGGTAGACAGTGAGAGAGACTTGTATACAGATCACGTGATCAAAAAGGAGATGGTCATTGGACCTGTGTTGATCCAACCTGTAGTTGATGCTGCGTATTGTCCTGAAGGTTAGTGGTATTTCATTACTATCTTTTTTTTTTTTTTTTTTTTTTTTTTTTTATGTTCGATAGGTAAACATTTGACCCCAATCTCACCTGATGTTGAGTGATGATGAGGCCGAAGATGTAGCATGCTTACCTAGAAAGATGCCTATTCACTCTTGCCTTGAAGAGGCCCAGGTTGTATTGCTCAGGGAACAGGTCCGCAGGCAGTGCGTTCCACTCCTTAGCCGTGCGCATTATAAAAGAAGAAGCAAACTTCTTCGTGCGAATTGCTGGTAGGTCTACGACATAAGGGTGGAAACCCAGCCTGCGTCTCGTCCCCCGCAGATGAAAGGGAGACGGAGGTATTAAATCGTGTAATTCCGTCGCACACTCTCCGAAATGTATCCTATAAAAAACAGATAGACAGGCTACCTTGCGACGATGCTCAAGACTTTGTAGCTTCGCCACAGAGGTTGGATCACCTATGAGCTTCCTGGCACGCCTGTCGATTGAGTCCAACGCGGTCAGCTGGTATTGGGCAGACCCGTCCCAGAGATGACAGCAGTACTCCATACACGATCGGACTTGTGCTTGATAAAGTTGTAGAAGCTGTCCCGGAGTGAAGTACCGTCTGACCTTCGAAAGGACGCCCAGTTTTTTCGCTGCGGTTTTCGCCATGGACTCAATATACCGCCCGAAATTCAAATCGGAAGATATGTTAATGCCCAGGAGCTCCAGGCGATCAGGTATCTTATTGTAGGGAGAATTATGACGAGGTGCCCATCTCACACCTCCTCCCCAGCGTGGAATGTAAACATCCCTTGCGTGGGACCTTCAGAGCTTAATACTTGAACTGCTGACGACCTATGTCGTAGGTCAGCGACATATTATGGGCCGCAGTGCGCACAACTCAAACCTTGAGTCAGAATTGTATAGCATTCCACAGTGTTACCACTGCGCAAGTGTCATTGTTTTGAGCTTTTTTTTTTTTTTTGTTTCACTGGTTTAATCTGCAATCGGCCAGCAGTGGCCATAATCAGATTGTATGTCTGTTCTAGCTTGTGAGTTTTATCCATGGGTGATTCTTCACCAAGCCTCATGCCCATTTTATGACCATCTCGATTCGAGACCTAGTATGTGCCACCTCTTAAGCCGTGTCTTTATATTATGTTTGCATAGACCTCTGGCCAATCTATTTGTGTGTCCCTTAAGCCTTTTCTTGTATCTTATACAGAATTTTTTGACCTCCTCTTTGATAGTTGGGATTTCCAGGTATTCATGTATTTCATTATTTCTTGTGAACCAGGTCGCACCAGATATTGATCTCAGTGTTTTATTTTGGAACCTCTGCAGTATCTCTAGGTTTGAGTTACTGGCAGAGCCCCAAAGTTGGATACCATACGTCCAGATAGGTTTGATGATGCTTTTATATACAAGCAACTTGTTGTTCAGTGAGAGGGCAGATTGTCGTCCCATCAACCAATTCAGTCGCTTGATCTGTAGATCTGCCGCGTCTCTCCTTACCTTTATATGCTTTGCCCAGGTAAGTCTTCTGTCCAGGTGGAGCCCGAGATATTTTACGCAGTTTAGGTGTGGCAACTGTTCTTCTCCCATTGTTACAGGCGGGCAATCTCCCTTACGTAGTGTAAAAGTGATTTGGTTTGACTTTGTTGCACTAGATTTTATTCTCCACTTTTCCAGCCACCGATCAATTTTGATAAGATGAGTTTGAAGTTTTTCAGTAGCTCGCACTGGATTCTTGTCACTGGCAAGACATGCCGTATCATCAGCGTAAGTAGCTGTTAGCACTCCAACGGTGCATGGTAGATCTGCTGTATACAATGAGTATAGCACCGGTCCGAGGACCGAGCCCTGAGGGACAGATGCCTGTATTTTGTACAGGTTGGATATCTCATCCCCGACCTTTACTTGAAACTTTCGTTCCGACAAGTAGGATTTCAGTATCATGTAGAATGAATTTGGTAGCAGATTTTTTAACTTAAATAAGAGTCCTTTATGCCAGACCTTGTCAAATGCTTGTTGTATATCCAGAAACACAGCTGAACAGTATTCCTTCCTTTCCAGTGACATCCTTATTTTATTGACTACTCGGTGTACTTGTTCAATGGTTGAGTGCTCCTCTCGGAATCCAAATTGGTGGTCTGGAATTATATTTCCCTCATCCAGTACCGGCTTTAGTCTAGAGAGAAAGATTTTTTCAAATACCTTTGACAACGTGGGAAGAAGACTTATTGGTCTGTACGAACTAGGCTCAGTTGGCGGTTTGCCTGGCTTTGCCACCATGCATATTTGGGATACTTTCCATAATTTTGGATAGTGCTGTATTCTAAAGATGGCATTAAACAGAATTGTAAGAAACACTATTGTTTTTCTTGGAAGGTTTTTTAGAACTTCTCCAGTGATGAGGTCAAATCCTGGTGCCTTCTTGTTACCCAGGCTCCTTATTGTTTTGTACAGTTCTTTAGGTGTTATTAGTTTTAGCGGGAGAGACATCTGTTGATCACTGTTTAGAACTCGATTAACTTCTTCCTCGAATTCATCCATGGTAGATTGATTTGGGGTGAAGGTGTTGCATAGATGTTGTGCAAACAGTTCAGCCTTATCGCAAGGTTTTATAGCCCATGGCTCAGTTAATGCTGATCTAATGGGTGGTATTGAAGTTTGTGGTCTTTTGAAGCTTTTTGTTATCTTCCATAGGGAATAGTTGTCCTTTTTGGTAGCAGAAAGTGATGAGAGTTTTTGCTGAAATGTGTAGTTCTCATTTTCTTCAATCATCAGTTTCAACTCTTTAGCGACTCTGTTCAGAGCTGTTTTGTCCTCTTGTAATCTACTCAGTTGCCATCTTCTTCTAAGCCTCCTTTTCTCTTCCAGTTTCAGGCGTATTCCATTGGGGATATTGGTTACCCTGACTGCAGGTTTTAAATGGGGTGTAGAGCGCCATGCTGCCTCCTGAATTTTGTTAGTGATGTAGAATGTTGACTCATCTATATCTTCCTCTGTCTTTAGACTGACCTTTAGGTTGACTTCTGATTCTAGGTATTCAGCAAATGCATTCCAATCAGTTTTATGGTTATAGAGTGTCATAGGTGGTTCCCTGTATATTACAGTTGCGCTGAATGTTCCTATGATAGGAGTGTGGTCAGATGAGGTGTCGAGGCATGACTCCACATCATAGTACATATCGGATAGTCCTCTGATAATAAAGAAGTCCAATAAGTCTGGCATTTTAGTGTGATCGGTGGGCCAGTTCGTGGGCTCACCAGTTGATAATGAATTTAATTTAAGCTGTCTTATGCTTTTATGTAGTTCCCGTCCTCGGGTAGTTATTGTTCTGGAGCCCCACTGTGTGTGCTTACTGTTCCAGTCTCCACCAACAATAAATCTATGTCCCAGTGACCCAAAGAAGTCAGTAAACATTTTCTCTGTGATTTTATGTTTCGGAGGGCAATATATAGCACTTACATTAATAGTTCCAGCTCTGTCTTCTACTGTTATGGTAGTGGCTTGTAGATAGTCTTCATGAACACGGCTATGTAAATGATGTTTGATATTATTTTTGATGATTATTGCTGATCCCGCATGGGAGGTGCCATCTGGATGGTTGGCACAGTATACTTTATAGTTTTCTAGTTTGAATTCCTTTCTATCATTTAGGTGTGTTTCAGAGATCAGAATAATATCAACCTTGTTATGATTAAGCATAGTTTTAAGTTCGTTTTTCTTTGGCGCTAAGCCATTTATGTTCCAGGTACTGATTCTTAAGCTAGTCATTTTAACTTACTAATGAGCGTTGTAATTAGGTTGAACAAAGTCCCCATGTTATGTATAAGTAGATCTATTTTTTCTGCTTGAAGTTTCAGTGTGTTCAATAGTAGTTTTTGGTATTCGTAAGGACTTTCTCTACTTTCAGCTTCTCTTTGTCTGAAGTGGTTTGGCTGTGGCTGAAAATAGTCACCGTTGTTGTTGTTTACTGTTTCATTTTGGCTTTTTCTCTGTTCATATAAATTCTTCTGAAGTATGTCGCTGTAGGTTTGGTTTGGTTGTTTTACATGTTTTTGTGCATCATGACGTGGTGCCTCATATTGGTTGAGGGTTATCGGTTGTAATTTTGGGTTATGAGTAGTTTGCTCATTAGTGTGTCTTCGGTTTGGCTTGGTCTTCCTAGCTTCGATTTCACGATAGACTTGACATCCTTTGTAGCTTGCGGGGTGATTTCCTTGGCACAATGCACATACAGCAGGGGTATTGCTATCTTTGGTACAGTCTGTAGTCTTGTGCGGTCCAGCACATTTTACGCATCTATACGGTCTCATACAATTATTTTTCGTGTGTCCGTACTGTTGACATCGAACGCATTGAACAACTGTTGTCCTTTTTTTAGGGTCTTCTATTATAACATTTGATTTGTAAATATATTGTATGTTTTTAACTAGTTTGTTGTTTTCGCTGGGCTCGAGGTTAACAAAAAAGGTATTATATTTTTCCTTTGTATGTTTGTTGTGGGCGACTACTATCTCACCTTTCACCTTGTTGCCTGTCTCTTCTATAGCTTCTTTTATAGCCTCTATTGGTGTAGTATAGTGAAGGTATTTTATCACAATTTTTTGTGTTCTTTCTTCTTTTCTGGTGAAAGTATGGCCAATCAAGCCCTTTTTTCGTACATGTTCTATCAGTTTTTTATAACTATCAACGCTCTTTGAAGAGATGATGAGCTGATTCCTTGAGATTATCTTGTATGTGAATTCACTGTTATCAACCACTTCGAGAATGAAATTAGTTAGTTCTTTGACATCTTGTATACCGTACAGGATGATCGGAGGAGGTTTGGATATCTTTTTCGCTTTTGTTTGTCTCTGCGTCTCGGCTATTGATTCCTCTACGTCAACACCGAGCAGTGAGTATCTGTTACTGGATTCCATCGAATGTGGATTTTCATAATTCCCTTTATTGTTACGGAATGTCTGGTGTCTAGATTCATTTCTTGGCAATTTGGAGCTAGTCTGTTCTTGCTCTGGAGAGCGGATTCTCTTTTGCTTTGATTCTGGTACTTTCTGCCATGGAACTACATTGCTGGTTCCCAGGCTTTGATCATCGGATGGTTTATCCAGACTCTGGTCATGACATTGATGTGACTCACGTTGTGGCATGTTAGGTACTATGCTTTGGGAGGCAGGTCTTTCTGTTTCACTCATTGAGCTACTTCTTGGTCTGGCATTGGCGTTGAATAGGCCCTTATGGAATACTTGTTGCACAAGTGGTTTGTTTGTGGACATTTTCTTGGCTTGCAAGCAGTTGTCCACCGTATTTTTGTTGTTGACACTGATTATTAAGCGTATTTAACCGTTTTCTATTAGTAATAAACCCGACATGATGAATTTATTAGAAGATTTTAGCGAAAATTGCACTTGTAATTTTTTGAGGTTATGTTTTAGCACGTTTTGTTGAGGAAAATTTTGCACTGATTTTATTTTTGATGATTAACACTACGATTTGTTGAGATTATTGGTAAATATGGTTTTAAAGTTAATTTGGATCACAGATAATACGATTTTATGATATTTTAGAGATAATACACAAAAATAGAATATTATTTGTTCGCAAAAGTAACCGACGCGATTGCGTTCCGTTTCGCGTTTTTTTGTTTTGAGCTTAGCAGCAAAAGTGTTAAGATTTGTGCGTGTGTGTTCGTCTGTGTGTTTGTTTGTGCATCGGTGCATTGATCATTTTTGACTTTCCAAGAATTCCAAGTAGTTGCTAAGTCTTAGTGACAGTTTAGTTAGTAGGTAGGTACTTTACTTGAGACCTAGCTTGAGACGGACGGACATTGTTGTCATAAAGTTATAAGCCCAGACCGGTTTGTTGTTATTTATTATTATCAAGTTCAATATTATCTTTGTCTTTTTTGTGTTCCATGTGTAGACATGACACTCATTTAATGTAAACATTACAAAAGATACCAAACTTGCGAAACCAAAGAAATTGAACCTTATGTCTTTTTCTTAGGTAACGAGAGTAACCAGTGCGAGGTAACCAGAGGGTGATAGAGGGGGTCAAAAGTTGTTGGGAGGAAGGGAGTGTATCTAGTAAAAGATACTATTTCTTATACTGTGTTAGGGACCCGTGAGCCGAGGTAGAGCTTAAATTTTGTCATAGATTCATACATTCTTTATTGTACACAAAAACATACAGTGTAAACTCCACATAACACCGCCCAATATAACGCCAAACTCCCCAAAACGTCGAAATTACTGGACTTTGGTTGGTTTACCTTGTTATCCATACATTGATACCCTCTATGTATCGTCGCGTCAACTCTAAATACCGTACACCACAGACCGGTCTGTGCCGTCAACTACAATAAAGTTACTTTTTAGTCAGTTTCAAAAAGCTTTCTAATTTGCCGAAACTGATAAGACGCAGCTGCGTAAATTCTTTTGTTTTTTTCATTTAGTTGTTTTATTGTCTAGCACGTGTTTACCTCGACTGTCGGCATAGTACTTACGGAATTACCGGAGATTTTAAAAAATGCGTTCTTTTGTTTGTTATTAGCCTTGCACATTTTTGGCTTGATTGCTAGACTGCCGTTAGGTTGTTACTATGGGTTGTCTTTACGCGATACAGAAGGGAGAGAAGATAAGTGATGTTGGAATAGGTACGCTTTGGATTCATTACATAGGTACTTTACGCAATAATGTGATGTGCATTTTGGCGTCTAATATATATAAATAAATAATATATGAGTGTAAAATTATGTGGATTTTTCTATTTTCCATTTAACGTCGACCCTCTATAACGTCGTAATATACTCATTCCCTTTAGCGTCACTATATAGAGTTTACACTGTAGTTATGAAAAAAAAATCTCAAATCTCATCTCTCGTGTTTTTTTTTTTTTTAAGGGACTTTTACATAAAAATGTTATGTACAGTCGGCTGCAATAAGTTATATACACTTTAGTACTACAACGTAGAACAAAAGTGTATACAACTTATTGTGGCCGACTGTACATATCAGTCCCATCGTACCTTATGTCTAGATTTTACATACTCTAACTTAGTTATTCTAATTTACTTAACGAGACACTGATGAGTTTGCAAAGACGAACACTTTTCTCGCAGTATAAGATCTTGGTTCTCTAATAGGGTGTTACTACTTCTGGGTTAGAGACATCCACACCCGTAATACACGTATGACAATAAACTTGTGATACCAACGCATAAGAGTACTGGGTTTAGAGGATGCTTTCGATTCGCCTCTGCGAAAATATGGAACGATATTCCACCACCACTTCACTTAAAGATGTCGCAAGGCACGTTGAAAAGGAAATTGTTAATTATTTTAATCGATGAGCAAAAATCAACCAAGAACAAGAACTAAAATAAACAAAAAAATTAAAAATAAATATCTTGGACAATGTCACACAAATTATCTCACACACACACATTCATTTAAAGTACCAGAATCTAGCCTGGACTTGTATTATGATGACTAGACAACGATATAGAATACATATATAAATACAAAGATCCATGACTCGGGGAACTAGAAGCTCGTAAACTTCTAACCTCTACCCGTGAGCCCCAATTAAATATCTAATACTATCTGAAATTTTATGTTGTACCTACTAAATAACCGTATAGAGCAGTTTAACAAGTAGTCAGACTCTGTCATTACTGTCACTGTTGTTATATTTTTTTTTTAGCATTTTTTTTAAAGTTTTTATTTCATTTTTTATTATATATTTTCATTAGGCCCTTCTAGCTTCAACGTTGTTACCGAAATTGATTCTGGCATATAAGCTCTAGCAGTGTTTTTCTTAGTGAACAATGAATTTCAATGAATTGATTTCTTAGAAATATTGCAAGTTAGAACAGGGTACAGCTGAAAATCAGGGCTGCACTCGCTGTGATCTCTGGTCAGATCACTCGGCCGGCACAAACCTGAGCTGATCCCTTTTGTCGCAAGCAGACTCTAAAAGTATAATTGTAATTATTTATTATAACAATTGCTGTACATTCTGTTTGCACAATAAAACTTTTTCAATTTCAATTCAATTTCAATAATACTAAGGCAGTGTGCTGCAACTCATACTCGAGATGCACTACACTGCATTTATGAGTTAGGTACTACTGTTATGCATAAAATGTTTGATTGTAATTTCAGATGTACCTGTACCCAAGAAGCCAAAACTAGAGACAACAGATGAAGAGACAAATGAAGTCAAACCTCAGATGGGAATGAAGGAAGATAATACTGAAGAAATCATCTCTTCTATTGAGATAGACACGAATCCATCAACAAACATTAAAACGAAAACAACATTGAGGAATAACAAACAAACTAATTATTATAACCTACGGAAATGTGATGAAGCACTAAAAATATCAGAAAATGTATTTATATGTAATGATTGTGGGAAAAAATGTCGCAACGATTATACATTAGCACAACATATTGTATGTCATCAGAAAAAAAAGCAGGATAATAATTTGAATATTATAGAATGCACATATCAGACTGGATCACAAGATTCATTAGAGCAACACTACAAGCTACATCATAAAGATAGTCATTTTGAATGTGACCTGCGTGGCTATAGATCCGAGGAGAATAAACTACTGAAACCTTTGAAATCGAAACATTTTTCTTTGATAGATGACTCAAAGGAAAAAATATTCTCATGTTCATTTTGTCAGTATAAGTGTTCAAGAAAAGTCATAATGTTAAAACACTTACATACTCACACTGATCAAAAACCATATGCATGCTCTTACTGTGATTACAAGTGTAATAAAAAGAGTAATTTATCAATACACTTACGTTTACACACTGGTGAAAAACCATATTCATGCTCGTATTGTGATTACAAGTGTAACCAAAAGGGTCTGTTATCAACACATTTACGTACTCACACTGGTGAAAAACCATATTCTTGCTCGCACTGTGATTACAAATGTAATCAAAAGGGTCAGTTATCACGACACTTACGTACTCACACTGGTGAAAAACCATATTCATGCTCTTACTGTGATTACAAATGTACCGTTAAGAGTCAATTCTCAGTACACTTACGTATACACACTGGTGAAAAACCATATGCATGCTCTTACTGTGATTACAAGTGTAATCAAAAGAGTAATTTATCAATACACTTACGTTTACACACTGGTGAAAAACCATATTCATGCTCTCACTGTGATTACAAATGTTATCGAAAAAGTAATTTATCAAGACATTTACGTATACACACTGGTGAAAAACAATATTCATGTTCGCACTGTGATTACAAGTGTAATGAAAAAAGTCGTTTATCAAGACACTTACGTATACACACTGCTGAAAAACCATATTCATGCTCGCACTGTGATTACAAGTGTAATGAGAAAAGTTGTTTATCAAGACACTTACGTAAACACACTGGTGAAAAACCATATTCATGCTCGCACTGTGATTACAAGTGTAATGAAAAAAGTCGTTTATCAATACACTTACGTATTCACACTGGCGAAAAACCATATTCATGCTCTCACTGCGATTACAAGAGTAATAATCGGAGAAATTTATCAAAACATATACTTAGACATGCAAAAATGGTGGAAGAGGGTAATTCTGGGTAAATAAATATCATAGCCTGTTTCCAACTCAAACATTGTTTGTTCAAGGAAGAAATGTAAATATGCGTTGTAAGGTGGCTGTTAGAGAGAGCGATGATAGCCCATACGGAAGAGAGCTAGCGCCTTAATACTGAGGCCGCGGTTCGATTCCTGGCCTGTACCACTAAGTTCTTCGGAATTTATGTACGGTTGTATTTATCATTTACTAGCTCGGCGGTGAAGGAAAACATCGTGAGGAAACCTGCATTCCCGAGAACGAAAAGAAAATACCAAAAGTTCGGAGGTATGCGTAAATACGGGTGAGCTTGGGGCGAACACAAAAGGACCAGCGCTGGTCTCCGTGTTACAACGACCCTTGCTTGCAATAGCCCAACCACAAATAATAATAATAATAAGGTGGCTGTTGAGAAATATACATATTATCATCATTCCTATGTTTTACACGCAACTTTGTTTTAATATTTTTAATTTATACCTGCATATATTGTAGGTGCTTAGCATACTAACCCTAGGGGAGCGCGTAATTTCTCTATAATACTAACGCAATTTTTCTTGTATAATGGCTCACCCCACCACACACATCCGGAATAAACCTGCCTAGCTAGTACGCCAACCCGCGATAGCCGTGATACGGCTATATCACGTCTTTTATATCGCTCGTTTGTGCGCAACAAACGAGATAAAAGACGTTATATACGGCTATCGCGGGTTGGCGTACTAGCTAGGCTGATTCGGAATTCAGTGTTGTCAACTATGATTACAAAACTTGAACTATTCCGAAACAGAGTTTGTTTTAAACATCCCCGTCTAAACAAACGCTCAAAAACGGCAAAAGTACGCTTATTTACCGAAATACGGTCACACACACACACACACCCACACACCTTCCACACACACACACACACACTCACACTTCACTTGCATGCTAGTTTTTATTTATTTCTTCTCAGATAAAATTTTTAAAAATTAACCTCAGTAATTTATTTGCTCGTCTGTTAACTTTAACTGAATTGTAAAAACTTAAACTTAAACTGAATTGTAATTGTATTAACTGTACTGTGTTGTTTAATCTGTATTTATTATTTTAGTCAAAACCGTACTCTGAGTCGTGTTATAAACATATAATATTAGTAATCCTCTGTTTTGGACCATCGTACTCCAGGCATTCCCTTGTACGGGTCCGCAAGTAAATCGTATGTGTTAACTAATTTTAGTTAATAAATTATTTTGTATTTGTATTTGTAAAAAATACTAGAGTGCTGTTTAAAAATGCCTAAAATAAAAGTGGCAAATAAAATGACAATTGCATTTTTAGGCATTTACTAAAACGAAACAAACAATATCTATACATGATTGCTTGCTTATCGTGTCGACATATACATGATAATTACTATCATGTTATGTGGTCATTACGTTACGATGATGATTTGTAAATTGTATTTCAATATTATGCAACAATATCAAAATACTATCTACCTATAGTTTTAACATTAGACATAATCTGCATACAAAATGGCATGAACCTGAATCATTAGCATCCTTTTAAACTAGTGTTACTGAGTCTACCCATCAAACTGAACAACATTTACTATGGGAGCAATCCGATCGGAGCAAAAAAATATCTGCAGTTCCATACTAAACTGCGGTGCCTGCTCGACTCAAATGTATGCAACAGCAGTTTTTTTTGCTACGATCGGTTCGCTCCCATAGTAAAAGTTGTTCAGTTTGATGGGTAGACTCTTAGTTTAAAAGGATGCCAATTATATCAATTTCACCCTGTAGTCGTGAGCATATGCTTATAATTATGCTTATGCATTATCACAGAAGCGGTTTTTGAGCATAGGCGATTTCGCAACTATACCGCAACGACGTCAAAACTGCACCGTCACGATACGGTATCGTTCCATCAACGCCTACGTTCAAAAATCACTTTAAAATATGCCACCTATAAGACATCAAAAAATCACTAGATCTAGTGAAAAAAAGTCTCTGAAGGCGGCAACACTAATTCCGAATCAGGCCCTGTACCCGGACTTTCGAACTTCGTAATTGCGTGAACGTTTTCGTTCCAATGTCAACTCTATTACAATGAAGTGGGGACCGACATAGTGGCGATATATCGATCATTGAAAGTCCGGGTATAGGGCCAGTCCCTGTACGACTTGTACACACGGCGACAGGTCGGGTTACCCTGTTTGGACTTTGAACTATTAGAAGTTGAACGCTGCGAATCGTGCGAGAGGGTGCGGTATGTTGTTGTTGTTTCGTCTCACAGCACGGTGCGCCCGCGCCGGCAGCCGCGTCTATGCAGGCTCTCTACCGCACTATTTTGTAGTTTGTGCGTAGTGTAGTTATGGGTATACAACGTGTTAATGAATTAGCGCAAAACCTCATACACCCCAACTGATTTATAACAAAATAATTAGATTGAAACAATAATTTAATTATTTTGATAGTTAAAATTTAAAGTTATTCGCATTTTAAGTTTTGACGCAAAAATGATTTGTTATCATTTCAGCAATGAATGAAAGCGCTAATGTACTCATGGATACATTTTAATAATCTTGTTTTGGTAGTAAATAGGGTGAGTGTGCCCGTGCGGTGGGTTGACATCGGGTTCAGAAAATTTTTAATTTTGCAACCATATTATTTAATATTTTGAAAAAAAAATCCTATGTTGAAACCATGATAATTCGATTCTGCTCTCGATTCTAAACAAACTACTTTCTAGTTTTGCGTTAATTCATTAACATGTTGTATAGGGTGCGTAACCTGATGTGTCGCCGTGTGTACCTGTAGGAATTTAGTTTTTCTATAAATATCGCGACCGTTTCGATCAGTGTTGCCAATGCTACGGCGATTACCGTGTTCTACGGCTTTCAGGCCAAAAAATTACAAAATCCACGGCCTACGGCTGAAACCCTGTGGCCGTAGCAGATTCTACGGCTTTTCGCAAATTCTACGGTAATTGACTAATTTATTTATAAAAAATTCACTTTTAGAGTATTAGACTGTGATACTATCGGTTTAAAATAACAATGTGCATGACCTTGAAGGGCCGTTCGATAACTTCACTCGGTTGTAAAGGAATATAGACTCTATGTAAAGGAAATAATCATTTGAATGACTCGAGTGAAGTTCGTGCGATTGAGTGACGTCACATTTGCAGGCGAGGTCATGCACATTGTTATTTTAAACTGATAGTAAATATGTGTATGGTTCGACTGTGTACTGTATCCAATTCCGAATCAGAATGCCAACATTGCAACTAAGTTGTCTACGGTATGTTGGCTGGGTTGTGTTCCTCTTTCTTGCCCTGTGAGCAAAAAACAGATGAGATGAAATTGTTTTCCACACAAATAGATTTTGCAAACGTTTCTTTAACGTAAAAAAACAGCACCATTTGGCAAATATTGAAAAGTGTTTCCTTTTTTAAGCAGTGACACGGCCCACCGTTGGTCTTTTTCCATATAAACACGGCTTTTTTACCTAATGTACACGGCCGCCTAAAAATTTGCATTGGCAACACTGGTTTCGATCCGCACTTCATTATAATAGAGTTGACATGACCGGGTAGAGGCCCAGGTTTATTCCGGATGTGTGTGATGGGCCAAGTCACGTTCTTGTTTTTAGGGTTCCGAAGTCAAAAAGGAACCCTTATGGCTTCGCCATGTCCGTCCGTCTGTCCGCGGCTTAGCTCAGTAACGCTAATACATTAATGTAATACATTTGTTAAATAAATAATAAATAAAAACTAGAAAACTATAATTTGCCATATGTATAGTATACATATTCATCACGCCGACAAAGTGGTGAAATAAAAAAAATATTTTTTGAAGTGAAAACTTCTTCTTTGTCCGTTTCCCCGAGTGCCCGAGTCCCGACTCGTACTTGGCAGGTTTTTTTTTATTCGAAATTATCTAAAAGCGGAATGTTTAGGACCTAAAAGTATTGTTCACACATTTCATAATAATAAATTACAATACAATTACAATTTTACAATTCATAAAATTCATTTAATTTAATTTAAGTTTGTTAGTAACGACGCAACACTTAAATAACTACGTTAGTACAGACACTTAAATGCAGAGTGGCCCAGTGCTTGATAAAGCGACTGTCCCACCTACTCGCTGCTACAGACAGAATACTGTTGGTGCTGCCGCGCACTCTGCGGAGCGTCGCGGCGCCTCGCTTCCGTAGTATCGCTTGGAAGCCGTCTACGTGTGCATCCGCGAACATGCCCGACGCGCTGCAGGCGCGCGGCAGCCGCAACAGCACTCTGAACGCGTTATTATACTGAGTGCGCTGGGCCCTAAACATAGATTTTTGCGTATAATTAGTCCACAGACTGCAGGTATATAAGGATGTACGGTATGTTTTAAATAATGTTATTTTAACCTGCGCTGTAGATCGACTGAATCTGTGTGCTATCATGTTCGCTCTGACCGCTAGCGCCCTGCGCTCTCTCTCCAAATCAAGATCGTCACTGAGGTCCTCGGTTACCAGGTGACCCAGATTCTTTGTTGAGAAATCTTTATTATTGTGACGAGGGCGCCACCGAGCTTGTAATAGCCCTCTTAAAAGTCATACAGTTTCTGTCATTTAGACATCCAACAGCACTTGTGTATGACGACGCAGGAGCCTTGAATGTACGAAAGCTGTCTAAACTATTATAAAACTGTAACAGAAGTGTGTCTGCACATTGAAGATATTTACAAAAAAAAATTACAACATGGTTTTTACTAGGGATGCAACGATTACGAAGCGGTGCATCGTTTTGCATCTGTAATCGTAATAATCACGATTAATAACGATGCAATGCACCGTAGTAAGAATCGTACGATTATTAAATCGAATTGAAAACGTCAATCGGATTGCACTTGTCGACAAATACCAGATAGATCGGGATCCGGTGACGAGGTCCGTATACCAATCGAGCTCATCCATAATTCAGTTTTCATGCAATAGTTTACTATTAGAAGATGCGAAAAAACTTGGTCGGCCGACCCCTATCCTGGTGGGTTTTGTGTAGGAGGGTGACTAGTAACCTCTCTGAGACGAGACTAATTACCCATCGAGCTCATGAACCAAATTATGCTTATCCGATTGGACTTTATTAGTGTTACGAAGTACACTCGGTCGTCCGCCGGATATCCTGGCAGGTAGTGCTGGCCAACCAAAAATGGTGGTTAAATTTTGGAGTACTTCTCACCCATCGAGCTCATGGATGAAATGTATGCCAAATCAAAGGTTAGACCTTTACCTTCAATATTTCATCGGTCGTCCTGGCCGAAACCTGGTGGGTTCTGGTGGCCAACCAGATTTATCTGTCAAAGTAAGATCATGCGTTTTCACGTTTATATGAATAAATACTTTATTTACCTGATATATGCAGTTCTTTTAGCATGAACGTGAACGGTTGTGTGGTTTAAAAGTATTTTTAAAAAAAACTTGAAAAAAAAAATTACTGTGTCGATAAATGAGACATCAAATAAAATTTTTTTTTTTCGATATAACTTCGTCATTTCTAAACTGATTTGGCTGATTGTTTTATTTTACAAAAATATATATTCAAGAGTTCATGCCACTAAAATTTGGTGAAGATCTGATGAAGCGTTTCGAAGATGTTCAATGTTTTAAGTGGGTCAGATTTTACTACAAAAAATATCCAACCAAATTGATTCTTTAACGAGAATAATAATTGAGTTCTATTAATGATTCTTTCTAAAATGAAATTTGCTCTCTTAAGAGATGTCTATATAATAAAATAAACTAGTAATACCGCGGCGTTGCTTTCAAAAATGAAGTTGAAAAAAAATGTTTCGTCAAGTAAAAGCTACCTATGTTTATGTGAATGATCTAATTTAGTACGTACCTATATTAGTTCTAAAATAATTAGCTAAAACTGTTTAAAGGGATGATTGGATCATCTCAAACTGAACAACTTTTATTATGGGTTCAAAATCGAAATCGCTAAAAAACTGCTGTCTCATACATTCCGATTCCAGTCGAGTAAGTTTGCAGTTTTGTATGGGACAGCAGATTTTTTTCGCGTTTTCGATGTTAGTCCAATTAAAGTCAATGAAATATTTCAAAAACAATTTAGTAACTAATTTCTACGGTATGAAGTCAGATTTTCGATAAAATTTATAGTTTTAAAGTTACAGTGCCACAAATATTTCCATACAAATCTTAAATTAATCCTAGCATTGAAACTGTATATATTTTAACGAAAATCTGACTTCATACCGACCGACATAGAGATTAGTTACTTGATTGTTTTTGAAAACATTGACTTTAATTAGATAGTATTGAAAATATCACCATACTACGTTTGTATGGAGCGCGCCAACGGTAGAATAGCCTTAAAGGCCAGACACAGAGGCGGTTTTGCGGGAAAGCGGAGCGGGCCGGCGGCGGTTTTGCGGGAAGCGAAGGCGTTCCCGGGCCTGCCACACAGGGTCCGCCCGGCATGTGCGTATGGATTGAGGTGCCACATTTGCTATGGAAAAATGGATTATATGCCCATTTTGTAGGAAATTTTTAGATTTTGTAGGCCCAATTCTGGAATTTGTAGCAAAAGTATAAAGAAGTTACATGAACATAAAGGTGGCACCTCACACCAGATGCATCTGGTGTGAGGTGCCACCCTGGAACTCGGAAAGTACGTGATAAATCTTTTTGAAAATTTTGTAGGATTTAGTAGGAGTTGGAAAAAGATCCTACAAAAAAAACCAGCTCTCTACGACTAAAACTGAAAAAGCTACAATACTTTGATTGTGGCCCCTCACACCAGATGGCATCTGGATTGAGGTGCCACCTGTAACTCTGAAACTACGTGATGAATCTTTCCGAAAATTTTGTAGGATTTAGTAGGAGTTGAAAAAAGATCCTACAAAAAAAATCAGCTCTGTACGACTAAAACTGAAAAAGTTACAAGAGATACTTTGAATGTGGCACCTCACACCAGATAAATGCTTATAACTACATATGTACGTAATGGAATCCAAAACCGATGATGCCAATATTTAGTAGAAATTTCTACTAAATATTGGCATAGTCAGATGTCGCATATCATCAATACCTACAGAGCTACACGTTTTTTCAAAATTCCATATAAAACCATTCAGTAGGGTGTCCATGTAATAAATGAAACCATGAGACACATTTTTCTTCCAGCTGTTTTTTGCATTTTATTTAACACGTTTTTTTGCATTTTATTTACGTATATAATTATATAGGATACGAAACTCACGTCCGTATGTCATCTCGTTTCAAAAACATTTCTACAATAAGGTAGGTACTTAGTACCAACTTTCTTATTAGCGCAGCGTTCAGTTCTAGCGAGGTCCACCTTTAGCAAACTAAATACTTCAGGATGGTAATGTTGGTACTGTCAAGTAGGTATCGCAAAAAGTCTGTTTAAGATATATTTTCCCTTAGTCGCCTCGTAAAGTACCAACTGTTTAGTATTAAAAATGATTTCATAATAACATATTTGCTCTAGTATTTTGTGAACTACCACAAATCAAGAAAGGACATCATTGGCATTTCATACATTTTTTGTCCGAATGTGAAAGTGCCGGCCAACAAAAAATTATACTATATTCTGTTAGAACTTGTCCGTCTAAGCATTTATTATTATGGCTGTAGCTGTAGGTAAGTTTTAAAATGTAGGTATCTATGGAAATACGATTTTTCAAACCTTAATAAAACCAATGAAAATGGCCCTACAGCTTCGGTGCCATACTAAAAAATGCTGCAACGGACTAGTTCTAACAAAATATAGCCTTAGCTAATTAAATTTTCATCGAAAATGTGTATGAAAAGGCAGATTTTCGAACCCAAATAAAACCAAGGACAATATGACCTACAGCTTTTGTGCCATAATAATAAATGCTTAAAACGCCAGTCCTAACAGAATATTGCATTATTTTTTGTTGGCCGGCACTTTCTCATTTTTGACTAAATCCGATGATGTCCCTTTCCTAAACTTGAACTTAAATAAACAGTATGTAGGTACTTACTTACTATACTTGCCTACCTACGACACCCAATGGGGTGCTCCATTCAAAGTCGGAGCCACAGGCAGGACACACTACAGGTAGGTTGGTAGGTGCTTACCTAAGTACCTAGTCTTAAGAACTTTATATCGACCGACCCGACTAGCCTCACTGGAACGAAAACGTAAGTTATACTGGTATGTTGACGTTCCAGTGAATAGCTTCACTGTCGGGTTTAAGTTAAAATATCTATTCGACGACATCTTCCTTTCAAAGAAATATTTCAGAGTCTAAAATATTCTAGATACCCTAGATACCACTTCATCAAATACGAAAATATCGACGTTTTTGATCCCAAACGACATAATATAATTAATGAAATTCTTAACATGATTTAACACCTACTTATGTTAGGTATAACGTGTAAGTATAAACATAAGGGGGTCGTTACCAATATCGAAATCATGAAAAAAAATCTGATGTTCCATACTAAACTATAAATCTATGGGACAGTAGATTTTTTTTCGCGATTTCGATGTTCGTCCCATAGTGAAAATTGTTCAGTTTGATGGTCTGAAATCATTTTTAATACTAAACAGTTGGTACTTTACGAGGCGACTAAGGGAAAATATATCTTAAACAGACTTTTTGCGATACCTGCTTGACAGTACCAACATTACCATCCTGAAGTATTTAGTTTGCTAAAGGTGGACCTCGCTATAACTGAACGCTGCGCTAATAAGAAAGTTGGTACTAAGTACCTACCTTATTGTAGAAATGATTTTGAAACGAGATGACATACGGACGTGAGTTTCGTATCCTATATAATTATATACGTAAATAAAATGCAAAAAAATGTGTTAAATAAAATGCAAAAAACAGCTGGAAGAAAAATGTGTCTCATGGTTTCATTTATTACATGGACACCCTACTGAATGGTTTTATATGGAATTTTGAAAAAACGTGTAGCTCTGTAGGTATTGATGATATGCGACATCTGACTATGCCAATATTTAGTAGAAATTTCTACTAAATATTGGCATCATCGGTTTTGGATTCCATTACGTACATATGTAAGCATTTATCTGGTGTGAGGTGCCACATTCAAAGTATCTCTTGTAACTTTTTCAGTTTTAGTCGTACAGAGCTGATTTTTTTTGTAGGATCTTTTTTCAACTCCTACTAAATCCTACAAAATTTTCGGAAAGATTCATCACGTAGTTTCAGAGTTACAGGTGGCACCTCAATCCAGATGCCATCTGGTGTGAGGGGCCACAATCAAAGTATTGTAGCTTTTTCAGTTTTAGTCGTAGAGAGCTGGTTTTTTTTGTAGGATCTTTTTCCAACTCCTACTAAATCCTACAAAATTTTCAAAAAGATTTATCACGTACTTTCCGAGTTCCAGGGTGGCACCTCACACCAGATGCATCTGGTGTGAGGTGCCACCTTTATGTTCATGTAACTTCTTTATACTTTTGCTACAAATTCCAGAATTGGGCCTACAAAATCTACAAATTTCCTACAAAATGGGCATATAATCCATTTTTCCATAGCAAATGTGGCACCTCAATCCATACGCACATCGCCCGGCGAGGTGGCGGCGCGGAGGCGGCCGGTGTGACATCGAAAGTTTCATTTTCTGTACAAATTGCAGAAGAACCGTCGTATCCTAAACGGAATTGGGTGCATCCTAAATCCTATCAATCTAAGGAGAGAAGTGTTTCGAGAGTATCACCACCTATGCAAGGAAGGCTGAGATTCAGAGACGTTTTTTAAGTCTTAGTTCGGACTCCCGTATGTCAAAATCCATACATTTTGACCCTACTTAGTTCGAACTATGACTTAAAAAATCGTCTCTGAATCTCAGCCTAAGTGTTTTAGAGGGGGGTTACACGTCATTCTGGTCCATCAGTCCGGTCAGTATGACGGAATGATGGTCCAGACTGATGAAAATTTATTCCGTCATTCCATTGTGAATGATGAAATACTGATGGGATCGTGAACCCACTCATAATTCTGGCGTCATTCAACGATTGACCAGACTGATGAAATACTGAGCGAGTAACCTCCCTCTTACGTTACGGTGTCCGTATAGTTAGCAGCCTCACCAGCTCATTCGAAGGTTTTGACTAAGCCACGATTTAGTGCCCATTTAGTGCAATTTAGTGCCCAAAGCACAGATTTGGTGATCTTGTATTTTAAAAGATATTTGGGTACCTTACTGAGGCTGCTAGATTGACGTCAAGCTATCAGTCGCACTTCGAAATACTTTTTATATCGATGTGATTTATATGTCACGATTTAGTGCTCATTTAGTGATCCCTAACTATATCCAAAATTTCATGAACGTTACGGCACACTTGCGGAACGTTCCACGGCTGAACGTACGGTGAATACGTGCGTGCGCAGCACTTAAAACGTCAATGGGCCTTGGCTATTATACAGGGTGTACAATAAAATAGGACAGCTACTTAAAAGGGTGCTTCAGACCATCAAACTGAACAACTTTCTCTATGGGACCAATATCGAAATCGCGAAAAAAAAATCTGCTGTCCCATACATTTCAGTCGAGTTATGTTTGCAGTTTTGTATGGGAGAGCGGTTTTTTTTTCGCGATTTCGATATTGGTCCCATAGACAAAGTTGTTCAGTTTGATGGTCTGAAGCACCCCTTTGAGTAGCTGTCCCATTTTATTGTACACCCTGTATACACCACTCGCCTGCGGCTCGTGCTGCAATCCCACCTCGCCTGTAATGACCAACTTCACTCACCTGGATCTGTATCATGATGTACTAAATCATTGCAATTAAAGCTTAACAGGTTACCGTGAATCAGTAAGAATAGAAATTAGAAACCCATTAAAAATGTTTAACTTTGGTTATTTAAATATTGAATTGACTTAAATTGCATCAGTCAATCAAAATTGGTTCAAATTTTGATTTAATACAAGTTGAATACCTACCTACCTACAAACTAACTGAATACGGACGAGTAGGTATGTATACTACCTACCGGATAATGATTGAAAAAAACAGACATCAACACAAAAAATCGTTCGCGAACTGTACATGACATAGACTCGACGTAGAGGGAATCACTATAAAGAGAATCGGCGTAAAGGGAATCGACGTAGAGAAACTCGGCGTAAGGGGAACTCTGAGATTCAGCATTGCTGTAGAAAACGTATACATAGTCTAAGCCATGTCTAAGCACAGTATAAGAAAGAGTATCTATTACTAGATACAGTACGAACACTCCCTTCCTCCCACCAACTTTTTACCTCGCCCCCTCTATCGCCCTCTGGTTACTACGCACTGCATGGGTAGCATGACAACCCGCGATAGCCGTGATACGGCTTTATCACGTCTTTTATCTCTTTCGTTTGCGCTCGAACGAACGAGATAAAATATGTGATATAGCCGTATCACGGCTGTCGCGGGTTGGCGTACTAGCTAGGCTGGTTATTCGTTACCTACGAATAAGACTTAAGGCACAGCCCGGACACTATGACGTCAGCACATGCGAAACCAAAGAAATTGAACCTTATGTCTTCTTCTTAGGTAACGAGTAACCAGTGCGAGGTAACCAGAGGGCGATAGAGGGGGGTGAGGTAAAAAGTTGGTGGGAGGAAGGGAGTGTCCGTACTGTATCTAGTAATAGATACTCTTTCTTATACTGTGCTTGAGGTTCACTTTCTTTGGTTTCGCCATAGATATATAATATATCTATGGGTTTCGCACAGGTTTCGCATGTGCTGACGTCATCTTGTCAATTTCAAATTTTTGTATGCAGTGTCCAGGCTGTGGTCTAAGTGTAGAAATAAACGTAGTATATACATAGTCTAAGTGTAGAAAAGTACCACTTTGTCACTGCTTTGTCATCTCATCACATCTGTCAGGGCAACAAATAATGTCTAGGTATCTATGGAACCCTAAAAACACGTGTTTCTTGTAGTCAAAGAACAGCATTAATAGTAATAATACATTTATTCATATTCTCATCGACAAATAACTTACAAATTATTATAAGCATATCGTAGAGCTGTTTCGTTACAGGACAAAATATTAATTAGGATTGAAGGTTTGAAAGTCGTGCCCAAACCGAGGGCAAGCCTACAAAACCGTTACAATACTTATTGTTAGACGCATTGAACTATAAAACAAGCGGGTGTCGGACTCGCCCAAGATGGGTTATTCCCGATGTCCCCGACAGCTATGCCCCCAGTGGGGGCCAACGGGAAAAAAATTCTCGCTGTCCCCGCATGTCCTCCTCTGGGGCCAACGGGAAAATATGTTCTCGTTGTCCCCCACTAAAATAGAATCAATGGATTTTTAATGAAAACACTGTAAATAGTTTAGTAATCAACCGTATTTTGTTTTTGCAATAAAATACTGTGCTTTCAATATTACTAAACTAGTTACAGTGTTTTCATTACAAAATCGATTAGTCGGGGACAACGATAACATATTTTCCCGTTGTCCCCCAATGCGGTAAACTATTTAGTGTTTTCATTAAAAATACATTGATTCTATGTAGGTAAGTGGGGGACAACGAGAAAATATTTTCCCGTTGGCCCCAGAGGAGGACATGCGGGGACAGCGAGATTTTGTTTCCCGTTGGCCCCCACTGGGGGCATAGCTTTCGGGGACATCGGGAATAACCCCCCAAGATATCGTTCCGTAGCAATTACATGTTATAGTTGCAATAGGAGCAAAAATAAGCGAGTAATCGAGGTGGGGCATACATACAGACAGACCATGGACACAGTATAAGACAGTAATCTATCTTCATACAATGGTACCAAACGCGGCTTGTATGTGTGCTCGCCAGTACGTACGCCTCGTAGCACGCACACACTGAAAATATGTCAGACTGATAAGAATGCGCCAGACGGGGCTACGCGGAGATATTGTCAGTGTGTGCGTGCTACGAGGCGTATGCCGCGTTTGGCACCATTTTATGAAGATAGATTACTGTCTTATACTGTGCCATGGACGAAAGTAGTATAAGGGTTCCTTGTTTGAGAATAATAAGTCACGCCCGTTTTTTAGGGGTCTTGTATACAAGACAAATTGCGTTAGTTATGCTACGTACTTACAATGTATGTATAAATTAAAAATATTAAAACACAGTTGCGTGTAAAATACAGGGTGTTATTCTAAAAGTGCGTCATATTTACGGGGGCGACTATACTGCTGATACTGAACAACTTTCCCAAAGGAACCCAAAGTCAATTCGCAAAAAAAAATTGATCTCTCCATACAAAAGTGGCCACTCAGACGATCGATTTGTACGAAGACTCAAAAAAATTTTTGGCGTATGTCTTCGGGTTCCTTGGTGAAAGTTGTTCAGTATAAGAAGCATAGTCGCCTCCATAAATATGACGCAGATTAACACGTATAAGATTGGTAATAATATAATATTTACAATTACAACACATATCTCTACATCCACCTTACTACGCATTTAACAATAATACGTGGAACAACCAATGTTTGTGTTAAAAACATAACGCAAAAGAGCTTTCAAAAATCCCTATGATTACCCCTTTTTCACCTTTTTTGTATGTCTAAGTAAATGTCTTGATAAGTGATTCTTTTGATTACATTTGTAATCGCAGTGAGAGCATGAATATGGTTTTTCACCAGTGTGAATACGTACGTGTCTTGATAAACTACTCTTTTGATTACATTTGTAATCACAGTGAAAGCATGAATATGGTTTTTCACCAGTGTGTATACGTAAGTGACTTGATAAATGACTTTTATTACTAAACTTATAACCACAGTGCGAACATGAATATGGTTTTACACCAGTGTGTATACGTAAGTGTACTGATAAATGAGCCTTTAGCTTACATTTGTAATCACAGTGAGAGCATGAATATGGTTTATCACCAGCGTGAGTACGTAAATGTTTTAATAAATTACCTTTGTGATTACATTTGTAATCACAGTGCGAGCATGAATATGGTTTTTCACCAGTGTGAGTACGCAAATGATTTGATAAATGACTCTTTTGATTACATTTGTAATCACAGTGCGAGCATGAATACGGTTCTTCACCAGTGTGTCTTCGTTCGTGTTTTGTAATACTACTTTTATAATTACATTTGTAATCACAGTGCGAACATGAAAATGGTTTTTCACCAGTGTGTTTACGTAAGTGTCTGGTCAGATCAGGTTTATAGGTACATCTATACTCACACACAGAACATGACAATCGTTTTTCCTTCGAAACATATTTCAAAGGAAAATGTTTCAATTTCAAATGTTTCAGTAGTTTATATTTCTCCTGAGATCTATAACCACACAGGTCACATTCAAAACTACGATCTTTATCGTGTAGTTCTTGTGATTTAGTCTGATATGTGGATTCTTTACATTTCAAATTATTATCCTGCCTTATTTTCTGGTGACATACAATATGTTGTGCTAACGTATACTCGTTGCGAATTTTTTTCCCACAATCATTACATACAAGTACTTTCCCTGATATTTTTGGAGTTTGATCATGTTTCCGTAGATTACAATAATTAGTTTGTTTGTTATTCCTCAATGTTGTTTTCGTTTTAATATTTGTGGAAGAATTCTTGTCTACCTCAACAGAAGAGATGAGTCCTTCAGTATTATCTTCCTTCATTCCCTTCTCAGGTTTGACTTGATCTGTCTCTTCATCTGTTGTCTCTAGTTTTGGATTCTTGGGTACAGGTACATCTGAAATTATAATCAAACATTTTGTGCATAACAGTAGTTACTTATAAACGCACGGCCCTATTCTCTTCCCATATTTTTCAAATATTTTTATTGCTGCACTTCATTTCTGCGAATGACAAGTGGTTTGGGAGTGTCGTAATCCAAGGATTGTTTTATGAAAACACAATTGAGATAATACAAAATAATATTAACTATTATACTCTGCTATGAGGCCCAATTAATAGATACACCAATTTGTGACGTCACTATGCTACGCGTGTGTTAACATGGGGAGCGTGTTATTTCTCCGTGGTTAACACCAAAATGTGATATAAACCGGACCCGACAGCGGAGTCGTGCGCACTGCGGGACCGATTATTGCGAACCCGCGAGGCAGATCGTCAGCAGCATTATGTGTTCAGAAAATATCAATTTGTTACACCAAAGAATAAATCTTTAAAGACATTGTTTGAAACAATTATTGGTAATAATAAATAAAAAATACGTTGAATGCTCGAAAAAGCGCTCGAACTCGCTCTCCGGAAAAATATCGGCAAGACCTGGATGCGACTGGCACCGAGAAAAATAGGGAGGAGACTTATGCCCTGCGGTGGGTAGATACCGGCTGAAAATGATGATGACTTCGTAAACTGAGTAGTAGAACCATAGATTTATATATTTTGAGTAGAACCTTTTTTATATTTTTTTACACTTTCACTGCTGGTCTCAAAACATGAGCTCTACGCTATATTATTTATTTTATTATTCTTAGGAAGATTTACAGCTTTGATTACATACAACCAACACAACCTTAAATAACTGCATGCTATGCATGTGTTACTACCGTGGAATGCGATATAAACCGGGCCCGACGGCTGGGTCATGTGTTAAGAAATATCAGTTTGTTACACCAGTGTCCCCAACAGCCCGTTGCATACCCGCATGCGTGCGCGCGAGAGCGCCTGCAGCCCGTGCGGCGCCACGCAGCGGTGCTCTCGCGTGTGAGTTGCAGCACACTGCCTTAGTATTAGAGAACCAAGCTAAACCGCGCCATGTGGCTTACTTTTTTTTTAATTAAAAATGGGTTTGCTCTTGACCTCAATCCTGTCCTTATGACAAAAATGGGGTCGACGATATAGCGAGCTTACCCAGAAGATGCCTATTCACTCGTGTTTTAAAGGAATTCGGGTTGTAAGCGCTCGGAAATACTGACGCAGGCAAGGCATTCGAATCCTTGGCTGTGCGCATTATAAAAGAATCAGAAAGGCGCTTAGTGCGGATATGTGGGATGTCAACCAAGAAGGGGTGATATACCGCGGTGCGTCTGGAAGTCCGATAGTAGAAAGGGGAAGGCGGGATGAGCTCATGTAGCTCTTGGGCACACTCACCGAAGTACAATCTGTAGAAGACCGACAAGCAGGCTACTCTGCGGCGGTGGGCTAGGCTATGAAGCTGGGTCTCCACCCGCTCACTGTTGCCAATGAGCCTTCTTCTGGCTCTGCGTTCAACCGAGTCGAGTGCGTCTAGTTGATACTTGGCTGAACTTCCCAGTGATTGTCTTTGTTTGTCGTGTTTGAATCTAAGCTCTAAGCTCTACCTCTGCTCACGGGTCCCTGAGGGCTCAAATAAACAGCTACCTTTTTTGTGTGGCATTCAACGTGTTATAAGTTCTGATGAATAATTAAGTAAGTAATATTCTTTCAAATTGTGTTAAAATTTACAATTAAAATGTAAAACTATGATTGTTGTATTTGTTGTTGTGTTCAGTCAATGATGTTATGTGATCTCAATAATATTATATACCAAAAAGAACTATTATTTATAGGTAATACTAACGGTAGTAACTATTAAATAATCTGTGGTAATACTACTGAGTTTGTAATGAGCATTTAGACGGACACAAACAAGACCAAGTTAATACATAAAATGACTAAGGAATACAAGGAAATAGCAAACAGTTATGGGCTCCTAACTTTTTACAATATATATTTTATGATAACAATGTCCATCTCAAGTAAAGTACCTACTATCTACTTACTAAACAGTCACTTATCCACACTAGACTTAACAACTACTTGGAAAGTCAAAAATGATCAATGCACCGATGCACAAACACACACAAACGCACAATACACAGACGAAAACACACGCACAAATCTTTAGCTCTGAAGTGCGATTTTTGAAAATCATACGAGCGACTTGGCAGTAGAAAGATGCATAATCTCCATAGTAATTTTGACATTTTCTACTGCCAAGTCGCTCGTATGATTTTCAAAAATCGCACTTCAAAAGTGCCCATGGGATGTTTACATTCCGCGCGGGGGAGGAGGCGTGAGACGGGCACCTCATCATAATTCTCCCTACAATATGATATTAATGTACTACCACTAACCTTCAGGACAATATTATACGCCGTATTAAATACTGGTTGGATCACCACAGGTACCTACATCCCCTATCATTTATGATAAACTCGATGAATCGCAATAAAAATTAAATAAGATTAAAATTATGTCCACTATCCGTAAAAAATATAAGATAAATACAAAGACATATATAATATATAAATCTATGGATAAATACCAAGAAAAATTTTACGTACCGAATTGTTAATGACTATCCTACATGTACAGTCACCAGCAGATATATCGTAGCAAACAAGGTGGTCAAATATTTCTAAGCAGTTCTAATTTTCAATAATTTATTTACTCATAGTCAATCAAAAATATAGGAACGCCGAGAACATCAAATATATCGACGCAGTCATTGTGGCCATAAACATCTGAACAGTTTCGGATAAAAAACCTTACTCCGTTGTTTTACATGTTAATTTTAAATACGATTGTAAAGAAATTATTGAAAATTCGCTGTTCACATATTTATGACAAAATACACGTTTAGATATAATTGGTAACATTTACTGTAAATAATTTAATGAAAATTAGCACTGCTCAGAAATATTTGGACACCTTGTATGCCACGATATATCTGATGGCGACTGTAAGTAGAGTGGCTATGGAACCATATCATGGGACTGTCCGACGCGCGCTTGGCCGGTTTTTTGTTATGTGTGCGTGTGTGTGAAAAATATACTTGTTGCGAAATTTTTTACCACAAGTATTGCACATAAATATATCCATAACATCTGGTATTTGTATTTGTGGTTTTTGTTTACGTTTTCTTAGATTATAATAAGTTATTCGGTCGTTATTTGTGGACGAATTCTTGTTTAAGTCAACATTAGAGATGATTCCGTCAGTACTTCTCGTATCTTCCTTCATTTCCTTCTCAGGTTTCATTTGATCTGTCTCTTCATCTATTGTCTCTAGTTTTAGCTTCTTGGGTACTGGTAAATCTGAAATTATTATTTAAAATTTTTGTTTTGACATGATAACGTCTTATAAATCGATGAACACCGGCTGCACGCACGAAAAAGTGTTACGTTCCGCCTGAACCTGAGCGTGCAAGCCAGAGCGCGGAACAAATCTCTCTTTCTCGCGTGACGTCAGAGCTAGCAATTCGAATATTCATCAATGTTCTTTTATGACGTTATCACGTAAAACTTTCGTCCCTGAACCGACTTTACAGGCAACCAATTTTTTTTTAAATATTTTTTTCGAATAAATAATGTAATTTTGTTTGTGCATAATGCCTGCGGGGGAGGGGAAAGTTAGAAAACGATGTTAGCAAACATTATAACATGGCGCAGCGCGGACCCGGCTTAACAGTAGTAACCTCAAATCATAAACTCACGATCATATTCTCTTCCCACTATCATTTAAAGTCGTAAAGTTTAATGTCTCATACAAAGTAAGAGTTTGATGGCCCGGTAGCACAGTAGATAGTGAACCTGCCTGCTGTGCCGAGGGTTGCGGGTTCGAATCCCGTAAGGGACAAGTATTTGGAGGATGAATATGAATATTTGTACCCGAGTCATGGATGTTTGTATCTACAGGGTAAAATTGATATCATTAGCATCCTTTTAAACTAAGAGTCTACCCATCAAACTGAACAACTTTCACAATGGGAGCAAACCGATCGGAGCAACTTAAAAATCTGCTGTCTGCTGCTGCTAAACTGAAATGCCTACGCGACACAAATGATTGCAACAGCAGATTTTTTTTTTGCTCCTATTGGTTTGCTTCCTTAGTGAAAGTTGTTCAGTTTGATGGGTAAACTCTTAGTTTAAAAGGATGCCAATGATATCAATTTCAACCTGTATATATGTATTCTATATTGTTGTCTAGTCATCATAATACAAGTCCTGGCTAGAATCTGGTACTTTAAATGTGACTAGATAATTTGTGTGACACTGGCCTCGATTCGGAGTGTACCACGACTAAACTAAACTAAATGTATTCCTGTCACTTTCTAAAATAAGTTTAAGAAAAGAGACAGAAAACCAACAGCTGACTTTAGTTTTTTTTTTTTTTTTTTTTTTTTTTTTTATTAACTATGGGTTTGCTCTTGACCTCAATCCAGTCCTCAGGACGAAGATGGGGTCGTAGATGTAGCGAGCTTACCCAGAAGATGCCTATTCACTCGTACTTTAAAGGAATTCGGGTTGTAAGTACTCGGAAATACTGACGCAGGTAAGGCATTCCACTCCTTGGCTGTGCGCATTATAAAAGATTCAGAAAGGCGCTTGGTGCGGATATGTGGGATGTCAACCAAGAAGGGGTGATATCCCGCGGTGCGTCTGGAAGTCCGATAGTAGAAAGGGGAAGGTGGGATGAGCTCATGCAGCTCTAGGGCACACTCACCGAAGTACAATCTGTAGAAGACCGACAAGCAGGCCACTCTGCGGCGGTGGGCTAGGCTATGAAGCTTGGCCTCCACCAGCTTACTATAGCCAATGAGCCTCCTGGCTCTGCGTTCAACCGAGTCGAGTGCGGCAAGTTGATACTTGGCTGAGCCATCCCACAGGTGGCAGCAGTACTCCATACATGATCGGACCTGAGCTTTATACAATACTAAGAGCTGTCCAGGAGTGAAGTACCGCTTCACCTTGTTTAAGATGCCCAGCTTTTTGGCCGCAGTTTGAGCCTTAGACTCGATGTCAGCGCCGAAGTTGAGTTTTGTGGTCAAGCTTATACCCAGAAGCCCAAGACTGTCGGAAACAGGGACAGATGTACCCCGGAAAGTAGGAGTCAGATTAAACGGACTCCTTTTTGCGGTGAACAGACAAGCCTGTGTTTTGGTGGCGTTGAAGTTGACTAAATTATTGTCACCCCACTGGGAGACAACACTTAAAGTCAAGTTTGTCCGCTCAACCATGGCCTCCCTCTGCGAGCGTATTTTATCCCCGCTGGCCCCTGCGCCAGATACATATCTCTCCATGACAGTACTGTCATCTGCATACCCAACAATACCTGACACAAGGAGGTCATTGATGTGCAGCAGGAAAAGTGTCGCGGAGAGAACAGACCCTTGAGGAACTCCAGCATCAATTGCCATAAGGTCAGAAGAGCAGCTGTCAATGACAACTCTAATCGACCGTTCTCTCAAGAAATCAGATATCCAGCTGCAAAGATCAGCGGGGATGCCATAAGCGGGAAGCTTGCTCAGCAAACTAGCGTGCCATACCCTGTCAAAGGCCTTCGAGATGTCAAGTGATACAGCCAGTGCTTCACCGTGCTTCTCGATGGCCTCGCCCCAGCAGTGCGTCACATACACAAGAAGATCCCCAGTCGATCGCCCCCGGCGGAAGCCATATTGGCGATCACTGAGTAGATCATTGTCTTCTAGGTATGACAGCAACTTACTGTTAAGTACTCTTTCCATGACTTTACAGAGAATGGAAGTAATGGCGATAGGGCGGTAGTTGCAGGGGTCGGCACGACTGCCCTTCTTGGGTACCGGTTGCACATTCGCAAGCTTCCAGGATTTAGGCACCGTTCTTGTTCTGAGAGAGAGGCGATACAGGCGTGTTAGAACAGGAGACAACTCAGGCGCACAATATCTCAACACTCTTGCAGGTATACCATCAGGACCACTGGCCTTATTCACATCCAGACTACGCAATGCTCTGCGGACCTCTTTTGTATGTATTGTGACCTCCGGCATCGAAGAATCACAACGAGGGATGGTTGGCGGCTGTTTGGCACCAGCGTCCAGACGTGAATTGCTCGCAAACAGAGAAGCAAATAAATTAGCTTTCTCAGTTGCGGAGTGAGCCAGCGACCCATCAGGCTTCTGCATGGGAGGCAAAGTGGGACGGCAGAAGTTGGATTCGACTGATTTTGAAAGGGACCAGAACTGTTTACTACCAGAAGGGTAGGATGCCAGTTTGGCTCCAATGCGGCTGACATGGTCGAATCGAGCCCTCCGGATCACCCGTTTGCAGGACTTGGCGGCAGAATTAAAGGCCCTCTTCTTCGCGCGAACCCTACGAGCTCTAACTTTGCGGTCGCGAGCTTGGACCCATGCTTGGTAGGCGGCTTCTTTTTTAGCCTCAGCGCGAGCACAATCCGCATTGTACCAAGGTTGGGCTTTGTGACCGAGTGAGATGTCGGAGAAAGGAATATAATATTCCATTCCCTGTCGTATCACGTCCGCAACCGCATCAGCCGAACTAGCAGGGTCACTCGAAGAAAAACACACTTGCCGCCACGGGTAAGACGCAAAGAAATGCCGCATCTCATCCCAATCTGCCGACCCGTATCGCCAGACTCGCCTCGTGCCCTTAGGGCTGTCATCGGGAGGAGAGCAGATCGACACGGATTTCACCAGACAGTGATCGGACGTTCCCAGCGGGGCAGAGACCGATACTGAGTGCCTGTCTGGATCTGAAGTCAGCAGAAGGTCCAAACAATTGGGCGTATGACCATCAACATCCGGTACCCGCGTTGCTTGATTCACCAGCTGGGTGAGATCTAGCGATAATGCAAACTTGCGCGCCTCTCTCCCAGCATGGTCAGTTAACTGGAACGGGAACAGCCACTCGCTATGGTGGGCATTGAAGTCCCCCAGAAAAACAAGCTCCGCCGTTGGATACCTTCGTTGGGCTGTCTCTGCCGTCTCAGTGAGATACTCCATGAGCCTGGTTGTCTCCTGGTCACCGTCGTGCGATCGATAGACACCGACGTAGAGAGATTTCTCCATTCCGGTGTCTACAAAAAGCCATAATACGGAGAACCCGGAAACCTCAAAGCAACGGAGACGCCGACAGCAAATGTCGTCGCGAACATACACACAGACCCCAGCTCGCCTCTTGAACTTATGTTCCAACGAGTATCCTGGGTAGTTGAGGTACGCCGTATCAGACGGGGTTGCTATCTGCGTCTCCGTTAAAAAGAATAGGTGTGGCTTCTCGGTCTCGAGGTGGTGGTGGACCGGATCGAGATTTGAGTGCAGACCTCGTATGTTACTGAGGTGCACTTTGAGTGGGAGGAAGTGCAGCCGTTGTCTAACCATTTTCTTTTTTGTGACTTTGTTTTTCATAGTTTGTCGAGTGGTGGAGAGGTGGAAAAAAAGTCGAGATGCCACTCAGGTACCCTAGAAGACCTCATGAGCTCGACTGACTGGTGGGAAACTCATTTGGAGACTGCGGGGACGCCCGAACCCCCCCGCAATGGCCACCGGGTCCTCCCTTCCAGTCGCCAACTGGCACGGTGGAGCATTGCGGGATTTTTCGCAAGTTGTGTGGGGCAGCCTTTCACACGTGGCTAGCGCACTACTTGGGCCCCCTACTAACTGCGGTCGGCCAACGACTGTCACCGTGCTTCGGATCCCGCTACCCTCCAAAATGAGTTTCCCGGTACAGTGTTGCTCAGAGGTCAAGACCGGTTCCGAAGTTAGTGGTTAGTGCTGTCAAAGTGACGTTAAATGCGCAAAATAAGATGCCATCATAATGTACGCCATCTTATTTAAGTCGTTTTTGGGCGTTTAACGTCACTTTGACAGCACTAAAGTCAGCTGTTGGTTTTCTGTCTCTTTTCTTAATCTTATTTTAGAAAGTGACAGGAATACATTTAGTTTAGTTTAGTCGTGGTACACTCCGAATCGAGGCCATTGTCAAAGATATTTATTTATTATTTATAAAAGGACATCAACGGATTTGGTCCAAAATTTGAAAGTGCCAAAAAAAAAGTGATATTCTGTTAGGACTTGCCGTCTCAACATTTATTATTATGGCACCAAAGCTGTAGGTCCATTGTCCTTGGTTTTATTTGGGTTCTAAAATCTGCCTTTTCATATAGTATGTACATTTTTGACGAAATTATCTAAGGCTATATTCTGTTAGAACTAGTCAGTCTCAGCATTTTTAGGGTTCCGTACCCAAAGGGTGAAAACTGTCTATCTGTCTGTCTCTCTGTCTGTCCGTCCGTCCGTCCGTCTGTCCTACCTATTTAGGGCTGTAACTTTTGAACCGTGATAGCTAGATAGTTGAAATTTTCACAGATTATGCGTTATTACGGCGGATTTGTTAACAAATAATAAAAATGACAAAAAGGTAAAAATTAAGGGGGGTTCTCAACAAGAAACTAGTTTTTATCAACGTTTTTTCTTCACGCTCTATCGTAAAAACGGTAATACATACAAACGTCAAAATTAGTGTGATTATAGAGCAAACTCTACAGAATAACAACAAATACTAAAAACCGGCAAAGTGTGAGTCGGTCTTGTGCTAAAGGCCGGGACCTTTAGCACAAGACAAAAAAAATTTTTTCTAAATTAATAATGTTGTGTTCTGTGGTGGTGTAGTGCGGAACCCTCGGTGCGCGGGTATCCCGACTCGCATTTGACCGGTTTTATTTAGTATGGCACCAAAGCTGTAGGGCCATTTTCCTTGACTTTATTAAGGTTTAAAAAACCTTATTTTCATACATTTTTGAAAAAATAAAACTTATAGATACAGCTTTCGTGCCATAATAAGAAATGCTTAGACGAACATGTTCTAACAGATTATAGCATTAGTTTTTGTTGTCCGGCAGTTTCACATTTGGACCAAAAACATAATGAAACGCCGATGTCCTTTTTCAAATGATTTTATTGCTGCTGTTCATTTCTGCTAATGTAATAATGTCAAGTGGTTTTGAGAGTATCACAGTTTATAGCAACTAATATCCTCTGTCTTGACACTTAATTAATAGGTACACCACTTTGTGACGTCACTATTTGAGAACTATACACAGAGAAATGACACGCTCTCCTAGGTAGAGATGGTGTAACGCGGGTAGCAAAGAGCCACCAATTGTAGTCACATTGAATGACATTGCCACGGGGTACCTACACATGTGAGCTAAGAGTAAGGGCTCTTCCAGACGAGCGACACTTTGCTGTCGCGGTGGGCCGCAGAGCGTCGCGCTCATACATCTTACGGTTGGTCGCGCGACCCTCCGCGAACCTCCGGCAACCGCAAAGTGTCGCTCGTCTGTGAGTGCGCTAAGAATTCTAATTTGTTCGTTCGCGCCAAAGGACAAATTAGAAACAAAGGGAAATACAGTATTTGGTATAAAAATACTAAATAAAAAATACTTCATAAACGTATCGGCAAGAACTGGATGCGACTGGCACAGGACCGAGAAGGATGGCAAAATAGGGGGGGGGGGGGGAGGCTTATGCAATGCAGTGGGTAGATACGGGCTGAAAATGATGGTGATGATGACTTCGTTAACTGAGTAGTAGACCCTTTTAAATATCTTTTGACACTTTCGCTGCTAGTCTGCATTAAACTTAACAACTACATGCAAAGTCAAAAATGATCAATGCACCAATACACAAACAAATACACATATGATCACACACTCACAAATCTCTAGCTCTGAAGTTCCCGCGCAAGGGATGTTTACATTCCACGCGGGGGAGGAGGTGTGAGATGGGCACCTCGTCATAATTGACAACATTTCATTTTAAGAAAGGTACCAAAATTAGAAAACCATTTGGAGATTCAAATTCAAATTCAAAGCTTAAATCAAAATTATCCGATTTTTTTATCCATTATTTCTAAAATTATTTGAAAAATACTGAAAAATAAAATAGAGGTTGAATGAGATTTTATTCCTTTGCCTGCTTGGCTTTTCTATTGTATTTGACAGTTTTTATTTTTAATTTTACTGCGGCCAAGGTATTTAGCCATAAATCCAATGTTTTTCAGAAAATTCAAAAGTAAATTAAAAATAGAAATATTGGTCAAAAGTTTAATCGGATAAATAAGTATCTCTTATTTTTTAACCTATTTTTATATTTTTCATTAAAAACAGGTGGTTAAAAAAATTAAATGTTGTCAATGGGTCTGACAAACGTTTTTCACTTTACATGTCAAATAAATCTTCAAAAAATTACGAAAAAAACTGTGTTTTTACTTTTTTATATCTTCAAAAATGGCTGAGATATTAACGATCAAATTGCGTATTTCCGGACGAAGGTTTTTAAAAACGCGGGCGGGCGCCCACTAGCCGATGACGTCACACCCCCGGTCATTCGTCAGTCGCGCTCTCGTACGCTCGCTGCTGTGCAGTAAACATCGAGTTCTCTTCAGTGAAAATGGAAAAAAAGTATTGTATTGTGCCTCAGTGTTTCAATTCAACTTTGAAAACACCCGATAAACTCTTTTTTTATGTGCCTGAGGACCCAAAAATGAGAAAGAAGTGGATGACGGCCATAAAAAGAGTAGTCGCAATAGGGCCTAAAACTAAAGCGCACTGCTGTGAAGACCATTTCGATGTTTTAAAACTAATAAAACACAAATAATCATCAACAACAACAACCTCGTACGAGCAAGGGCCTCGATTGCGCTGTTTTATACGGTTTTACCGTTCGGACGGAACGTTTATGACTTTGGTTTAGTTTTGGTTTAGATTTGGTTTAGCTGATGTAAAAATGCTATCGCGCTATTTTATTCTGAACGGTTAAATCGTTGACGTTACCAAAGCAAAACCCAAACGATCGATTGTGCGTGCACCTCCATTCACCTCTCCATAGCTCCATCCATACACCTCTCCATAGCTCCATACACCTCTATACACCTCTCCATAGCTCCATACACCTCCATACACCTCTCCATACACCTCCATACACCTCTCCATACCTCTCCATACACCTCTCCATACACCTCCATACACCTCTCCATACACTTCCATACACCTCCATACACCTCCATACACCTCTCCATACACCTCCATACACTTCCATACACCTCCATACACCTCCATACACCTCTCCATACACCTCCATACACCTCTCCATAGCTCCATACACCTCTCCATACACATCTCCAAACACCTCTCCATACACCTCTCCATACACCTCCATACAACTCTCCATACACCTCCATACACCTCTCCATACACCTCCATACACCTCTCCATACACCTCCATACACCTCTCCATACACCTCTCCATACACCTCTCCATACACCTCCCTACACCTCTCCATACACCTCTCCATACAACTCTCCATACACCTCCATACACCTCTCCATACACCTCTCCATACACCTCACCATACACCTCTCCATACACGTCTTCATACACCTCCATACACCTCTCCATACACCTCCATACACCTCTCCATACCCCTCGATACACCTCTCCATACACCTCCATACACCTCCATACACCTCTCCATACAACTCTCCATACACCTCCATGCACCTCTCCATACACCTCCATGCACCTCTCCATACACCTCACCATACACATCTTCATACACCTCCATACACCTCTCCATACACCTCCATACACCTCCATACACTTCTCCATACTCCTCCATACACCTCTCCATACACCTCCATACACCTCTCCATACACCTCTCCCGACACCAACTAAATCAAAAACGTTCGTTGGACAGCGGTCGAACGTTACGCCAACGTATCTTCCGAAAAAAAGCTAAATCGTTACCGTTAATATAATTTGCGCGATACGAATTGTGCATAACGTAACGTTTTTGGTTGTGGTTTTGTTTTGGTAGTATAGTTCAAACTTAGGGCGATTGAGGCCAAGATGTGGATTGCGATTGCGAGTACCTACCTAGATTTTTTAAATCGTTGTCCATAATGTAGGTCCTAAATAAAACACACACAGACACACTTTAAGGAAGGTTTAAGCTTGAACAAATACCTACCCGACAGTAGGTAATGCTTACATAAAACATACACACCTTTTCATCTTTATTCCGCGAATTTGACAGCCCGGTAGCACAGTCGGTAGTGAACCTGCCTGCTGTGCCGAGGGTCGCGGGTTCGAATCCCGATATTTGTATGATGAATATGAATATTTGTACCCGAGTCATGGATGTTTGTATCTACAGGGTGAAATTGATATCATTGGCATCCTTTTAAACTAAGAGTCTACCCATCAAACTGAACAACTTTTACTATGGGAGCAAACCGATCAAAGCAAAAAAAAAATCAGCTGTTGCATACATTTGAGTCGAGTAGGCATTGCAGTTTAGTATGGGACAGCAGATTTTTTAGTTGCTCCGATTGGTTTGCTCCCATAGTGATAGTTGTTCAGTTTGATGGGTAGACTCTTAGTTTAAAAGGATGCCAATGATATCAATTTCACCCTGTATATATGTATTCTATATCGTTGTCCAGTCATCATAATACAAGTCCAGGCTAGATTCTGGTACTTTAAACGTGACTAGATAATTTGTGTGACATTGTCCAAGAAATTATTATTAATTATTATTATTCCGGCAGCCGTAAAATCCTTATTCTTCATAAAATATTGTGCCACCATCAAACTATCCACACTTGGCAGATTGTCCGACTGACCTTTTTGAAAACCTTCATCCATTCTACACACCACACGGTTTACTTTAGTGTAATCGGTTATAAAATTAATGTAAAAGTATTATTTCCTTGATATACAAGCACACTATTAGGTATAAACGAAATTAAACTAATTTTTGACGAACAAACGAAACAAAATGCACCGGACCGAGCGCCGTGCTGTGTCGCGGTCGCGGGCTGAGCGGGGGTGTGACGTCAAAGCGTGAGCGCGCGTAAACTCGGAAATTTTAAAAAGCGCTTAAACTTCTCGTCGTCATAACTTCGGAAATACTGCATGTATTGAAGTGAAATAAAAACTAATGTAATGTACATGATCTACGCTAAGATTTTAAGTGTATTTTTTAGTAATATTTTGACCCTTTTGTGTTCCCCATTCTCCTTGTAATACAAAGACATATAATATATTACTAGCGTAAGGACATGGCCTATGAGCTTGACTATTGTCCCCAGTTCGTTGGCTCTAAAATGCAAGGAAAAATGACAATTTAGAGCACTACAAATATATGACACGATATAGTTCGTATACGAGTTATGACAGATGGCGCAAATTTTTGTTTCTATGAAGAAGGTTTTTGTAAAATATTCTGACGGGCCTATCCTTACGCTAGTAATATATAAATCTATGTTGTAATATTATATTAATGAACTACCACTAACCTTCACGACAATATGCAGTATAAACTACTGGTTGGATCACCACAGGTCCAATAACCATCTCCTCTTTTATCACATGATCTGTATACAAGTCTGTCTCACTCTCTGCCTCATCGTCTGATTCATTTTCTTCTTTTATTTCTACTTTTATATCAGTTACACCTTCCGTAGATGTATTTTCAACATTCATTTTAGCAACAGGAATCCAACCAATATGTCTGTATCAAAACAACATGTTACAGCTCCATCAGATGAGCGATGATTCTGTCAATGTAGAGGTAAGAAACAGCACTGTAGGTAGTTCCAAACTAAGTCAGGTGATAACGTCGTGGTTCAACAATGAGCATCTAAAAAGGACAGCACAGATTAGTACTTGTAGGAGTACATACATACATAAACTCACGACCATAGTCCCTCTAGGGGTGGTCAGAAGCTTCGCTACAACAAACAACTATCTGGTTGCTAAAGCACGCAGTTGTAGCAAGGCTCATTCTTAGCACAGAGGTTTCAGGACAAGCATAGCATAGCATAGCATATGCTCACAACTATATTCCCCGAGTGGGTAGTCAGAGATATTCTGAAACTTCAGAACATCCACGTTTCACTAGTAGTACCGAAACTCTGTCCAGTGTGATGGGGAGTGAGCCCGTGGCCACTTGTAATGGACAGTAGGTACGATACATGCCTCGAAATTGAAGCATGCAGGTTTCCTCACGATGTTTTCCTTCACCGAAAAGCCAGTGGTGTTACAAATCGTACATAAATTCCGAACCCCGAGGAAACCCCCCTTTTTTAAAAATAAATGAGTCATTTTGGCCGGTTTTAGGTGGTCTGGGGGGTCTAGTGGGGTGGGGGGGGGTCTACACCCCCTACTGGGGGGTCCCCACTGACGTCATACCTATACCTTTTTACGGTTTCCTCACTTTTTCCCTTTAGGGGGGCATGGAGGGACCCTCCCCTACCCCCCTCCCTCCCCCCAAATTCGTGCCGCACGATACCAAACCCAACCCCCTACTACAGTCCACGCTCCACAGAATGAAGTGTCAAATGGATAAGGAGTAATCAAGAGGTTTAAATACCTACAGTAACATGTAATAATAAGATATTTAAACGTAGGTATTATAGTGCAGACTAGTTTTGTGAGAGGCTTGGACACGGGTAATATCACAGGTAATACTTGGATGTCCCTCCTCATCAGGCGTGCCAGGAAGCTCATAGGTGATCCAACCTCGGTGGCGAAGCTACAAAGTCTTGAGCATCGTCGCAAGGTAGCCTGTCTGTCTGTTTTTTATAGGATACATTTCGGAGAGTGTGCGACTGAATTACACGATCTGATACCACCATCTCCCTTTCATCTGCGAGGGACGAGACGCAGACTGGGTTTCCACCCTTATGTCGTTGACCTACCAGCAATTCGCACGAAGAAGTTTGCTTCTTCTTTTATAATGCGCACGGCTAAGGAGTGGAATGCCCTGCCTGCGGACCTGTTCCCTGAGCAATACAACCTGGGCCTCTTCAAGGCGAGAGTGAATAGGCATCTTTCTAGGTAAGCATGCTACATCTTCGGCCTCATCATCACTCAACATCAGGTGAGATTGGGGTCAAATGCTTACCTATCACACATAAAAAAAAAAAAAAAAAAAATCCTCACTTTACATTATAAATAAATAACACAAACAAACACTCACCTAACCTGTAAACCAAAACGAAGCACATACAGAAACTCAAGTGTTATAATTGGAAAGAAAACGCGAATCCATCCAAATGTTTTATTTTCAAAGTGACGTTCGAAATGAAATCGAGTATTTTAATGTATTTTTTCAGAAATTCACAAAATAAAAAATATACGCGAGCGAGTGGCAGACGAAGTACAGTGTTGCCAAGTCCCAGCCAGTCTGAATCATGCTATGATCTCTTAAAACATCAGCTCCTGAACAGCTCTGAATTTAAAACAACACAATCTAGGAGAGGACTTTAAAACCATTTTCGTTGTGTTGCCAAGTAAGGAGAATAATACCCATGTCATTAGGGGTGTTTTCCAATATAACCTAGCAACATTCGTTTGACTAAAAAGTAACAAAGCCATAAATCCTTAAAAAAGAAAAAGTTTAACTGTCATCCGCCATTTTCATTGACAGTTTGATTTTGAAAAATTTTCAGCATAATAATTGCCGTTTTTCATCTTGGATTCTTTTTTGGTTTGTGAAAACTGTGTCTTTGTCGGACCCTGACTGCTACCTACAGATAAAATGTATCAAAAATCATGCTGCAAACTGGATGTTCAGAAAATGTTGGTTGTGGTGAGTATCGTACAATTTTATTAATATGGTAAAAGTGGTAACATACAGCGCCGCAAGAACTGCGGTACCGCTATCACCACTGCTGTAACACCCTTGATGTACCTATAACATTATTGCAAAGAATGCTAAGCCTGGCCCTGTACCCGGACTCTCCATTTTCGATATATCGCAGCCGTGTCGGTCCGAACTTCATTGTAACAGAGTTGACCAATGTCAACTTCGCAATTGCGTGAACGAAAACACTCACGCAATTGCGAAGTTACCCCAGACCCAGGGGGGGCCAACCAGAAGCATACTAAAAAGTTTTTTAGCCAGGTAGGTAGGTACGATATCTAATCGTAATAGGTATTTTATTTTATTAGTTATTGTATCCATTATCGTCAAGAATTACACCAAAAAAAATGTATTGTTGGTATTTCTGAATTAAGAAGGTGTTAATTATTACTCTTTTCTTTTTAGGTACCTACACTTCATCGCTTTCCTAACCCAAGGAAAGACAGTGAACTGTTTAAAACATGGGTTGCAAGGATTGGTGGCAAAAATTATGGAATTGTAAGATAAACATATTGTCAAGAACGGAAAAGTGTGTCGAAGACATTTCGAACAAGTTCTGAAGATGCACGTGGTCGAGCAATCTTAGTACCATCGCTCTCAAGTTGGATTAGCATAGTGTAGGGCTTTCAATTAATTACTCTTCATTTTCAAATATTCTGCGTAACATCACTCTAGCTGCGGAATTTCAACCAAGATCCCCTTGAAAATTTCTTTGGGGCTATAAGAGCGCACGTGCAAAGTACCTAATAGGTACCAAACCAAATGTCCATGCGTTTGAAAGTGCATTATAAAACGTTAGGTACTTAAACAATTTAACGTCTTCACACTCTTCTGGTGCAAATTGCGAAAAAGACCACAGCTCTTTGTCTTCAGTCTTTGAAATATTTTTTACATCGCATCGGTAGCAGACTCTCTAGAATGTCACGAAAATAACCTTCCTTCTGGTGCAGTCGGGTAAAAACGACAATGTAATATTAAATTAGAGTCAACCTCATAATCATGACCGATGGTATCAAATAGACTTTTACAAACATATTAAAATGAGTGAATATGAAAATAAGACTCGGCTATTGTTACCGCACAAGACAGTAAAATATTCGATTGCTTTGCACAATACGAAATCGTAGTGAATGAAATTTTAAGGGACGACTATTCTATTAATGGTGTTAAAAATAACATTGCTCTTATTTTAACATTATAGCATTGATATAAGTTTTTTGTCATGCGAAGCAAATAACAAAAAAATTACATGCATGCAAGCATATTATGCTCACGGCTATTTTGGGAGTAGTCAGAGATATTCTGAATCCTCAGAACCTCCACGTTTTACTAGTAATACCGAAACTAAAAAAAAACTAAATTATAGTGCGTCGATATTTGATAATGAATACATAACCGGTCTGTATCAAAAAGGGCACGTCTGGCTATTCACAACGGTGTGTTGGTGCCTACGCTAATGTATGGGAGTGAATGTTGGGTATGGAATAAAAGGAATGAAAGTCGAGTGAATGCAGTTGAAATGCGCTCCTTACGAAGTATGTGTGGTATTACTTTGGTTGATCGAATCAAGAACAGTGTGATAAGGGATTGGTGTAAGTTGAAGGATGATATAGTAACAAGGATTGAGAGGGGTATGCTTAGATGGTTTGGTCACGTAGAGAGAATGAATGAAAGAAGACTTACGAATGAAATTTATCGAGCACAGGTGAGTGGAAGTGTTGGGAGAGGCCGTCCGAGGAAAACATACCACGATCAAATCAATGATCTTTTCCGAAAAGGACAAGTGCGTAGCACCCTCAATCGACGGAAGTGCATGAAAAGATGTATGAATGTCAATGAGGCTAGAGAAGTGTGTCAGAGTCGTAGCGTGTGGCGATCTGTGGTCTCTGCCTACCCCCTTGGGACAATGGCGTGAGCTTATGTATGTATGTATGTATGATATTTGATAATTTACGACACATTGTATTGTCATCACTAAATAAATAAATATTTGGAAAAACTCTGCACTTGACGAGTGTGATAAAATGAAATAAATTGCAAATTAATATTACATTAAAAATAAAAAAAGAAAAATTTTTAAGTAAAAATGACTTTTATTTGAAGCTTTAAATTATTCATGTTTATTATGCATTATTTTGTATGGCTTTTTTTAGTTGTACGTTATAATGCATAATAAACATGAACATAAAATACCTTTTTTTTTTTATAAAGAAGCAGGGATAGACGTCTATGTGGGTGTGGCAGTGTGTGTGCATGTGTGTATTGGTGTATACATTTCTTTTCCGACCTCTCTCCCAGTTGGTGCTACTAGTTTATAACCACAGAGACGGCAAAGTGACCAGTCTATTTCCGTATATTAAAATGTAGTCTTTGGTCTGAATCGCCAAAAATTTCGGGCCAAGTAGCCTAAAGTCGCCTAATTTTTTCCCCGTGTATTATAGCCTAAAGTCGCCTAAAAATACAGCAAATTGGCCAAAATAAATGCTATATTGGCTGCTCGTGATAGAAAAATATATTTTTTTATAACTGCAATCTCTCTCACAATTTAAAAATTGCTGTACCGTATAACATACACGTACATTATGTGGTACATAGTGTGTTGTAGTGTACAGTTTATGCAGTCTGCGAGAAAAAAAATCTTATAATTTTACTTACAATAAGTATAATATTTCAGATTTTTCTTGAAATAGCCTAAAATAACCCGAAAAAGTCACTTTTTCTAAATATAGCCCAAAATCGCATATTTTAATTTGGGATATAGCCTAAATGGCGACAATCGTATTTTTTGGTCGCCGATAGACCGACCGAGATGATGTAGCCTAAAAGGCGATAAATCGCCTAACTTGGCAGCACTGACGAAGTAAATTAATCGTTAGTGTATTACATAGTCTAAGAAATTAATATTGAGTGCATTGGGGTCATAGATATATTATTGGGGTGATTTTTTTTTTTTATACAATTTATCCTTTCGGAAATGCAATGGGAACTAGCCCTTACAGCATGGTCATAAGTTACATTTTTCTTTGTACTTAAAACTAACTTAACTAATCTTACACCTAAATATTGAAATGTGTGGGTGATACACACATTCCAAGCTCAAGATAAGTTTTACGCGAGGATCAATCCGAATCAAACGGGAGCGCCTTCTTTATTTCTCACTCTTACTATATTGTTCTTCATTGATGACACATTATTAAACTAATTTCACCACATTAACACAATAATAGCCACGAAAAACGAATCCAGAAAATTAAGAAACAAAGCCCGTCCTTATCCTCATGATTCCCGTGACGATGAGATGATGGGATGATAGGATGACGATGAAATTGTGGATGATTTTGTAAGCTCGCGCGATGCCGCCAAAACCACCATGTACGAGTAAACTTGCACCAAAACTTTTGTTCTTTCTTCGTATGTATTTGAGATTCCTGTTATGTTGGTCGATCTACGCAGCCGTTTGGTACACAATCCGCACGAAATTATGTCACAAATATCACTAAAAACCAACTTTTCACAAATATCAAATACAGACACAAACGAACAAAATAATGGCGGCAAGCAAACTCGCATTGGGGTGACATTGACAGTGTTTTTTTTTTATAATTTATCCTTTCGGAAAGGCAATGGGAACTAGCCCTTACGTACAAAGAAAAATGTGACTTATGACCAGGCTGGTCATAAGTCACATTTTTCTTTGTACTTAAAACTAACCCAACTAATCTTATACCTACCTAACTCTTGAAATGCGTCGATGGTACACACACATTCCAAAGTTCAAGAGAGTTTTACGCGAAGATCAATCCGAATCAAACGGGAGCGCCTTCTTTATTTCTCATTTTTACTATATTGTTCTTCATTAAGGCACACTATTAAACGAATTCCACCACACTAACACTATAATGAACACGAAAAACTTTAGAAAATTTAGAAACAAAGCCCGTCCTTTTCTTCACGATTCCCGTGCAAAACTCTCCTCCTAGCCTAAAACCTAATACATTGAAATGCGAGGATGGAACACATTCCAATGTTCAACTGAGTTTTACGCGGGGAGTTCAATCCAAATCAAACGAGAGCGCCTTTCTTTATTTCTCACTTTTAATACATTGTTCTCCATTAATGGCACATTATTAAACTAATTCCACCACATTAACACAATAATGACCACGAAAAACTAAGGGGTATGGGTAATATTGGCGTCTTTTTTTTTAAGCGGCCAGGTACCAAATGTTGTGGGTATTTTAAGGCTAATATTAGGTACCTTACATTATTATGCAAAAAAAAAATTGTCCTACGGTGTAACGTTTCGGAGATATTTAACTTTAAAGTTTCAAAAAATTTACTGTACAAAAGTCATTAAAAGTTACTCGTTTTGGTTTTTTTACCACTTTATTTGTTTTTATAGCCCAGAATTATTAATTTTAATTATTTATGATATCATCACGCACATTTTGTGCAGGAACGCACCGCAATCCTCGCTAGTTTACGATCTCTCGTTTGACTTAGTATGAATTTTTAAGCTGTATACGGACAGGTACTAAATGTTGTGGGTATTTTAGGGCTAATATTATAGTATCTTATATTGTTATTTAAAAAATGGTCCTACGGTGTAAAGTTACGGAGATATTTAATTTTAAAGTAAAAAAATAGCTCTAAAAAGCTCATCAAAAGTTACTCGTTTTGGTTTTTTACCACTTTATTTGTTTTATAGTCCAGATTATTCGTTTTAATTATTTGTGACACTATCACGCATATTTTGTGCAGGAACGCACCGCAATCCTCGCTCGTTTGCGATCGATCGTTGGAATTAGTATGAGTTTCTACGCTGATACGGCCAGGTACCAAATGTTATGGGTATTTTAGGGCTCATATTACCGTATTCGTTTTGGTCTTCGAACAAGAACAAGATCAAAACGAAGATCATGACCAACCTTCCGCATGCACGTGACAGTATTCTATTGGTCGAAGTCATAGACCACAAAATTACGCTTGGATGTAAAACCAAACAGCCGAAGTCGATCGCAGGATAGCTCGAGGCAGGTCCGCATATGGGGCAAATAAACTTAAAAATATACCACAATACCTCAAGACGAGAGTATAAAACTAGTGTATCCTCACGGTACTGACCTACGTACGGCATGGAGACCACTTAACTGGCAGAAAAGTACGAGTCATGCAATGAGCAAAGGAGAGAGCAATGCTTGGCATCAGGCTGCTAGATCGTAAGTGCAATATTCGGCGAAATACAAAGGTGGTACGTGGACGTGGTAGCCTAGCCTAGGTATAGGACGCCGGAAGTGGAGATAGGTGGGCCACGTTGCACATATGGATACTGAGCGCTGGACCAGAAGAACACTGGAGTGGAGACCCGGAGAAACCAAACCACGCAGGGTAGAGGCCGCCCACCAGAAAGACAATGACACTAGGGGACACGCGGGTCCCAACTGGATGCAGAGGGCGAGAGACAGACCGTCATGGAGAAATATGGAGGAGGCCTATGCCTGAAGACGGACTGATCAAGGGCTGTGATGGATAGATTACTTTATATTATTGTGCAGAAAATATCCTAAGGTGTAAAGTTACGGAGATATTTGATTTAAAAGTTTATAAAAAAATATGTACTAAGCTCATTAAAACATAATCATCATCTCAGCCGATGCCGTCCACTGCTGGACCTAGGCCTCCCCCAAGGATCGCCATAACGACCGGGCCTGCGCTGCCCTCATCCAACGTTTTCCCGCTGCCTTCAACAGGTCGTCGGTCCACCGTGTGAGGCGCCTACCCACGCTGCGCTTTCCGGTACGCGGTACATCGGTTCTGCGAGCAATGTGCCCCGCCCGCTGCCACTTAAGTTTAGCAATTCTTTGGGCTATGTCAGTTACTCTGGTTCTTCTGCGGATGTCTTCATTTCTGATTCGATCTCGCAGGGAAACTCCATAAACATAATAGTTTTAGTTATATGTTTTTATACCCCAGAATTATTAGTTTTAATTATTTGTATCATCATCAATTCATCACGCATATTTTGTGCAGGAACGCACCGCAATCCTCGCTATTTCGTGTAGAAACTCATAACAATTCAAACGAGCGATTGCAAACTAGCGAGAATTGCAGTGCGTTCCTGCACAAAATATGCGTGATGATGTCACAAATAATTAAAACTAATAATTCTGGACTATAAAACAAATAAAGTGGTAAAAAACCAAAACGAGTAACTTTTAATGAGCTTTTTAGAGTTATTTTTTTACTTTAAAATTAAATATCTCCGTAACTTTACACCATAGGACCATTTTTTAAATAATAATATAAGATACTATAATATGAGCCCTAAAATACCTACAACATTTAGTACCTGTACCTGTCCGTATTCAGCTTAAAAACTCATACTAATTCAAACGAGAGACCGCAAACCAGCGAGTATTGCGGTGCGTTCCTGCACAAAATGTGCGTGATGGATGATATATTTATAGATATAAGTTTTGTTTTCTCCGGACCTTCACCACGAGGCCGACTCACACTTGGCCGGTTTTTATTATTTGTTGTATTGTAGAGTTTGTTTTATAATCACACCCAGTTTGACGCTTGTGTGTATTACTTGAAATTCAAAGTCCAGTAAAACCCTTTAAGATAACACAAAAAATGCGTCACTGATCGTTGAATTTCAGTTTATTTAAATGTAATTGACAATAATCATAATCATAATTTACTCGTAATATTCATTACATGTCACAAAAAATAATAATAATACAATTAACAAAGTTATAATTATAAATGTCTAGAGTAATAATGCCAATTATAAAAATAATCAATTTGTGGTTACTTTAAGTAACATATATTCATTATGACTGTAGAAGCCATTTAGGCAGATCCCGTATTTCAACAGGCAGCCTGTTGTACACCGGGGGACCCATCGCATGTATCGTTCTGTTTGCTTTCTCCAATGAATGTGGGATTGAACTGAGCAGTTTTCTACTTCTCGTATTGTACGTGTGACGTTCCCCTAGCTTCTGGTACTTGTCGAGGTTCGCTCTTCAATATTCGACTAATGTTAGCTATAAGTATAAAGAATATTATATGTATTGCTAAATCTATTTTTTCATGATTTTTTCCAATAACATTTTTCCTTACCGGATTTTTCATATAATTAACTTTGGATGCCGATTCCAGCATAAAATGGCCTATTAACAACTACTTATTACGTCTTATTTATTTTATTTTATTTTATTTATTTAAGGACTGCCAACAAAGTATACACTATTACATTCTGAATACATTTTAACATAATTATTAAGTGTTACTTCCCTTACAGGCTGTCACAACATACATTGTAGCTTAAGTATACATAATTATATGTTAAGTCATACCGCGACAGAAAAATGTGGGTACCTACACAAATCAGTTGATAGTTGCATTTGCACTTAGATATATTTATGTTACAAATTAATTGTTTACTTAAAGCACTGAACAACAATAGGTACTAAACATAAATATTGATATTAAATACAAATAAAAATATCGGAACCAAAAATATCGGAACCAAAATAACAATACACAATCTACACATTATCAAAGGAGGCCAGGACAGTTTTTTTGAAGCTATTATGAGACTGAGAAAATATATCTAAATCAGGCAAAGCCTTGTACATAGCGTTGTATCGTTTCTGCAATCTATTTAGTGTTGAGTATTGCCCCAAGTTGGTTTTAGCAGAAGCTGCAACAAACGGCGTATACTTTCTGAAACGAGGGAATTTAAATGGCGCGTTAATCTTGATGCGGGATAATATGTGGGGACTATCGACATTAGAATTTATAATTTTATACAAGAACATTTGATCCAATAAATCCCTTCTATGTTCTAGCTTGTTGAGTTTAAAGTATTTCAAGCGGTCCTCATAGTGTGGCAAAAGATCTGCAACGCCACAGCTATAACATAGATGCCATAGAAAACGCTTCTGGATTTGCTCCAGACGCTTTACATAGACATCGTAATTGGGGTTCCAGACAACACTGCAATATTCAAGGCCACTACGAACCAAGGCGTTATAAAGTGATATTTTGCATGATGGATTCTTAAAAGGTTTACAGTTGCGCAGAACAAAACCAAGCATCTTGAGCCCCTTAGTCGCAATACTGTCGATATGTAAGTGAAACCGCAGTTTACTGTCAAGCAAGACTCCAAGGTCACGAATTGAGTCCACCGCCTTAAGAGTCTGACCGTCAAGTGTGTATCTGTGGCAAGGAGCGTTGGTGTTCCGGCTGAATTGGATGGAATAACACTTTGCAGCATTAGCAGACATAGCGTTGCACTCGCACCACGTTGCAAATCTATCGATGTCCTCTTGAAGCCTTACGCTATCCTCCGGCGAGTCAATAGATTTCATTATTTTTAGGTCGTCGGCGAAGAGAAAAAAGCTCGAGTGAATGAAACAAGACGATATGTCATTGATAAACACATTGAAAAATAAAGGGCTAAGGTGTGAACCCTGTGGGACACCAGATGTATTATAAAAAGGGCTAGAGGAAAAGCCTTTAACGACAACTCTCGAGGTTCTTTTGCGTAAGTAGGAATTGCACCAGTCAAGGAGGCTGCCAGTGATTCCCGACGCGGAAAGTTTTCCTATGAGTATAGAGTGAACCACCCTGTCAAATGCCTTACTAAAGTCAGTATACACGACATCTACAGGAGTACGGAAATCTACATTTTTCATTACTTCATCTAGAAACGAGACCAGGTTAGTACTTGTCGATTTATTTTTTAGGAAACCATGCTGATGCGGTGTTAATCTTGATTTTAAATGCCATGATAGCGAAGGCAAGAGAAGAGACTCAAACAGCTTGGCGAAGATTGACAGAATGGAGATTGGTCGGTAATTTTCAACACACCTTTTATCACCTGCCTTGAAGATTGGAAAGATCAAGGACTCTTTCCATAGAGTAGGGAACTCGCCAGAATCGAGAGACTTGTTAAAAATTCGGGCTAAAGGCGTACAGAGTGTTTTAGCACAATTAACGGCAAAGACGGAAGGGACTCCATCCGAACCTGCACCCTTAGAAGCGTCGAGTCTCTTCAACGCTTTGGAAACCTCAGTTTTAGAGAAAAATACTGAGTTTAATACGATACCAGTATCAGCCAAATTATTTTCCTGACTTGTCAAATTTGGTGGGTGCGAACAATTGTAAATCGAAGAAAAACTGGAAGCAAAAAGATTACATATTTCAGGACCCGTATTCGCAACCTTGTTTTCAAGGGTCATTTCAGATGGGTAGCCCGACGAATCACTACGTTTGTTTTTTATATAAGACCAGAACAGTTTTGGATTTGAGGTAATTGACGATTCAATACGTTTTATATAACCATTGTAAGAAGAAGACATTAGTTTATTACATCTATCCTTGAGCAAGGCAACGGACACAGCATCCAATGGATTGTTGTATTTGCGGATACGGATGCGCAGTCTGTGCTTCTCCTTCAAGAGACGAATTAGATCACGACACTTTGAGGCACGTGGTCTGGCTACGGGGACATTTTTCTTTATTATTTTATTGAGAATGCCATAGAAAAGAGTCAGCATTTCGTCAACAGTCGAACACTCTGAAAATTCCGCATCCCAATCCGTCGATGCAAGATCTCTATTAACCATATCATAATCTGCCTTGAAGAAATTGTATTTGGTATCCGATTTACAATCCAGTCTCTTAAAGCTGCCGTGATGCAAAGAAAACTCCACGGCTGGATGATAGAGGTCAAGTTTGCTTAAAGGACTGGCACAGTTGACGAGACTACGAGTAGGCAAATTACTTAGTATAAGGTCTAAGATCCTATTGTCCTGATTGGGTACACCAGGGGTACACTGAACACCTGCTTCAAATGATTGAGGGACAAAAAATCAAACAAGATTTGGACAAGTTGACTGTTTTTCTCATTGACATGATTTCCCTCAGGGCTAAAACTCCAAGTAATATATCTAAGATTAAAATCACCCGCGATCAAAACATTCTGACAGTCCTCCATCACCCTATTTGTGTTTGAAATGAAACTATCTAGAGCCGCCGGAGCGAGAGGAGAGCGCAAGTAAACACAGCATAAGTAAAGTTTTTCCATCTCTCCAACACCATTACGTGCATCAACACCCACCCATAGGTCCTCGCCGCCAGTTTCATTGGCAGCTACACGCCAAGAATTCAAACGCTTGGACACTGCTATTAATACACCCCCTCCATCACACTTATGTCGGAAATCTGTGGTCTCACGGTCGCGTCTATATACATTGAAACGGTCGTCAAAGAGCTCCGCGTTGTAGTAACCACTATTCAACCACGTTTCACAAAGCATAATGATGTCGTAGTTACAACACAAAACACTTCTATACAAGTCTTTTGTTTTAGATTTTAGGCCTCTAACATTTTGGTAGTAGATATTAAGTGAGCTGAATTTTAACAAATGAATACTGAGACATTCAAGACACAGCTAAGAACTAAGACAAGTTCTTCAACGTACACATGTCCTTGATGAAGATGAACTGAGAATTATCGGTTTTTCTCATAAAGATTTTCCCTTTCTTGACCCATACATGCTTGTAACCCAATTCTTTGCCAGTAGATCTCGCAGCGGCATGTAGAGATTTGTTGGTTGGAGATAAATGTTCCACCACGTACACTGGTCGTCTTTCCCCTGCTATACCCAGGTGCGCCGTATTGAGTTTCTCATTTGGGTTGCTCTTATTGAATTTGATGATAGAAGCAAGAAATTCGTCTCTTACACGAGGACTAGCGAACTGTACCACAATGGAGCGAGGTCTAGGACTAGCGTGGTCCATCTTTGCGATTCTCGTGAAGTTATGAACATCACTGTCCTTTATATAACAAGACACAGTTTTGCTTATTTGAGAGACAATCGTTTGCAGATTCTCAGATCTGTATTCAGGCACGCCCTGAATCTCTACATTGGACGATCGGATCGGATTACATTGGTTGTTCCGATTGCGCTAAGCGATACGTAAGGTCCGATATTGTTGATTGCATGGAATCATTTTGTTTCTTCAGGTATATTACATTATATGGTAATTTGAATAATAACTGAAGTTTTTGAAATTAGTTTTAACCTATGGATCTTACCTACATTTTGTATTTATGAGAGAATTTTGAAAATTTTGCTCCGTGCAACTTAAACCTTAGTTTTCACTTTGGACCCTTTTTTCGGTAATTTGTAAGAATGTCGTGTTGCTGATTTTTTCACGTATGGGAGAGTGTTTTCAGACGATCATGGTGCAAGAACAAAATTAGTAAAATTCTTACTACGAAAAAAGTTACGACATTTTTAAGCTGCTCCTGTTATGTAGAAAATTCTCGAATACACCTTTAAAAAATCATAACTTCTAAACTACAAAAATCGCAGTACAATACACTTGTCAGTACTGTACTGTCATTACAGTGAGAGCATGAATATTGTTTTTCACCAGTGTGAATGCGAATGTAATCACAATGAGAATATGAATACAGTTTTTCATTAGTGTGAATGTGTAAGTGTCTTGATAAATGAACCTTCTGATTACACTTGTAATCACAGTGAGAGCATGAATATTTTTTTTTCATTAGTGGTGAATGCGTAAGTGTCTTGATAAAATACTCGTATGTTGAGCTTTGTAATCACAGTGAGAGCATGAATATGGTTTTTCACCAGTGTGAGTACGTAAGTGATTTGATAAATTATTCTTTCGATTACACTTGTAATCAGTGTGAGCATGAATATGGTTTTTCACCAGTGTGAGTACGTAAATGATTTGATAAATTATTCTTTTGATTACACTTGTAATCACAGTGCGAGCATGAATATGGTTTTTCACCAGTGTGAGTACGTAAGTGATTTGATAAATTATTCTTTTGATTACACTTGTAATCACAGTGCGAGCATGAATATGGTTTTTCACCAGTGTGAGTACGTAAGTGATTTGATAAATTATTCTTTTGATTACACTTGTAATCGCAGTGCGAGCATGAATATGGTTTTTCACCCGTGTGAATACGTAAGTGTGTTGATAAATGACTTTTATGATTACATTTATAATCACAGTGCGAGCATGAATATCGTTTTTCACCCGTGTGAGTACGTAAGTGTGTTGTAAAATGACTTTCACGATCACATTTATAACCACAGTGAGAGCATGCATATAGTTTCTGAACATGATCACATTTATAACCACAGTGAGAGCATGCATATAGTTTTTGAACAATGTGAGTATGTAAGTGTTTTAATATTTTGGCATTTCTTGTACACTTATACTGACACACAGAACATGAGAATATTTTATCCTTTGAATCATCTTTCAAAGAAAAATGTTTCAATTTCAAATGTTTCACTACTTTATATTTCTCCTCGGATCTATAACCACACAGGTCACATTCAAAATTACGATGTTCATAATGTAGATTGTAGTGTTGCTTTAATGAATCTTGTGATCTAGTCATATATGTCAATTCTTCATTATCAGATATTTTTGGTATTTGATGATGTTTCCGTTGATTATGATGATTAGTTTGTTCATAATTTCTCAATGTTATTTTCGTTTTAATATTTGTGGTTGAATTCTTGTCTATCTCAAAAGAAGAGATGCTTTTTTCAGTATTATCTTTCTTTATTCCCATCTCAGGTTTGACTTGATCTGTCTCTTGATCTGTTGTCTCTAGTTTTGGCTTCTTGGGTACAGGTACATCTAAAATCATAATTGGCATTTTGTGCATAACAGTAGTTACTCATGAACGCACGGTCCTATTCTCTTCCCACTATCATTTAAGTTGTACAGTTTAATATCTCATTAAAACATAAAATTTTCCAAATATTGTTATAGCTGCTCTTCATTTCTAAGAACGAATGACAAGTGGGTTTGGGAGTGTTATAATCCAAGGATTGTTTTATGAAAACACAATTGAGTTACTAGAAAATAATATTAACTATTATACTTTGCCACCAATCAAAAATGACTTCTTTGAACCTGGCAACCCTTATTTTTCCCTTTTAAATGTTATGTGTATTTTTTGTGTACATTAAAGTACTTAATGTTTGGAACATGGAGTGTTTCTAGGTGGGATATTGGCTGAGATCCCTTTAAAGCTGTTAATCTAAAAAACTGCTCAACCAACTTTCATGAAACATAACTAAGAAAATGTAAAAATAACACTTCCTCTACAAAAAACCGCATTGAAATTGCTCCAATGCCACAGAAATAGACGTCATAGTTATAACACCTTGTTAGATGACATTCATAACACCAAAAACGAGGAAGACTATGCAAATTATATATTATTATATGCGCTGTTGTCGTCCGCTTCCATCGCGGTGCGAACGCTGACTGACGAAAATTGATTGATGTAATGTTAGACGCTTCAATCTGGATTGCAATCACTGATCACAATCATTAATTACAAAATATCTAGATATTTGCGATCAGATCTCACGATCCGTCAATTATCAAAATTACACTATCAATTTAGATCACGATCACCAGGTCTTGGTAAATAAATAATAAATAAATAAATAAAGCCTTTATTACTGACAATTTTTTACATATTAAAGATCTTGCATTATATTTCTTCTATTCTATTTTAATATTTATTTATCTCTGACATCCAGAATGGTTCTACTTATTCAATTATGCCAGTCTGCCCTTTGGCAAAAGCCTCCTGGTAAATAAATACTGACGGTCTAATGGCACCCAATGTCCTTCCCAAGAAAAGTACCTACATCCTCACTAAACCATCACTAACCTACACTAAACTTAACAATACTTGGAAAGTCAAAAATGATCAATGCACCGATGCACAAACAAGATGGACACACACTCAACACGTCCCTCGCCCTGAAGGTCCCGCACAATAGTCCCTCACTGGCAACGCTTCATTGCATGCAGCAGGGGATGTTTACAGTCTATGCGGGGGCCGAGAGGCACCAGACGGGTACCTTGTCATAATTCTCCTTGCAATATGATATTAATGAACTACCACTAACCTTCAGGACAATATGCCGTATAAACTACTGGTTGGATCACCACAGGTCCAATAACCATCTCCTCTTTTATCACATGATCTGTATACAAGTCTATCGTACTCTCTACCTCATCATCTGATTCATGTTCTACTTTTATTTCAACTTTTATTTGAGTTACACCTTCCGTAGATGTATTTTCAACATTCATTTTAGCGACAGGAATCCAACCAATATGTCTGTATCAAAACAACATGTTACAGCTCCATCAGATGAGCGATGATTCTGTCAATGTAGAGGTAAGAAACAGCACTGTAGGTAGTTCCAAAGTAAGTCAGGTGATAACGTTGTGGTTCAACAATGAGCATCTAAAAAGGACAGCACAGATTAGTACTTGTATAAGGAGTACATACATACATAAACTCACGACCATAGTCCCTCTGGGGGTGGTCAGAAGCTTCGCTACAACAACTATCTGGTTGCTAAAGCACGCAGTTGTAGCAAGGCTCACTCTTAGCATGGAGGTTTCAGGATAGAATGAAGTGTCAAATGGATAAGGGTAATAATTATGCAATAATACGATCATCATCATCATCATCAGCCTATAAACGTCCCACTGCAGGGCACAGGCCTACCCTCAAGGAGGGTTATGGGCATTAGTCCACCACGCGTGCCCAATGTGGGTTGGTAGACTTCACATACACATCAGAATTTCTTCCTCAGTGTATGCAGGTTTCCTTACGATGTTTTCCTTCACCGTTTGAGAGCAGTCGGTTTTACGTACATAAGTTAGAAAAACTCATTGGTACATGGCATGTTGTCCGATAAATAATACGATAATTAATGCAATAATACGATATTTAAACCTATTATATGCAGACTAGTTGTGTGAGAGGCTTGGACCCGGGTGATCTCACAGGTAATCCTTGGATGTCCTCATCCTCACCAGTTTACATTATACTTAAATAAACAACACAAACAAACACTCACCTAACCTGTAAACCAAAACGAAGCACATACAGAAACTCTAGTGTTAGAATTGGAAAGACAACGCGAATACATCCAAGGCTCGTGTTTTATTTCCACAGTAACGTTCGAAGTGAAATCGAGTATTTTAAGTTTTTAATGCGTATTTTTTATTTGAATAATAAAAAATGTACGCGAGCGCGAGCAAGTTTTTTTTTTTAATAATGTGCTTTACGGCACTGGATACCAGTCCTTTTGTGCCACGCGAGCAAGTTGCAGTGCAGTGCTGCCAGATCAAATTTTTTGAAATTAGAAATCCGTAGGTCAAGGCAATGACATTAGTAAACAAGAATGGACAGGCCTTACGCGAACAATTCAAACCAGAAAAATGAGGCAAAACAATTGACATTTTTACTTCGAAAATGTACTGAGATGACAGACCAAGTACCCTAATTTGTATTGAAGTGCCCTAGTTTTGCGTGCTTCAACTTAAACGCTTTGGGCCTATCCATTCATTTTACTTTGATCTAAGGGTCAAGGTTGAAAAATCCGTAGAAATCCGTAGATTACTTACATCCTGAAAAATCCGTAGATCTACAGATTTAAAAAAAAAAAGCTTTTTCTGACTATTTTGGAGTCAAAAAATCGAGAGAAGAAATTTGAAACTTTGACAAGTTTAAGCACAGACAACATGAAAATCAATAAAATTTACCCTTTCTTTTCTGTTTTATTATTTTCATTATCACCGTCTGTGTCAGTAGTTTTGTCACAGTTACTTGTGTTACAGTTAAATATTTCTGTCGTGTATGAACTAAAAATAGAAGGAAGGAGATAAGTGGAAAAGAGTAGGGACGAGCCATATTTTAGAAAACACAATCCAATACATGAAAAAAGTGAACTTGAAGTGATTTATTTGCGACTGGGTATCATTTTATGCAGCAAATTAACATTTTAGGTCGGAATTCAAAAGTTTTCTAAAAATCCGTAGATTTGCACGGATTTTTAGAAATACAAATACAAATACAAATACAAATACAAATACAAATATATTTATTCAACATTTTTACAAAAGTTTAGATTGCTAATAATAACACACTTGCTGACAGTAAAAATGTTGTTCCATGTTGTTCAGTATTACAATTTACTCATGGTCCTCAAACTAGTAAAGTTTGTAATATGAGGGCCAGTTATGTACGATTACCAGGTAGTTACAGGCCAATTTAGACATTATTTGAAGTTTGAAGTTAAACACATATTTCACAACGAGAACAAGATAAGATCAGGATAGATAAATAAAATATAATAAACTAGTTCTCTTGTGAACAAAAAAAAAACATTGTCACACGGAAACTAACTGTGACACCAACACGAATACACACGTGCACCATACAAAACTATACCTATTCTCCATTTGCACACTAAAAACATACAAAAAGAGGCAACCAAATTTTTATAAAAGGCGGTATTATCATACCAATAGCTACAGATTGCGACTACGATACTATACAAAGGAAGCTTTCTGTTTGTGCGTACGATAGGGTTGCCAACCAGTCTCTAATCAATGCTTTGGTTTCCCTGAGTGAGCAGTCTCTAAGATTACAAAATTCATTGATTTTGTTGTAAATGAATTGGGATATAAAGGGTGCAAAGCGTCTAGCAAAACTTGTATTAACTGAAACAGGTGCAAGTCTGAAGAGTCTCTTAGATCGCATATCGGCATAAGATTCCGACCTTATAACATTTCTGTGGGTAATGAGGGCCACCTTGAAAATAAAGAGCTGTCTCACTGTCAGGACGCCACTCTCTCTGTATACAAGTTCGGTTGGATATCTGAAACGTTTATAAAGCATAGTCTTTAGTACCGAACGTTGCGCTATTTCGACGCTAATCATGTTGGTCTTAGCTGCTCCACCCCAGCATGAGATGCAATACGATAGTAGTGACTGACACAATGCCAGATACACAAGTTTAAGCGTATCCTGACTTGCAGCACTTCGGAGCTCTCTCATGACATGTATCACTCTGCGTACCCTGCCTGACAGCACATCTATGTGCTCTTTGAAGGTTAGCCTTTCATCCACCAAAATGCCAAGGTATTTAGTGACCTTCTTTCGGGATAGAGATTCGCATGAACAGGCCAAATTGTCCCCAGAACAGGTATGAACTTTCATCTGGTGTGATGTGGGCGGGGCAGAAGCAGCGGTTTTGTGAAAACATAGGTAAGTAGTTTTACTCGTGTTGAGGGTCAAAAGGTTTTGCTCAAGCCATTTTGATATAAGTCCCATGGCCTGCTCTGCATTGGCTGAGGCCTCGTCCCACGTTGATCCATGGCTTATAATCACAGTATCATCTGCGTAGCAAATAATATTCGAATTCTTAAAAGAAAGACTATGGATGTCATCCATATACACAAGAAACAGTGTTGGGCCCAAGATGCTGCCCTGAGGGACTCCGAAATGAATTGTTGCAGGATTACTCAAGAACTGGCCAATCCTCACACACTGCCTCCGTTCCGTCAGGTAGCTTTTGAACCATTCGAGGGCAATACCTCGCACTCCAGACATTTCCAGCTTTCGGATTAAAATTGGAACGGAGACAGTGTCAAAAGCCTTGGCCAGATCCAGAAAGACCCCCACACAGTTCTGTTTTCTATCAAGATGTGATGATATAGAGGATATTAACAGTGATAATGCTTCTTCTGTTGATTTACCACGCCTGAAACCAAACTGGTTGTCTGAGATTAGCTTATTTGCCTCGATGTACCGAACAAGCCAAATCTTTTAAATAACGGCCTAAAATGTTAATTTGCTGCATAAAATGATAACCAAGTCAGGTCAAAAATCCATAGATCTACGGATAAATCCGTAGGTCTGGCAACACTGTTGCAGTGCATCGGTGACATCGACAATTTTTTTTTTTTTTTAACAATTTATCCTTTCGGAAATGCAATGGGAACTAGCCCTTATAGCATGGTCATAAGTAACATTTCTCTTTGTACTTAAAACTAACATAACCTAACTTAACCTACTCTTGAAATGCGTCGATGGTACATAAATTCCAATATTCAAGAGAGTTCTACGCGAAGATCAATCCGTATCAAACGGGAGCGCCTTCTTTATTTCTCACTTTTACTATATTGTTCTTCATTACGGCACATTATTAAACTAATTCCACCACACTAACACAATAATGACCACCGAAAAACGAATTTAGAAAATTAAGAAACAAAGCCCGTTCTTGTCTTCAAGATTCCCGTGCAGAACTCTCCTCCTAGCCTAAACCCTAACACATTAAAATGCGAGGATGGACGCATTCTAATGTTCAATGGAGTTTTACGCGAGGAGTCCAATCCAAATCAAACGGGAGCGCCTTACTTTATTTCTCACTTTTACTACATTGGTGACATTGACATGACATTGTTTTTTTTTTTTTGGTTCAGTTCAAGGTTTAAGAGATATAATCCCATATGACCGATGTCTACAATTCATACTCTCATTCATAGCAATTAAAATGTTGATGTTCGACATTTCAACGCTTCTTTGGAGTTTTTGGAGGCAATCGAGAAACGCAGGAAACGCAGAGAAGTCCACAGGAAAGAGGTGAACCGACCGCTTCCGCGCTACAAAAGAACGGAACACTTTTCCTGTTCACGACCCACACACCATCATATTTCACTAAACTGTATATTGTTCACTTGCACGACACTTTGTTACGCAAAACAACACCGATTTTACAAACCAAAACTCACTATAAACAATAAAAATTCGATGAAATATGAGGACTCCAAACGTAGCTGTCCAAATCCCGCCAAAAACTCCCGACATTAATTTAAAGTTTCACAAGTTTCAGTTTCGTTGTCGTTGTTCAATATTTCCTTGCGGAAAGGCAAAGGGTACTAAGCCCATGCAGCCATTTTTGTGCGGTTCGATTCTTGGCCTGTCCCACTAAATTCTACAGAATTTATGTACGGTTGTATTTATCATTTACTAGCTCGGCGGTGAAGGAAAACATCGTGAGGTAACCTGCAAGACTTTTTCATACGGAAAGGTACTACTATAAAAAAAGTACTCTTTGGGTGCTACGGCGCGATAGCACTATATCACGCTGCCGTTCTACGGCCGCTGTACGGTGGATAGTATCACCACAGGCACGTATTGGTGGGATTTTGCGTGAAGCACAAACGAGGCGGAGTGCACAACACAAGGTGTCAAGGGCGTCGCCAAGAGAGGATAGGGCATAGAGTACTGTTACAAGGGGGGGAGGATAGGGAGGGATAACGCCCTCCCCCCCCCCCCCAAATTAATACGACTGAAATGCATGGGATGGAAGATTTTTTTTCGCGATTTCGATATTGGTCCCATAGAGAAAGTTGTTCAGTTTGATGGTCCCCATTTAATTTTACACCCGTATATGGTGTAACAGTAATATCTAAGATGTGGTCATTAATTGATGGGGTGCTTCAGACCATCAGATTAAACAACATTCAATATGGAACCACCAACTTCCACTCGAGTAAGTATTGTATGGAAATGAGGTTACACCCTGAGTTAACACCCAGCTTATGGTATACTCCATACCTTTCTCTGCCCCGCCAGTCATTGCTGTAGAAAAGTGCCACTGTGTCTTCACATCAGTCAGGGTAACAAATAATGTCTGGGTATGATAAGGGTTCCTTGTTTTACTATGGAACCCTAAAATACCGGTACTTCCTCGTGCACCCACTAATTTGTCCTACTGGCGGGTCCACGACGAAACCTTGTTGCTCGTGAACCCAATACTACGTTCCGGAGCAAAAAATAACAATTCGTACATGTTTCTTGTAGTCAAACAACAGGATTAATAGTAATAACATATTTATTCATATTCTCATTTAAATATCAAACGACCAATAATTTACAAATTATTATAAGCATTTCTTAGGGCTGTCCTGTTATAGGACAAAGTAATAAAGACTGAATCGTGCTCAAACCGAGGGGAAGCCTCGACACTCTGAAACCGTTGCAATACTCATTGTTAAACGCATTGAGCTTTAAAAAACCAGTCAAGTACGAGTCGGGCTACTCGCGCACCGAGGGTTCCGTACCACACCACACAACATATTAACTTAGAACAAAGTTTTGTTTTCTCCGGGATCTTCAGCGCGAAACTGACTCACACTTGGCCCGTTTCTATTATTTGTTGTTATACTGTAGGATTTGTTTTAAAATCACACCCAGTTTGAGTGTATTACCGTTTTCACGATAGCACGAGAAGAAAAAACTGTTGATAAAAACTAGTTTTTTGCATGAGGACTCAATTTTTAACTTTTTGACATTTTTAATCATTGTTAACAAATCCGCCATAATAAGTAAAAACACTAATAACGCATATTCTATGAAAATGTTAACTGTCTAGCTATTACGGTTCAAAAGTGACAGCTCTAAATATAGGTAGGACGGACGGACAACGTAGGCTTAATAATAGAGTCCCGTTTTCATCCTTTGAATAGGTACGGAACCCTAAAAAAACGAACGTGACTTATACAAGACAAATTGCGTTAGCTACATACCTGCAATGTACTTGTATGTATAAATTAAAATATTAAAACACAGTTGCGCATAAAACATACGATTTTTTATTTTTTAACGCTCACAGGCACATAAGATAAGATAAAGATAAATATTCTTTATTATACATACATTGTAATGATCCCAAAGTAAGCCTTAGGCCTTTTGTTATGGGTACCATACAACAACGGCACAAACATATAACATCCATGACCGAACTGGGATTCGAACCCAGGACCCTGGTTTGGCAGTCCGGCGTGGTAACCATTACACCAACCGGGTCGTAGATTAATGATAATATAATATTTCTCAACAGCCACCTTACTTCGCATTTACATTCAACAATACTACATCTACAATACTACATCTACAATACTACATTGAACAACCAATGTTTGAGTTGTTGGAAACATCGGTACATTACCTACATGCAAAAGAACTCTTAAAAATAACTATGATTATTTATTTACACAGATTTACCCCTTTTCAGCATTTTTGTATGTCTAACTGAATCTTTTGACTACACTTATATTATATCATAACAGTGAGATCATGATTTTTCATGATTTCATGGTTTTTCACCAGTCAGAGTGTCTATGTAAGGGGCTGTTTAAACAGAAGTGACGTGGCGCGGACATTTCGCGGGCGGGGTGCGGCAATATAAACCTTAAATTACGTAGCATAGTGTCGTTTGGAGAACTACGCCCGCGCCTCCAGGCGACGTCACCTGGTGGCGGGGGCGCGATTTTTCTTTACGTCAAAAAACAACGCTATGCTTCGTTACATAAGATTTATATTGGTGTTACTTTGACTACCCGCTACCGCCACGCGTCTCTTCTTTATAAACCCTACCTAACTGTTACCTTGATAAATTACTTTTTTTTCTACACTTGTAATCACAGTGCGAGCATGAATATGATTTTTCACCACTGTGCAATAGTGTGTTTACGTAAGTGTATTGATAAACTATATTTTTCATTACACTTGTAATCACAGTGAGAACATGAATATCGTTTTTCATTAGTGTGAATGCGTAAGTGTCTTGATAAATTAGCCTTATGATTACACTTGTAATCACAGTGAGAGCATGAATATAGTTTTTCACCAGTGTGTTTACGTAAGTGTATTGATAAACTATGTTTTTTATTACACTTGTAATCACAGTGAGAGCATGAATATTGTTTTTCACCAGTGTGTATACGTAAGTGTATTGATAAACTTGTTTTTCATTACACTTGTAATCACAGTGAGAGCATGAATATTGTTTTTCACCAGTGTGTATACGTAAGTGTCTTGATAAATGACTTTTATTACTACACTTATAATCACAGTGCGAGCATGAATATGGTTTTTCACCGGTGTGTATACGTAAGTGTATTAATAAACAATGTTTTTCATTACACTTGTAATCACAGTGAGAGCATGAATGTTGTTTTTCACCAGTGTGAATGCGAAAGTGTCTTGTTAAATGACTTTTTTGATTAAACTTGTAATCACAGTGAGAACATGAATATAGTTTTTCGTTAGTGTGAATGCGTAAGTGTGTTGATAAATGGACCTTTTGGTTACACTTGTAATCACAGTGAGAGCATGAATATAGTTTCTTATCAGTGTGATTAAGTAAGTGTCTTGATAAATTACTCTTACTATGAGCTTTGTAATCACAGTAAGAGCATGAATATGGTTTTTCACCAGTGTGAGTACGTAAGTGTCTCGACAAATGACATTTATGATAACATTTATAATCACAGTGAGAGCATGAAAATAGTTTCTTACCAGTGTGAATAGGTAAGTGTCTAGTCAGATCACTCTTATTAGTACATCTATAGTGACATACAGAACACGAAAATATTTTTTTCCTTGAATTATGTAATTTCAAATGTTCCAGTAGTTTATATTTCTCCTCGGTTGTATAACCACACAGGTCACATTCAAAATTACGATCTTTATCATGTAGCTTGTAGTGTTGCTCTAATGAATCTTGTGATCCAGTCTGATATGATGTCCATTCTTGATGTGAGACTTGTTCTTCATTTGTTGTCTCTAGCTTAAGATTCTTGGGTACATCTGAAAGTGTAATTATCATTTTAAATTATTTATACAGGTGTAGTCTGAACAATGCCTGCGGTAACATTTTTTTCTTTGCCAGCTTTTAGACTACACAAGTCTGACAAAAGATAATGTTTTCTTCAAAAGTGTGGGTGAGAGAGTAAGTCAGGGTTTTATTTTACAGAAATATCGGATATTTTTGAACCCTGCTTCTTAATCTTATCATGTGGGCAGCAAGACCTGGTGTCAGATTTTTCAAACCACCTTAAGGGATCTAATTCTGAAGTGGTTTTTTTTATGTTACAACTACTACAACCAGAGATAATAGCCGGCACCTACGGCTTAACGTGCCATCCGAAGCACGGAATCATCTTTTTTTTTATACAATCACCCCTGAACCCTGAATAATGAACCCTGCTAACCATGACAAACGTAAGTCATCACCATCACAATCACCAGGTTCAAGATCCCACAGATTCCATAGGAACTAAGAAAAATCAACTGAGTAAATGCTTTCACTTTCATTAGGGCAAAGGCATACTCAATTTCAGGTCGCATTACCTAACAAGGAATGACGTCCAAACTTACATCCACAACCGGATCACAACAGACACATCAACAACCAAAACAAAGCAGCAATAACCTTAGCTTAAGAATTTATTATTGTTAAAGTTATTAAGTCGTGTTATGTTGTAGAGTTTCAGTTCTGGCCACATCTTCTCTATATAGCGACAACTCGTTTCGACGCGGTGGTGGCAGATTCAAAAAAAAAGATTTGACATTTAATAAGTGGGCTCCAAATTCCTATACTGAATAAATTATTATGAGTTTGAATCAAAAACATTTCCTAAGCCGACTGTTCAGAAAGGGACAGTAGACTATCACCTTCCAGAGACAAAAACAACATAATATGATACGTAACATACAACAATCAAATAGTGGAGCATGTATGTGGAAGGCGATGGATAGATGGATATGTATGGAGTGTCTGGAAGAGGCCTAAAATAGTAAGGCCTAAGCTCCAAGTAAAGTAACTACCTTCTCAGTAAACCATCACTAATCGTCATTAAGACTTAACAATACTTGGAAACAGTGTTGCCACTTTAGCCACTTCTTAGCTAGATCTAGCAACATTTTTGTACTTGTTAGCTACAAAAAAAATATTCGGTGGCTAAATAGTTTAGCCACTTATTCTAGCCTCTTTTTTTTGTTTATTTATTTATTAATAAGGCTCAGGTACATAATGTTTACTTTACCAAAATGACTACTGCCCCAAATGTGTACTTTCCCAAAACGACCACTTTCCCAAAAAAACCTACTATTCCGTAATGACCACTTGTCTATAAAGTCAACTTTCCCACAATGACCACTTTCCAAAAAAAGTCAACATAAAATGAAAAACAGAAATTGTGAATAATAACATTTTTATTACAAAGTTATGCAATATTATAACAAAAAAAACGGTCAAGTACGAGTCGGGCTACTCGCGCACCGAGGGTTCCGTACCACACCACCACAGAACACAACATTATTAACTTAGAAAAAAAACTTTTTTGTCCGGGACCTTTAGCGCCAGACCGACTCACACTTGGCCGGTTTTTAGTATTTGTTGTTATTCTGTAGAGTTTGCTCTATAATCACACTAAGTTTGACGCTTGTATGTATTACCGTTTTTACTATAGAGCGTGAAGAAAAAACATTGATAAAAACTAGTTTCTTGTTGAAAACCCCCCTTAATTTTTAACTTTCTGCCATTTTTATTATTTGCTAACAAATCCGCCGCAATAAAGCATAATCTGAGAAAATTTCGTGACGGACCCACCATACCGCTGGCCATACCCCTGGGGGTAGGGTGGGACTCAACCATACCCCTATATTATCCAATAGTGATGTGACATGGGGTATGGTAGGCATATGGTAGGTCCATTATCCGATTTTTTCAACTATCTAGCTATTACGGTTCAAAAGTTACAGCCCTAAATAGGTAGGACAGACGGACAGACGGACGGACGGACGGACAGACGGACAGACGGACAGACGGACGGACGGACGGACAGACGGACGGACGGACGGACAGACGGACGGACAACGTAGGCTTAGTAATAGGGTCCCGTTTTCACCCTTTGGGTACGGAACCCTAAAAAAGAACTTCACTGAAACAAAATTACTTTTCTAAAAAGTCAACATAATAACGAAAAAAAAAAAAAGAAATTGTGAACAATTCTAACAAAGTTATGCAATTTTATAACAAAAAAAAGAACGTCACTGAATCAAAATAACTTTGCTAAAAAGTCAACATAAGACCAAAAACAGAAGTTGTGAACAATTCAATGTTCTGTAACAAAGTTATGCAATTTTATAACAACAAAAAAAAGAACTTCTTTGAAACACAATTACTTTTCTAAAAAGTCAACATAAAATTTTCTACCTATACAGGGTATCCCAAAACTCAACGTCAAGCCGAAAATAGGAGATAGGTGAGTTTATAAATGTTCAGAAGTGCGATTTTTGAAAATCATACGAGCGACTTGGCAGTAGAAAGAGTCAAAATTACTATGGAGATTATGCATCTTTCTATTGCCAAGTCGCTCGTATGATTTTCAAAAATCGCACTTCAGGGGTGCGATTTTTGAATCTCACAAGTTGAACTCAGCAGTTGAAAATGGCAAAATAACTCTGGAGATGTGCATCTTTCTACTGCTGATTTGACTTTCACAAATCGCACTCCTGGAGTAGGATTTTTTAAAGTCAAATCAGCAGTAGAAAGATGCGTATCTCTATAATAATTTTGACGTTTTCAACTGCTGAACTCAGCGAATGATATTAAAAAATGCACTCCAGGGAAAAATACAAAAAGAAAATCCAGTTTTCGAGATTTTAAAATTTTTTTAACATTAAAATATGTCTAACATGTCTACAAAGTAAATTTTTTCATGAAAATACTTGTTACGTAACTGAAAAACCTTTTCAGACAACCCAATTCAAAAATAAAGGATTAGTGCCATACTTTTTACAGAAAATACCATCTTCCATCATACTTCTGCGGTAAAATTGGCATCTTTGAGATTACACCCTGTACAAAAAATGTATCGCGCTAGCCTGGCGATTTATTTCAAAAGTTGGCCCGTTTAATAAAGTATTAAAAATGGTATCACACTTGGCACTTCTACTTTTCAATAAGTAGTAATATTTTTTTCGCCGAACAACCCGATTTGAAAACAATAATTCCACACTTTAGAATTAATAAACGTGCAACGCCCTGAACTACGATAGTTTAAAACAAAGTTTACTATGGAATTATTGTTTTCAAATCAGGGTTTTTTACTACTTATTGAAAAGTAGAAGTGCCAAGTATTTTACCATTTTGAAAACTTTATTAAATTGGAAAATTTTTGAATACCAGGTGGTAACCTGTATGGCGCTAGCCATAAATTTTTTATACTTACAGGATGTGGACTCAAAATTGACATTAAGAATTTTTCTACCACAAAAGTCTGGCAGAAAAAAAGTGTTTTCTGTAAAAAGTATGATCCTAATTACTAATCCTTTATTTTTGAATTGAATTCGCTGAAAATATTGTTCTGGATTACGTAACAAGTATTTTCAAGATAGATACGAGATACGATTTACAAATTTGTAGTAACTAAATCTAAAAGTTGAGCGCAGGGTGGCGATTTTTCCAATGTTAAAAATATTACAAAATCTCGAAAAGTATCAAACTTATATTTTTCTTCGTATTTTTCCCTGAATAGTTATAAACTCACCTATGTTTTCGGCTTGACGTTGAGTTTGGGATATTACATATTATAAGATATTTACATCCAACATAAAAGACACTGAACTCTTATAATTCTATCCTTACGATGTACCTTTTTTTTTACATTTATATTTTTTCTTTCTTATGTTTCTTATGTTTTCTTCTTTATCTCAAATGATCATAAATTCATAATATATCCGTCCGTTACAAAATTTATTTAAATTTCAGCCCCATACCAAGTTTCAAATATATAATTTTTTTAAGGTAATTTGTGCATGAAATCTTGTTTTTTTCCAAATCAGAAAGCAGTTCATTCAATTTGTGATCAAAATCAATCTGATTATTTTTTCGATTTTTTTTCAGTTTGTTAAAAAAACCATAATTTATTTTAAAATCTGCTTGCTTTGCTTCCAGTGTCAGTTTATGTAAAAAGTAAAAAAAGTTAGGCCTTTTTGGAATATTGGCGTTAAGACGTCTATGCCAACCCTCCAGTGGATTTGTTGTTCTGTGTCTCTCAGATGCACAACTTAAGACTTGTGACACTGTAGGTCGCCACTGATGACTGAAGTATTTAAGGAAAGCTTGCATCTCGGCGGTCATCGGAGCTTGCTCTAGAATTTGTCCCCAAGCCTCAGGGATTCGTTCTGAAGGCAGGAGTGGAAACAGAGCACACAAACGAGTTATTTTTCTACCCTCTTTAGAGTACGTTGTTTTGAGTTGCTTCGATTTTTTCCACACTGCCTTATTAAAATGGTAAAAGCAGCCACTGATTGTCGCTTCAGGAAATGAATTTCTAACGCCATTCATTTGGGCCTATGGAGGTGCTACTTGGGAATGTTCCTCCATTGAAAAGGGAAGATCTTCCACCAGGCTATGTGTGAAGCCTGGGGACCGGCCGTGGTCCAACAGTTCTTAGTTGGACCTTGTATATATATCGAATCTCTGTGATTATTTCTCTTGCGCGATTTATGTCTTGCATTCGATTGTGAACCTTATTTGTAGTAGGTTACGAGTTACGTCTTTACGATGAACGTTGTCTTTGTATGGAGCATATTTCCGCGAGCGACGGTATCGCCATCTGTTGGCATCTTTGCTATAACTTGTGGGTGCTGACATCTGTAGCAGTTCACTAGTTCCCCACAGGACTCCCCCCTCAGACCGGAGGTCGTTGAGTAGTTCGAAGTGTGCAGTCTGTGTCCATGTAGTGTAGGTGCAGGGCTCCAGTCAAGTGAGTCTGACGAGCGATGTGCTGCGGTGTGTGTGCATCTGTCAGGGAGGTCAGTCCTGATGTGATGCGGGCGAGTGACAGGCGTGGAGAAGGCGAGCAGAACTGCCACGTGGAGGTGAGCTCAGACACGTGGGCTGCGGGAGATCCTTCTATGCAGACGCTGACTGTCGTTGAGGAAGCTGCAGGCCCAGGAAGCGGTGTGAAGACAGCTGCGATGGACCTGGTGCGGCTTCGGGTTGATGGCGTGACTGCTGCTTGTTTGACCTGGTCGAGGGGTGTGAAGAGTTGGTTGAAGCTGGTTGCTGCTCTGTGCTGCTGGTGCTGCTCTGCGGTGTTCAGGTTGCGATGTTCTTTGTCGAGGGTCACCAATATGGAGGTGCTACTTGGGAATGTTCCTCCATTGAAAAGGGAAGATCTTCCACCAGGCTATGTGTGAAGCCTGGGGACCGGCCGTGGTCCAACAGTTCTTAGTTGGACCTTGTATATATATCGAATCTCTGTGATTATTTCTCTTGCGCGATTTATGTCTTGCATTCGATTGTGAACCTTATTTGTAGTAGGTTACGAGTTACGTCTTTACGATGAACGTTGTCTTTGTATGGAGCATATTTCCGCGAGCGACGGTATCGCCATCTGTTGGCATCTTTGCTATAACTTGTGGGTGCTGACATCTGTAGCAGTTCACTAGTTCCCCACAGGCCTGTTCGAAATCACATTTATAAATTGTGATGTTCATGCCAAGTACATCTCGAAGAAGTTGATAAAAACGAGTGTAGGTTTCTTCGCTTTTGTTTGGGAGCAACCCATACACTATAGGTATGACGTGTGTCGATGTATCTGTCGAACCCAGGTCGATATGAATGGTAAACAGTTGATAAAAAGGCTTCGGCACACATCTAAATGTGCCATCACCGAAGTATACAACGGAACGTTTATTTGCCTGGGATTTAATAATTTTTTTGCCAAGAGAAGTCGCAAAAATCAATATTTTATCATCACCTTCTCCATCTTCGCATACCAAAAAACGTTTGTATTTGTCAGGAACTTCAACCTCCTCTAGATTTTCAAATACTAGTTTATTAGTATTCAGATATTTTTTGCGTTCTCTATATAGCGTATTTTTGATTGTGCAAAACGCCGGGATTTCTGATTCATATTTTTTCCCTTTTTGTTTTAATACTTCAAAATTCCGTTCATAAATAGGTAATATTGGTCCGAAATCAACACACACATCTTTTTTACATTTTTCAATTGTTAATAAAACTTCATTTTTGATCGGATTTCTTTCGCATGTGTGTGTCTTTTGTCGTAGAATAACAGTTTTTGTTAAGTCCAAAGTAAGTGTCGCGGAACATTCTTCGCGATTGACACATCGCCACAAAGTTGTAATTTTATTAATTTTACTTAAATTAAATCGATAGCCTCCACACAGCAAAGAATCTTGTCCTTTTTGATTATTTATGAAAGAAAAATCCATTTTTTTATCACAGAAAAATCACCAACAAAAATGTAGTAGAAAAACAAATGACAGAAAAACAATTGATTACCTACCTTGTAAAAGAAAATGACTTGCTATCAAGGAGTTTTGATATCGAGGAGTTTTTATAAAGGAGTTTTTATATTAAGGAGTTTTTAAGTGGCGGCGGCGTAAAAACTAAAATCACCTTTTTTTGAAAAATCACCCATGGCCCATCAAAAATAAATTAAAATTTTACTAAAGACGGGGATTTTCTTTTAATATTATTGTTTATTTATACACCGTGTTAATGAATTAACGCAAAACTAGAAACCAGTTTGTTTCGAATCGAGAGCTGAATCGGAATTATCATGTTTTCAACATAGTTTTTTTTTAAATTTAATACATATGTAATTAGTTTGTAAAATTTAAAATGTAAACCCACCTCATTGGCACACTCACCCTACTTACTACCATTTTTTTGCTAATTATATCCTCAAACTTCAATTATTTAAAAAAAGGGGGCGTTTCCTCACTTTTTCCCTTTAGGGGGGAGGGGGGGGGGGAGCATGTAGGGACCCCCACTACCCCCAACCTCCCCCCCCAAATTTGTGCCGAAGGATACTAAACCCAACCCCTTTTGAAAGCTCCTGTCACTTTTGTCAGCCCCTGTCACTTTTGACAGCTCCTGAAACGTCTATTTTTTTGAAACTGTAGACATATCGTGAAAAACGGTAGTCATTATGAAAAAGAGTCATTTTTGGGAAAGTGGTCATTTTGGTAAAGTAGATTTATTGCAACAGTGACCATTTTGTGAAAAACGGTAGTCATTATGAAAAAGAATGTTTTTTGGGAAAGTGGTCATTTTGGTAAAGTAAACATTATGTACCTGAGCCATTAATAAATACCAATTTCTTCAGCTAAAGTTAAACATTTTAACGGGTTCTTAGAGCGTTTTTTACTGTTTTTGATTTCCGATTACCTAAACGTAGAAGTCGAAAGGCTATTTTCTACGATGAGCATTGTAAAACATCGACATGTTAATAGAATGGGTAACAATAACTCACTCAAAATTCCATATTTTTTTTACAAAAAAGTATAATAGAGCATAATTTTATATAATAGATGATTGTAAATCAATATTATTAACCCAAATACACTGCTTCTTAGCATATTTTTGTATTCTTTTAACATTACTTTGTTCAGCCACTTTTAGCCACTTTAGCGACAGTTAAAATTCCAGTATCTAGCCACTTTTTGGGTACGGTTTAGCTACTTGATCCGGAGGTAAGGTGGCAACACTGCTTGGAAAGTCAATAACAATCATGCATGGGTGCACAAACAAATACACAGATGAACACACATGCACAAATCTCTAGCTCTGAAGTTCTCACGCAAGGGATGTTTACATTCCATGCGGGGGAGGAGGTGTGAGACGGGCACTTCGTCATAATTCTCCCTACAAAATGATATTATTGAACTACCACTAACCTTCAGGACAATACGCCGTATAAACTACTGGTTGGATCACCACAGGTCCAATAACCATCTCCTCTTTTATCACATGATCTGTATACAAGTCTGTCTCACTCTCTCTCTCATCGTCTGATTGATTTTCTACTTTTACATCAGTTACACCTTCCGTAGATGTATTTTCAACATTCATTTTAGCGACTGGAATCCAACCAATATGTCTGTATCAAAAGAACATGTTACAGCTCCATCAGATGAGCGATGATTCTGTCAATGTAGAGGTAAGAAACAGCACTGTAGGTAGTTCCAAACTAAATCAGGTGATAACGTCGTGGTTCAACAATGAGCATCTAAAAAGGACAACACAGATTAGTACTTGTATAAGGAGTACATACATACATAAACTCACGACCATAGTCGCTCTGGGGGTGGTCAGAAGCTTCGCTACAACAACTATCTGGTTGCTAAAACACGCAGTTGTAGCAAGGCTCACTCTTAGCATGGAGGTTTCAGGATAGAATGAAGTGTCAAATGTTTAAGGAGTAATATGCAATAATAAGATATTTAAACGTATTATAGTGCACACTAGTTGTGTGAGAGGGATAATATCACAGGTAATCCTTGGATGTCCCTCCTCATCCTCACCAGTTTACATTATAAATAAATACTACAAACAAACACTCCCCTAACCTGTAAACCAAAACGAAGCACATACAGAAACTCAAGTGTTAGAATTTGAAAGACAACGCGAATCCATCCAAAGCTCGTGTTTTATTTTCACAGTAACGTTCGAATTGAAATCGAGTATTTTAATGCGTATTTTTTATTTGAATTGAAACTCACAATCTCACAAAATAAAATAAAATGTACGAATGCAGTGCACGGTTGGTGCACGGTGGGTGACATTGACATTGACAATGACATTAGGGCTGCCACCTCAAAAAATCGATTGGGCGCTAAAACTATGAAAAAAGAGCTAGATTCGGCGCTACATTCTTATCACGTAAATAGTCCTTTAAAGCTCTCTAAAGAGGCTTTTCAGCCTTTCCAAAACCCATTTATAAATCAATTTAAGTCAGTCACTTAAGTCCCTGTTAAATTAATGATGACACTTCAAATTAAGCGTTCGTATTTTAATCTACCGAACACTGTGGATTATGGACATGTTTTGACCATAACATGCTATCAATATTTATCATATTTCAACCAAAAACACAAAATATAGCCTATTCAAACATAAATAGCCGTGTAACATATAGTCGTGAGCATATGCTATGCTATGCTCAAACATAAATAATGTGCTCTATGACAATTTAAAAAAGCGCTACTAGTCGTTTTTTTCGAGTTAGCCGCTCCCTCCCTTCCCGCTTCACCGTACCGCACCCCTAAGAGACCATATTAAACGCAATTTTATAACCTTTAGCAACGCAACCACGTACGGCACGTCCGTCCCGGTCACTAATATCGCTTTTAATTTTAAATTTGTATTTGATTGTTATATGATTTTTGTCAACGGGACCAGTTAATGTGCCTGTGACGAAATTTTGTAACGGTCATCGACGGCCAACTCCAAGCAAACGGGTAGTAGATTCACAGTTAGGCGCTAAATTCGGAGATACGGCGCTAAACATACCAAAAAAGCGCTAGATCTAGCGCCGAAAGCGCTAAGGTGGCAGCACTGAATGTCATCATGTCGTTCAATCTACGCGTTCAATATTTCCTTGCGGAAAGGCAAAGGCCTCATAGCCCATGCAGCCATATTTGTTGTTGCTTTAAGACTTTTTTCATACGGAAAGGTATTACTACAGGGTGAAATCGAAGACATTCGACAAATTTTGGTGGCGAGTTGTACTCCTGATTTAGATCTTATATTGCAGGGTTTTCTTGAAATCTAAATTATGAAAATAAAAGACATTCTAAGCATGCCAAAACATTCAGAAGGGGTTCATAATAAACGCTCTGTGTCATACACACTTTAAATAAAAAAAATGTTTTTTAAATTAAAATTAAATAATTCCTTAAATAAACATTTTCTCATTCGAACTGTACATTTCCACCGGCCGGCGGCCCGGTCAACGTCCATCCCCTCGCAGGCGGAGCACCCCCGCACAACTCTAGCGAGCGCATCCCCACCGCTCGGCAAGGTCGCACGCGCCTCAGGCAAACAAAACAAAAACAGTTTCCGTTTGGTCGCGATCTGATTAAGAGGTTACCGCGCTCTGTAATCAATCAGTGCCCGCTTACGTATCGGAACTTGGATTTCAGTGCAGTGTCGTATTAGGTTCAACCTGAATTTGTAAAAAAAAGTCGTACACAAATCTGCAGTTTTTTGGATATGGTGATAATTTATTAGTGAGAAACACGGAGGCTTCGTGAAACGCAAAGACGCTATCGCAAGATGCACCCTGCTTCTCAACAACTTCTCAAGTATCATCCCTTATTTGTGGGGGGAAATTAAAAGATGTGTGTATGAAACTGAATCGACCACAGTGAGTGAACTGAGAGAAAAAAATTTCAGTGCATTTGAAGCTGTAAATCACAACCAGCGCCGTGTCGGGCTCAATTTGTGCATACGAAATGGAGGTTGTCACTTTGAACATCTGTTAAAATTAGGTAAGGACATTTTCTTTTAGTACTTAACGGACAATGGTATACCTACCATTGATTCTTATACCATAAAAATATCGTGTTTTAAATGCTTAAATTCGCCAAAACTCAACAGATGGCGCTATTGTTTTGTACCGCTCACTCTCGCTCGCCGCGTATCGGCCGCGCATCTGTACAGTCAGTCACAAATTAAATCAGCCACAATTAATAATTACGATATTTTAAAATCTCGGACGTTATTTAATTTGGTCTAAATCTATTTTTAAAACCAGCCATATCTCGAGTATAACACTCTCTTAAATTTTGTCGATTGATTTCAATTTCACCCTGTATAAAAAAGACAATACTCATTGGGTACTACGGCGCGATATAGTGCTATATCACGCTGCCGTTCTACGGCCGCTGTACGGTGGATAGTATCACCACAGGCACGTATCCAGTTGGGGGTGATAGGTGGGATTTCGCGTGAAGTACAAACGAAGCGGAGTGCACAATACAAGGTGTCAAACAAAGGGCGTCGCCAAGAGGGAGGGACTGCCCCTCCGCCCCCACCCCATAGAGATTAAAAAATGTAGCCAACTGCAAAGCAATCAAAGTCCTAAGGCCATGCAATTGTTATTACAATCGCCATAGAGGCAAATACTCGCGCTACAAGTGTAAAGCATCATGCTCTTCACTGTAGTACCTACAATTCATATTTTTCTTTTTCTCATCCTCCATAATATTAACTTGCTCCCAGCCTCTGTTTATTTATATTTTTGTAACACATTTATAGGTTAAAAGGCATACCTAGCCTTCGATGTTACGTTTTTCTTTTTCAGATTACCTTATAGTTACCCCGAAATGTTTTGTTGGACAAATAATGTAAAAATTCCCACTGTTTTATTACTCTGCCCTAGGGGCATGGGAGGGAGGATCCCCTAACCCCATCCCCTAATTTGGGTCGCTGTATATTAGGGTAAAGCCACCGACGTGAAATTTAACGCTATCATAGTGTGAAAATGAGCGTCAAGCTATCTCCATACAAAATATCATCAAAATCAGTTAGGCTGTTCATCAGTTAGCATCTCAGAGTAGGGCAAAAGTGGCAAAATCCGTGGCTTTACCCATTAAAAATCTCACTTTTTTTAATTTGTAAGCCGTAAGGTAAGACATGTAGGACAACTGCACTTTAGCAACTGCTTGTAAAACAACTCTTGTCTTACAAATAAATGCATCTTTATCTTTTGTATGAAAGACTAATTTTTCTCCAAAAGAAACCTTTTGGTGGGATAGGTAGGGAGGTCCCCGCTCCCCCTAAATTCGTGCCGCAGGATACTAAACTAAACTTTTACCTCAACAACCTCTTTAAAAACCGTCAGCATAAGTTGGATCCTGTACAAAAATACCCCAAAATCCCTAAAGAGTCTATTGACAATGTATGACAACCGTAGTATAATATTTACCATGGTCTAAAAAAACAAGGTCTTCTATTCCCAGAGTGACACAAGCCTACGTCACAAAAAAATGGCCGCTAAACATGGTAAAAGGGTATGATGACGTAGGCTTGTGTCAGTCACGTGATCGGAAGAGAATACCAGGCGCAGTATATTATTGTACCATATTTACCAAAAAATTTAAGTTGGACCCCGTACTGTATACAGGGTGAGTGTTAAATTGAATGGAACACTTTAAGGGGTGCTTCAGATCATCAAACTAAACAACTTCCGTTATGGGACCAACACTGAAATCGCGAAAAAAAAATTCCACTGTCCCATACAAAACTGCAAACATAACTCGACTGAAATGTATGAGACAGCAGATTTTTTTCCCGCGATTTCGATATTGGACCCATAGAGAAAGTTGTTCAGTTTGATGGTCTGAAGCGCCCCTTTAAGTAACTGTCCCATTTAATTTTACACCCTATAAATGGTGTAACAGTAAGATCTAGGATGTGTTCATTAATTGATGGGGTGCTTCAGACCATCAGATTAAACAACATTCAATATGGAGCCAACTTCCACTCGAGTAAGTATTGTATGGAAATGAGGTTACACCTTGAGTTAACACCCAGCTTAAGATATACTCCATACCTTTCTGTTCGGAACGACCGTCTCTGATCAATGTTATTTTGTATATAGTTATAAGTTTACATTTACAATAAAGTTTTTAGCTAGGAAATAGGATTAGGATAAGTTTGTATTATGTTAGCTTTAAGATTGTTTTATTTCCCTTTGTGTTTATTCCTTATAGTTACTAATGTTATAGATAGGTCCCCAGCGAGTCGTCAGGACCGTGGGCCCCTCCGCAAGCCCTCAAGAAAACCACACTGCCGGCGCGCAGGTCGCTCACCGGGCCTCCCCCAACGGGGTCCCACCTGGTGGGCTCGACCTCGCTGGCAGTCGCCCCCAGATTGACCGCTGCAGATGGAGCCTGCACACTTCCTGTTGTGTCGGCAGGAACGTGTGCCCCTCCGCAGCCCCCCCACCGGACTGACGTCACTGCCGGTACCCTCGGCAGCTGCATCCTCGCTGTGGAGCCTGCTCCCGTCCGCGGTTCCCCTGCGGGCCGAACTGCAGGACCAGGAGCCTTCCACAGACGACCCCCTTCCTCCCCCTGATTGACCTATGATGCCTGAGCCCTTAAAAGGGCTCAACTCGCTGAGGAACTGCCCGCGTCCGCGGATCCCCATGGACCCTGGGCCGGACCGAGGGCGAACCGCCGGACCGTGGGCTACTCCTCAGCAAAAACAACCCCCCTGATTGACCACACTGCCGGCCGCAGGTCGCTCACTGGGCCTCCCCCAACGGGGTCTCACTCGGTGGGCTAGACCGCGCCGGCAGCCACCCGGATAACCACGAGGCACCACCAGGTGCCACCCAAGGACCCGGCCGCATCAACGGCCGGCGATAGCAACCACAGGCAAGAGGCCAACGCCTCGGTACTGTCTCCCCGCGACCCCCCTTCGGGGGGCCGCGAGAAGAAAACCCGAATTGTTTTGCACATTCGATCCGGAGCAGCCAACGAGTTAGCAAGCTGGAAGCAAGCCAAGAAAAACAGCAAAATTGAAGCCTTCTGATTTCAAGAACCCCTCCCCGCTTCCCGTTCGGCTCGGAACGAATCGAAAATTACAGTCCACTGCTGAGCCAGCGGGAACATTTGGTCCTTCGAGCCGGATTTGGTCCATTTAAGACACCGAATAGAAGAAAGAAAATTTGGCTGCTCCGGGTCTGCGGTCAAGATAGAACTTTCGTCGATCGAAGACAGAACCTTCGTCGATTCAAGATAGAATTTTCGTCGATCGAAGACAGAACCTTCGTCGATTCAAGATAGAACTTTCGTCAAATAGAAGAAAGAAGCGAGAAAATGCCGGTAACAAGATCGAAGACAGGAAGACGGACCCCGCCGGCCGACCCCGCCATAGAAGGTAGCGGAACCGGCAACGCCGAATCTATAGACGGTTCCGCTACCGCCACGTCGACCGCTACGGGATCCTCGTCAGCCGCTACGGGATCCTCTTCGTCAGCCGCTACGGCGTCCTCGTCAGCCGCCAGCACACTCGCCAGCTCGTCGGAAGCCACGACGGTCACAGAAGCCCCTGCTGTCGACGCCCCCGCTGTCGGTGCTGTCGCGTCCACGCCGGCATCGATCGCCCAGCCGAAACAGAAGCGCAACAGCAGGAAGTCATCCATGAAGACGTCAGCAAGCACCAAGGCGTATCGTATAGCGCTAGCCAAAGAAGAGCTAGCAGGCGCCAAGCTAGAACATGCCGCCGCACGTCTCGCCGCTATAGAAGCCGAAGATGAAGAAGCCAGCTCCGATGACGGCGATACCGTCATCTCCGGGTCCGACGCAACCTCCAGGGTGGACGAGTGGCTGCAGCAGAGCCACGTACTCGCCATCACCGACGGGCAGCAACCAATAGAAGAGAACAGCTGCCCGAACGAACATCACAAGCAAACCACGCCGGCGCTCCCTCATGCGCCGGTGTGGGACCCGCCGCCGCCGCCGCCGCCAGTGTGGACCGCCGCGCCCAGCCAACCCACAACGCAACAGAAGAACGAAGAACCGGTAGAACAGAACACAGTCGCGAAGCCCAAGCCACAGCAGACAGATCTCGCCGACCTCGCGACTGCAATCACGCTTGCCATCAAAGCGGGTCAGCAGAATTCAGCGCCCCGTCACTACGCCGAGCTACCAAACTTCGGGGGCGCCTACCAGGAGTGGCTATCATTTTGTTATAACTTTATAACCTAAACCATATGATAAATAAAATTATGGTGATGTTTATGTTTTACTAATGATTTCTGCTTTTATTTACACGTAAAACACATATTTATTATAATATAAAATAAAACTTTGTATGATTAAATGTAAATCAGACACAAAAAATGTACACATATATTTTGACGTGTAATTATTTTCACAATATTTCTAATTAAAAACGAAATATTTCCGAGGCGCGTAAAAAATTTGCTATAAAACCATATAAACATTCACAATGAACTTGCATTCCCAAATGTTTTCACAGGCTAATATTATAAAAGTGTACTTTACTAGGTTATCACAAATTCTCAATAAAACTTCACTTCACGCCATTAATAACCAACACTCACGGAATTTATTTAAAGAATTTAACTCTACTAATAAAATAAATTCAGGTTTTTATGTACACACTCTGCTGATGCTAGAAGTATAATGTAGAACCTCAAGCGTTATTTAAGTATAGCAGTAACCCCAATATAATGGCTTAGTCTGTATAACAGGACACTTGTACTCTGTTAAGCAGCTGATATAATGCCTTGTGGCCCATTATAATTCCAATATAGAACCTTAGGCTGTATAACTTGTGCCCAAATAAGAGTTATATCGGTGTTAACAGCGCTGTTAACACCATTGTAACACCATCTTATACAGCCTTTAGTTTCCGTGTACACCAAAAGTGGTCTCTTATAATGCTACATGTGCCATTTGGGTTCCGAGCCGCTTACACCGAGTCGTCCGCATCGTACACGAACACAGAAAATATGGCCAGATTTCGAAGAAGCCTCAAAGGAAGAGCCAAAGAAGCAGTCGAGAGCCTCCTCATCACAAACGCCAGCCCTACAGCAGTCATGAAGATGTTAGAAAATCGCTTCGGTCGGCCTGACTCCATAGCATCGGCTGAGATCGAGCGCCTCCGCACTCTACCTCGCCCCGCCGACACGCCACGCGACCTCTGCATCTTCGCGAGCCGCGTCACGAACATCATCGCAACACTCGACGCGCTCGGCAGGCCCTACTACCTATTCAACCCCGAATTAGCAAGGGCCACTGCGGAGAAACTCTCGACAACGCTACGATACAGATGGTTCGACTACGCATCGCATCAACCGAACGACGAACCAGACCTCGTCAAGCTCGCAAGATTTTTGGAGCACGAAGCCGAAATATGCGGCCCGCACGCACAGCCCGAGAACGTCACGGCGCACGACTCGAACCAGCAGAGAAAACCGCAGCGAACGTACAACACAACGGATCCGAAGACAGCTGCGGGACAAAGAAAAAATTCGTCGTCATGCGCCATATGCGAAAAATCGGGGCACAACGCAGCAGAGTGCAAGAGATTTATAGAAGAGGAAGTCAACGCGCGGTGGGAGCTAGCCAAGTCCCACCACCTGTGCTTCAGATGCCTGCGCCACAGGTCAAGATATCACAGCTGCCGCACCGTCCCGTGCAACACAAATGGATGCAAGTACTCGCATCACAAGCTGCTTCACGCCGCCAGAGAAGAGCCGCCGAAGTCAGAACAGCCGCCTAAGAGAGAAGAGCCGCCGAAGAAAGAAGACCCGCCGAAGAGAGAATCAGTCACCTCTACGTGGACACCTACGAAAACGCACTCGTTCCTGAAAATAGTACCGATACGAGTGTCGGGACCGGCGGGAGAAGTCGACGCGCACGCCCTGCTCGACGACGGGTCCACGGTCACTCTAATCGACCTGGACCTAGCCAACGAAGTCGGCGCGGAGGGGCCCATCGACCCCCTCAACATAGAAGCAATCGGCGAAACAAACTTCACCGTCACAGCATCGAAACGTGTCCCGGTCACCCTACACGGCCCGACACAACGTTTCACCGTCCAGGCGCGCACCATAGAAAACCTACAGCTCTCCCCGCAAGAGATTACACCCCGGGACCTGCAGGACTGCCGCCACCTCGCCGAGATAAAAGATAGCCTACAGTACGATAGCAGCAAGCCTAGAATACTAATCGGGCAAGACAATTGGCATCTTTTACTAGCAAGCGAAGTGAAACAAGGACGGAGAGATCAGCCGGTCGCGTCGCACACTCCATTGGGCTGGGTACTACACGGCGCACACACAAGAACATTGGGAAAGCAGCTCAACTACGTGAATCACGTAACAACTACGTCGCCGTCACTAGATGAAGAGCTCAAGCATTTCTTTTCGATAGAAGCACTCACCATTACGCCGAAGCAACCGCAGTCCGACCCAGAGCACAGAGCGCTTGAAATACTAAACAAGTGCACGACAGAGACGGAAGATGGGCGGTACCAGACTGCGCTACTGTGGAAGCGAGACAGCTGCGAGATGCCGAACAACTTTGAAAATGCATTCAAACGCCTCGTCACGACGGAAAAGAAGATCGACCGAGACGCTGACCTGAAAGCCAAGTACAAAGAACAGATGGATGCACTGATACAGAAAGGTTACGCCGAGCCCGCGCCGCTACAGAAGTCAGAAAAAAGAACATGGTACCTGCCGCACTTTGCCGTGTTAAACCCAATGAAACCGGGCAAAGTGCGAATAGTACACGACGCCGCTGCGAAGACGAAGGAAGTCCCTTTCAACGACCACCTCCTCACGGGTCTGCCACAGTCGCCGGGAGTGAAGAGGCACCCAGTCGCCGTGTCCACCGACATCGCCGAAATGGCGATACAAGTAAAGATTCGACCAGAAGACAAGACAGCACTCGACATCGTACTACAACAGCGAGCGTCGACCCCTCTCAGCGACGACGCCAGCGCCGAACGAACACTCAGCCGCATATGGAACCCGGGAGCCGGCCGACAGCTGATCAGCTGGCGCTTCATACCCCCCGGCGCCCCATTCATGGGCGGCGCCTGGGAACGCCTTGCCCGCGCCGTGAAGACATCGCTTTACGCGGCGCTACATGAGCGCCATCCACCCGAAGAGGTCCTGACTACACTCATCGCAGAGGCGGAGTACACAGTAAACAGCCGCCCCCTCACGCACGTCACCACGTCGCCAGAAGATCCCGAAGCCATCACGCCGAACCACTTCCTCCTCAGCGGGTCGGCGCGCGTCCCAGCACCTGGCACCTTCACCGATCAAGACCTCATCGGGCGCACTCACTGGCGGGCCTCCCAACGCCTAGCCGACCTCTTTTGGGCTAGGTGGGTCAGGGAGTACCTGCCTGACCTGCAGAACCGGCGGGAGCCCCACAGCCATGGTCCAGCACTGAAGGTGAACGACGTGGTGCTGATCGCAGACAACACCCTCCCGAGGAACACGTGGCCTCGCGGCATCGTGACTGCTACCTACCCCGGGGCCGACGGCGTCGTACGAGCAGCTGATGTCCGGACCAAAGGCGGCACACTACGCAGACCGACGAAGAAGTTAGTGATCATCCCGACGGAGCCGGTCGCCCTCCAGCCAGCAGCATGAGTGCGACGTCACGGCGGACGACGCACGGCGGAAGGAATGTTCGGAACGACCGTCTCTGATCAATGTTATTTTGTATATAGTTATAAGTTTACATTTACAATAAAGTTTTTAGCTAGGAAATAGGATTAGGATAAGTTTGTATTATTATGTTAGCTTTAAGATTGTTTTATTTCCCTTTGTGTTTATTCCTTATAGTTACTAATGTTATAGATAGGTCTAGAATAAATTAGTAGATAGGTAAAAACCTATGTAAATAGGATAGCACTGAAATAAATAGTAAATTCGTGTAATTGATTAAATAAGAAATACAAATAAAGACAGTGGCTCTGTCCCTCCAGTATTGCGCTCGAGGCGTGTATGGGTATGCCCATCCCGCTCACAGAGACAGTCTGTCTCGCTCCCTCACGCGAACGCGGTCCCTCTCGCGACGCCCCGCTCACGCGGGCATCTCGAGAGAGAATAAAAGCAGCGCCGCCGCGGCGTTTTGCACATTCGATCCGGAGCAGCCAACGAGTTAGCAAGCTGGAAGCAAGCCAAGAAAAACAGCAAAATTGAAGCCTTCTGATTTCAAGAACCCCTCCCCGCTTCCCGTTCGGCTCGGAACGAATCGAAAATTACAGTCCACTGCTGAGCCAGCGGGAACACTTTCTCTGCCCCGCCAGTTATTGCTGTAGAAAAGTGCCACTGTGTCTTCACATCAGTCAGGGTAACAAATAATGTTTAAGTATGATAAGGGTTCCTTGTTTGACTATGGAACCCTAAAACACGTGTTTCTTGTAGTCAAAGCACAGCATTAATAGTAATAATACATTTATTCATATTCTCATTTAAATATCAAACGACAAATAATTTACAAATTATTATAAGCATTTCTTAGGGCTGTCATGTTATAGGACAAAGTAATAAAGACTGAATCGTGCTCAAACCGAGGGGAAGCCTCGACACTCTGAAACCGTTGCAATACTCATTGTTAAACGCATTGAGCTTTAAAAAACCGGTCAAGCACGTGTCGGGCTTCTCGCGCACCGAGGGTTCCGTACCACACCACCACGTCACCCACAACACAACATATTAACTTAGAAAAAAGTTTTGTTTTCTCCGGGACCTTCCCCGCGAGGCCGACTCACACTTGGCCGGTTTTTATTATTTGTTGTTATACTGTAGAGTTTGTTTTATAATCACACCCAGTTTGACGCTTGTGTGTATAACCGTTTTTACGATAGAACGAGAAGAAAACACCGTTGTTAAGAACTAGTTTTTTGCATGAGGACCCTTAATTTTTAACTTATTGTAATTTTTAATCATTGTTAACAAATCCGCCGTAACAAGTAATAACACTAATAACGCATATTCTGTGAAAATGATAACTGTCTAGCTATTACGGGTCAAAAGTTACAGCATAGGTAGGACGGACGGACAACGTCGTAGGCTTAATAATAGGGTGCCTTTTCACCCTTTGCATACAGAACCCTAAAAAAACAAACGTGACTTATACAAGACAAATTGCGTTAGCTACATACCTACAATGTATGTATAAATTAAAAATATTAAAACACAGTTGCGCATCAAACATAAGATTGATGATAATATAATATTTACGATACTTATTTATTTCTCAACAGCCACCTTTACGTCGCATTTACATTCTACAATACTACACTGAACAACCAATGTTTGAGTTACAAACATAGGTACATTATCTACATGCAAAAGAACTCATAAAAGTAACTATGATTATTTATTTACCCTGATTTACCCCTTTTCACAATTTTTGTAGGTCGAACTAAATGTCTTGATAAAGTTCCATTATTAATCTTGTAATCACACTGAGAGGAAGAATATGGTTTTTCACCAGTCAGTGTGTCTATGTAAGTGTCTTAATAAATTACTTTTTTTTCTGCACTTGTAATCACAGTGAGAGCATGAATATGGTTTTTCATTAGTGTGTATAAGTAAGTGTCTTGATAAATTACTTTTTTTTTTACACTTGTAATCACAGTGCGAGCATGAATATGGTTTTTCAGCAGTGTGAGTACGTAAGTGTATTGATAAACTATGTTTTAAATTACACTTGTAATCACAGTGCGAGCATGAATATGGTTTTTTACAAGTGTGTATATGTAGGTGTCTTGATAAATGACTTTTATTTCTACACTTGTAATCACAATGAGAGCATGAATATGGTTTTTCACCAGTGTGTATAAGTGTGTTGATAAATGACTTTTATTACTACACTTATAATCACAGTGCGAGCATGAATATGGTTTTTCACCAGTGTGTATACGTAAGTGTCTTGATAAATTACTTTTTTGATTACACTTGTAATCACAGTGAGAACATGAATATAGTTCCTTATCAGTGTGATTAAGAAAGTGTCTTGATAAATTACTCTTACTATGAGCATTGTAATCACAGTAAGAGCATGAATATGGTTTTTCTTTTTCACCAGTGTGAGTACGTAAGTGATTTGATAAATTATTCTTTCGATTACACTTGTAATCACAGTGAGAGCATTTATATGGCTTTCCATCCGTAACGGTATGAATGCGTAAGTGTCTTGATAAACGACTTTTTTGATAACACTTGTAATCACAATGAGAGCATGAATATAGTTTCTCATTAGTGTGAATGCGTAAGTGTCTTGATAAACTTATCTTTTTGTTACATTTGTAATCACAGTGAGAGCATGAAAATGAGTTTTTACTAGTATGAGTACGTAAGTGTCTCAACAAATTACATTTTTGATTACATTTATAATCACAGTGAGAGCATGAAAATAATTTCTTACCAGTGTGAATAGGTAAGTGTCTAGTCATATCACTCTTATTAGTACATCTATAGTGACATACAGAACACGAAAATATTTTTTTTCTTGAATTATGAAATGTCAAATGTTCCAGTAGTTTATATTTCTCCTCGGTTGTATAACCACACAGGTCACATTCAAAATTACGATCTTTATCATGTAGCTTGTAGTGTTGGTCTAATGAATCTTGTGATCCAGTCTGATATGATGTCCATTCTTGATGTGAGACGTGATCTTCATTTGTTGACTCTAGCTTAAGGTTCTTGGGTACATCTGAAAGTGTAATTATCATTTTAAATTATTTATAAAGGGTGCAGTCTGAAAAATGACGGCACCGGCGCTAAAAAAATTTTCTTTGCTAGTTTTCAGACTACACAAGTCTGACAAAAGATAATGTTTTCTTCAACAGTGTGGGTGAGAGAGCAAGTGGGGTTTTATTTTACAGAAATATCAGATATTTTTGAACCCTGCTTCTTAATCTTATCATGTGGGCAGCAAGCCCTGGTGTCAGATTTTTCAAACCGCCTTACAATCCTGTAATGTAATCCTGATTCTGACATGGTTTTTTAATGTAACAACTACTACCACCAGAGATAATAGCCGGCACCAACGGCTTAACGTGCCATCCGAAGCACGGAATCATCTTTTTTTTTATACAATCACCCCTGAACCCTGAATAATGAACCCTGGTAACCATGACAAACGTAAGTCATCACCATCACAATCACCAGGTTCAAGATCCCACAGATTCCATAGGAACTAAGAAAAATCAACTGAGTAAATGCTTTCACTTTCATTAGGGCAAAGGCATACTCAATTTCAGGTCGCATTACCTAACAAGGAATGACGTCCAAACTTACATCCACAACCGGATCACAACAGACACATCAACAACCAAAACAAAGCAGCAATAACCTTAGCTTAGCATAAGCATATGCTCACGACTATATTCCCCGAGGGGGTAGTCAGAGATATTCTGAAACTTCAAAACATCCACGTTTCACTAGTAGTACCGAAACTCTGTCCAGTGTGACGGGGAGTGAGCCGGTCGCCACTTGTAATGGACAGTAGGTACAATACATGCCTCGAAATTGAAGCATGCAGGTTTCCTCACGATGTTTTCCTTCACCGAAAAGCCAGTGGTGTTACAAATCGTACATAAATTCCGAAAACCTTAGCTTAAGAATTTATTATTGTTAAAGTTATTATGTTGTAGAGTTTCAGTTCTGGCCGCATCTTCTCTATATAGCGACAACTCGTTTCGACGCGGTGGTGGCAGATTCAAAAAAAAAGATTTGACATTTAATAAGTGGGCTCCAAATTCCTATACTGAATAAATTATTATGAGTTTGAATCAAAAACATTTCCTAAGCCGACTGGTCAGAAAGGGACAGTAGACTATCACCTTCCAGAGACAAAAACAACATAATATGATACATAACATACAACAATCAAATAGTGGAGCATGTATGTGGAAGGCGATGGATAGATGGATATGTATGGAGTGTCTGGAGGCCTAAAATAGTAAGGCCTAAGCTCCAAGTAAAGTAACCTTCTCAGTAAAACATCACTAATCGTCATTAAGACTTAACAATACTTGGAAAGTCAATAACAATCATGCATGGGTGCACAAACAAATACACAGATGAACACACATGCACAAATCTCTAGCTCTGAAGTTCCCACGCAAGGGATGTTTACATTCCACGCAGGGGAGGAGGTGTGAGACGGGCACCTCGTCATAATTCTCCCTACAAAATGATATTAATGAACTACCACTAACCTTCAGGACAATATGCTGTATAAACTACTGGTTGGATCACCACAGGTCCAATAACCATCTCCTCTTTTATCACATGATCTGTATACAAGTCTGTCTCACTCTCTCTCTCATCGTCTGATTCATTTTCTACTTTTACATCAGTTACACCTTCCGCAGATGTATTTTCAACATTCATTTTAGCAACTGGAATCCAACCAATATGTCTGTATCAAAACAACATGTTACAGCTCCATCAGATGAGCGATGATTCTGTCAATGTAGAGGTAAGAAACAGCACTGTAGGTAGTTCCAGACTAAGTCAGGTGATAACGTCGTGGTTCAACAATGAGCATCTAAAAAGGACAGCACAGATTAGTACTTGTATAAGGAGTACATACATACATAAACTCATGACCATAGTCCCTCTAGGGGTGGTCAGAGGCTTCCTTTGCTACAACAACCAACTATCTTGTTGCTAAAGCACGCAGTTGTACCAAGGCTCACTCTTAGGCCTCGTTCAAGGAGACGATGCGCTTCACGCGGCGCTTCAAGCGTATTCTCCGTTCATGGCTCCGTCGCTACACCCGCCGCGGCTACCGCAGCTTTTTTTGCATCCTGTCAGTCTTTATAATTATAAGCTACTTGGTCTTATCCGTAGAAATTCGGGTCAGTGGGTCATTTTCGGAAATTCGTTTTAAACCGCCCGTTTCGTTTTAAACCGGTTTAAAACCGCCCATTTACAACTATAGCCGTGTTGCTCGCCGCTGCGCCCGCCGCGTCACCTGCCGCGGCTGCCGCCACATGCGACGCCTCAAATCAAACAAAAGCATGCAAAAACGCTTCTCCGTGAACGCTCTCATACATCTCCATGTTTGTTTTTCCGGCAGCCCGCGCCGCGTGAAGCGACGCGTCTCCTTGAATGAGGCCTTAGCATGGAGGTTTCAGGATAAAATGAAGTGTCAAATGTTTAAGGAGTAATATGCAATAATAAGATATTTAAACCTATTATATTATTATGCACACTAGTTGTGTGAGAGGCTTGGACACGAGTAATATCACAGGTAATCCTTGGATGTCCTCATCCTCACCAGTTTACATTATAAATAAATACCACAAACAAACACTCACCTAACCTGTAATTGTAAACCAAAACGAAGCATATACAGAAACTCAAGTGTTAGAATTTGAAAGACAACGCGAATCCATCCAAAGCTCGTGTTTTATTTTCACAGTAACGTTCAATTTGAAATCGAGTATTTTAATGCGTATTTTTTATTTGAATTGAAACTCACAATCTCACAAAATAAAATAAAATAAAATGTACGAATGCAGTGCACGGTGGGTGACATTGACATTAGGGCTGCCACCTCAAAAAATCGATTGGGCGCTAAAACTATGAAAAAAGAGCTAGATTCGGCGCTAAATTCTTATCACGTAAATAGTCCTTTAAAGCTCTCTAAAGAGGCTTTTCAGCCTTTCCAAAACCCATTTATAAATCAATTTAAGTCAGATGACACTTCAAATTAAGCGTTCGTATTTTAATCTACCGAACACTGTGGACTATGGACATGTTTTGACCATAACATGCTATCAATATTTATCATTTCAACCAAAAACACAAAATATAGCCTATTCAAACATAATTTTTTTTTTTTGTTTTTTTTTTGTTTTATCTACAATCAGTCCTTGGACTATGAGTAGATTTGTGATCGGTAAGTGGCGTTAGTAGAGTGTGCCCCCCAGTGGGGACAGCGCCTCTGTTTTGACGACACAACGCTACTAGCGATCGTGCAGCTCTTGGATATTGTGCCGTTTCAGGCGTTTTGGGTAGCGCTGGCGGGTTAGTTTGACAGCCAGCTCATTCGGGTGGTTTGCAAGACGCTTTTGATACTTTACTGCCGTGGAGCGTACTTCCTCCTTGATGGTATTCATTTTCAACTGTTCATGAATTTCCCCATTTGTTATGAGCCAGGGTACATTGGATATTATGCGAAGGATTATGTTCTGCATTCGTTGTAGGATTGAAATATTGGAGTTGCTGGCGCTTCCCCATAGTTGTATACCATACATCCAAACTGGTTTTAGAATGGCCTTGTATATAAGCAGTTTGTTATCCGTGGATAGTATGCTGTTTCGCCCCAGGAGCCAACATAAGTTTTTATATCGAATGTTTAGTTCCTCTCTCTTCGCTTTAATATGCTGTTTCCAGGTCAGACGTCGGTCAAGGTGAATGCCGAGATATTTGACATGGTCATTATGTGGCAACACATTGTCGCCAAGGGTTACGGGCGGACAATCACCTTTTCTAAGGGAGAATGTTACCTGCACAGACTTGGAGGCACTCGCTTTAATTTTCCATCGTTTTAGCCACTTAGTTATCTCATTTAGTCCCTTTTGTAGTTTTATTGACGCCATTACGGGATCCTTGCTGCTAGCCAGGATGGCAGTGTCGTCGGCGAAGGTAGCAGTGGTGATGCCTGGTACTTCTGGAAGATCCGCGGTGAATATCGTGTACAGCACTGGTCCCAGTACTGATCCTTGCGGCACTCCTGCTTTTATTCCGTGGAAGGCAGAGGTAGCATCCGCCTCTTTCACTTGGAAGAGCCTTTCCGCTAGGTATGAGGTCATTAGTGTGAAGAAGCTGTGTGGGAGACTTTTCTTGATCTTACAGAGGAGACCTTTATGCCACACTTTATCGAAGGCCTGTTGTATGTCCAAAAAGGCAGAAGAGCAGTACTCCTTCTGTTCGAGAGTTTTTCTTAGTCTGTCGTATACTCTATGGACTTGTTCCACTGTCGCGTGCCTTTGCCTGAAGCCGAACTGGTGGTTGGGTATTATTTTGTTTTCCGCTAGTATTGGGAGCATTCTACGCAATATAATCTTCTCACACAACTTCGAGAGTATTGGTAAGAGGCTTATTGGCCTGTATGATGTTACATCGTTTGCTGGTTTTCCCAATTTGTGTATCATCATGATTTGGGATACTTTCCAAAGGTCAGGGAAATGTTGTACACGCAGGATTCCGTTGAAGAGAGTGGTCAGGAAAACTAAAGCTTTCTTTGGAATCTCCTTCAATATTTCTTTTGTAATTAGGTCAAATCCTGGTGCTTTTTTGTCCTTAAATTCTCTAATAAGTCTGCCGACCTCTCGCGTACTCACTGGCTTCAACGGTAGGCACAGCTGGTGATCCTGTTTTAGGATTTCATCCACTTCTGCGTCTGGTTCCATGGTGTCATTGGGGACAAATACGTTTGAAAGGTGTTCTGCGAAGACATCGGCTTTTTCTTGGGGGGTTCTAGCCCAGTCATTGGTACTTTTTCTAATGGCAGGTTTGGCTACTTGTGGTCGATCGTACGACTTTGTGACTTTCCATAAAGAGTAGTTGGTAGAAGCTGTAGCTGTAAGGGATTCGAGCATGGATCCAAGAGTGTCGTCTTGCCATTTCCGTATCAGTGTTTTTAGCTCTTTGCTAGCTTTGTTGAATTCAGTTTTGTCTGCACTATGTCTGCTTTGGTGCCAGATTCTACGAAGCCTACGTTTTTCCCGTATTTTATTCCGTATTTCGAGTGGATTATTTACAGTTGTAGGTTTACGATCTTTTTGCACAGGAGTACTTTTCCAACAAGCTTCTTGGATGAGGATCGTGATGTATTTTGTTGCGTGTTCGATGTCGTCTGGGGACTTGAGGGCGATTTTTAGACGGATATTTTCGTCGATGTATTGCCGAAATGAGTCCCAGTCTGTATGTTTATTACACAGCCTAATTGGATTATCATACTCTACTACCATAGTACTGAGGGTCAGAATAACTGGTGTATGGTCAGAGGAACCATCTAGACATGATTCCGCCTTAAAATAGTGTTTGGACATTCCTTTTACTATAAAAAAGTCTAATAGGTCTGGAATTTTGCTTCTGTCTGTTGGCCAGTTGGTTGGTTCAGTTGTTGATATCGTAGTCAAATTGTTTTCGTCCACGCTCAATTTTAGTTGTCTCCCTCTTGTAGTAATTAGCCTAGAGCCCCAAAAGGTATTTTTGGCATTCCAGTCGCCACCGGCTATAAAGCGGCCTCCGAGTGTCTTGAAGAATTCAGAGAACATAGACTGTACAATTGAATGTTTCGGGGGGCAGTAGACAGCCGAGATATTACAGTATCCGCCTTTGTCTTCCACTGCAACTGTTGTTGCTTGGATGTTCTTTGTATTATATTCTGGTAGGAGATGGTGTTTGATTGTTCCTTTTATAATTAGGGCTGATCCAGCGTGCGCAGTTCCATCTGGATGGGGTGTTGTGTAGATCTGGTATCCTTTAATTTTATTATTGCTTGAGTTTGTACAATGTGCTTCAGATACCAGTAAAATATCGATACTATGTTCTCTTAGAAATACTTCTACCTCGTCTTTCTTTGGTGCAAGACCATTGATGTTCCATGTGGCAATCCTCAGAGAAGTCATTTTGATATTTTACCAACTAGTGTAGATATGAGGCTCATTAGAGTGCTCATTTGTTGTAGGATTAGGTCAAATTTTTCAGCTTGTGTTATGAGTAACTTTTCTATAGTATTACAATATGATGTTTGTGTGTCATCTTGATTGTTGTGAGATTTTAGTACTCTGGCGTAGGTTTTTTTTGTGGAGTTATCATTATTGCCTTCATTATTAGGTAAATCAATTTAAGTCAGTCACTTAAGTCCCTGTTAAATTAATGATGACACTTCAAATTAAGCGTTCGTATTTTAATCTACCGAACACTGTGGACTATGGACATGTTTTGACCATAACATGCTATCAATATTTATCATATTTCAACCAAAAACACAAAATATAGCCTATTCAAACATAAATAGCCGTGTAACATATAGTCGTGAGCATATGCTATGCTATGCTCAAACATAAATAATGTGCTCTATGACAATTTAAAAAAGCGCTACTAGTCGTTTTTTTCGAGTTAGCCGCTCCCTCCCTTCCCGCTTCACCGTACCGCACCCCTAAGAGACCCTATTAAACGCAATTTTATAACCTTTAGCAACGCAACCACGTACGGCACGTCCGTCCCGGTCACTAATATCGCTTTTAATTTTAAATTTGTATTTGCTTGTTAGATGATTTTTGTCGACGGGACCAGTTAATGTGCTTGTGACGAAATTTTGTAACGGTCATCGACGGCCAACTCCAAGCAAACGGGTAGTACAGCCCGACCAGAAAGAGTAGAAATTAAATGAGGGCGCCACTGTCGCTTTACACGGCAACACTACACTACGACCTAAACTATTTTGATACTTGCTGTATTTACTCCGAAAGTTTATGCAAAACGTTATCTATGTTTAGCTAAATTTGGCTCTGACAGCAGCTAAATTTTACACTTTACACTTTATTATAGCCATATCACGTGTAACATGCTACGCCTCCTGTATTCTAGTTCTAGAAGAAAATAATTAAAACGCATATTACTTTATACTGTACTTTCAAATTATTTGTTTTTTCTCAAACATGCTTGGAAATGTGAGCATTATTTTGACAACCTTCTTCGAGATAAATCGAAATTGCGGTACTGGCCAAATACATGCGCGCAGCGGCCGGCAATGTTTGTATGAAAATCCATATCTGTCGTATTTAGCGGCCAAATAAATTACATAGTAAACTCATATCTGTCGTGTAATTTAAAAATGGAACGATCTTTTTCTCCGAAACATGGCGACCAAGGAGGTAACTCATCAAAGGTTTTATTTAAATTTCGAACTGGCTTGCAAATAGAAAGCTGTTTATTGAAAAAAAAAACAAATTGTTGTTCGTTTTTCGTCATAGATTTTGAAGAGAGTTTTAATTTCTGTGAATTATTTGAGAAAATTTACTGTCTTAATTTCCGCGCATTATTTGAGAAAAGTACTATACAAGCCTTGGCCACAACTAGGCATTGATGGACTTACGTATGTGTGCCTCAGCTTCGCCTCGGCCCACATTTACACGTTCGTCCATCAATGCCTCTGTTGCTGGCCGCTGCAGTAATGTACTATTGAATACGATGTTTACTATTTTCGTAGATCTGATATTTACATTCCTTCTATTTAAGATTTCTATTTCTAGGCATGGCAGTTTTTTTATCGATGCATTCCGGACAGAAAAATTTTGCGATATAAATGTTTTCCTGAAAACGATAAAAAAAAAGTAAGTAATCGATAAAAAATTAACTAGTCGCAGTGAAGATAAACTAAACATGCAGGAATGACATGCAAGGATCAAAATTATGCGGTCCACGCATACAATAACGTCAGTTTTATCAACAAACGATCATAACCCCAAACGAACCAAACTCGAAAGAAAATGCCCTAAATGATTATTTTTCAGATGATAACTGACGATAATTGATATAATTACGCTGAAAACTATTGTTAAAAAGCAACATGAGAGTAAATAAATACCTACCATATCAGCAAATCGCTTGTAAACAACATCCAATCTATTCCAATTTTCCCCGCTTGATATACCTCCAAACATAACAGAAAATAACGTAGTAAATTACTAAACTTGCACCACTTTTTGTTACTTTATCCATTAGTAATAATAATTAGGACAAATTCAAATATTTTACGGTAAATTTTTATTTGAAATGCATAAAACTGCATTTGAAATTTTGGTGATTGACAGTTTGACGTTTTTCATAATGTTGTCATGATAATGAAAAAGTTTAGTTCCGATTTATTTAATTTCTAGACTTTACGGTCGTACTGTAGATTCACCGTTAGGCGCTAAATTCGGAGATACGGCGCTAAACATACCAAAAAAGCGCTACATCTAGCGCCGAAAGCGCTAAGGTGGCAGCACTGAATGTCATCATGTCGTTCAATATTTCCTTGCGGAAAGGCAAAGGCTGCATAGCCCATGCAGCCATATTTGTTGTTGCTTTAAGACTTTTTTCATACGGAAAGGTATTACTATAAAAAAGACAATACTCATTGGGTACTACGGCGCGATATAGCGCTATATCACGCTGCCGTTCTACGGCCGCTGTACGGTGGATAGTATCACCACAGGCACGTATCCAGTTGGGGGTGATAGGTAGGATTTTGCGTGAAGCACAAACGAAGCGGAGTGCACAATACAAGGTGTCAAACAAAGGGCGTCGCCAAGAGGGAGAGAGCCTGCGAGCGTTAAAAAAAAAAAATATAAAAAAAATAAAAAATAAATCCTAAAAATCACTATGATTATTTACTCACCTTCATATTATGTCTCAGTAAATGTCTTGATAACATCCTCTTTTGATTACATTTGAAATCGCAGTGCGAGCATGAATATGGTTTTTCACCAGTATGTATTCGTAAGTGTATTGATAAGCTATATTTTTCATAACACTTGTAATCACAGTGAGAGCATGAATATTGTTTTTCACCAGTGTGTATACGTAAGTGTATTGTTAAACTATGTTTTTCATAACACTTGTAATCACAGTGAAAGCATGCATATTGTTGTTCAGTGTGAATGCGAAAGTGTCTTGATAAATTACTTTTGTGATTACACTTGTAATCACAATGAGAACATGAGTATAGTTTTTCATTAGTGTGAATTCGTAAGTGATTTGATAACTGAACCTTTTGATTACACTTGTAATCACAGTGAGAGCATGAATATTGTTTTTCATTAGTGTGAATGCGTAAGTGTCTTGATAAATGAACCTTTTGGTTACACTTGTAATTACAGTGAGAGCATGAATATAGTTTCTTATCAGTGTGATTAAGTAAGTGTCTTGATAAATTACTCTTACTATGAGCTTTGTAATCACAGTAAGAGCATGAATATAGTTTTTCTTTTTCACCAGTGTGAGTACGTAAGTGATTTGATAAATTATTCTTTCGATTACACTTGTAATCACAGTGAGAGCATGAATATAGTTTGTTACCAGTGTGACTAAGTGTCTCGTTATCGCACCCTTCCTATGAGCTTTGTAATCACAGTGAGAGCATTTATATGGCTTTCCATCGGTAACGGTATGAATGCGAACTACTTTTTTGATAACACTTGTAATCACAATGAGAGCATGAATATAGTTTCTCATTAGTGTGAATGCGTAAGTGTCTTGATAAACATATCTTTTTGTTACATTTGTAATCACAGTGAGAGCATGAATATGAGTTTTTACTAGTATGAGTACGTAAGTGTCTCAACAAATGACATTTTTGATTACATTTATAATCGCAGTGAGAGCATGAAAATAGTTTCTTACCAGTGTGAATAGGTAAGTGTCTAGTCAGATCACTTTTTTCTTTGCTAGCTTTCAGACTACACAAGTCTGACAAAAGATAATGTTTTCTTCAAAAGTGTGGGTGAGAGAGCAAGTGGGGTTTTATTTTACAGAAATATCAGATATTTTTGAACCCTGCTTCTTAATCTTATCATGTGGGCAGCAAGCCCTGGTGTCAGATTTTTCAAACCGCCTTACAATCCTGTAATGTAATCCTGATTCTGACGTGGTTTTTTAATGTAACAACTACTACCACCAGAGATAATAGCCGGCACCAACGGCTTAACGTGCCATCCGAAGCACGGAATCATCTTTTTTTTTATACAATCACCCCTGAACCCTGAATCATGAACCCTGCTGCTAACCATGACAAACGTAAGTCATCACCATCACAATCACCAGGTTCAAGATCCCACAGATTCCATAGGAACTAAGAAAAATCAACTGAGTAAATGCTTTCACTTTCATTAGGGCAAAGGCATACTCAATTTCAGGTCGCATTACCTAACAAGGAATGACGTCCAAACTTACATCCACAACCGGATCACAACAGACACATCAACAACCAAAACAAAGCAGCAATAACCTTAGCTTAAGAATTTATTATTGTTAAAGTTATTAAGTCGTGTTATGTTGTAGAGTTTCAGTTCTGGCCACATCTTCTCTATATAGCGACAACTCGTTTCGACGCGGTGGTGGCAGATTCAAAAAAAAAGATTTGACATTTAATAAGTGGGCTCCAAATTCCTATACTGAATAAATTATTATGAGTTTGAATCAAAAACATTTCCTAAGCCGACTGGTCAGAAAGGGACAGTAGACTATCACCTTCCAGAGACAAAAACAACATAATATGATACGTAACATACAACAATCAAATAGTGGAGCATGTATGTGGAAGGCGATGGATAGATGGATATGTATGGAGTGTCTGGAAGAGGCCTAAAATAGTAAGGCCTAAGCTCCAAGTAAAGTAACTACCTTCTCAGTAAACCATCACTAATCGTCATTAAGACTTAACAATACTTGGAAAGTCAATAACAATCATGCATGGGTGCACAAACAAATACACAGATGAACACACATGCACAAATCTCTAGCTCTGAAGTTCTCACGCAAGGGATGTTTACATTCCACGCGGGGGAGGAGGTGTGAGACGGGCACCTCGTCATAATTCTCCCTACAAAATGATATTAATGAACTACCACTAACCTTCAGGACAATATGCTGTATAAACTACTGGTTGGATCACCACAGGTCCAATAACCATCTCCTCTTTTATCACATGATCTGTATACAAGTCTGTCTCACTCTCTCTCTCATCGTCTGATTCATTTTCTACTTTTACATCAGTTACACCTTCCGTAGATGTATTTTCAACATTCATTTTAGCAACTGGAATCCAACCAATATGTCTGTATCAAAACAACATGTTACAGCTCCATCAGATGAGCGATGATTCTGTCAATGTAGAGGTAAGAAACAGCACTGTAGGTAGTTCCAAACTAAGTCAGGTGATAACGACGTGGTTCAATAATGAGCATCTAAAAAGGACAGCACAGATTAGTACTTGTATAAGGAGTACATACATACATAAACCCACAACCATAGTCCCTCTGGGGGTGGTCAGAAGCTTCGCTACAACAAATATCTGGTTGCTAAAGCACGCAGTTGTAGCAAGGCTCACTCTTAGCATGGAGGTTTCTGTTGAAGCAAAGAGAGTTTGTTCTACTTTGTAATCTCTATGCATGTCATCTGCGTAGTTACATGACAGAACAAGAAAAATGATTTCAAATAGAGAATGACATGAGATGTCGAAAAAATATCTTGTGAGAAAAACCGTGTGTTTTGACTGTTACTTTGTAAAATGCATTGTAATCTTTTGCAATAAATATATTTCCAATTTCTCTGATGTTAATCACTTCATTAGGTTATGGGCAGCCAGCAACGCTAAATAACCATGGCGGATACTGGAGATGGAAATACTGTTGTAAGTACAGTCAGTGGGATTGAGAGACCACAAACTTCTCAAGGAGGTATGAGCGCGGGCCTACCAGCAATAACCAAGCTGGATGGTAGCGCCGACTACAACACATGGAAGTTTATTATGGAGTTGTACCTAATCCACGAAGATCTGTGGGAGTATACCATGACAACACCACCAGTAAGTGATGCATCAGGTCGGAGGAGAGATCAAAAGGCCAGAGCAAAAATCTGCTTAATGGTGATGCCACACTGTTTAGTACATGTTCGGCAGGCAAAGTCTGCAAAGGAGGCATGGGATGCCCTAAAGGCTGCTTTCGAGGATAAGGGCCTAAATAATAGGTGCAGACTCCTGTCAAAACTGGTGAGCCAGAAACTGGAACAATATACTACAGTGAGAGACTACGTAACAGCCATGATGTCAGTAGCTCAGCAGCTTCGTGATCTTGGCAAAGAGGTAGACGATGAGTTGCTCGCAGCCTTAATGCTACAAGGATTGACAGAGGTTTTTCAACCCATGAGGCTTGCAATAGAGAACACAAACATAGAATTAACCACGGATTACGTCAAGACGAAACTGTTTCAAATGGAGGATGCATATAAAGCAGGTTCTAGTGCCGCAACGAATGCACTTCATGCAAAAAGCAAATGTCAGAGAGACAAGCGTCCGCAGAGAAGCACGAACATACCTCGTCCGATGAAATGCTTTATCTGCGATGGACCTCATAAAGCAAAGGACTGTCCGAAGAACCCTAAGCAGAAGAAGGAAGCCTTGACGGCATTGGCGATGGCTACATCAGGGAAACAAGGACCCGGAGAGTGGATTCTTGACTCTGGAGCATCCAACCATATGACGAATAGAAGAGAGTGGTTAACGGACTTTAAGAAACTAGATAAAAAAGTAGAAGTAGCTTGTGCAAATGGAGAAAGGGTCTATGGTGAGGCAGTAGGTAATGTGGTTAATGATGAGATGGGTATTAAAATTAACAATGTACTGTATGTACCTGGGTTAGAAGCAAACCTATTGAGTGTGAGCACGATTGTAAGTAAAGAACTAGTTGTTGTGTTCGACAAATCAGGCTTTAAGATTATGAAAGCTGATGGATGTAAGGTTACTGGTGATGTTTCACATACAGGCACTGTAGAAAATGGTGTGTATAAAATACAATATTGTTCACAGGAAGTGGCTTTAACTTCAACCTCGTCCGATCAAATAATATTGTGGCACAGGCGTTTGGGACATCTAGGCGTACGTAACCTTACTTTGCTAAAGGATAAAATGGCGAAAGGGGTAAGTTTTTCCGGCACAAGTTCTAAGCTAGAGTGCGAAGCATGTGTAATGGGGAAACAGGCAAAACAGCCATTTACAAAGAGTAGTGTCAGCAGGGCTAAGGAGGTCTTGGAGCTAGTTCATACAGATGTGTGTGGACCTATGAGTGAGAAGTCGTACGGAGGGTTACGATATTTTCTTACTTTCATTGATGACCTCACCAGAAAAACTTTTGTTTACTTTTTACGAACAAAAGGAGAGGTGTTCGAGAAGTTTGCTGAATTTGTAAAATTGACGGAGCGCCAAACTGGGAAAAAGTTAAAAATCATCAGATCTGACAACGGCAAAGAGTTTGTCAATACGCAAATGAATGAGTTCTGCAAAGATAGGGGAATCCGTCATCAACTGACAGTAGAATACACACCCGAACAGAATGGAGTTGCTGAGCGAGCAAATAGAACCATTATGGATAAAGCGAGAACTATGCTAGGAGAAGCAAAGTTGAGCAGGCAACTGTGGGCTGAAGCAGTTAATACTGCAGTTTATCTGAAGAATAGATCACCCACAATAGCTGTGAAGAATATGACGCCAGAAGAGGCATGGACTGGAAAAAAGGTGGACCTCAGCCCCCTCAGAGTCTTCGGGTGCAAGGCGTTTCTACACACTCCAGACCAAAAGCGCAAGAAGTGGGATCCAAAGAGCAAAGAACTGGTTCTTGTTGGATACTGTACCGAAACAAAGGGCTACCGCCTATTTGATCCAATCACAACGGAAATACATAAGGGCAGAGACGTTGTATTTTTTGAAAATGCAACATATGGGAGTAAAAATGAAGCACCCGTTATTACAGCTGTTCCTCCGTCAGAGATAGTCATAGAACTGGAAAGAGTTCCAGAAATGCATCAATATGGAGTTCCGGTGAGGAATGCCGTGCATGAACAACATCAGGAGGATGCTGAAGCTAAATTAAGAAGATATGGTTCTCCAAACGAGGTTAATGACGATGACGTGTGGGCAACATCTGATGAGAGAGAGGAGTCAGATAGAGAAGACAGCCTGCCAGCTCATGACAGTGAGTTACCGTCCAGGAGATACCCAATACGAGAAAGGAAAGCAAAACAGCTTCCAGACTTTGTGACTTACCAAGCTGCCAATGCATCTCAAGATCCCTTAACCATTCAAGATGCATTATCCAGAGAGGATGGAGAGAAGTGGAAGGTCGCAATTGAGGAGGAGCTAGACGCCCTCAAGAATAACAAAACATGGACGCTTGTGAAACCACCAAGATCATGCAACATCGTTGATTCTAAATGGTTATTCAGAATCAAAGAAGAGGCGGGGGGAAAGACTCGCTATAAGGCACGACTAGTTGCGAGAGGTTTCAGTCAACGAAGAGGCGTTGACTACTTTGACACGTTTTCACCAGTTGTGAGACATAGCTCACTGAGAGTTTTGATGGCTCTAGCAGCCAACATGGGATTAAACATCGACCAAATGGATGTCAAAACGGCATTTTTAAACGGTGATCTTAGTGAAGTCGTTTATATGAAGCAACCAGAGGGCTTCGAGGTAAAAGGCAAAGAGGATCACGTCTGTCTGTTACAAAAGTCGCTGTATGGTCTGAAGCAGGCTCCACGAGCGTGGAACGCGAAGCTTCATTCTGAGCTAATAAGATTAAAGTTCAGAAGATCGGAAAATGAGCCATGTGTCTACACGCGATCACAGAATGACAAGTTAATCATCATTGCGGTGTATGTAGACGATATTCTGATTTTTTGGAATGACAAGCAGGAGATGCTCAAGGTCAAGAGAGACCTGAAATCCAGTTTTGAGATGAAGGATCTTGGCAAAGCTGAACTTATGCTGGGAATCCATATCGTACAAGATGCTAAAGGGATAAAGCTACATCAAGAGAATTATGTGAAAAAGCTCTTAAAAGCATACAACATGGAAGAGTGCAAACCAGTTGCTACTCCGGCTGTAATAGGCCAAAGGCTAGAGAAGCCTACGGATGTCAGGAAGCCAAATGAGAAGATACCCTATCGAGCGCTGATAGGTTCACTTATGTACCTGGCGGTGTGTACCCGGCCGGACATAGCTCATGTGGTAAATTACCTGAGCCAATTCAATGAGTGCTACGAAGAGCAACATTGGGTAGCAGCTAAAAGGGTCCTTCGATACCTTAAAGGCACAAAGAGTTTTGGCTTGAGATACTCAAAGGAGAAATGCCAAGAAATCGAAGCATACGCTGATGCTGATTACGCAGGAGACAGCGATAGACGGTCGTATTCGGGATCGGTGTTCCTTATTCAAGGAGGAGCTGTGTCGTGGCAGAGCACAAAGCAACGCACAGTGGCTCTTAGCACAGCTGAGGCAGAATACGTCTCGTTATCAGAGGCAACTAAGGAAGCTGTATTCCTTAGGCGTTTTATAGAGGAGATGACTGGCCAAGAGAAGCAAAAGGCTTTAACAGTTTTTTCGGACAGCCAGTCAGCAATAGCTATTGCTAACAATCCAGTGCATCACCAGCGTACAAAACATGTGGATGTCAGATACCATTTTGTACGCAATGCGGTTGAGTCAGGCCTTATAAGGTTGGAGTACAGGGAAACTGAAAGGATGGTTGCTGATGCTCTAACCAAATCTTTGCCGAGAGGCAAATTTGAGTGGTGTGTGAATGCTATGGGATTGTGTGTATGATGAGTGAGATGAGATATGAAGTATGCAGTTTGTATCTGTGTAACTATGCATGAGATTAAGGAGGAGTGTTGAAGCAAAGAGAGTTTGTTCTACTTTGTAATCTCTATGCATGTCATCTGCGTAGTTACATGACAGAACAAGAAAAATGATTTCAAATAGAGAATGACATGAGATGTCGAAAAAATATCTTGTGAGAAAAACCGTGTGTTTTGACTGTTACTTTGTAAAATGCATTGTAATCTTTTGCAATAAATATATTTCCAATTTCTCTGATGTTAATCACTTCATTAGTTTCAGGATAGAATGAAGTGTCAAATGGATAAGGGTAATAATTTCTGGTAATAATTATGCAATAATACGATATTTAAACCTATTATATGCAGACTAGTTGTGGGAGAGGCTTGGACACGGGTAATATCACAGGTAATCCTTGGATGTCCCTCCTCATCCTCACCAGTTTACATTATAAATAAATACCACAAACAAACACCTAACCTGTAAACCAAAACGAAGCACATACAGAAACTCAAGTGTTAGAATTTGAAAGACAACGCGAATCCATCCAAGCCTCGTGTTTTATTTTCACAGTAACGTTCGAAGTGAAATCGAGTATTAATGCGTATTTTTTATTTGAATTGAAACTCACAAAATAAAATTTACGCGAGCGCGAGCAAGTTGCAGTGCAGTGCTGCCAGATCCAATTTTTAGAAATCCGTAGGTCAAGTCAAGGTTGAAAAATCCGTAGAAATCCGTAGATTACTTACATCCTGAAAAATCCGTATTTTCTGACTATTTTGGAGTCAAAAAATCGCTCTAGATTGGAGAAGAAATTTGAAACTTTGACAAGTTTAAGCACAGACAACATGAAAATCAATAAAATTTACCCTTTCTTTTCTGTTTTATTATTTTCATTATCACCGTCTGTGTCAGTACTTTTGTCACAGTTACTTGTGTTACAGTTAAATATTTCTGTCGTGTATGGACTAAAAATAGAAGGAAGGAGATAAGTGGTAAAGAGTAGGGTCGAGCCATATTTTAGAAAACACAATCCAATAAATGAAAAAAGGGAACTTGAAGTGATTTATTTGCGACTGGGTATCATTTTATGCAGCAAATTGACATTTTAGGTCGGAATCCATAAGATTTCTAAAAATCCGTAGATTTGCACGGATTTTTAGAAATCCTATAAATTCCGGCCTAAAATGTCAATTTGCTGCATAAAATGATACCCAAGTCAGGTCAAAAATCCATAGATCTACGGATAAATCCGTAGGTCTGGCAACACTGTTGCAGTGCATCGGTGACATTGACAATGACATGACATTGTTTTTTTTTTTGGTTCAGTTAAGGTTTAAGAGATATAATCCCATATGACCGATGTCTTCAATTCATACTCTCATTCATAGCAATTAAAATGTTGATGTTCGACATTTTAACGCTTCTTTGGAGTTTTTGGAGGCAATCGAGAAACGCAGGAAACGCAGAGAAGTCCATAGGAAAGAGGTGAACCGACCGCTTGCCGCGCTACAAAAGAACAGAACACTTTTCCTGTTGACGACCCACACACCATCATATTTCACTAAACTGTATATTGTTCACTTGCACGACACTTTGTTACGCAAAACAACACCGATTTTACAAACCAAAACTCATTATAAACAATAAAAATTCGATGAAATATGAGGACTCCAAACGTAGTTGTCCAAATCCCGCCAAGTTTCAGTTTCGTTGTCGTTGTTCAATATTTCCTTGCGGAAAGGCAAAGGGTACTAAGCCCATGCAGCCATTTTTGTGCGGTTCGATTCTTGGCCTGTCCCACTAAATTCTACAGAATTTATGTACGGTTGTATTTATCATTTACTAGCTCGGCGGTGAAGGAAAATATCGTGAGGTAACCTGCAAGACTTTTTCATACGGAAAGGTACTACTATAAAAAAAGTACTCTTTGGGTGCTACGGCGCGATAGCACTATATCACGCTGCCGTTCTACGGCCGCTGTACGGTGGATCAGGGTTGGTTTTGTACTATAATTATAGTATTTATACTATAATTTCGCCCTTTGTACTATATACTATCCACAACTAAGGATAGTACGCTAAAATACTATAATTTCAAGTTTACTCCCGAATGCATAGTTTTACGTCATATGAATATTTCGACCGTGCATGTGCGAATGAATATTCAGTAAAGTGAACCTTGCCAAGACTAAGGCTGAGATTCAGAGACGATTTTCTAAGTCATAGTTCGAACTAAGTAGGGTCAAAATGTATGGATTATGACATACGGGAGTTCGAACTAAGACTTAAAAATCGTCTCTGAATCTCAGCCTAAGATACGAAGCAAACTGGCAAAACAATCCATAGACGGCATTTTATTGTCATGTAACGCTGTCAAAAGCGGTAGTAAAAGTGGTAATTGTACTGACTTAATTCCTACTGAGGATATTTTGATTAGATTAAATGCCTAGGATGAAGAAAGAACTAATAGTAATATTCAAGAACTGATAAACTTAGTAGAAGAGGAGTAAATTTTGCCTTTGATGGTGTTGATTTTTATTATTATTATGTTAAATTAAAAATAATTAAAGTGTACTATAATTTTTTAACAAATACTATCCTTTTCATTTTTTTGTGCTATCTTTTTCAACGTCCCTATATCCAACCCTGCGGTGGATAGTGCATCCATATAGGGATATCCATAGGAGGTGGGATTTTGCGTGAAGCACAAACGAGGCGGAGTGCACAACACAAGGTGTCAAGGGCGTCGCCAAGAGGGGATAGGGCATAGAGTACTGTTACAAGGGGGGGAGGATAGGGAGGGATAACGCCCAAAACCCCCCAAATTAATACGACTGAAATGTATGGGATGGAAGATTTTTTTTCGCGATTTCGATATTGGTCCCATAGAGAAAGTTGCTCAGTTTGATGGTCCCCATTTAATTTTACACCCTGTATATGGTGTAACAGTAATATCTAAGATGTGATCATTAATTGATGGGGTGCTTCAGACCATCAGATTAAACAACATTCAATATGGAACCACCAACTTCCACTCGAGTAAGTATTGTATGGAAATGAGGTTACACCCTGAGTTAACACCCAGCTTATGGTATACTCCATACCTTTCTCTGCCCCGCCAGTCATTGCTGAAGAAAAGTGCCACTGTGTCTTCACATCAGTCAGGGTAACAAATAATGTCTGGGTATGATAAGGGTTCCTTGTTTTACTATGGAACCCTAAAATACCGGTACTTCCTCGTGCACCCACTAATTTGTCCTACTGGCGGGTCCACGACGAAACCTTGTTGCTCGTGAACCCAATACTACGTTCCGGAGCAAAAAATAACAATTCGTACATGTTTCTTGTAGTCAAACAACAGGATTAATAGTAATAACATATTTATTCATATTCTCATTTAAATATCAAACGACCAATAATTTACAAATTATTATAAGCATTTCTTAGGGCTGTCCTGTTATAGGACAAAGTAATAAAGACTGAATCGTGCTCAAACCGAGGGGAAGCCTCGACACTCTGAAACCGTTGCAATACTCATTGTTAAACGCATTGAGCTTTAAAAAACCAGTCAAGTACGAGTCGGGCTACTCGCGCACCGAGGGTTCCGTACCACACCACAAAACATATTAACTTAGAACAAAGTTTTGTTTTCTCCGGGATCTTCAGCGCGAAACTGACTCACACTTGGCCCGTTTCTATTATTTGTTGTTATACTGTAGGATTTGTTTTAAAATCACACCCAGTTTGAGTGTATTACCGTTTTCACGATAGCACGAGAAGAAAAAACTGTTGATAAAAACTAGTTTTTTGCATGAGGACTCAATTTTTAACTTTTTGACATTTTTAATCATTGTTAACAAATCCGCCATAATAAGTAAAAACACTAATAACGCATATTCTATGAAAATGTTAACTGTCTAGCTATTACGGTTCAAAAGTGACAGCTCTAAATATAGGTAGGACGGACGGACAACGTAGGCTTAATAATAGAGTCCCGTTTTCATCCTTTGAATAGGTACGGAACCCTAAAAAAACGAACGTGACTTATACAAGACAAATTGCGTTAGCTACATACCTGCAATGTACTTGTATGTATAAATTAAAATATTAAAACACAGTTGCGCATAAAACATACGATTTTTTATTTTTTAACGCTCACAGGCACATAAGATAAGATAAAGATAAATATTCTTTATTATACATACATTGTAATGATCCCAAAGTAAGCCTTAGGCCTTTTGTTATGGGTACCATACAACAACGGCACAAACATATAACATCCATGACCGAACTGGGATTCGAACCCAGGACCCTGGTTTGGCAGTCCGGCGTGGTAACCATTACACCAACCGGGTCGTAGATTAATGATAATATAATATTTCTCAACAGCCACCTTACTTCGCATTTACATTCAACAATACTACATCTACAATACTACATTGAACAACCAATGTTTGAGTTGTTGGAAACATCGGTACATTACCTACATGCAAAAGAACTCTTAAAAATAACTATGATTATTTATTTACACAGATTTACCCCTTTTCAGCATTTTTGTATGTCTAACTGAATCTTTTGACTACACTTATATTATATCATAACAGTGAGATCATGATTTTTCATGATTTCATGGTTTTTCACCAGTCAGAGTGTCTATGTAAGGGGCTGTTTAAACAGAAGTGACGTGGCGCGGACATTTCGCGGGCGGGGTGCGGCAATATAAACCTTAAATTACGTAGCATAGTGTCGTTTGGAGAACTACGCCCGCGCCTCCAGGCGACGTCACCTGGTGGCGGGGGCGCGATTTTTCTTTACGTCAAAAAACAACGCTATGCTTCGTTACATAAGATTTATATTGGTGTTACTTTGACTACCCGCTACCGCCACGCGTCTCTTCTTTATAAACCCTACCTAACTGTTACCTTGATAAATTACTTTTTTTTCTACACTTGTAATCACAGTGCGAGCATGAATATGATTTTTCACCACTGTGCAATAGTGTGTTTACGTAAGTGTATTGATAAACTATATTTTTCATTACACTTGTAATCACAGTGAGAACATGAATATCGTTTTTCATTAGTGTGAATGCGTAAGTGTCTTGATAAATTAGCCTTATGATTACACTTGTAATCACAGTGAGAGCATGAATATAGTTTTTCACCAGTGTGTTTACGTAAGTGTATTGATAAACTATGTTTTTTATTACACTTGTAATCACAGTGAGAGCATGAATATTGTTTTTCACCAGTGTGTATACGTAAGTGTATTGATAAACTATGTTTTTCATTACACTTGTAATCACAGTGAGAGCATGAATATTGTTTTTCACCAGTGTGTATACGTAAGTGTCTTGATAAATGACTTTTATTACTACACTTATAATCACAGTGCGAGCATGAATATGGTTTTTCACCGGTGTGTATACGTAAGTGTATTAATAAACAATGTTTTTCATTACACTTGTAATCACAGTGAGAGCATGAATGTTGTTTTTCACCAGTGTGAATGCGAAAGTGTCTTGTTAAATGACTTTTTTGATTAAACTTGTAATCACAGTGAGAACATGAATATAGTTTTTCGTTAGTGTGAATGCGTAAGTGTGTTGATAAATGGACTTTTTGGTTACACTTGTAATCACAGTGAGAGCATGAATATAGTTTCTTATCAGTGTGATTAAGTAAGTGTCTTGATAAATTACTCTTACTATGAGCTTTGTAATCACAGTAAGAGCATGAATATGGTTTTTCACCAGTGTGAGTACGTAAGTGTCTCGACAAATGACATTTATGATAACATTTATAATCACAGTGAGAGCATGAAAATAGTTTCTTACCAGTGTGAATAGGTAAGTGTCTAGTCAGATCACTCTTATTAGTACATCTATAGTGACATACAGAACACGAAAATATTTTTTTCCTTGAATTATGTAATTTCAAATGTTCCAGTAGTTTATATTTCTCCTCGGTTGTATAACCACACAGGTCACATTCAAAATTACGATCTTTATCATGTAGCTTGTAGTGTTGCTCTAATGAATCTTGTGATCCAGTCTGATATGATGTCCATTCTTGATGTGAGACTTGTTCTTCATTTGTTGTCTCTAGCTTAAGATTCTTGGGTACATCTGAAAGTGTAGTTATCATTTTAAATTATTTATACAGGTGTAGTCTGAACAATGCCTGCGGTAACATTTTTTTCTTTGCCAGCTTTTAGACTACACAAGTCTGACAAAAGATAATGTTTTCTTCAAAAGTGTGGGTGAGAGAGTAAGTCAGGGTTTTATTTTACAGAAATATCGGATATTTTTGAACCCTGCTTCTTAATCTTATCATGTGGGCAGCAAGCCCTGGTGTCAGATTTTTCAAACCACCTTAAGGGATCTAATTCTGAAGTGGTTTTTTTTATGTTACAACTACTACAACCAGAGATAATAGCCGGCACCTACGGCTTAACGTGCCATCCGAAGCACGGAATCATCTTTTTTTTTATACAATCACCCCTGAACCCTGAATAATGAACCCTGCTAACCATGACAAACGTAAGTCATCACCATCACAATCACCAGGTTCAAGATCCCACAGATTCCATAGGAACTAAGAAAAATCAACTGAGTAAATGCTTTCACTTTCATTAGGGCAAAGGCATACTCAATTTCAGGTCGCATTACCTAACAAGGAATGACGTCCAAACTTACATCCACAACCGGATCACAACAGACACATCAACAACCAAAACAAAGCAGCAATAACCTTAGCTTAAGAATTTATTATTGTTAAAGTTATTAAGTCGTGTTATGTTGTAGAGTTTCAGTTCTGGCCACATCTTCTCTATATAGCGACAACTCGTTTCGACGCGGTGGTGGCAGATTCAAAAAAAAAGATTTGACATTTAATAAGTGGGCTCCAAATTCCTATACTGAATAAATTATTATGAGTTTGAATCAAAAACATTTCCTAAGCCGACTGTTCAGAAAGGGACAGTAGACTATCACCTTCCAGAGACAAAAACAACATAATATGATACGTAACATACAACAATCAAATAGTGGAGCATGTATGTGGAAGGCGATGGATGGATGGATATGTATGGAGTGTCTGGAAGAGGCCTAAAATAGTTAGGCCTAAGCTCCAAGTAAAGTAACTACCTTCTCAGTAAACCATCACTAATCGTCATTAAGACTTAACAATACTTGGAAACAGTGTTGCCACTTTAGCCACTTCTTAGCTAGATCTAGCAACATTTTTGTACTTGTTAGCTACAAAAAAAATATTCGGTGGCTAAATAGTTTAGCCACTTATTCTAGCCTCTTTTTTTTGTTTATTTATTTATTAATAAATACCAATTTCTTCAGCTAAAGTTAATCATTTTAACGGGTTCTTAGAGTGTTTTTTACTGTTTTTGATTTCCGATTACCTAAACGTAGAAGTCGAAAGGCTATTTTCTACGATGAGCATTGTAAAACATCGACATGTTAATAGAATGGGTAACAATAACTCACTCAAAATTCCATATTTTTTTTACAAAAAAGTATAATAGAGCATAATTTTATATAATAGATGATTGTAAATCAATATTATTAACCCAAATACACTGCTTCTTAGCATATTTTTGTATTCTTTTAACTTTACTTTGTTCAGCCACTTTTAGCCACTTTAGCGACAGTTAAAATTCCAGTATCTAGCCACTTTTTGGGTACGGTTTAGCTACTTGATCCGGAGGTAAGGTGGCAACACTGCTTGGAAAGTCAATAACAATCATGCATGGGTGCACAAACAAATACACAGATGAACACACATGCACAAATCTCTAGCTCTGAAGTTCTCACGCAAGGGATGTTTACATTCCATGCGGGGGAGGAGGTGTGAGACGGGCACTTCGTCATAATTCTCCCTACAAAATGATATTATTGAACTACCACTAACCTTCAGGACAATACGCCGTATAAACTACTGGTTGGATCACCACAGGTCCAATAACCATCTCCTCTTTTATCACATGATCTGTATACAAGTCTGTCTCACTCTCTCTCTCATCGTCTGATTGATTTTCTACTTTTACATCAGTTACACCTTCCGTAGATGTATTTTCAACATTCATTTTAGCGACTGGAATCCAACCAATATGTCTGTATCAAAAGAACATGTTACAGCTCCATCAGATGAGCGATGATTCTGTCAATGTAGAGGTAAGAAACAGCACTGTAGGTAGTTCCAAACTAAGTCAGGTGATAACGTCGTGGTTCAACAATGAGCATCTAAAAAGGACAGCACAGATTAGTACTTGTATAAGGAGTACATACATACATAAACTAACGACCATAGTCGCTCTGGGGGTGGTCAGAAGCTTCGCTACAACAACTATCTGGTTGCTAAAACACGCAGTTGTAGCAAGGCTCACTCTTAGCATGGAGGTTTCAGGATAGAATGAAGTGTCAAATGTTTAAGGAGTAATATGCAATAATAAGATATTTAAACGTATTATAGTGCACACTAGTTGTGTGAGAGGGATAATATCACAGGTAATCCTTGGATGTCCCTCCTCATCCTCACCAGTTTACATTATAAATAAATACTACAAACAAACACTCCCCTAACCTGTAAACCAAAACGAAGCACATACAGAAACTCAAGTGTTAGAATTTGAAAGACAACGCGAATCCATCCAAAGCTCGTGTTTTATTTTCACAGTAACGTTCGAATTGAAATCGAGTATTTTAATGCGTATTTTTTATTTGAATTGAAACTCACAATCTCACAAAATAAAATAAAATGTACGAATGCAGTGCACGGTGGGTGATTTTTTTTTTTTTTTGGTAAGTTCTTCCATCCATGAGAAATGGAAAGGCTAAGGGAACAGAGCCCATGCTGCCTTGTCAGTCGTAGAATAATTGTCAGTAATAATCCGGCAGGGCCCGTCAAGTGTTTAGGCGGCAAGTGCAAACAAGGTTTGACATTTGGCATAAACTTTGAAAGGGGACGACGCTATATACATAACAGAGACGACTAAAAATCCTGAAATTCACGATTAATGGCTATTTTGTTTGAAACTTGACAGTGAAAAAAAAAGTCGAATGTCAACAAAATAATTATGGCGGCGTAATAATAATTTTCGGTTTATAATTAATAGACCAATGAAAAACGTGCCTATAATAACAGATATCAAGCAGATTTAAGTAATACATATAAAGAATCTCGAGGAATGTGTGCTTTATCTGTACATCACTGCAAAAGAAGCGAATTTGCAGTTCCACAGTCAAAGAAAATGTTCTCCAAACATGGAGGGGTTTTACAAGTAAGTACGACCTAGTAAATTGCATCAGGTTTTTATAAATTGCACAATCATTATTTGTATACTATTAGATGGTTAATTTTCGTCTCAGTCCTGTAGGTATACCATCAACAAAATTGAGAAAAATCTAAACTGAACGGCTAACTAAACAAAATTTCATGAAAAAATGTCTCATGCCTTCCGTACAACAAGGCGATTAAGGTTTCTTATATCATTATTATTATGTAGTGTTCTTCTTGTGAGCAAAAAGCTAGCCACCTATCACTATTCGAGGTGTCTCTCCCTCCTGCCAACAACAAAAGGCCAACAGGCCAAACAACAACAAACATAACAAACCAAACCAAACACGCCAAAGGTTTTATAGGTTAATTTTTATAGTTCATTTCTATGATTCCAGAGTACCTACGTGTTTGGGCCCAATACTGTTACCCAGACGGAGAAGATATTATGCAACTGAAATATAACTGGAAGAATAAAAAGACTCACACTAACAACATACAACCTAAGATGTTATTAAATGCAGAATGGACTAAAGTCTGTCCAGGAACCGATTCAGAGCACACCACTTCATTGAGTTAGGTTACTAAAAATTAGCGGGGTTTCCATATATATGGGAGTTGGAAAGGGGGAAACCCCTTCCCATACTAAACGTGCTTTTTGTATGGGCCCGCCAACTCTAAATTCGTGCCACATAGTCCAATCATCGAGGGGTTTGACCCTGACAGTAATTCATCTGTCGGTTAAACTTTGCAGTGTGATAAACTTTGCAGATATAGCTTTGTATGGCAACTTTAGACAGTCTTACTATTACGTATGGTATGGGTATTGATATTGAACTAATAATTATTATAATTTATTGTGTTTAAGCATTAAGTTGTCCCGTAAGTTTAAAACAAGGTACCGTCTTTTCTCTTTCCTTGATTAAAATTATTTCCATTTATTGTGCATAATCACTGAGATAGAGACTTGTTACTAAAAAGTGCCATATTTAACCTCAAATTTTACGTAATTATTTTTGCAAAATCCACGTTTTTGTCTGTAAGTTCTTAACATTTTTAGCCATCCTATTCTTTAGTCACTAGTCTAAAAATAGTTTCTGCGAAAGATTTTTGTACCTGCGTCTGTGGTTTAGCTTTTATTGATTATTTCTCTGTTCTAATGTTTTTTTATCATAATCATAACTTCGCCCATAAGTGTCAGAAATAGCTGAAAATCAGAATTTATACATTACAATTTATGCTCTATTTTATAAGATTTACAAACAGAAATAATACTTTGGTAAAATGACCTAAGTGGTATACTTTCGGAGATATAGGGGTTTGAAAAAAAAAAATAAAAAACATTTTTTTCCACCCAAATTGGATTTTTTGATCAGGAATAGATCAGCGAAGCTCAGGATCGATCAGGACATAGTATAATTACATAATATTATTATTTTAAAAGCCCGTATGGTGTCGGCTAAGAATAGCACTATCCCATTTCCTCCCGCGAGTGTCGTAAAAGGCGACTAAGGGATCTACCGGAGGATGGGCAGCAGCATCCTCTGAGTACACACATTCAATCTAACTGCGATCGCCAACCCGCCTGCCAAGCGTGGCGATTATGGCAAATCCCCCCCTTTTAGGGGAGGCCTATGTCCAGCAGTGGACGTCTATCGGCTGATATGATGATGATGATGATGATTATTTTAAATAAGTTTTATTCAAATAAAATAAAATACCTATCTACATGTAAGACAGCTACTCGAGCAAGACGGTTGTTGTAGCAGTGTTGCTAACTATTCCGAGAGGGATTTATATGTATTTACCTATGTATTAAATACTTGATCATCATCATCATCTCAGCCGATGGCCATCACACTGCTGGACATAGTCCTCCCCAAGGATCGTCATAACGATCGGTTCTGCCGGTGAACTTATCGAACGGGTTCCCGCCGCCTTCATCAGGGCGTCGGTCCACCTCTTGGGGCCCAACCTACCTACTGCTATTACCCGGGGTGCGGGATGCGGGAGCTACCTACGCTGCGCTTTCCGGTACGCGATCGCCACTCGACGGCTCTTCGGCCCCATCGGCCATATCGGTTCAGCGAGCAATGTGCCCCGCCCATTCGTCTTATAAAATAGAGCATAAATTGAAACATATAAATTCTGATTTTCAGCTATTTCTGACACCTCCCACCTCCCGAAGTTATGATAAAAAACCAGAAGAACAGAGAATAATCAATAAAAGCTAAACCACAGATGCAGGTACACAAATCTTACGCAAAAACTATTTTTAGACTAGCGACTAAAGAATTCGATGGTTAAAAATGTTAAGAACTTACAGACAAATAAAAAAGTGGATTTTGCAAAAATAATTACGTAAAATTTGAGGTTAAATGATGGCACTGTCTAGTAAAAAGTCACTATCAGTGTCAGTGATTATTATAAGTTTTCAACATTCTTGCTAATGGGGCTGAAATTCCCAAATTGATTCTTGCGAGCCGATTTTTAAGTGGTACATTACGGGTTCCAGCCTAGCTAGCACGCCAACCCGCGATAGCGTGATACAGCGCAACCACGCTTCCCCTCTCTTTCTATTTGCGCGCGAGCGAACGAGGTAAAAGACTAAATTTGACAGATGGATATGTTAAATGACGCCATCGCGGGTTGGCGTACTGGCCCGCAGACCACAGAACAATATTCAAGAATGCTACGCAAAAGAGAGTTATATAAAGTCAGTCTAGTACTAGTCTAGTAGTAGGCGGAATGTGACTTGCTCCATAGAGAAATATAAACAAGAGCACGATAGTCGACATCCTCTATATAGCCACCAAATCCCACAAGCCCGCTTCAAGAGCCGTAGGAGCTTCCAGCGCTGTACGTCGGCTATAAATGATGACCCATCTGTCACTAGATGGAGATAAATTCAGCTGGTATGGCACCAGCTGAATTTATCTCCCCACAGAAATATCTACCTACCGGGCACAATCTGCAATGGCCAGTGTGGAAGTCTTTAAATCGGCTTCGCACTCAAGTTGGCCGTTGCAGACAAAGTTTATGCAACTGGGGTTGCAGGGGGTGGCCTAATGCAGTGCGATTGTGGCGAGCCTATGCAGTCGATGGCGCACCTGCTAGAGTGCCCGTTGTACCCAAACACCTGCACGAGAGAGGACCTCAATAAAGCTACACTGGACGCTGTCAGGCTGGCCGAATATCTGGTCAGTAAAATATAGAATAGTAGAACAATTGACACGAAAAGAAGAAGGAGTCTAGTACTTGTTTTTTTTTTAAATTCTTTGTCGATCTAATTATAAGAGCTCCTAACCATCCTAAAAACCTTCTTTATCATTTTATCGATGTGAGGGACAAAACACCACCTGCTATCGACCAAAACACCCAAATCCCTGGTTTTGTGCACAATTAGGCACTATTTACTGGCACTTATCCTAGCCTGATCCCTTTCATGTGTACGCTAGCTATACGGACACAAAGTGGTCAAGTTAATAACCCGAAAAATAATTGTATAGTTTTTTCTTTTTAATGGTTTTCTTTATACCCACTGAAAAGCCTCCGGTATTACTTTAAATTTAAAGTGGTGATTATTAAATGATAATGCGCACTGATTGATATCACTCAATTTAACAAAAATATGTTTTTTAAATACTAGTGGAGTCAGATAATTATGTTCTGTATGTAATACAATGTGTGTATACATTATACAGGGTGTAAGTGACAGCCTAGCAAGTACTGAAACGGTGAACTCAGACCAACAAACTGAACAACTTTCACTATGGAGCCTACCTCAGGAATCCCATACATTTTAGGGAACGTACCCATACTACGTGACCCATTTTTCACAATTTTTTACGCCCCTCCCTCTCCTTGGTGACCACCCGTAGTATATGCCAAGACTTCCCCCCTCCCCCTCTAGTTTTCACGTAGTACTTCATAAATATGGTTTTAAATCATTTTTTTGCAAGCACAAAAAGTTAAAGAATATATATTTGGCTCATATTTTGTCTTTATAAAGGCGATAGTATAGTTCTTACGTACGTGACAAAAACCTAAGCCCCTGCCTCCCCCCTGTGACCGAGCGTGGTAGTTCGAAGACCCACCCATAAACGGGTCACGTAGTATAGGCACGTTGAAGTCGGGTCGGTACAGCAGTTTTGTGCTTTTTTTGTTTCGCATTTCCTGAGGTAGGCTCCATAGTGAAAGTTGTTCAGTTTGATGGTCTGAGTTCACCGTTTCAGTATTTGCTAGGCTTTCACTTGCACCCTGTATAGATTGTCAAGGTGAAAAAACAATTTTGTACTTTTGTAGGTACAAGTTCATAACCGACTGCAGACCGCAACTGCAGACTGCACTGCAATCGCCACTCGCCAGTACAATATCTGTAGAACTACGAACTTCCACCTTTAAGTAGTTGTAAAACTATTAGGTAATTTGTGGGTTGTACTTCGGTCGGTGTAATATTGTTCAAAAAACAAAATAAGTATTATAATAAAAATTGAATAGCATCAAGTTCTGTTTTAATTTTGAAGATTTTTTGTGTACCTATCGTCAATCGTCATCATCGCCACCGCTGCTGGAGCCCAAACCTATAAACTAAGTCTAACTGGGCCTTAGTCCACCACCCGTGCCTAATGCTGTTTGGTGGACTTTTGGTAGTGCTGGTGGCGGTTGGTTGTACATATAAACAAATAGGTAATAATTGAACAACAGTGAAAGTTTTCTTTGTTTTTATGGTACGACATTAATCCTAGCAATAGCTAGGATTGATGTCGTGCCATAAAAACAAGGAAAACTTCGTAACAAAAAAAAATGTTTATTTTAAATATTGTAGTTCCGTCGTTCACCGTTGGCATCAAGTGGAGCGCTAGTGTGTTTTCGTGTTTGCATCTCTTTTCTATGAACTTGAGTTTCTTATCCGTCAGGATTAAATATATTCTTTGTAATCCGGTAACAAGGCCTTAGCCAATTCTTCAATAATAAAATCGGTGTTATTTCCTTAATAATAATTGTCAGTAATAATCCGGTAACAAGGCCTTAGCCAATTCTTCAATAGTTAAATTCTGTGTTAATTCTTAATAATAAATTGTCAGTAATAATCCGGTAACAAGGCCTTAGCCAATTCTTCAATAGTAAATTCTGTGTTAATTCCTTAATAATAATTGTCAGTAATAAGCACGGTGGGTGACATTGACATTGACAATGACATTAGGGCTGCCACCTCAAAAAATCGATTGGGCGCTAAAACTATGAAAAAAGAGCTAGATTCGGCGCTAAATTCTTATCACGTAAATAGTCCTTTAAAGCTCTCTAAAGAGGCTTTTCAGCCTTTCCAAAACCCATTTATAAATCAATTTAAGTCAGTCACTTAAGTCCCTGTTAAATTAATGATGACACTTCAAATTAAGCGTTCGTATTTTAATCTACCGAACACTGTGGATTATGGACATGTTTTGACCATAACATGCTATCAATATTTATCATATTTCAACCAAAAACACAAAATATAGCCTATTCAAACATAAATAGCCGTGTAACATATAGTCGTGAGCATATGCTATGCTATGCTCAAACATAAATAATGTGCTCTATGACAATTTAAAAAAGCGCTACTAGTCGTTTTTTTCGAGTTAGCCGCTCCCTCCCTTCCCGCTTCACCGTACCGCACCCCTAAGAGACCCTATTAAACGCAATTTTATAACCTTTAGCAACGCAACCACGTACGGCACGTCCGTCCCGGTCACTAATATCGCTTTTAATTTTTAATTTGTATTTGCTTGTTAGATGATTTTTGTCGACGGGACCAGTTAATGTGCTTGTGACGAAATTTTGTAACGGTCATCGACGGCCAACTCCAAGCAAACGGGTAGTAGATTCACCGTTAGGCGCTAAATTCGGAGATACGGCGCTAAACATACCAAAAAAGCGCTACATCTAGCGCCGAAAGCGCTAAGGTGGCAGCACTGAATGTCATCATGTCGTTCAGAGTTTTTGGCGGGATTTGAACAGATACGTTTGGAGTCCTCATATTTCGTCGAATTTTTATTGTTTATAGTGAGTTTTGGTTCGTAAAATCGGTGTTGTTTTGCGTAACAAAGTGTCGTGCAAGTGAACAATATACAGTTCAGTGAAATATGATGGTGTGGGTCGTGAACAGGAAAAGTGTTCAGTTCTTTTGTAGCGCGGCAAGCTGTCGGTTCACCTCTTTCCTGTGGACTTCTCTGCGTTTCCTGCGTTTCTCGATTGCCTCCAAAAACTCCAAAGAAGCGTTGAAACGTCGAACACCAACGTTTTATTTGCTATAAATGAGAAACAATAATTTGCTTCAAAAGACTGGCTCAAAAGGAAAGAAAATCCAGAGCCGTTAAAAACTTTCAAAAAAAAAAAAAACATGTCGTTCAATATTTCCTTGCGGAAAGTCAAAGACAAGGAACCGTAGAGTGTATTACATAGTCTAAGCAAGGAACATATGGTCAAAGGATGCATAGCCCATGCAGCCATATTTGTTGTTGCTTTAAGACTTTTTCATACGGAAAGGTATTACTATAAAAAAGACAATACTCATTGGGTACTACGGCGCGATATAGCGCTATATCACGCTGCCGTTCTACGGCCGCTGTACGGTGGATAGTATCACCACAGGCACGTATCCAGTTGGGGGTGATAGGTGGGATTTTGCGTGAAGCACAAACGAAGCGGAGTGCACAATACAAGGTGTCAAACAAAGGGCGTCGCCAAGAGGGAGGGACTGCCCCTCCGCCCCCACCCCATAGAGATTAAAAAATGTAGCCAACTGCAAAGCAATCAAAGTCCTAAGGCCATGCAATTGTTATTACAATCGCCATAGAGGCAAATACTCGCGCTACAAGTGTAAAGCATCATGCTCTTCACTGTAGTACCTACAATTCATATTTTTCTTTTTCTCATCCTCCATAATATTAACTTGCTCCCAGCCTCTGTTTATTTATATTTTTGTAACACATTTATAGGTTAAAAGGCATACCTAGCCTTCGATGTTACGTTTTTCTTTTTCAGATTACCTTATAGTTACCCCGAAATGTTTTGTTGGACAAATAATGTAAAAATTCCCACTGTTTTATTACTCTGCCCTAGGGGCATGGGAGGGAGGATCCCCTAACCCCATCCCCTAATTTGGGTCGCTGTATATTAGGGTAAAGCCACCGACGTGAAATTTAACGCTACCATAGTGTGAAAATGAGCGTCAAGCTATCTCCATACAAAATATCATCAAAATCAGTTAGGCTGTTCATCAGTTAGCATCTCAGAGTAGGGCAAAAGTGGCAAAATCCGTGGCTTTACCCATTAAAAATCTCACTTTTTTTAATTTGTAAGCCGTAAGGTAAGACATGTAGGACAACTGCACTTTAGCAACTGCTTGTAAAACAACTCTTGTCTTACAAATAAATGCATCTTTATCTTTTGTATGAAAGACTAATTTTTCTCCAAAAGAAACCTTTTGGTGGGATAGGTAGGGAGGTCCCCGCTCCCCCTAAATTCGTGCCGCAGGATACTAAACTAAACTTTTACCTCAACAACCTCTTTAAAAACCGTCAGCATAAGTTGGATCCTGTACTGTATACAGGCTGTTACAAAAATACCCCAAAATCCCTAAAGAGTCTATTGACAATGTATGACAACCGTAGTATAATATTTACCATGGTCTAAAAAAACAAGGTCTTCTATTCCCAGAGTGACACAAGCCTACGTCACAAAAAAATGGCCGCTAAACATGGTAAAAGGGTATGATGACGTAGGCTTGTGTCAGTCACGTGATCGGAAGAGAATACCAGGCGCAGTATATTATTGTACCATATTTACCAAAAAATTTAAGTTTGTCTACTAGGTATTTAGAGGCGGAGGTCTTGATACAATCGTGTCATCTACCTATTAGTCATGGATTTCCGCAAAGTAACGCCTGATTCAATTAATTGAATGGAACACTTTAAGGGGTGCTTCAGATCATCAAACTAAACAACTTCCGTTATGGGACCAACACTGAAATCGCGAAAAAAAAATGCCACTGTCCCATACAAAACTGCAAACATAACTCGACTGAAATGTATGAGACAGCAGATTTTTTTCCCGCGATTTCGATATTGGACCCATAGAGAAAGTTGTTCAGTTTGATGGTCTGAAGCGCCCCTTTAAGTAACTGTCCCATTTAATTTTACACCCTATAAATGGTGTAACAGTAAGATCTAGGATGTGTTCATTAATTGATGGGGTGCTTCAGACCATCAGATTAAACAACATTCAATATGGAGCCAACTTCCACTCGAGTAAGTATTGTATGGAAATGAGGTTACACCCTGAGTTAACACCCAGCTTAAGATATACTCCATACCTTTCTGTTCGGAACGACCGTCTCTGATCAATGTTATTTTGTGTATAGTTATAAGTTTACATTTACAATAAAGTTTTTAGCTAGGAAATAGGATTAGGATAAGTTTGTATTATGTTAGCTTTAAGATTGTTTTATTTCCCTTTGTGTTTATTCCTTAGGCGGTGTCCTATTGCCATCGCACGCGCGATGGTGCGATGCGATGTGATCGTACTGATGGGTAATTCTCCGAAATTTTTCAAATTTTCAAATTTTTCTATGGAAAAATTTCAACGATTTGTAAAATTTCGGAGAATTACCCATCAGTACGATCACATCGCATCGCACCATCGCGCGTGCGATGGCAATAGGACACCGCCTTATAGTTACTAATGTTATAGATAGGTCTAGAATAAATTAGTACATAGGTAAAAACCTATGTAAATAGGATAGCACTGAAATAAATAGTAAATTCGTGTAATTTATTAAATAAGAAATACAAATAAAGACAGTGGCTCTGTCCCTCCAGTATTGCGCTCGAGGCGTGTATGGGTATGCCCATCCCGCTCACAGAGACAGTCTGTCTCGCTCCCTCACGCGAACGCGGTCCCTCTCGCGACGCCCCGCTCACGCGGGCATCTCGAGAGAGAATAAAAGCAGCGCCGCCGCGGCGTTTTGCACATTCGGTCAGGACAGTCTGCCACGTCCGAGCGTGCACACGCGATCGCACCCTCCCGCGCGTACCGCGCACCCCAGTGAACTCCAGCGCGGCGCCGGCTGCCCGAGCGCAGTTTAAACCGGCGCCGCGCTTTTGCGATCGAGCCACAGTGGCACCCCACTGCTTCCCAACAGCCCTTTTCAGGGCTAACCCCCATTGATTCCCCCTGCCCCGTACGAGGCGTCCCTCGTACCGGCGCGCAGGGCTTCGCGCAGTCCGAAGCCGCGCCCGCGAACGCGAAAGCGCCCGTGTAAGCGCACCGGACTGCGCCCGCGACCGCCGCCGAGTCGCCCACCCGCGGAAACCCGCGACGATGCCTGAGGGAAGATCCTCATCCCGCTGCGGAGCTCGCCCACGTCCACGCCTCCTCGTCGAGCCGTTAGGACTGTGGGCCCCCCCGCAGCCAACCTCCGGATGACCACACTGCCGGTTAGTAGATCGCTCACCGGGCCTCCCCGAACGGGGTCCCCGAACGGTTTCGAATCTCGCCGGCAGTCTCCACACGGCAGCCAAACAGCCCTTTTCAGGGCTAAAACGTAGTTTTTCCCAACGTACCCTCGGGTACGTTGATTGTTGTACTGCCCGCACTAACGTAACGGCAGTACAACCGTAGTATACCCTCACCTCCTTTTTATTATTTTCGGACTACCCGCCTGATAATAATAAAAAGGAGATGTAGTACGAGCGAACGCCACGGCCCCCTACCGAGACCAGCAGCGCACCCGTCTCCTCGCGACACCCTGTGCCGCGCCCTCACCCCGCTTCGGAGCCCGCTCACGTCTACGACTCCCGAGCGAGTCGTCAGGACCGTGGGCCCCTCCGCAAGCCCTCAAGAAAACCACACTGCTGCGCGCAGGTCGCTCACCGGGCCTCCCCCAACGGGGTCCCACCTGGTGGGCTCGACCTCGCTGGCAGTCGCCCCCAGATTGACCGCTGCAGATGGAGCCTGCACACTTCCTGTTGTGTCGGCAGGAACGTGTGCCCCTCCGCAGCCCCCCCACCGGACTGACGTCACTGCCGGTACCCTCGGCAGCTGCATCCTCGCTGTGGAGCCTGCTCCCGTCCGCGGTTCCCCTGCGGGCCGAACTGCAGGACCAGGAGCCTTCCACAGACGACCCCCTTCCTCCCCCTGATTGACCTATGATGCCTGAGCCCTTAAAAGGGCTCAACTCGCTGAGGAACTGCCCGCGTCCGCGGATCCCCATGGACCCTGGGCCGGACCGAGGGCGAACCGCCGGACCGTGGGCTACTCCTCAGCAAAAACAACCCCCCTGATTGACCACACTGCCGGCCGCAGGTCGCTCACTGGGCCTCCCCCAACGGGGTCTCACTCGGTGGGCTAGACCGCGCCGGCAGCCACCCGGATAACCACGAGGCACCACCAGGTGCCACCCAAGGACCCGGCCGCATCAACGGCCGGCGATAGCAACCACAGGCAAGACTGACGTCACTGCCGGTACCCTCGGCAGCTGCATCCTCGCTGTGGAGCCTGCTCCCGTCCGCGGTTCCCCTGCGGGCCGAACTGCAGGACCAGGAGCCTTCCACAGACGACCCCCTTCCTCCCCCTGATTGACCTATGATGCCTGAGCCCTTAAAAGGGCTCAACTCGCTGAGGAACTGCCCGCGTCCGCGGATCCCCATGGACCCTGGGCCGGACCGAGGGCGAACCGCCGGACCGTGGGCTACTCCTCAGCAAAAACAACCCCCCTGATTGACCACACTGCCGGCCGCAGGTCGCTCACTGGGCCTCCCCCAACGGGGTCTCACTCGGTGGGCTAGACCGCGCCGGCAGCCACCCGGATAACCACGAGGCACCACCAGGTGCCACCCAAGGACCCGGCCGCATCAACGGCCGGCGATAGCAACCACAGGCAAGACTGACGTCACTGCCGGTACCCTCGGCAGCTGCATCCTCGCTGTGGAGCCTGCTCCCGTCCCGTCCAAGAGGCCAACGCCTCGGTACTGTCTCCCCGCGACCCCCCTTCGGGGGGCCGCGAGAAGAAAACCCGAATTGTTTTGCACATTCGATCCGGAGCAGCCAACGAGTTAGCAAGCTGGAAGCAAGCCAAGAAAAACAGCAAAATTGAAGCCTTCTGATTTCAAGAACCCCTCCCCGCTTCCCGTTCGGCTCGGAACGAATCGAAAATTACAGTCCACTGCTGAGCCAGCGGGAACATTTGGTCCTTCGAGCCGGATTTGGTCCATTCAAGACACCGAATAGAAGAAAGAAAATTTGGCTGCTCCGGGTCTGCGGTCAAGATAGAACTTTCGTCGATCGAAGACAGAACCTTCGTCGATTCAAGATAGAACTTTCGTCGATCGAAGACAGAACCTTCGTCGATTCAAGATAGAACTTTCGTCAAATAGAAGAAAGAAGCGAGAAAATGCCGGTAACAAGATCGAAGACAGGAAGACGGACCCCGCCGGCCGACCCCGCCATAGAAGGTAGCGGAACCGGCAACGCCGAATCTATAGACGGTTCCGCTACCGCCACGTCGACCGCTACGGGATCCTCGTCAGCCGCTACGGGATCCTCTTCGTCAGCCGCTACGGCGTCCTCGTCAGCCGCCAGCACACTCGCCAGCTCGTCGGAAGCCACGACGGTCACAGAAGCCCCTGCTGTCGACGCCCCCGCCGTCGGTGCTGTCGCGTCCACGCCGGCATCGATCGCCCAGCCGAAACAGAAGCGCAACAGCAGGAAGTCATCCATGAAGACGTCAGCAAGCACCAAGGCGTATCGTATAGCGCTAGCCAAAGAAGAGCTAGCACGCGCCAAGCTAGAACATGCCGCCGCACGTCTCGCCGCTATAGAAGCCGAAGATGAAGAAGCCAGCTCCGATGACGGCGATACCGTCATCTCCGGGTCCGACGCAACCTCCAGGGTGGACGAGTGGCTGCAGCAGAGCCACGTACTCGCCATCACCGACGGGCAGCAACCAATAGAAGAGAACAGCTGCCCGAACGAACATCACAAGCAAACCACGCCGGCGCTCCCTCATGCGCCGGTGTGGGACCCGCCGCCGCCGCCGCCGCCAGTGTGGACCGCCGCGCCCAGCCAACCCACAACGCAACAGAAGAACGAAGAACCGGTAGAACAGAACACAGTCGCGAAGCCCAAGCCACAGCAGACAGATCTCGCCGACCTCGCGACTGCAATCACGCTTGCCATCAAAGCGGGTCAGCAGAATTCAGCGCCCCGTCACTACGCCGAGCTACCAAACTTCGGGGGCGCCTACCAGGAGTGGCTATCATTTTGTTATAACTTTATAACCTAAACCATATGATAAATAAAATTATGGTGATGTTTATGTTTTACTAATGATTTCTGCTTTTATTTACACGTAAAACACATATTTATTATAATATAAAATAAAACTTTGTATGATTAAATGTAAATCAGACACAAAAAATGTACACATATATTTTGACGTGTAATTATTTTCACAATATTTCTAATTAAAAACGAAATATTTCCGAGGCGCGTAAAAAATTTGCTATAAAACCATATAAACATTCACAATGAACTTGCATTCCCAAATGTTTTCACAGGCTAATATTATAAAAGTGTACTTTACTAGGTTATCACAAATTCTCAATAAAACTTCACTTCACGCCATTAATAACCAACACTCACGGAATTTATTTAAAGAATTTAACTCTACTAATAAAATAAATTCAGGTTTTTATGTACACACTCTGCTGATGCTAGAAGTATAATGTAGAACCTCAAGCGTTATTTAAGTATAGCAGTAACCCCAATATAATGGCTTAGTCTGTATAACAGGACACTTGTACTCTGTTAAGCAGCTGATATAATGCCTTGTGGCCCATTATAATTCCAATATAGAACCTTAGGCTGTATAACTTGTGCCCAAATAAGAGTTATATCGGTGTTAACAGCGCTGTTAACACCATTGTAACACCATCTTATACAGCCTTTAGTTTCCGTGTACACCAAAAGTGGTCTCTTATAATGCTACATGTGCCATTTGGGTTCCGAGCCGCTTACACCGAGTCGTCCGCATCGTACACGAACACAGAAAATATGGCCAGACTTCGAAGAAGCCTCAAAGGAAGAGCCAAAGAAGCAGTCGAGAGCCTCCTCATCACAAACGCCAGCCCTACAGCAGTCATGAAGATGTTAGAAAATCGCTTCGGTCGGCCTGACTCCATAGCATCGGCTGAGATCGAGCGCCTCCGCACTCTACCTCGCCCCGCCGACACGCCACGCGACCTCTGCATCTTCGCGAGCCGCGTCACGAACATCATCGCAACACTCGACGCGCTCGGCAGGCCCTACTACCTATTCAACCCCGAATTAGCAAGGGCCACTGCGGAGAAACTCTCGACAACGCTACGATACAGATGGTTCGACTACGCATCGCATCAACCGAACGACGAACCAGACCTCGTCAAGCTCGCAAGATTTTTGGAGCACGAAGCCGAAATATGCGGCCCGCACGCACAGCCCGAGAACGTCACGGCGCACGACTCGAACCAGCAGAGAAAACCGCAGCGAACGTACAACACAACGGATCCGAAGACAGCTGCGGGACAAAGAAAAAATTCGTCGTCATGCGCCATATGCGAAAAATCGGGGCACAACGCAGCAGAGTGCAAGAGATTTATAGAAGAGGAAGTCAACGCGCGGTGGGAGCTAGCCAAGTCCCACCACCTGTGCTTCAGATGCCTGCGCCACAGGTCAAGATATCACAGCTGCCGCACCGTCCCGTGCAACACAAATGGATGCAAGTACTCGCATCACAAGCTGCTTCACGCCGCCAGAGAAGAGCCGCCGAAGTCAGAACAGCCGCCTAAGAGAGAAGAGCCGCCGAAGAAAGAAGACCCGCCGAAGAGAGAATCAGTCACCTCTACGTGGACACCTACGAAAACGCACTCGTTCCTGAAAATAGTACCGATACGAGTGTCGGGACCGGCGGGAGAAGTCGACGCGCACGCCCTGCTCGACGACGGGTCCACGGTCACTCTAATCGACCTGGACCTAGCCAACGAAGTCGGCGCGGAGGGCCCCATCGACCCCCTCAACATAGAAGCAATCGGCGAAACAAACTTCACCGTCACAGCATCGAAACGTGTCCCGGTCACCCTACACGGCCCGACACAACGTTTCACCGTCCAGGCGCGCACCATAGAAAACCTACAGCTCTCCCCGCAAGAGATTACACCCCGGGACCTGCAGGACTGCCGCCACCTCGCCGAGATAAAAGATAGCCTACAGTACGATAGCAGCAAGCCTAGAATACTAATCGGGCAAGACAATTGGCATCTTTTACTAGCAAGCGAAGTGAAACAAGGACGGAGAGATCAGCCGGTCGCGTCGCACACTCCATTGGGCTGGGTACTACACGGCGCACACACAAGAACATTGGGAAAGCAGCTCAACTACGTGAATCACGTAACAACTACGTCGCCGTCACTAGATGAAGAGCTCAAGCATTTCTTTTCGATAGAAGCACTCACCATTACGCCGAAGCAACCGCAGTCCGACCCAGAGCACAGAGCGCTTGAAATACTAAACAAGTGCACGACAGAGACGGAAGATGGGCGGTACCAGACTGCGCTACTGTGGAAGCGAGACAGCTGCGAGATGCCGAACAACTTTGAAAATGCATTCAAACGCCTCGTCACGACGGAAAAGAAGATCGACCGAGACGCTGACCTGAAAGCCAAGTACAAAGAACAGATGGATGCACTGATACAGAAAGGTTACGCCGAGCCCGCGCCGCTACAGAAGTCAGAAAAAAGAACATGGTACCTGCCGCACTTTGCCGTGTTAAACCCAATGAAACCGGGCAAAGTGCGAATAGTACACGACGCCGCTGCGAAGACGAAGGAAGTCCCTTTCAACGACCACCTCCTCACGGGTCTGCCACAGTCGCCGGGAGTGAAGAGGCACCCAGTCGCCGTGTCCACCGACATCGCCGAAATGGCGATACAAGTAAAGATTCGACCAGAAGACAAGACAGCACTCGACATCGTACTACAACAGCGAGCGTCGACCCCTCTCAGCGACGACGCCAGCGCCGAACGAACACTCAGCCGCATATGGAACCCGGGAGCCGGCTGACAGCTGATCAGCTGGCGCTTCATACCCCCCGGCGCCCCATTCATGGGCGGCGCCTGGGAACGCCTTGCCCGCGCCGTGAAGACATCGCTTTACGCGGCGCTACATGAGCGCCATCCACCCGAAGAGGTCCTGACTACACTCATCGCAGAGGCGGAGTACACAGTAAACAGCCGCCCCCTCACGCACGTCACCACGTCGCCAGAAGATCCCGAAGCCATCACGCCGAACCACTTCCTCCTCAGCGGGTCGGCGCGCGTCCCAGCACCTGGCACCTTCACCGATCAAGACCTCATCGGGCGCACTCACTGGCGGGCCTCCCAACGCCTAGCCGACCTCTTTTGGGCTAGGTGGGTCAGGGAGTACCTGCCTGACCTGCAGAACCGGCGGGAGCCCCACAGCCATGGTCCAGCACTGAAGGTGAACGACGTGGTGCTGATCGCAGACAACACCCTCCCGAGGAACACGTGGCCTCGCGGCATCGTGACTGCTACCTACCCCGGGGCCGACGGCGTCGTACGAGCAGCTGATGTCCGGACCAAAGGCGGCACACTACGCAGACCGACGAAGAAGTTGGTGATCATCCCGACGGAGCCGGTCGCCCTCCAGCCAGCAGCATGAGTGCGACGTCACGGCGGACGACGCACGGCGGGAGGAATGTTCGGAACGACCGTCTCTGATCAATGTTATTTTGTATATAGTTATAAGTTTACATTTACAATAAAGTTTTTAGCTAGGAAATAGGATTAGGATAAGTTTGTATTATGTTAGCTTTAAGATTGTTTTATTTCCCTTTGTGTTTATTCCTTATAGTTACTAATGTTATAGATAGGTCTAGAATAAATTAGTACATAGGTAAAAACCTATGTAAATAGGATAGCACTGAAATAAATAGTAAATTCGTGTAATTTATTAAATAAGAAATACAAATAAAGACAGTGGCTCTGTCCCTCCAGTATTGCGCTCGAGGCGTGTATGGGTATGCCCATCCCGCTCACAGAGACAGTCTGTCTCGCTCCCTCACGCGAACGCGGTCCCTCTCGCGACGCCCCGCTCACGCGGGCATCTCGAGAGAGAATAAAAGCAGCGCCGCCGCGGCGTTTTGCACATTCGATCCGGAGCAGCCAACGAGTTAGCAAGCTGGAAGCAAGCCAAGAAAAACAGCAAAATTGAAGCCTTCTGATTTCAAGAACCCCTCCCCGCTTCCCGTTCGGCTCGGAACGAATCGAAAATTACAGTCCACTGCTGAGCCAACGGGAACACTTTCTCTGCCCCGCCAGTTATTGCTGTAGAAAAGTGCCACTGTGTCTTCACATCAGTCAGGGTAACAAATAATGTTTAAGTATGATAAGGGTTCCTTGTTTGACTATGGAACCCTAAAACACGTGTTTCTTGTAGTCAAAGCACAGCATTAATAGTAATAATACATTTATTCATATTCTCATTTAAATATCAAACGACAAATAATTTACAAATTATTATAAGCATTTCTTAGGGCTGTCATGTTATAGGACAAAGTAATAAAGACTGAATCGTGCTCAAACCGAGGGGAAGCCTCGACACTCTGAAACCGTTGCAATACTCATTGTTAAACGCATTGAGCTTTAAAAAACCGGTCAAGCACGTGTCGGGCTTCTCGCGCACCGAGGGTTCCGTACCACACCACCACGTCGCCCACAACACAACATATTAACTTAGAAAAAAGTTTTGTTTTCTCCGGGACCTTCCCCGCGAGGCCGACTCACACTTGGCCGGTTTTTATTATTTGTTGTTATACTGTAGAGTTTGTTTTATAATCACACCCAGTTTGACGCTTGTGTGTATAACCGTTTTTACGATAGAACGAGAAGAAAACACCGTTGATAAGAACTAGTTTTTTGCATGAGGACCCTTAATTTTTAACTTATTGTAATTTTTAATCATTGTTAACAAATCCGCCGTAACAAGTAATAACACTAATAACGCATATTCTGTGAAAATGATAACTGTCTAGCTATTACGGGTCAAAAGTTACAGCATAGGTAGGACGGACGGACAACGTCGTAGGCTTAATAATAGGGTCCCTTTTCACCCTTTGAATACAGAACCCTAAAAAACAAACGTGACTTATACAAGACAAATTGCGTTAGCTACATACCTACAATGTATGTATAAATTAAAAATATTAAAACACAGTTGCGCATAAAACATAAGATTGATGATAATATAATATTTACGATACTTATTTATTTCTCAACAGCCACCTTTACGTCGCATTTACATTCTACAATACTACACTGAACAACCAATGTTTGAGTTACAAACATAGGTACTATATCTACATGCAAAAGAACTCATAAAAGTAACTATGATTATTTATTTACCCTGATTTACCCCTTTTCACAATTTTTGTAGGTCGAACTAAATGTCTTGATAAAGTTCCATTATTAATCTTGTAATCACACTGAGAGGAAGAATATGGTTTTTCACCAGTCAGTGTGTCTATGTAAGTGTCTTAATAAATTACTTTTTTTTCTGCACTTGTAATCACAGTGAGAGCATGAATATGGTTTTTCATTAGTGTGTATAAGTAAGTGTCTTGATAAATTACTTTTTTTTTTACACTTGTAATCACAGTGCGAGCATGAATATGGTTTTTCAGCAGTGTGAGTACGTAAGTGTATTGATAAACTATGTTTTAAATTACACTTGTAATCACAGTGCGAGCATGAATATGGTTTTTTACAAGTGTGTATATGTAGGTGTCTTGATAAATGACTTTTATTTCTACACTTGTAATCACAATGAGAGCATGAATATGGTTTTTCACCAGTGTGTATAAGTAAGTGTGTTGATAAATGACTTTTATTACTACACTTATAATCACAGTGCGAGCATGAATATGGTTTTTCACCAGTGTGTATACGTAAGTGTCTTGATAAATTACTTTTTTGATTACACTTGTAATCACAGTGAGAACATGAATATAGTTCCTTATCAGTGTGATTAAGTAAGTGTCTTGATAAATTACCCTTACTATGAGCTTTGTAATCACAGTAAGAGCATGAATATAGTTTTTTTTTTTCACCAGTGTGAGTACGTAAGTGATTTGATAAATTATTCTTTCGATTACACTTGTAATCACAGTGAGAGCATGAATATGGTTTTTCACCAGTACTGGTATGTATACGTAAGTGTCTTGATAAGTGACTCATTAGTTTACATTCATAATCACAGTGAGAGCATGAATATAGTTTGTTACCAGTGTGACTAAGTAAGTGTCTCGTTATCGCACCCTTCCTATGAGCTTTGTAATCACAGTGAGAGCATTTATATGGCTTTCCATCGGTAACGGTATGAATGCGTAAGTGTCTTAATAAACTACTTTTTTGATAACACTTGTAATCACAGTGAGAGCATGAATATAGTTTCTCATTATTGTGAATGCGTAAGTGTCTTGATAAACTTATCTTTTTGTTACATTTGTAATCACAGTGAGAGCATGAAAATGAGTTTTTACTAGTATGAGTACGTAAGTGTCTCGACAAATTACATTTTTGATTACATTTATAATCACAGTGAGAGCATGAAAATAATTTCTTACCAGTGTGAATAGGTAAGTGTCTAGTCAGATAACTCTTATTAGTACATCTATAGTGACATACAGAACACGAAAATATTTTTTTTCTTGAATTATGAAATGTCAAATGTTCCAGTAGTTTATATTTCTCCTCGGTTGTATAACCACACAGGTCACATTCAAAATTACGATCTTTATCATGTAGCTTGTAGTGTTGCTCTAATGAATCTTGTGATCCAGTCTGATATGATGTCCATTCTTGATGTGAGACGTGATCTTCATTTGTTGACTCTAGCTTAAGGTTCTTGGGTACATCTGAAAGTGTAATTATCATTTTAAATTATTTATAAAGGGTGCAGTCTGAAAAATGACGGCGCCGGCGGTAAAAATGTTTTTTTTGCTAGCTTTCAGACTACACAAGTCTGACAAAAGATAATGTTTTCTTCAAAAGTGTGGGTGAGAGAGCAAGTGGGGTTTTATTTTACAGAAATATCAGATATTTTTGAACCCTGCTTCTTAATCTTATCATGTGGGCAGCAAGCCCTGGTGTCAGATTTTTCAAACCGCCTTACAATCCTGTAATGTAATCCTGATTCTGACGTGGTTTTTTAATGTAACAACTACTACCACCAGAGATAATAGCCGGCACCAACGGCTTAACGTGCCATCCGAAGCACGGAATCATCTTTTTTTTTATACAATCACCCCTGAACCCTGAATAATGAACCCTGCTAACCATGACAAACGTAAGTCATCACCATCACAATCACCAGGTTCAAGATCCCACAGATTCCATAGGAACTAAGAAAAATCAACTGAGTAAATGCTTTCACTTTCATTAGGGCAAAGGCATACTCAATTTCAGGTCGCATTACCTAACAAGGAATGACGTCCAAACTTACATCCACAACCGGATCACAACAGACACATCAACAACCAAAACAAAGCAGCAATAACCTTAGCTTAAGAATTTATTATTGTTAAAGTTATTATTAACCACCGTTGTCAATAGAATTCCAAAATGAACTCTATTAGAATCGCAGCATGGAACATAAACGGGCTTAAAAACAAGAAACAAGAATTCCTTAACTTTATGAAAATAAATAGACTTGATGTAGCACTAATATCTGAAACCCATCTATCAGAAAGAGATAACTTCACTCTGGAAAATTACAACGTCTACACTACTAATCATCCGGACGGAACTAGTCATGCAGGAACAGCCATTATAATAAGAAAGGCAGTAAAACACTGCGTTTTACCAGAGTTCCGAGAGGTCCACCTACAAGCGACAATAATACAAGTCCAGGATAAGCTAGGAGATTTCAAACTAGCTGCAATATATTGTCCACCTAAACACTCCATTACTGAAGAAAGCTTTACAATATTATTCAAAACGCTAGGGTCAAAATACATTGCGGGGGGCGACTGGAACGCCAAAAATGTATACTGGGGTTCACACACAACGTTGACTAGAGGAAGAAATCTGAAGGCCTCAATTGACAAAAATAAGTTGTGTGTCCTCTCTACCAGACAGCCTACAAGCTGGCCAACAGACCCAGACAAAAGACCGGATCTCATAGACTTCTTCATTTATAAAGGAGTTTCGGAACACTATCTTAAAATAGAAAGTTGTTTGGATAGCTCATCCGATCACACACCTATCATAGCAACAATCAGCTCTGTTATTATAGAAAGAGGTAAAAAGGAATTTTTGTACAACAAAAACACAGACTGGAGTGCATTTAGGGATTACATTACCAAGCACTTAAAACTAAAAATACCCCTCAAAACAGACTCTGACATAGAATCGGCTACAACTGAGCTCACAAAAATTGTTCAGACAGCATGCTGGCTTAGCACCCCGGAACCAAAACAAAAACGAAACATATATCAAAATGTGTCAATTGAAATTAGAGAGAGGGTCCTGGAAAAAAGGAGGCTTCGCCGTATTTGGCACAACACTAGACGCAGTGATGATAAAGCGGCATTTAACAAGGCGGCTGAGAACCTGAAAAAATTTCTGATCGAAATCGAAAATGAAACTCTACAGAACAGACTACAAAATATGACGATTACAGGGAACAAAGAATATTCTCTCTGGAAAGCTGTTAAAACCACAAAGAAACCAATCTCAGGACAATTTCCTCTGAATCTAGGTGATGGCTCATGGGCAAAAACTGATAGTGAAAAGGCACAAGCCTTTGCCATATTCCTACAGGACGCGTTTACACCGAACCCAATTGAAGACTATACCACCGAAAAAGAAGTTGACGATTTCTTAAATTCAGATCTCCAACTGAGCCCTCCTATAAAGTGCTTTAGCCCATATGAAATTTGGACAACCATCAGAAGCATGGATCTACATAAGGCGGCGGGCTTCGATCTGATAACTACGGAAGTACTCAGAGAACTGCCAAAGATTGCTCTTGCTTACATAGCCTCCCTGTTTAATGGCATTCTCAGGACGTCATACTATCCACTTCTTTGGAAAGTCTCCCACATAATTATGATACCTAAACCAGGCAAGGATCACTTTCAAGTATCCTCCTACCGCCCCATAAGCCTGTTACCTGTGTTGTCAAAGCTGTTTGAGAAGTTATTCCTCAAAAGAATGAAGGTAATCATAAACGAGCACTCGCTAATACCTGACCACCAATTTGGCTTCCGAAGTAATCACTCAACTGTGGAACAAGTTCACAGAATAACACATAAAATTCGTCAAACTCTTGAGAAAAGACAATATTGTTCAGCAGCGTTTCTCGACGTTCAACAAACGTTTGACAGGGTGTGGCACAAAGGATTACTGTACAAACTTAAGAGGGGTCTACCGCATAATTTCTACACCTTGATAAAATCTTATCTAGAAGACAGGGTTTTCCAAGTCATAGTAAACGACAGCCGGTCAAAATTCCACAACATAAAAGCAGGTGTCCCTCAAGGATCAGTGCTAGGGCCAGTGTTATACACACTCTTCACTGCTGATCTACCTAGCTCTCCAAATATCCTTTCAGCAACCTTCGCTGACGACACTGCAGCTCTGAGCAGCAACACAAATGCCAACACTGCCTCGGAAGAACTGCAACTACACCTGAACCGAATCGCTGAATGGATGAACAAATGGAAAATAAAAGCAAGTGCATCAAAATCTACCCACGTAACATTCACGTTAAGGCGAGGAACATGCCCTGCAGTAAGCCTCGGAGATGACATCATTCCACAAAGTGACGTGGCTAAATACCTGGGAATGTATCTGGACAAATCACAAACCTGGCGTACACACTTACAAAAAAAGAGAGGTGAGCTAAATATCCGCTTCAGGTCATTATTGTGGTTAATGGGAAGACATTCAAGACTGTCACTAAATAACAAGCTTCTTATCTACAAGTCTGTCTTGAAGCCAGTATGGACATACGGAATTGAATTGTGGGGAACGGCCAGCAACTCAAATATTGAAATCCTCCAAAGATTCCAAAATAACGTCTTCAGAACAATAACCAATGCCCCTTGGCTAGTCAAAACATCAGAAGTTCATGAATATTTGGAAATGCCGACTATAAAGCAAGAAATATCAAATATTTCAAAACGCTATCAGAATAGACTAGCCAATCATGTTAATGAGCTAGCAGTTGCGCTAACAGACCACAGTAATGACGTAAAAAGGCTAAAGCGATTCAACATACACGATCTAGACATTCCTAGAAGGCAACAATAAAGGAATACCCTCCACTGGGAGCTGGTTCATTCCACAAATAAACATCCTCATCCTAATGATCTGCTTATAGTGTCAGCACTGATTGCAGATAGTTAATAAATAACAAAAAAAAAAAGTTATTAAGTCGTGTTATGTTGTAGAGCAGGGTTTTCCAACCTTTTTTGCGTCACGCCTCCCCTGGTATAGTAAGGAATATTTTGCACGCCCCCCCCACTATTAAAATAACGACAAGCGCAGCTGGAAAGGTGCTATCTGAGACCTGCTGAGCCTGAACATGTCAGTAACAACAAACGAATGGGTAAATTAGTAACTGAATGAATGAGTTAATTATTAAAATGAATTAATGAGTGGAATTTACGTGGTTAACTGGAGTTTTCTGTCCAAAATGTAAACGCATTGTGCCCCCCCTACGATATCACTACGCCCCCCTAGGGGGGCGCGCCCCACTGGTTGGGAAGTCCTGTTGTAGAGTTTCAGTTCTGGCCGCATCTTCTCTATATAGCGACAACTCGTTTCGACGCGGTGGTGGCAGATTAAAAAAAAAAGATTTGACATTTAATAAGTGGACTCCAAATTCCTATACTGAATAAATTATTATGAGTTTGAATCAAAAACATTTCCTAAGCCGACTGGTCAGAAAGGGACAGTAGACTATCACCTTCCAGAGACAAAAACAACATAATATGATACGTAACATACAACAATCAAATAGTGGAGCATGTATGTGGAAGGCGATGGATAGATGGATATGTATGGAGTGTCTGGAAGAGGCCTAAAATAGTAAGGCCTAAGCTACAAGTAAAGTAACTAACTTCTCAGTAAACCATCACTAATCGTCATTAAGACTTAACAATACTTGGGAAGTCAATAACAATCATGCATGGGTGCACAAACAAATACACAGATGAACACACATGCACAAATCTCTAGCTCTGAAGTTCTCACGCAAGGGATGTTTACATTCCATGCGGGGGAGGAGGCGTGAGACGGGCACCTCGTCATAATTCTCCCTACAAAATGATATTATTGAACTACCACTAACCTTCAGGACAATACGCCGTATAAACTACTGGTTGGATCACCACAGGTCCAATAACCATCTCCTCTTTTATCACATGATCTGTATACAAGTCTGTCTCACTCTCTCTCTCATCGTCTGATTGATTTTCTACTTTTACATCAGTTACACCTTCCGTAGATGTATTTTCAACATTCATTTTAGCGACTGGAATCCAACCAATATGTCTGTATCAAAAGAACATGTTACAGCTCCATCAGATGAGCGATGATTCTGTCAATGTAGAGGTAAGAAACAGCACTGTAGGTAGTTCCAAACTAAGTCAGGTGATAACGTCGTGGTTCAACAATGAGCATCTAAAAAGGACAGCACAGATTAGTACTTGTATAAGGAGTACATACATACATAAACTCACGACCATAGTCGCTCTGGGGGTGGTCAGAAGCTTCGCTACAACAACTATCTGGTTGCTAAAACACGCAGTTGTAGCAAGGCTCACTCTTAGCATGGAGGTTTCAGGATAGAATGAAGTGTCAAATGTTTAAGGAGTAATATGCAATAATAAGATATTTAAACGTATTATAGTGCACACTAGTTGTGTGAGAGGGATAATATCACAGGTAATCCTTGGATGTCCCTCCTCATCCTCACCAGTTTACATTATAAATAAATACTACAAACAAACACTCCCCTAACCTGTAAACCAAAACGAAGCACATACAGAAACTCAAGTGTTAGAATTTGAAAGACAACGCGAATCCATCCAAAGCTCGTGTTTTATTTTCACAGTAACGTTCGAATTGAAATCGAGTGTTTTAATGCGTATTTTTTATTTGTAATTGAAACTCACAATCTCACAAAATAAAATAAAATGTACGAATGCAGTGCACGGTGGGTGACATTGACATTGACAATGACATTAGGGCTGCCACCTCAAAAAATCGATTGGGCGCTAAAACTATGAAAAAAGAGCTAGATTCGGCGCTAAATTCTTATCACGTAAATAGTCCTTTAAAGCGGTGATTCCCAAAGTGGTCTATATCGACCCCCAGGGGTCGATTACGACCTGCAAGGGGTCCATGTCAGCGAGAAAAATAATTGGGGGTCCATGAGACTTAAATGGGGGTCCACGAGAGTGGATCCCATTTGAGTTGGTCGTGACCATAATTCTGGCTTTCCATGAATAGAAAAACAGATAGTACCTATGTACTCATTTGCCCCAGACGCCAGTCTCTCACAAAGACGGTAAATGCCATGCATGATACTTCTTTAATGTCATACCTTGTAAACGCCTTTCTTTTGTGTGAGCCAATATAGTACATTACTGCAGCGGCCAGCAACAGAGGCATTGATGGACGAACGTGTAAATGTGGGCCGAGGCGAAGCCGAGGCACACATACGTATGTCCATCAATGCCTAGTTGTGGCCAAGGCTTGTATAGTACTTTTCTCAAATAATGCGCGGAAATTAAAACAGTTAATTTTCTCAAATAATTCGCGGAAATTAAAACTCTTTTCAAAATCAATGACGAACAACGAACGACAATTTTTTTTTTTTTTTTTCAATAAACAGCTTTCTATTTGCAAGCCAGTTCGAAATTTAAATAAAACCTTTGATGAGTTACCTCCTTGGTCGCCATGTTTCGGAGAAAAAGATCGTTCCATTTTTAAATTACACGACAGATATGAGTTTACTATGTAATTTATTTGGCCGCTAAATTCGACAGATATGGATTTTCATACAAACATTGTCGGCCGCTGCGCGCATGTATTTGGCCAGTACAGCAATTTCGATTTATCTCGAAGAAGGTTGTCAAAATAATGCTCACATTTCCAAGCATGTTTGAGAAAAATACATTATTACTTTTTTTACTCACATAATTCTTTCCTATAAAAACAATATACATCTATCTATCTTTGACGACCCGGTTGGTGTGATGGTTACCACGCTGGACTGCCAAACTAGGGTGGGTCCTGGGTTTGAATCCCGGTTCGGTCATGGATGTTATATGTTTGTGCCGTCGGCGTCGTTGTATGGTTCCCATAAAAAAAAGCCTGAGTCTTACTTGGGACCATTACAATGTATGTGCTTGTGAGCGTTATTTAGCTATTTGTATTTTATCTATAATCTGAAGGCAGGAACATATTCTTATACGGGCAAAATGGGCAAGTGCTAAAGCCAGCCCCTTTAGAGGGGGCGCGGCAGTCTGCAGAAGGATTTTAGTGCCCTACAAAACTATACACCCAGAGGCACGACCGAGAAGATGATCCAAAGGCGCATTATCAAATATATGACATAACGTCACCATAACGTAAAAAAATTCAGAGCTCGCTTCGCTCGCTCCTGATATTTATTTCAATTCAATTCAGATCAGTTTATGGCCGAAAAAACAAATAAAACAATTTTGGGAAATAAAGTGATGAATAATTTAGATTCGTTGGTTCTTTCTATGAAGTATCGAGAGAAGAGTGCTAAAAATTTCGAGCTCGCTTCGCTCGCTTTATTTCTGTTCTTATTACACCACCGAATACATACACACACACACGTAAACACAGTCAAATCATATTGCGAAAAAGTTTTGTGTTCGCTTCGCTCGCTCTGGTTTCTAAATTATTACGGTTGCATTAACCGAAAGAGATAAATACGATCACAGCCAAGTCGTGCTGAGAAATTTCATAGCTAAGTTGTATTTGTTGTGAAATTTCGAACTCCTTTCACTCGCTCCATATTTACAATTTTGCTACTGCTCGCGCAATAGTCTGTTCTCATCACAGTTCTGTAAAATTTCGTGCTCGCTTCGTTCGCTCCAGATTTGGATTGTTAGTACTGTCTCTTGGTCTCTTGGTCTCTTGGTAGTACTGTCATAAAATAACCAACAACTCTTGAGACTTATTTGTTAAAACCATAGAATAGAGCTGTTGCTGGCACAAATCTTGGCTACGGGCCCACCGGCAAGCTGGAATATTATGAAATATGGGGGTCTGTATGTAGGGGATCTACCCAAAATCACAAAAATTTGCAAGGGGTCTACGGGACGAAATAGTTTGGGGACCTCTGCTTTAAAGCTCTCTAAAGAGGCTTTTCAGCCTTTCCAAAACCCATTTATAAATCAATTTAAGTCAGTCACTTAAGTCCCTGTTAAATTAATGATGACACTTCAAATTAAGCGTTCGTATTTTAATCTACCGAACACTGTGGACTATGGACATGTTTTGACCATAACATGCTATCAATATTTATCATATTTCAACCAAAAACACAAAATATAGCCTATTCAAACATAAATAGCCGTGTAACATATAGTCGTGAGCATATGCTATGCTATGCTCAAACATAAATAATGTGCTCTATGACAATTTAAAAAAGCGCTACTAGTCGTTTTTTTCGAGTTAGCCGCTCCCTCCCTTCCCGCTTCACCGTACCGCACCCCTAAGAGACCCTATTAAACGCAATTTTATAACCTTTAGCAACGCAACCACGTACGGCACGTCCGTCCCGGTCACTAATATCGCTTTTAATTTTAAATTTGTATTTGATTGTTATATGATTTTTGTCAACGGGACCAGTTAATGTGCCTGTGACGAAATTTTGTAACGGTCATCGACGGCCAACTCCAAGCAAACGGGTAGTAGATTCACAGTTAGGCGCTAAATTCGGAGATACGGCGCTAAACATACCAAAAAAGCGCTAGATCTAGCGCCGAAAGCGCTAAGGTGGCAGCACTGAATGTCATCATGTCGTTCAATATTTCCTTGCGGAAAGGCAAAGGCCTCATAGCCCATGCAGCCATATTTGTTGTTGCTTTAAGACTTTTTTCATACGGAAAGGTATTACTACAGGGTGAAATCGAAGACATTCGACAAATTTTGGTGGCGAGTTGTACTCCTGATTTAGATCTTATATTGCAGGGTTTTCTTGAAATCTAAATTATGAAAATAAAAGACATTCTAAGCATGCCAAAACATTCAGAAGGGGTTCATAATAAACGCTCTGTGTCATACACACTTTAAATAAAAAAAATGTTTTTTAAATTAAAATTAAATAATTCCTTAAATAAACATTTTCTCATTCGAACTGTACATTTCCACCGGCCGGCGGCCCGGTCAACGTCCATCCCCTCGCAGGCGGAGCACCCCCGCACAACTCTAGCGAGCGCATCCCCACTGCTCGGCAAGGTCGCACGCGCCTCAGGCAAACAAAACAAAAACAGTTTCCGTTTGGTCGCGATCTGATTAAGAGGTTACCGCGCTCTGTAATCAATCAGTGCCCGCTTACGTATCGGAACTTGGATTTCAGTGCAGTGTCGTATTAGGTTCAACCTGAATTTGTAAATAAAAGTCGTACACAAATCTGCAGTTTTTTGGATATGGTGATAATTTATTAGTGAGAAACACGGAGGCTTCGTGAAACGCAAAGACGCTATCGCAAGATGCACCCTGCTTCTCAACAACTTCTCAAGTATCATCCCTTATTTGTGGGGGGAAATTAAAAGATGTGTGTATGAAACTGAATCGACCACAGTGAGTGAACTGAGAGAAAAAAATTTCAGTGCATTTGAAGCTGTAAATCACAACCAGCGCCGTGTCGGGCTCAATTTGTGCATACGAAATGGAGGTGGTCACTTTGAACATCTGTTAAAATTAGGTAAGGACATTTTCTTTTAGTACTTAACGGACAATGGTATACCTACCATTGATTCTTATACCATAAAAATATCGTGTTTTAAATGCTTAAATTCGCCAAAACTCAACAGATGGCGCTATTGTTTCGTACCGCTCACTCTCGCTCGCCGCGTATCGGCCGCGCATCTGTACAGTCAGTCACAAATTAAATCAGCCACAATTAATAATTACGATATTTTAAAATCTCGGACGTTATTTAATTTGGTCTAAATCTATTTTTAAAACCAGCCATATCTCGAGTATAACACTCTCTTAAATTTTGTCGATTGATTTCAATTTCACCCTGTATAAAAAAGACAATACTCATTGGGTACTACGGCGCGATATAGCGCTATATCACGCTGCCGTTCTACGGCCGCTGTACGGTGGATAGTATCACCACAGGCACGTATCCAGTTGGGGGTGATAGGTGGGATTTCGCGTGAAGCACAAACGAAGCGGAGTGCACAATACAAGGTGTCAAACAAAGGGCGTCGCCAAGAGGGAGGGACTGCCCCTCCGCCCCCACCCCATAGAGATTAAAAAATGTAGCCAACTGCAAAGCAACCAAAGTCCTAAAGCCATGAAATTGTAATTACAATCGCCATAGAGGCAAATACTCGCGCTACAAGTGTAAAGCATCATGCTCTTCACTGTAGTACCTACAATTCATATTTTTCTTTTTCTCATCCTCCATAATATTAACTTGCTCCCAGCCTCTGTTTATTTATATTTTTGTAACACATTTATAGGTTAAAAGGCATACCTAGCCTTCGATGTTAAGTTTTTCTTTTTCAGCCCGAAATTTTTTGTTGGACAAATAGTGTAAAAATTCCCACTGTTTTATTACTCTGCCCTAGGGGCATGGGAGGGAGGATCCCCTAACCCAGGACTTCCCAACCAGTGGGGCGCGCCCCCCTTGGGGGGCGTAGTGATATCGTAGGGGGGGCACAAAGCGTTTGCATTTTGAAAAAAACATTCAGTTAATGACGTAAATTCCACTCATTAATTCATTTTATTAATGTACTCATCCATTCAGTTACTAATTCATCCATTCGTTTATTATTACTGACAGGCTCATCAGGACTCAGATAGCACCTTTCCACCCGCGCTTGTCGTCAAAATTTCGATAGTGGGGGGCATGCAAATATTCCTTAGTATACCAGGGGAGGCGAGACGCAAAAAAGGTTGGGAAACCCTGCCCTAACCCCTTCCCCAAATTCGGGTCGCAGTATATTAAAATCCCACTTTTTTAATTTGTACGCCGTAAGGTAAGACATGTAGGACCTAATTATTATTTTAGCAACTGCTTGTAAAACCACTCATGTCTAACAAATAAATGCATCTTTATCTTTTGTATGAAAGGCTAATTTGTCTCAAAAAGAAACCTTGGTGGGATAGGGGGTAGGAGTAGGGAGGTCCCCCCTCCCCCTAAATTCGTGCCGCAGGATACTAAACTAAACTTTTACCTCAACTACCTGTTTAAAAACCGTCAGCATATAAGTTGGATCCTGTACTTTATACAGGTTACAAAAATACCCCAAAATCCCTTATAAAGCTATTATAAAGAGTCTATTGACAATGTATGACAACCGTAGTATAAATATTTAGTATTTAACAAGTTGGACCCCGTACTGTATACAGGATGGGTGTTAAATTGAATGGGACACTTAAAGGGGTGCTTCAGATCATCAAACTCAACAACTTCCGTTATGGGACCAACACTGAAATCGCGAAAAAGAAATTCCACTGTCCCATACAAAACTGCAAACATAACTCGACTGAAATGTATGGGACAGCAGATTTTTTTTCCGCGATTTCGATATTGTTCCCTTAGAGAAAGTTGTTCAGTTTGATGGTCATAAGCACACCTTTAAGTAAGTGTCCCATTTAATTTTACACCCTGTGTGTGGTTTAAAAGTAAGATCTAAGATGTGGACTTTAATTTATGGGGTGCTTCAGACCATCAGATTAAACAACATTCAATATGGAGCCAACTTCCACTCGAGTAAGTATTGTATGGAAATGTGGTTACACCCTGAGTTAACACCCAGCTTAAGATATACTCCATACCTTTCTCTGCCCCGCCAGTCACTGCTGTAGAAAAGTGCCACTGTGTCTCCACATCAGTCAGGGTAACAAATAATGTCTGGGTATGATAAGGGTTCCTTGTTTTACTATGGAACCCTAAAATACCGGTACTTCGAGGAAACCTTGTTCCTCGTGAACCCAATACTACGTTCCGGTGCAAAAAATAACAATTCGTACATGTTTCTTGTAGTCAAACAACAGGATTAATAGTAATAACACATTTATTCATATTCTCATTTAAATATCAAACGACAAATAATTTACAAATCATTAAAAGCATTTCTTAGGGCTGTTTTGTTACAGGACAAATTATTAATAAGGATTGAAGGTTTGAAAGTTGTGCCCAAACCGAGGGCGAGCCTCGACACTATAAAACCGTTACAATATTCATTGTTAAACGCATTGAGCTTTAAAAAACCAGTCAAGTACGAGTCGGGCTACTCGCGCACCGAGGAGGGTTCCGTACCACACCACACAACATATTAACTTGGAACAAAGTTTTGTTTTCTCTGGGACCTTCGGTGCGAAACTGACTCACACTTGGCCCGTTTTTATTATTTGTTGTTATACTGTAGAGTTTGTTTTATAATCACACCCAGTTTGAGTGTATTACCGTTTTTACGATAGAACGAGAAGAAAAAACTGTTGTTAAAAATTAGTTATTTGCATGAGGACTCAATTTTTAACTTTTTGAAATTTTTAATCATTGTTAACAAATCCGCCGTAGTAAGTCATAACACTAATAACGCATATTCTATGAAAATGTTAACTGTCTAGCTATTACGGTTCAAAAGTGACAGCTCTAAATATAGGTAGGACGGACGGACAACGTAGGCTTAATAATAGAGTCCCGTTTTCACCCTTTGAATACGGAACCCTAAAAAAACGAACGTGACTTATACAAGACAAATTGCGTTAGCTACATACCTGCAATGTACTTGTATGTATAAATTAAAATATTAAAACACAGTTGCGCATAAAACATAAGATTTTTTTTTTTTTAACGCTCACAGGCACATAAGATAAGATAAAGATAAATATTCTTTATTATACATACATTGTAATGATCCCAAAGTAAGCCTTAGGCTTTTTGTTATGGGTACCAAACAACAACGGCACAAACATATAACATCCATGACCGAACTGGGATTCGAACCCAGGACCCTGGTTTGGCAGTCCGGCGTGGTAACCATTACACCAACCGGGTCGTAGATTAATGATAATATAATATTTACGATACTTATTTATTTCTCAACAGCCACCTTACTTCGCATTTACATTCAACAATACTACATCTACAATACTACATTGAACAACCAATGTTTGAGTTGTTGGAAACATCGGTACATTACCTACATGCAAAAGAACTCTTAAAAATAACTATGATTATTTATTTACACAGATTTACCCCTTTTCAGCATTTTTGTATGTCTAACTGAATCTTTTGACTACACTTATATTATATCATAACAGTGAGATCATGATTTTTCATGATTTCATGGTTTTTCACCAGTCAGAGTGTCTATGTAAGGGGCTGTTTAAACAGAAGTGACGTGGCGCGGACATTTCGCGGGCGGGGTGCGGCAATATAAACCTTAAATTACGTAGCATAGTGTCGTTTGGAGAACTACGCCCGCGCCTCCAGGCGACGTCACCTGGTGGCGGGGGCGCGATTTTTCTTTACGTCAAAAAACAACGCTATGCTTCGTTACATAAGATTTATATTGGTGTTACTTTGACTACCCGCCACCGCCACGCGTCTCTTCTTTATAAACCCTACCTAACTGTTACCTTGATAAATTACTTTTTTTTCTACACTTGTAATCACAGTGCGAGCATGAATATGATTTTTCACCACTGTGCAATAGTGTGTTTACGTAAGTGTATTGATAAACTATATTTTTCATTACACTTATAATCACAGTGAGAACATGAATATCGTTTTTCATTAGTGTGAATGCGTAAGTGTCTTGATAAATTAGCCTTATGATTACACTTGTAATCACAGTGAGAGCATGAATATAGTTTTTCACCAGTGTGTTTACGTAAGTGTATTGATAAATTACGTTTTTCATTACACTTGTAATCACAGTGAGAGCATGAATATTGTTTTTCACCAGTGTGTATACGTAAGTGTATTGATAAACTATGTTTTTCATTACACTTGTAATCACAGTGAGAGCATGAATATTGTTTTTCACCAGTGTGTATACGTAAGTGTCTTGATAAATGACTTTTATTACTACACTTATAATCACAGTGCGAGCATGAATATGGTTTTTCACCGGTGTGAATACGTAAGTGTATTAATAAACAATGTTTTTCATTACACTTGTAATCACAGAGAGAGCATGAATGTTGTTTTTCACCAGTGTGAATGCGAAAGTGTCTTGTTAAATGACTTTTTTGATTAAACTTGTAATCACAGTGAGAACATGAATATAGTTTTTCGTTAGTGTGAATGCGTAAGTGTTTTGATAAATGGACCTTTTGGTTACACTTGTAATCACAGTGAGAGCATGAATATAGTTTCTTATCAGTGTGATTAAGTAAGTGTCTTGATAAATTACTCTTACTATGAGCTTTGTAATCACAGTAAGAGCATGAATATGGTTTTTCACCAGTGTGAGTACGTAAGTGTCTCAACAAATTAAATTTTCGACTACATTTATAATCACAGTGAGAGCATGAAAATAGTTTCTTACCAGTGTGAATAGGTAAGTGTCTAGTCAGATCACTCTTATTAGTACATCTATAGTGACATACAGAACACGAAAATATTTTTTTCCTTGAATTATGTAATTTCAAATGTTCCAGTAGTTTATATTTCTTCTCGGTTGTATAACCACACAGGTCACATTCAAAATTACGATCTTTATCATGTAGCTTGTAGTGTTGCTCTAATGAATCTTGTGATCCAGTCTGATATGATGTCCATTCTTGATGTGAGACTTGTTCTTCATTTGTTGTCTCTAGCTTAAGATTCTTGGGTACATCTGAAAGTATAATTATCATTTTAAATCTACACTAATATTATAAAGAGGAAAGATTTGTACCTATTTTTGTATGTTTGTAATGAATAGGCTCAAAAAGTACTGGGCCGATTTAAAAAATTCTTTCACCATTAGAAAGCTGCATTCACCCTGAGTAACATAGGCTATATTTATTGCTAGAAAAGATTAGACGTCCACCCGTGCGAAGCCGGGACGGGCCGCTAGTTATTTATACAGGTGTAGTCTGAACAATGTCTGCGGTAACATTTTTTTCTTTGCCAGCTTTTAGACTACACAAGTCTGACAAAAGATAATGTTTTCTTCAAAAGTGTGGGTGAGAGAGTAAGTCAGGGTTTTATTTTACAGAAATATCGGATATTTTTGAGGGTTTTATTTTACAGAAATATTGGATATTTTTGAACACTGCTTCTTAATCTTATCATGTGGGCAGCAAGCCCTGGTGTCAGATTTTTCAAACCGCCTTACGGGATCTAATTCTGAAGTGGTTTTTTTAATGTAACAACTACTACAACCAGAGATAATAGCCGGCACCAGCGGCTTAACGTGCCATCCGAAGCACGGAATCATCTTTTCTTTCATACAATCACCCCTGAATCATGATCCCTGCTAACCATGACAAACGTAAGTCATCACCATCACAATCACCAGGTTCAAGAAAGACCCCACAGATTCCATATGAACTAAGAAAAATCAACAGAGTATATGCTTTCTCTTTCATTAGGGCAGCGGCACACTCAATTTTAGATCGCAGTACCTACTAAGGAATGACGTCCAAACTTACATCCACAACCGGATCACAACAGACACATCAACAACCAAAACAAAGCAGCAATAACCTTAGCTTAAGAATTTATTATTGTTAAAGTTATTAAGTCGTGTTATGTTGTAGAGTTTCAGTTCTGGCCACATCTTCTCTATATAGCGACAACTCGTTTCGACGCGGTGGTGGCAGATTCAAAAAAAAAGATTTGACATTTAATAAGTGGGCTCCAAATTCCTATACTGAATAAATTATTATGAGTTTGAATCAAAAACATTTCCTAAGCCGACTGGTCAGAAAGGGACAGTAGACTATCACCTTCCAGAGACAAAAACAACATAATATGATACGTAACATACAACAATCAAATAGTGGAGCATGTATGTGGAAGGCGATGGATAGATGGATATGTATGGAGTGTCTGGAAGAGGCCTAAAATAGTAAGGCCTAAGCTCCAAGTAAAGTAACTACCTTCTCAGTAAAACATCACTAATCGTCATTAAGACTTAACAATACTTGGAAAGTCAATAACAATCATGCATGGGTGCACAAACAAATACACAGATGAACACACATGCACAAATCTCTAGCTCTGAAGTTCCCACGCAAGGGATGTTTACATTCCACGCAGGGGAGGAGGTGTGAGACGGGCACCGCGTCATAATTCTCCCTACAAAATGATATTAATGAACTACCACTAACCTTCAGGACAATATGCTGTATAAACTACTGGTTGGATCACCACAGGTCCAATAACCATCTCCTCTTTTATCACATGATCTGTATACAAGTCTGTCTCACTCTCTCTCTCATCGTCTGATTCATTTTCTACTTTTACATCAGTTACACCTTCCGTAGATGTATTTTCAACATTCATTTTAGCAACTGGAATCCAACCAATATGTCTGTATCAAAACAACATGTTACAGCTCCATCAGATGAGCGATGATTCTGTCAATGTAGAGGTAAGAAACAGCACTGTAGGTAGTTCCAGACTAAGTCAGGTGATAACGTCGTGGTTCAACAATGAGCATCTAAAAAGGACAGCACAGATTAGTACTTGTATAAGGAGTACATACATACATAAACTCATGACCATAGTCCCTCTAGGGGTGGTCAGAGGCTTCCTTTGCTACAACAACCAACTATCTTGTTGCTAAAGCACGCAGTTGTACCAAGGCTCACTCTTAGGCCTCGTTCAAGGAGACGATGCGCTTCACGCGGCGCTTCAAGCGTATTCTCCGTTCATGGCTCCGTCGCTACACCCGCCGCGGCTACCGCAGCTTTTTTTGCATCCTGTCAGTCTTTATAATTATAAGCTACTTGGTCTTATCCGTAGAAATTCGGGTCAGTGGGTCATTTTCGGAAATTCGTTTTAAACCGCCCGTTTCGTTTTAAACCAGTTTAAAACCGCCCATTTACAACTATAGCCGTGTTGCCCGCCGCTGCGCCCGCCGCGTCACCTGCCGCGGCTGCCGCCACATGCGACGCCTCAAATCAAACAAAAGCATGCAAAAACGCTTCTCCGTGAACGCTCTCATACATCTCCATGTTTGTTTTTCCGGCAGCCCGCGCCGCGTGAAGCGACGCGTCTCCATGAATGAGGCCTTAGCATGGAGGTTTCAGGATAAAATGAAGTGTCAAATGGATAAGGGTAATAATTATGCAATAATAAGATATTTAAACCTGTTATATTATTATGCACACTAGTTGTGTGAGAGGCTTGGACACGAGTAATATCACAGGTAATCCTTGGATGTCCTCATCCTCACCAGTTTACATTATAAATAAATACCACAAACAAACACTCACCTAACCTGTAATTGTAAACCAAAACGAAGCATATACAGAAACTCAAGTGTTAGAATTTGAAAGACAACGCGAATCCATCCAAGGATCGTGTTTTATTTTCACAGTAACGTTCGAAGTGAAATCGAGTATTTTAACTTAATTCACAAAAAAAATGTACGCGAGCGCGAGCGAGTGCATTGGCATTGGTGCCAAAGAGAATGGAATCACTAATTGGTGCAAGGAACATATGTACTCTCATTGGTGACAGACCAGGGTTGCCAGACGTTGACAATTTTTCCTCGTACAAAAACCAAGAAAAACCTCGTACTTTGGCTATTAAACCTCGTACATTCATCTAAAGTGTGAAAAACAAAGATTTAGGCATAAAACACAATTTAATTTTAGACTTATCATAGAGTAAAAAAAAAATTGGTTAAAAATAAAATTTTAATGTTGTTTACAACGAAAAAAAGAGGATAAGAGCAGCTAATCCGAGGAACAAATCGAAGTGATGATCGGTTTCATGTGATTTCCCGGCAAACTTCAAACTAACCATAAACATCTGATAGTCTTTTATGGTTTAGATATTCATTTATTCAATAAATAGTCGCTTGCAATGGATAATCAGGGCATAATTTTCTTAAAAGTCAAAACCTCGTACATATTTGTACGAGGTTGACATCATCCTCGTACCTCGTACGGGAGACCCCAAATCTCGTATTTGTACGAGGAACCTCGTACGTCTGGCAACCCTGTGACAGTTTTTTTTTTTTTTAACAATTTATCCTTCCGGAAATGCAATGGGAACTAGCCCTTACAGCATGGTCATAAGTAACATTTTTCTTTGTACTTAAAACTAACATAACCTAACTTAACCTACTCTTGAAATGCGTCGATGGTACACACATTCCAATATTCAAGAGAGTTCTACGCGAAGATCAATCCGAATCAAACGGGAGCGCCTTCTTTATTTCTCACTTTTACTATATTGTTCTTCATTACGGCACATTATTAAACTAGTTCCACCACACTAACACAATAATGACCACCGAAAAACGAATTTAGAAAATTAAGAAACAAAGCCCGTTCTTGTCTTCAAGATTCCCGTGCAGAACTCTCCTCCTAGTCTAAACCCTAACACATTAAAATGCGAGGATGGACGCATTCTAATGTTCAATGGAGTTTTACGCGAGGAGTCCAATCCAAATCAAACGGGAGCGCCTTACTTTATTTCTCACTTTTACTACATTGTTCTCCATTAATGGCACATTATTACACTAATTCCACCACATTAACACAATAATAGCCACGAAAAAATAATTTAGAAAATTAAGAAACAAAGCCCCGTCCATTTTGTCTCACTTCGCGCGTAAAACCCCCTCTGACAGACATTGACACAAATTTGTTTTTTTTTTCAAGGTAAAGTAATTATAATATCCCATACAACCGATGTCTTCAATAAAATTATGTAATTATTTGGAGTTCGACGTTTCAACGCTTCTTTTGAGTTTTTGGAGACAATTGAAAGACTTAGGAAACGCAGAGAAGTCTACAGGAAAGAGGTGAACCGACCGCTTGCCGCGCTACAAAAGAACGGAACACTTTCTGTTCACGACCTATTTCACTGATCTGTATATTGTTCATTTGCACGACACTTTGTTACGCAAAACAACACCGATTTTTCGAACCAAAACTCACTATAAACAATAAAAATTATGAAATATGAGGACTCCAAACGTAGTTGTCCAAATCCCGCCAAGTTTCAGTTTCGTTGTCGTTGTTCAATATTTCCTTGCGGAAAGACAAAGGGTACATAGCCCATGCAGCCATTTTTGTTGTTGCTTTACGACTTTTCTCATACGGAAAGGTCTAATCATGGTCTAATCCCATAGACGAAGAATTTTTCGCCTACTACGTCTAATCCTCTAAGCGGAAAGGTACATAAAGGCAGGTAACTGGAAAGAACTACGGTGCGATAGCGCTATATCACGCTGCCTTGCTACGACCGCTGTACGGTGGATAGTATCACTCACTGAAGTGTTCAGTGGTATCACTATCACCACATTCTAGTACTTTGGTACAGTAATCACGGCGACACTCCAAGTTATGCAGAGTGTAAGGGAATTCGGGAATAAGGGAATAAGGGAATCCGAAAACTCAGATCACCGCTTTGGAGTTTTCGGAGGCAATTCCCTTACATCCGCTGGGCGCGTAGATTGAATAACGTGTGACGTCGCGCGGCCAGCTTATTTGGTTTTGTATAGCTTCATGGTGTAGCCGAAACCCCCCGTCGTTGTTGAGGGGAGGGGGAGAGCCAGGTGAAGCACAAACGAGGCGGAGTACACAATAAGGTGTTGGTGCAAACAAATAAACATTCTTCTGGACTTATCGCTTTTTCCGATAAAAAATCCCACTTTTTTGTATGAAAGACTAATTTTTTTTCAAAAACGGGGTGGGTTTCTCCCCATAAACTTTGGGGGATAGGGGGTAGAAGTAGGGAGGTCTCCCCTCCCCCTAAATTCGTGACGCAGGATACTTTTACCTCAACAACCTCTTGAAAAACCGTCAGCATAAGTGGGACCATCAGAAAGATGCGGTGTGTGATGTTTAGACCATCAGACTAAACATCACACATCAGACAGGCATCATAACAAATAATGTCTAGGTATGATAAGGGTTCCTTGTTTGACTATGGAACCCTAAAACACGTGTTTCTTGTAGTCAAAGCACAGCATTAATAGTAATAATACTACCCGTTCACGACCAGTTGGCCGTCGATGACCGTTACAAAATTTCCTCAAAGGCACATTAATTGGTCCCGTCGACAAAAAATAATATAAAAGGCAAATAAAAATTTAAAATTAAAAGCGATATTAGTGACCGGGACGGATGTGCCGTACGTGGTTGCGTTGCTAAAGGTTATAAAATTGCGTTTATTAGGGTCTCTTAGGGGTGCGGTGCGGGGAAGCGGGAAGGGAGGTAACGGCCAACTTGAAGTGAATGACTAGTACATTCATTCATATTCTCATTTAAATATCAAACAAACAATAACTTACAAATTAGTATAAGCATTTCATAGAGTTGTTTGGTTACAGGACAAATTAAATTTATAAATAAAAAAAATTGTAACCTTCCATAGGTTAGAAAGTCGTTCCCAAACTGAGAGCAAGCCTCAGCCCTCAACACTACAAAACCGTTACACATAGGTTTCCGTAGTCATGACATGAAAAGTAGGTGCAATGCAATAGGCAAGGGCATGGCCAGCCCAAGGCCCAGGGGGCAAGTTAATATTATGGAGGATGAGATAATTATGAATTGTAGGTACAGTCAAGAGCATGAAGCTTTACAGTTGTAGCGTGAGTCTTTGCATCTATGGCGATTGTTAATAACAATTAATTTTGCCGCCCCCTTATCTTATCTACACCAAAAATAATGGAGCGAGCGAAGCGAGCTCGGAATTTTTTTGCACATCAACTCGGGTTGTGGTTAGATATCTTTTGGTTTATCTATGCAAAAAAAGAAACTTAGAGCGAGCTCGACTTTTCTCCGCAATACAAATCGGTTAGAGCTTTTTACGTATAAAACATGTGCAAAGTAGCCTAAATAAACGTTTTGGATCGAGCGAAGCAAGCTCGAAATTTTTAACACTACGTCTTAGCAGCTGTGGTCAAAATTCTTTAGGATTATGCATAGGTACAGTAATTGAAACTTCGAGCGAGCGTAGCGAGCTCGACTTGTCACTGCTCTACGAATTGGTTATAGATAGAGCTCAATCAATCTATATTTTTTCCGAATTTGCCGCCCCTAGTAATGTGCCGCCCGGAGCATTTGCCCCCCTTGTCCCCCCCCCTCGCTACGCTACTGGCCAGAAAGCAAAATAGGAATCAAAAAATCTTTTCACACCACCCGCTCGAAAATGGAACATTATATGTCATGTAACTTGAACCTAGAGCAAGTCATTATAGCCCTGGGCCTAGCCCAAGGAATATAACTACTCTCTACGCCTAGCCGGGCAATAATATTGTACTGAATTTCATTATAACCCGCTGGTCAATAATGAGATTTGAATATGGAACCGCATCCACAGATTATTTAATAGTTACTACGACCCTTACTTAAAATTCGTATGAAAACTTATCATGGAGACCTGAAGTGCGATTTTTGAAAATCATACGAGCGACTTGGCAGTAGAAAGATGCATAATCTCCATAGTAATTTTGACATTTTCTACTGCCAAGTCGCTCGTATGATTTTCAAAAATCGCACTTCTGCACCAAAACGAACTTAATTCGAAATTCGAACTGGCCACCACGAGTATTGAACACAAAAAAAGAAAAAAAGGCGCGAATACTGCAAATCTCTGTACCTATTGCTACGAACAAAGTAAAAAAAAAATTACATTTTTAACCGACTTCAAAAAAGGAGGAGGTTTCTCAATTCGACCGTATATATTTTTTCTTTCCACAACTGGAGTGCGATTTTTGAATCTCATTGGCTGAGTTCAGCAGTTGAAAATGTCAAAATTACTATGGAGATACGCATCTTTCTGCTGCTGATTTGACTTTCAAAAATGACACTCCTGAAGTATGATTTTTGAAAGTCAAATCAGCAGTAGAAAGTTGCATATCTCCATAGTAATTTTGACATTTTCAACTGCTGAACTCAGCGAATGAGTTTCGACGCACGACGCGAAACCGACACCCAGTGTTGCCAGACGTACTTTAATTATCGAATTTTAACGGTAATTTCATACCCCGTACGGTAGAACAGTCAGTACCCGGCAAACAGAAGTGCGATTTTTGAAAATCATACGAGCGACTTGGCAGTAGAAAGATGCATAATCTCCATAGTAATTTTGACACTTTCTACTGCCAAGTCGCTCGTATGATTTTCAAAAATCGCACTTCAGGTCTAATTTTTCAAATATCTACTTTCACTTTGAATTTAATAAAATAGTGTTTTCTAAATACTATGCTATTGAACTCTAACCTTCCTTCTAAACTCCCTTCCTCATGTTGCCAAACATGGCCAGTATGGTGCTGATGGTTTTTCATATCACGACCTCGTCTACCTTTCCTACAAAATCCGTCCCCCTAAAGCCAAAGCCAAAATCCTCCTGCAGCGTAATTTTAGGAACATGGATGTCAAGCGTCTTCATGAAGATGCCCTGAAAGTTAATTGGTCCTTGATTGATGACGCAGCTACAGTTGACGAGCAGATCGAACTGTTCAACTCCTTTTTAACTGAACTGTATGACGTGCATGCTCCGATTCGTCCTGTTAAGTTGAAGCATCTTCCTGCTCCTTGGTTGAGTGACGAAATCAAAACCGTAATCACTCAAAAAAACCGCGCAAAGGCGAAATTTAAGGCTGATTCTACTGAGGAAAACCGAGATAAATACCATTTCATAAGGAATCGCTGCAATAGGATGTGTAGGGACGCACAACGACGCCATATTCATCTCTCAGTCGAAAATGGGGATCCAGCTAAAGTCTGGAAGTTTTTAAAAACTTTAGGAGTAGGTAAATCTCGTAATAATTCTCTTCCAAAAGATATTAACCTCAATTCTTTGAATAATCACTTCTCATCTTCTTCTGTCCTGGACGTTTCCTCCAAGACTAACACATTGAATATTCTATCTTCAAAACCTACTCCTAATTTCTCTCCTTTCTTTTTCAGTCAATTTGCTGATTGTGACGTTAAGAGAAGCGTAACTAAGATTGCCTCCAATGCCGTCGGAGGTGACAACATTAGCCGTAACATGATCATTCCTCTCATTGATATCCTTACCCCCATCATTACCAAGATCCTTAATAAATCTGTTTCCTCTAGCACCTTTCCCAGTATCTGGAAAGAGGCACAAATCATTCCCCTACTCAAGAAAACCAATCCAGCCTCCTTCTCCGATTTCCGCCCTATATCCATTCTTCCTTTCCTTTCAAAAGTCCTAGAACGCTTAGTTCATTACCAGTTGAACCAATTCCTTTCCAATAACAACCTTTTTAACCCATCCCAATCCGGTTTCCGTCCAGGTCATAGTACGGTTACGGCACTTGTTAAGATCTCCGACGACATTCGACTAGGTATGGAAAATAAAGAACTGACTATCCTGACATTACTTGACTTTAGCAACGCTTTTAATACAGTCGACTTTGACATCTTACTGGGACTACTTCGCTCTCTTAACGTATCTCCGACAGCAGTTGACTGGTTTCGTAGTTACCTGTACGGGCGCCGGCAGCGTATACGGGTTGAAGACACCTTTTCCTCGTGGTGTGATACTCATGCTGGCGTGCCGCAGGGTGGTGTGTTGTCTCCACTTCTTTTCGCAATATTTATTAACTCTATCACTCAAAATCTTTCTTCCTCCTACCATCTTTATGCAGACGATCTCCAAATCTATTCCCAATCAAGGTTGGATGACATTTCGCAGGCCATCCAAAAAACCAACGATGACTTAGCTCGCGTACTAGATTGGAGTAAGTCCTTCGGACTCAGGGTAAATCCTGTGAAAACCCAAGTTATCATCATTGGTAGTCCACGGTTTGTCTCGAGAATCAGCTTTGAAAGCTTGCCTTCCGTCATATTTGACGGTGTCTGCATACCATTTAGTGAGTCTGTAAAGAATCTGGGTATATTGTTTGATAGGACGATGTCTTGGGTACCACAAGTCGCCCAGGTTAGCAGAAAGATGTTCGGTGCATACAGTTCTCTCAAAAGACTGCGAAATTTTCTTCCCATCAGTACTAAAATTGCGCTCGCACAATCCCTCCTGCTCCCTATCCTTGACTATGCTGACTCCTGTTACCTAGACCTAAATGTGGAGCTACTTAATAAACTTGAGCGTCTACAAAACCTCTCCATTCGGTTTATTTTTGGGTTGCGGAAGTATGACCATGTGTCAGAATTCCGTAACCGACTCAAGTGGCTCCCTATCCGTCGTCGAAGAGACACTCACATCCTATCCCTTCTATACTCCATCCTGTTTAATCCGTTGACTCCCCACTACCTCAAAGAACGTTTCATCTTCAGCTCCCTTACCACCGGCCGTCCCCTACGTTCCTCTCAAAACCTTTCCCTCAATATGCCCGTCCATTCCACAGATTTCTACACCCACTCCTTTACAGTCCAATCTGTCCGACTCTGGAACTCGTTGCCTGAGTCGATTAGACGTGCTCCTTCGCTGGATGTTTTCAAGTCGAAGGTCAAAGCTTATTTCCTAGAACTGTGACTATTTTATTTATTATTATTTTTTTTTTTTTCTTCTCCTTTCCTCTCATTCTGCTTTCCTTCTCAGTCATGGTGGTTGTATGTGTGTTTGTGTTATCTTTCCTTTACTATATATTATAGCTGTAGCATGTATATTTTATGCGTATATATTATGTATGTATATATTTATATATGTAAGTATATGTATGTCTATTATTATGAAATGCGTTTATTTTTCGGTTTCTCCTTTATTTCTGATATTTACTATTTATTTTATATAGCACCGACCCGTTGTTCTTTGTTTAAATTTCCTCTACCCTAAGGTTGTCTGGAAGAAATCGCTTTTTAGCGATAAGACCGCCTTATTTGTACCATTATTGTTTTTTATTCCTATGCTGTATCTGTGTTTGGTGTAAATAAAAGTATATTTCATTCATTCATTCATTCATTCTAATACTTTGTTATAAACTCTAATAAAAGAATTGGTTTCTAACCATAGAGAATTTACACGCTCCCCTGGGTTTCTAACAGTATTTCTTTTTATTTTCTCGCGGAGGGTGTGAAAAGTAGAGTATGGTCCTCGGGGATAAACGTGTTTTCATCTTGGGCGAGCTTGAACCCCTCGCTTCACTCAGGATTCTAGTCTTAACTCCCTCGCTTGGAGTTAACTCTAAACTCCCTCGCTACGCTCGGGAGTTAACCCTAGAACCCCGTTGCGCTCGGGATTCAATATCGCGCCCGTGATAAAAGACACTGCTTTGTCCTTATGTGGAATGTAGTAGGTATAAATTAAAAATATTAAAACACAGTTGCGTGTAAAACATAAGATTGGTTATAATATAAAATAAATTTACGATACCATTTATACAGGGCCGTAGCTAGAACTGGATTGAAGGTATAGGAGGTTTAAGGTAGGGCGGAAGCAAAAGGCTAGTTTTTTTGGATGAGTAACATAATTCAGTGTCTGTGAAATTTTCTCTCCAGGAAAGACTCAAAACTATGGTTATACTGAGATCCATTAGCCTACTTACTTTCAAAATACCGTTTAATGTCTGGAGCGAGCGAAGCCAGCTCGAAATTTCACACTACATGACTCAAAACGGGGTCCGAATGAGTTCCATTAGCTTTTCTTAGCTCATAACACCATTAAAACGCTGGTGCGAGCGAGCTCGAAATTTCACTCAACAAGACTCAAAACAGTGTCAATCCGAGTTCACTTAAAACATCAATTAAAGGCTGAAGCGAGCGAAGCGAGACCGACATTTTACAGCACTGTATCATTGTTGTAACCAAAATCGGAGTTGGAGTGGGAGAGAATGCTCGAAATTTCACGACGACGAGATAAGAGTATTTCCCAGCCGTACGACGTACGGGATTGCGGCTAGAGTAACGTCAATTTTGTAAGGGAATTTTCCCATATTGTAAAGACTATAAAAATGGTTGGGTAATTTTTAAGGTAGGGCATTGGAATTTTAAGGTAGGGCATTGCCCCACAATGCCCCCCCCCCTAGCTACGGCCCTGCATTTATATCTTCTCACAGTCACCTTACGACGCAATTACCAAAGAGAATATAATCACTACGTTTTAGCAATTACATTCTACAATACAATACTACTTTGAACAACCAATGTAGTCCATGGAAATCTTACCAAAAAAGAGGTGTTGCCTTATATATCAAATGTTGGTAGCGTTGGTAGTGATGACATGGTAATAACGTGGTAATAAAGAATCAAAGATTCCCACTTCGAAAACCCTTCGAATCCATTACATTTTAGGACTTTTTTCAGTTTTCTCGGAATCTACAACGTGTTAATGAATTAACGCAAAACTAGAAAGAGCAGAGTCGAATTATCATGGTTTCAACATAATTAATTAATACAACATAGGTAATTTTTTTCAAAATATTAAATAATTTGTTTGCAAAATTTAAAATTTTTTGAACCCAATGTCAACCCAACGCACGGGTAGTACACTCACCCTACTAACTACCAAAACAAGATTATAAAAATGTATCCATGAGTTCGTTAGCGCTGTCATTTCGTGCTGAAATGATAACAAATCATTTTTGCCTCAAAACTTAAAATGCGAATAACTTTAAATTTTAATCATCAAAATAATGAAATTATTGTTTCAATCTAATTATTTTGTTATAAATCAGTTGGGGTGTATGAGGTTTTGCGCTAATTTATTTACACGTTGTATACAGTCAACTTATAAGTCGTATCGAAAATTTTTGCGTAGGTACAAATTAAACCTGACGAAATTTCCTGCAAAATAAAATGGTATGCACTTTTGTCATAGGACTTAACCTTTGAGGGTCACAGGGGAGAGAATGTAACTGCATTTCAAAAATTATGAATTTTGTATGGCAATTAACCCTCATGAAAGATGAAGATAAAAAGAAAATGATTTCGAATATTCTTAATCAGCGTCCCTTAAAACCCCCGGATACAAATTTTCCGTCAGTTCAGTGAACCTTTAAAAGCTGCTCTGGCGTTTGAAATTTCCATGGCAGCCATCTTGGATTTCGTTATTTTGGATTTTTTTTATCGCCAACTAAATCTGACCAAGGTCCTCCATGATAATTTATTGTTCAAAGCCCATAATCCTATCTGTTATGACATTATCTGTTTCCGCTGGCCGTTGACATCATCCGTTAGGACTCAATCTTCCGAGGAAGTCAAAGTTTTCCCTGTATCACCAGGGCATCCATATTATGGTTCCCATGGTACAATAATATACTGCGCCTGGTATTCTCTTCCGACCACGTGACTGACACAAGCCTACGTCATCATACCCTTTTACCATGTTTAGCGGCCATTTTTTTGTGACGTAGGCTTGTGTCACTCTGGGAATCGAAGACCTTGTTTTTTCAGACTATGATGATTCCCAAATGTCATTCTTGTACCGTAGGGGGAAAGCGGATATCTATTAGGGTATCTGGTCGATTTCCACTTTTCATAGATAAAGTAGATAAGATACCCGAATAAATTGTTCATTGGGTGGGTCCAACGTATAGTAAAATGATTTCAGGGATGCCCTTGTGATACAGGGAAAACTTTGACTTCCTCGGAAGATCGAGTCCTGACGGATGATGTCAACGGCCCGCGGAAACAATGACAGATAGGGTTATAATATCATAGAGGACCTCTTGGTCAGATTTAGTTGAATGTAAAAAAATCCAAAATTACGAAATCCAAGATGGCTGACATGGAGAAACTCCAAAGCAGCTTTTAAAGGTTCACTGAAGTGACGGAAAATTTGTATCCGGGGGTTTTAGGGGTCGCTGATCAAGAATATGAAATAATTTTCTTTTTATCTTCATCCTTCATGAGGGTCGCCATATACAAATTTCATAATTTTTTAAATGCTTACATTCACTGCCCTGTAAATAGAACTGAAATTTTGCGTATCTGTCATTTTGCGCTTCTGACATTATGCGTGCAAACCTTAATTTCGACCAAATAAACTTTTCAATACGACTTATAAATTCCGAGATAACTGAAAAGTCCTAAAATGTAATGGATTTTCAAGTATTTAACAATGATCTGAAGGGCTTTCGATCTTGGATTTGTTATTATTTATTACCATGTCATCACTACCACATATAAAAAAAAACAGAACTAGGTACCTCATTTGATGTAAGGTAAAATGTACCAATTCCATGGGCTAAGGTTTGTGTTAGGAAACATAACGCAAACGAAATATAATTAATAATTATTTACCTTTTTTAACCTTTTATGTATGTCTAAGTAAATGTCTTGATAACTGACTCTTTTGATTACATTTGTAATCACAGTGAGAGCATGAAAATGGTTTTTCATCAGTGTGAATGCGAAAAGTGTTTTGATAAATTACTTTTTTGATTACACTTGTAATCACAGTGAGAACATGAATATAGTTTTTTACCAGTGTGTCTACGTAAGTGTTTTATTAAACCCCATTTATCATTAAACTTGTAGTCACAATGAGAGCGTGAATATGGCTTTTCACCAGTGTGAATGCGAAAGTGTCTTGCCAAATGACTTTTTTGATTACACTTGTAATTACAGTGAGAACATGAATATGGTTTTTCACCAGTGTAAGTACGTAAGTGTATTGGTAAATGACTTATATGATTACATTTATAATCACAGTAAGAGCATGAATATGGTCTTTCACCAGTGTGAGTACTTTTTTTTTTATTTTTTATTTATTTTTTTTATTTTATAATATTCGGGATGCTAACAGCCTCTTTTACAAAATAATGTATTCAATAACATGTCATTTGCCATTTACAAGCATCCACATATAGATTTTATACATTTAACAATCATTTACGTTTCTATAAGTGGTCTTCTGAGTAGAAACTATTAAGTATTAATAGTCTTATCAGTTAACAACTTTTTGGTAAGTCGAGCACTACAGCTAAATAGATCAAATCGAGCGTCCTCATTCAAAATATTAAGCCGTTTACAAGTTCTAGGAAAGAAACTGTTTTCCCTAAAGTTGGTACGGTGAGATGGAATGTGCAGCAAAGTACTCTTGCGTAGCTTTCTAGCAGGGGTTTTAAAAACTATGGTACGTAAGTGTGTTGATAACCGACTCTTTTGATTACATTTGTAATCACAGTAAGAGCATGAATATGGTTTTTCACCAGTGTTTACACGTAAGTGTATTGATAAACTATTTTTTTCATTACACTTGTAATCACAGTGCGAGCATGAATATGGTTCTTCACCGGTGTGAGTGCGTAAGTGTGTTGATAACCGACTCTTTTGATTACATTTGTAATCACAGTAAGTGCATGAATATGGTTTTTCCCCAGTGTGTTTACGTAAGTGTATTGATAAACTAATTTTTGCATTACACTTATAATGACAATGAGAGCATGAATATGGTTTTTCACCAGTGTGAGTACGTAAATGTGATGATAAACTACTTTTTAGACTACATTTGTAATCACAGTGAGAACATGAATATGGTTTTTCCCCAGTGTGTTTACGTAAGTGTATTGATAAATTAACCTTTTGATTACATTTGTAATCACAGTGCGCGTATGAATATGGTTTTTCACCAGTGTGAGTAAGTAAGTGTCTGGTCAGATCACGTTTATAGGTACATCTATACTCACACACAGAACATGACAATCGTTTTTCCTTCGAAACATATTTCAAAGGAAAATGTTGTAGTTTGTAGTGTTGCTCTAATGAATCTTGTGATTCAGTCTGATATGTGCGTTCTTTACATTTCAAATTATTACCCTGCCTTATTTTCTGGTGACATACAATATGTTGTGCTAGCGTATACTTGTTGCGAAATTTTTTCCCACAATCATTACATACAAGTACTTTCTCTGATATTTTTGGTGTTTGATCACGTTTCCGTAGATTATAATAATTAGTTTGTGTGCACGACAGAATATGAATCGACCATTTGTACATAGTTTTTATCAATTTACTTTACATTGTTTTTGTTTTGTTTAGCTATAGGATAAGCAGTGCTATTCTGTAAGGTGTATTTGTACAACTCGAATCTGAATCCGCAGTGAGTTTGCAAATTGACATTCTGTAAAATGACTCATTAAACGAATTCTATGCCAGCGCCACCATTGCGGGTGCGGCGGCGAGTTGAACTAGTGTTATCGAGTCTTTATCGTTTATATGGTTTGACGTCTCAAGTGGCATTCTGTAAGCAAAATTCCGCTCACACTTCGCAATCGACATTCGAAAACAAATGTCAAATAAAAAGTTAGTCCATTGCCAGTGTAAACGTGAACGAGTTCTAAAAAACTGTAAATAATATCAAAATCATCAGTAGCATTTAATTTGTGCTTATTTTTTAAGGGCTTAATTGTTGAAGATGGCGCTTTTTTCTTACTCAAAACATTATTTCGCTAGTGGTATTTTACAATGTGCGTCGATTTGCCGTGACCAAAGGAACCAATGAACTATCTATAAAATATCAATTACTTACCTTTCATGCAGAGATAGTAATGTGTGTACCTAATAGAAGAATTATTGCAAGGATCGATACTTAAATTCAACATTCAGTTAAGAGTGCAAACTGCAAACTACTCGCAAAAAGGTAAGTTAAGTAATTTTGTGTAGGTAAATGTGTTTGTGATTAGATTACTTGAGATACATATTAAGAATGCCAGATTCTTCCCTTTATTTCCTTGCAAGTCTGAAGACTCACAATTAAAATTCTGATGTGCCTTATTTGTGTAGGGTCACCTGTTAAACAGTTAGCCACTCGTACACTGTTAGCCATGTCTATATTTGACAAATCCAACGTTGCTGATCCGTGCTATCTAATGATTTAGACGCCGAAATGGGTACCCGCCCCGGTCCCCAATTGGCAGCGAGCTCGCACTCAAGACGTTAGGGTGGCAAACGATTTTATGAAAATAAGGGACAAAAGTTAAATAAAAAAGTTTGTTTGTTTATCGTTTCACGTATTTTAGTTCATTGTTACAATAATCTTAATATGTTGGCTCTGTCGATATACATTATGTGCTTCTTTTACAATTATGTGTAGTGTATGTAGTCTTACTAATTTAAAAGTTATATTAAACCCAACGTGTTCGAAGGGGGGCTGTTCTACAATTAACCAAAACGATATGTCCAACAGTTAATCAAGGTTAATTATGTAGCAAAGCGTGTTTTTTTTTTACCTGGTTATTACTTACAATTCTATTCATTTTATAATTATTTCGTATTTTATATGGGGCGGGCTAACATACAAAAGATTCCTGGCAGCAGCCGAAGGCACGCCTTTTTTCATTTGACGTGCGTTTTAACATAGTTGAACTTGCGTTAAAGATTTGCATAAAGTTACTGTTTCTTTTTATCGTCATAAGAAGAAAATACTTCTAAAATGTCAGATAAATAGCTTATAATTATTATGAACTATTTGACTTACTAGTTTCGAATTATAATAGTAATGGTTAACTGTGGCACCCCCCACCGGTTAATAGTGTACATAGGTGTGGACACAGTTAGCCATTTCCCATTTTTGTTAAAAAAGAAAATTCTGAGAAAACTATTAGAAAATTAGGCATTTTTCAAATGCAATTATGTAGCCGATTAACCTACTTCTTGATTATTGCAGATAAAAGTGTATTTTGTATGAAGAATTTTGCGCTATGGTACTGAGAAATTTAGGTGGTTAACTGTTTAACAGGTCACCCTACATTATTCAGTGATAAAACATATTTAGTTGCATCTATTCTATCTATACTTTGCCCGTGTGATGTTTAGCTTAGAATATATTCACATCTAAATAATAATATTTTATTTGCAATGTTTTTCTTATTCTATCTCCAAAATAGAGTAAAAGCTGCAGTAACAATATATTTAGGTTTAAAGGTTTGTTTGTAGCTAGTTTTGACAAAGTTACGGATCATGTTCTAAGCGTGTGTATAATTAACTAATTTCTTTGTTATGTTCCAGGTGAAAAACACACATATGGCATATTACCTCGTGGTACCTAAATGCTCTAAGGAAAGAGAAAGAGGGTTGGTTTAAACAATCAATATCTTAAAAAACCCTTTAGCTGAACGTACTCATAAGATTTAGACAAGGATTAACAGGTAATTATAGGTTTTATTAATGTCCCTTATTTAATTTAATTTTATCTTAATTTAACCTAAGGTGATAGAAATACCTAGTTAGTGAGGTGTAATGTGTGATGTTGTCATGTATTTAATGGGTAATTTCTCATTTCAGATTTTTACGTGAAACAGAAAGGCAAGCAGATGAATGAAGATTATAACGGTACCATTGCCATAAAGGCATCGAATCGAAAAACACAAATAAACGAGAAGTGAAAATATTTTATTAATAGAAGAATAATATAGATTGTAACACATCATAATGAAAACCAAAATATTATGTAGATAATGTCCAAAATTATAAGGTGTAGGTGGGGCTACGAATAAGAGGGTGGGGTATGCTATCTGTGGCAAGCTCCACACGGAAGGTATTGAATCTACTTAGAATTGTTTTACTTAAAATATTTGTAAATAGCTATAAAATAATTAATCTTTCTGACCACCTGTATGTATGTGTATGCATAAAATAATTAGGTAGGGGTAGCATTATAATTATAATGGTATCATAAACAATGTAAGTCATAAAACATCGCTTTATTTCATTGCCTATTAAATTATAATATTAGTAAAATGAAAGCTGCTGAAATAAATAATTTTCCTAAAAGTTTTCATTTTTATTTAAATCTTAGTCACACAATCAAAACATCAACAACTTTAAATTATGAGTTACTAAATAAAATGAAGAAGTAGGTCCCTATCTGAGTAAAGAAACAATGATCAGAATGACAACTCATGAAACAAGTAAATAATACCTAATGTTTTTTTCATACAACTAAATTATTATCTACTTTTCACACCACCCGCTCGAAAATGGAACATTATATGTCATGTAACTCGAACCTAAAGCAAGTCATTATAGCCCAAAGAGAATATAATCACTACGTTTTATTATAGCCCTGGGTCTAGCCGGGCAATAATATTGTACTGAATTTCATTATAACCCGCTGGTCAATAATGAGATTTGAATATGGAACCGCATCCACAGATTATTTACGACCCTTACTTAAAATTCGTATGAAAACTTATCATGGAGACAGGCACCAAAAAGAACTTAATTCGAAATTCGAACTGGCCACCACGAGTATTGAACACAAAAAAAGAAAAAAAGGCGCGAATACTGCAAATCTCTGTACCTATTGCTACGAACAAAGTAGGTAATAAAAAATAAAATATTACATTTTCTTTCCACAACTGGAGTGCAATTTTTGAATCTCATTCGCTGAGTTCAGCAGTTGAAAATGTCAAAATTACCATGGAGATAGGCATCTTTCTACTGCTGATTTGACTTTCAAAAATCGCACTCCTGAAGTATGATTTTTGAAAGTCAAATCAGCAGTAGAAAGTTGCATATCTCCATAGTAATTTTGACATTTTCAACTGATGAACTCAGCGAATTAGTTTCAAAAATCGCTCTCCGGTCGAATGTTTCAAATATCTACGTTCACTTTGAATTTAATAAAATAGTGTTTTCTAAATATTGAACTCTAATACTTTGTTATAAATTCTAATAAAAGAATTGGTTTCTAACCATAGAAAATTTACACGCTCCCCTGGGTTTCTAACAGTACTGCTTTTTATTTTCTCGCGGAGGGTGTGAAAAGTAGAGTATGGTCCTCGGGGATAAACGTGCTTTCATCTTGGGCGAGCTTGAACCCCTCGCTTCACTCAGGATTCTAGTCTTAACTCCCTCGCTTCGCTCGGGAGTTAACTCTAAACTCCCTCGCTACGCTCGGGAGTTAACCCTAGAATCCCTCGTTACGCTCGGGATTCAATATCGCGCCCGTGATGAAGACACTGCTTTATCCCCTTGGTACATAATCTACTATTTTACGTGATACACCACGTCACTTTTGTGTCTTGATCCCCTTTAAATGTTAACTTCAGCTGCAAGCTTATATGGTTGTTAGATGCACTTCAACTTCAGCTCAACCATAAATTGTGATAGCTGATGAATAGCATACTGAAGAAGACTTCACTAAAATATAAGTATATTCTATATTAACTCCATTACACATGTTACGAAACAAAAAGCTCTTTGTTTTGTTTTACTCAAGGTTTGTTTACTTTAACCGCGACGTCTCACTTTTTTTTTTCGGATTGGATACGAGCGCATTTTGTCACCTCTTATTAAAATATTTAGTATTACGGCTGTAGGTAGATTTATACCATAAATTATCTAGACTAAGATCAATTTAGTCAAAATAAACATTAATCTGCAAGATCCATAGCAGTATTTCATTAAATAAGCTAAAAGAATTAAGATCGATTATGTTAGCAGATAAATTCTACAAGGTGTCAAGCACTAGCGCGTCGAATCACATTTCGTTGGTCACTTCGCTTCGCAAGTGGTTGTTTTTGTTTACAGAATACGAAATCAAACTCGCGTCTCATCAGAAGCGAAGTGAGATGAGTTTCTGATGCGAGATTCGGATTTGAGTGTACGTTTTATAGAATCGACATAAAGTTTCGCTTTTAATAAAGCCATAATTTCTTATTAGGATTAGGGCCTAGGATATAAGTAATGTAAATAGTTAGAATAGGGCTTGTATTTCATTCCTTAAGTGATTTCCCTTGAGATTCCTACCCCAGCTAGATAGATACACATTTCCCTAGTTAAATTAGCACATAGTTTCAGCAGATTTCAAAGTAAATAACACGATTAGCTTACATAATTCCAGTTAGAATTTACTCTAATTAGACTTAGTATCTCATTACAAGGGGAGGAACTTAAGAGAAATCAACGTTAGAAAGAGACAGTGCAACTGTCCCTGTCGGCGCATACAGGCGAGCGAGGGGGGCCCCGACTCCCGCTAATCCGCGGTATGAGGAAGCGGGGGACGGGGTCATATAAATATTGAAATCTTTCGCGCGCGCTCCTCACTCTGTTTTGCGCCGGCAGACGATGCGGATGATATGTTTAGATATTAGAAACTAAGTGTGTAAGTAATGAACATTGTTTCTTTACTGTAGAATATAAGTTTGAAATGAAAATAAAGAGATTTATGTCAAGGGGAAGAGTGCGGGGTGAAGGGGAGTGGTCGCTCGAAAATCGTATATAAGAAGCGCCGATTCGGCGCAGATTCATTCCGGATCCAGCACTCGAGAAGAAAACATCTTGAAGAAAGAAGACTCTCTGCGACCACTGGCCCTCTCTGCCCCACCCTCCAGCTTGGCTCACATTCGGAAAATCGCATCGGCATTTTCACTCAAGAAAAGAAACCCCTACTACAGTCCACGCTCCACAGTTTGCTCGTTATTTTTCAATGTTGTTTTCGTTATAATATTTGTTGATGAATTCTTGTCTATCTCAACAGAAGAGATGAGTCCTTCAGTATTATCTTCCTTCATTCCCTTCTGAGGTTCGACTTGATCTGTCTCTTCATCTGTTGTCTCTATTTTTGGCTTCTTGGGTGCAGGTAGGTCTGAAATTATAATTAATATTATGTTTGTGCATACCAGTAGCTCATAAACACACGGTCCTATTCTATGCCCACTAACATTTAAAGAGTAAGTACCTACAGTTGAATATCTCTTTCTATTAGGATGCTAAATATTTTAAGCTAAGCACTGCTTTCCTGTTATCGTGCGCAAGACCGACTCGCTGCTGGCCGGTTTTTAAATTGATTGTTTAAAAATAATTAATCACATCAAAAACATTGCATGTATAAAAGTTGGCAAGACTCCTAATCGTTTTACTCTCAAAATGTTATGAGAGGTAGGTAGGTCCTTTAGTAAGGAAGTGGTCCTTGTCTTTTTGGGAAGTGGTCTTTTTTGGGACGTGGTCTTTTTTGAAAAGGTCCATTTGGGATGTGGTCCTTTTGGGAAGTGGTCCTTATGAGTCTAAAGGGTCTTGAGTATGTGTTCATCTCGGTCACATTAAGTTAAAAGGCTTAGACGCTATCCTCATCCCATGTAGAGCCAATTTGTATATGACAGCAAACCCTCTAGCATGATTTCTCTACTTGCGCGCGACTCGGCTCTTTTCCATACTACAAGTCGCGGCAAGCGCGGCTTTCGCTCTCCGAAAAGCGCGGGAACAGGTTATTTTGTATGCAGCGAAGGCGCGTCGTGCGCGTGTAGAGAAATCATACTAGACATGCAGGGCAGGGACGGGCAGGACCGGTCGTTGTGGCGATCCTTGGGGGGCCCTATGTCCAGCAATGGACCCCCATCGGCTGACATGATGATGATGAATTTAGCTCTACTTCTTTACGCGTGGCGCGAATTCCTCGATGAAATTCCTTCGACCTTTTCTTTGCTTCGAGTTCAACATGCAGAAATTACTGAATATGATATTAATGAAATACCGCACCAACCTTCAGGACAATATGGCGTAATATTATGATGTTACAGACTTTTCTCTGCTCTACGAATTGGTTATAGAATAAGAATAACTTTATAGCTCAATCAATCTAAGTATATTTTTCCCGAATTTGCCGCCCCTAGTAAAGTGCCGCCGGGGGCATTTGCTCCCCCTGCCCCCCCCCCCCCCCCCTCGCTACGCTACTGCTATGGGAGCAAACCAATCGGAACAACTAAAAAATCAGCTGTCCGACACTAAACTGCAATGCCTACTGATTTTTTTGTTGCTCCTCCTCCTGATTCTTAGTTTAAAAGGATGCTAATGACATCAATTTCACCCTGTATAAGTGAATAATATACTAATGGTCGCGGGCGCTCTCGGGTCGCTCCAGGCCTATCGTGCGGGTGGCGGGGGTCGCGGTCCCAGTACCGATTCACCTGCGCGCTGTACCCCAACGGCCGGTGCCTCACCCCTCCGCACACCGCGCGAGCCCTCCCGCACTCCGCGCAAGCATAGACCCAACGCGGCCACTAAGCGCACCATAGACGAAGAATTTTTCGCTCTTTCTACGAAGCGCACCCACTTTATGGTTGTAGAATATACTATTAACTATTCTGTGCTATGGTATTATACTATGTATACAAAGACTACAGTTTAATATGCCGTTTAAACTGTAGTCTTTGTTAATATGTATAGATGATAAGTGCATGAATGCACGTGGAATGCATGAATCGGTAAATATTTCTACATATCTCTCTCTGCCTTGAGAGTCCTTTTATCAGTGGTGCTCTCATCGCAATATTTAAGACTTCTCAATCAAAAAACCTAAATTTAAACAGGCCAAGAGCCTGTCGGACTCACCCATGATAGGGTTCCATTACATTAGTAGAATAAAGAAAAAAAGTAGATAAATCTATAGAATAGGTAATTTTTTTTCGTCATAATTACATTTCTGTGTTTGTTACACTGTGGGTAAGTACATGAAAAGGATTAATATGGTTGTTTTTAGGTACTGGACTCTAAATAACCCTCTTTATCACTACATAGTATAAAATAACGTCGCTTCCCGCTGTCTGTCTGTCTGTCCCTATGTATGCTTAGATCTTTAAAACTACGCAACGGATTTTGTTGCGGGTTTTTTTAATAGATAGAGTGATTCAAGAGGAAGGTTTATATGTAGGTATATAATATGTACATGCATAGTATCAGCTTTGCACCCTTGCGAAGCCAGGACGTGACGCTAGTTAGAATTATAAAATACGAGCTTTTACCCGCGACTTCGTCCGCATAAATTATATACCTACCAGATTTTAAGTCAGATGATAAGCTATCAAACAAAAAAGTTTCATCAAAATCGGTTCAGTAGTTTTTGCGTGATACTCGAACAAACAAACACCCAAACAAACAAACATACAAACAAACAGACAGACAAAAAATCCAAAAATTGGTGATTTGGAATCAGGGACAGGTAAAAACCATGTCGTAATTTTTTTTTGTAAATATCTTCAATGTACAGACACACTTCTGTTACAGTTTTATAATAGTCTAGATTTACATAGCCGACGCAATGACCCAGGGCGGCTGAATTGTAGGGGGCGGCATGAGCAGACATGGCAAACTACTCAACTTCATCAAAATTGGTCAAGTGGTTTTTGCGCTATGCTCGCTCAACTAAACAAACAGACAAAAAATCTATAATTTGGAGTCAGGGATACCTAAACACAAATTTTAATCATAACTTTTGTGAAATATCTTCAATGTAGAGACACATTTTCTGTTAGTTTTATCATAATACTGCCACGAGGGACGTCAAACAAGAATAATAAGAAAAGCATTAATATAAATAATACATTTATTATAAATATCAATATATCAAACCTTCTTCTCAGTGTTGCCAACTCAGTGGATTCTCCACTAAAACTGGTGGTTTGGATCCCCTTTTAGTGGAGAAATTTTGCGTTTAGTGGCTGGCGGTTTTTTCTAGTGGTAAAAATG